>CM068835.1:48463105-49663105 GCA_028554795.2 Sinohyriopsis cumingii | reverse complement strand
CAGACATTTACAGAAATTATCTTACAAGAATGTAAATAGTTGTACTAATCACTATTCAATAAGGATTAATTTAAGATTAACACATTACTACAGAAATTGGTAGTGGATTTAAACTAGCTATCGAGTCATACATATTTCATACCCTCAACAGCAAATGATGTTTCAAAATGAAGAAAATAGAATTGTATATAGTGTTATTTTCGTGGGTCAGGGTTTGTACTTCATGTATTGCTGAAATGTTATGGCGTAAAACTACAACTTTGAAGCGACTCTGACATGTTACTGATGATTAAACCATGAATTCGTGGTCGCATTAGCATGATACCCCCCCCCCGTTAAGTTAACGTGTCGTCCAGAATGACGAAGTCAAATTTGATGGGAAATATGATAAATCAAACCTTAAAGAGTAGATCTACATAAAAATAATTTGTAACAGAGGCTATTTTTTAACGTACACCTTTTACTAGTTTAAGATTTGGTAAATAGAAAGAAGAAAAGGTGCCTAGAGAGAATTATCACAAATTGACCCGGTAACCATGATAATTTACATATCCTTCAAACAGATGATGCAGTTCCTAATGAATTACACGGTTATTTGAGTGACTTTCGTTTTTCTTCTTAGAACCAACTTCTCTCTTTCTAAGATCACTCTGCTCTTTAAAAGGCATTTTATCAGCGATAATGAAAAATATGCCTAGAGTGCGTAAGTTCTTTTTTATTCTGAAAAAAGCAGTTGACTACAGAAATGTGACAATATTGCATTGAATTAGGTCACAAATTAACATAAACCATATGTTATTTGTAATGAACAAAACAAATGGTTCAAAGCATGTATCGAATTAAATCCAAGACGTAGACGGAAAGCAAGGAATCGCGAGTGCAGCTTAATGAATAATAGTGTTGGATGTAAACAAGTGGAGACTATAAGACAAGAAGCTATTGTGAAAACATGCAAAAGAGAAAGGAGACTGAAAAGGGCATACTAAAATAGTGTAACGTATCTTTAATTATTAAGGCCATACACGAAGCAATAAAATATGCAACTGTAAGAAGAGTTTGTGGACATATAAGGATATCAGTTCACACCAATTACAAAGGAATCACTTGTACAGAATAGAAAATTAATTATTAAATCGAACGGAAAAATTATAAATTGTACAATTCTAAGGATATACCAGTAGTAGCAGCGGGTGGAAATTGTTAAGTAAACGAACGAGACTAACCGAAGTCCATTGTTCTAGACTTGGAAAAACACACTTTATCTTGATGTGTAGCACCGGGGCATCATGCCACAGACATGTAGCATCATGTCCCACCCAGTCACATATTCCTAACACCAGACCAGCCAGTCCTAACTTTAACCTCTTAATGCTGAGCTCCTAGCGAGGCAGCTGTTAGTACCATTTTTATAAGTATTTGGAAAGACTTGGCCGGGGTTCGCTACCTCCAGCATACGAGGCGGACGCTCTAACCACCAGGCCACCGGAGCGGTGAATGTTAGAGAAAGATTCCAAGCTAAAGAACTATCATGATAAACATGAAAAAGAACAATCTAAATTAAAAAATAAAAATTTAGAATACTGGAAATAATATAAACGAAACATAAGTGCAGTACGAATAAATAATAGCATTTTGACACCGGTCTATCTTTGAAAATAGAAGTTATTATATAGGTAAGATAAATTATCAACCATCTCAATATCGATCAATATATTTAATAAACAAGAAAAAAATATTCACCAGATCCAGTTGATAAATCTTATACAATCGTATAAAAATTCACATATAACGTATAAATGAATTTATCCAACGCATGCTTACTTTATTTATTTAATTTAACGTATTCTATAATTTTAAAGGATCTCTACAAGAAGTGTACAGTCTTATGTCACGTGTTTAGGCTCGAATAAATAGCTACACAAGAAAGAGTGAAAACAGCAAGCCTTGAAAAACACAATAATTTATTTCCCTGGAAAAATTCTGTCAAAATGAAAAAATATGAATTTATGGATTTTAAGAATCAAATCCAAACATAATCCAAGAATAATCCACGAATAAATTTTTAGAAGTCCTAATAATAAAATGTTCTAATGATTTCAAGTTCGAGTCCCGACTACGAATCCAAGATGGAAGACGATTACGTATACTGTAACCTGTAGTGTTGAAGTCTACATTTCCTTGTAGATACAAGAAATAATACTCCAGTTTTGGAAATCTGAATAAATGTTTATAAGAGCTGTCTTTGTTTAAGATTTTCGTATGAGCACACGTATGTCTCCAGGAAGAAAAAACACTAATCCTTTTGAATCCAAGCAATTTAAAATAACTCCAAACGGCACAACAGTCACTTTCCACTATAACAGCCCAACTGAGATTATTTCTCGAAAAACAAAGATTATATCGTATTCTGAAACGCAGTTTCGCAAATTCCCAAGTTGCAAAATCATCAAAATGGGGGGTCACATGATCGTGTTTATATCACGTCGCTTAATATGACCCTGACGAAAACCAATCATTTTACTATAAGAAAATAAATTTTAAAAATTGTTTACTTCTTAATCACGTAGTCCCATCATGACCTTGACAACAAAAAAAATCATTTTAAAATAAAAATAGAACTTATTTCTGCGGCTGCTACTAATTTTCAATCAATGTTAAGATCCAGGTCAACACCTGGTGTTTACTAAAATGAACAGTCAAGGTCATGTAATGAAAAATAATTTAAAAATTAAAACTGACAAACAAACAATTAAATTGAATTAAATATATATTAAAACAGATATAATTAAATCAAATATACATAACAAAAGAAATCTCTTGAGTAGTATGGAATAGGTAAATTTCATTAATATTTGGGTCCCTATAAATCATATTTTGTTATTATGATATCTTAAGAGAACACCATTATATATTAATTGATAAAGTAATAAATTTTATTTAGTTGAATCTTTAAATACTGCTAATGGTGCGTATGAATATTTGGGTTGCATTGATTAATGTGAGAATTCTTTTAAAAGTGTAGGAAGTTTAAATGGATCCTCACGTGTGCTAACATTCCAAAGTTCTATACTATTATTGCTTCCACGACTGTGCTAGTTACAATGATCGACTATAGTGGATATTACAATTAATTATAAAAGGTAAAAACAGTACATTTAATAGGCACGTCTGCCTGTAATAGGCAATTCATCAACGAAAAACTATTCACTTATGTGTCAGGGTTGCAGAGCTTTTGGTGATTACTAAAGGCGTTTATATACATATAATAGGATACATGATATTGATGGTGAAATAAAGGAATACCTGGACATATTAAGACACACATTTGCGAACAGCTGGTCACATGAGTTAGTTTTGATACCGCTGAGCCAGTGTGTATTTAAAATAAACCACCGCTCAAATACATACATAAACATAAATAATACGTATTCAGTTACCCTCTCTAGCAGCAATATATTTATTTTATCTTACAATATTTTTGTGAGCAATTTACGCTTACGCATTGTTACCATTTAAATAAGCTGACATACTGTTCTATTAAATAGATAAATTGTTCTCGATCACGTATAGAACTGACAACAAGGACAACAACAACTCTCTATCTCTCCATTATGCCCAATTACGCCAGTTCCAGCTGAACCTACAACATCCACCGTTACATATATCTATTATTATTAACTAAGCTCATTCTGATCATGTGAGCATTTGACTCTTATATAAAAGAACAAATGCCTTGTTTAGTGCTTATTTGGCAACGTTTACAGTTGGGGCACTAGAAACTTTCGTTGTTTGTCTAGTTATTAAAAGCGTTTTGCCAGCTGTACTCGGAGAGACTGTAAACTGGCGGCCATGCAGCGAACCATGTTCAGTGGTAATATCTCCTCTGATACATGCAGTTCTAGTGCATTCAACGCAGTGTCGTTGTCAAAACACATGATGACTGCCACGTTGCTTATAAAAAGATAAATAACTGTATGTTTATCTTATTGCATTAGCATTAAAAGCTATTTTTCATGCATGTATATTTTGAAAGATAATATTATGCTATATTCCTATTTACCATTCTCATACAAATGTCCCTTTAAACCTGTAAATTCCCACGTTACAAACTTGCCAGGGAGTGTAACTCTTGAAGCATTCATTGACACAAAATCAATCCGGTAAATCAACTCCCATTTTCTAACATACTGCTCTGTGTTTATGGTTAGATTTATTGGGCGTACACGCCAGCACGTATGTGCACACCTGTGCACGTAGAAACAGTCACCCACATTACAAGCATAACATGTATATTATTTACATATGTTTAATTGCAATGTTTTATATTCATCATAGCTAAACTACTATTAAGTGCGCTATATTCAAAAATGCATCCATGTATCATTTCAGGATTGTACATTACTACATGAAAGAGACAAAAAGCGGTCCTGTCTTAGAAGCAGAGCTCAGAATTAATAAAACGTACCTTGCTTCTGGGTAGATCTCCTTAATCTTGTACAATTCTTCTTCATTGTCGAAGGTCATGAGACTTACACTATGCTTGGCAGCATAGCGAATGTAGGACCTCTGTTTGCATGGATTGGCATAGATAATGCGACAAGGTTCCACCCCAAGGTTCATGACCATCTTCAGTTCTGACTGAAAATTAAGTATTTTTTTCTCCACGTCACACTTCCATCGATCAAATTAGATACTAGAGTATTTCATTAATAAGCATATAAGCATATATGATCTATGCTACGAACATTGTGACAGCTTCATAGTCATGCATACTAAGTTTGATTATACACACCACTGCCGAGTAGGAATAAGTTTTAAAATAATAGACTCCCAATAAATTCATTAATGTGTTTCGATGTTTCCCTTAATGTATCCTACTCTTTCAAGTGATTAGTTATATTAGCTACCTCGTCAAGTTTAATCAAAACCGTTTGAAAATTAATGCCGCTTATATACGAAAAAAGAAACTAATAACAGACAATGGACACAAAGTCATACAATAAACGTGTTTGGGTTTCGATCACGTAAGCTAAAAAAATTATATCGTCATAAGTTGTCACAAAGACGATTGAACAAGGACCAGAGTGGGCAAAAACAAACACATTACCAATATACTATTCATGACTATACTTTGTGATTAATTTAATTTTGTTTCAAATGTGTGTTCGATAGTATTATCCAACAACATAAACCAGAGCTGTAGATGAGATTTTAATTAAGGGAGTATTACTATAGCAGGCTTTTAAAATTTAAATATAATTTATTGTGACGACTGCACGAAACAAATTAGTAATACCAGCCGAATAAGTTTTAATCAAGCAAATGTTAATCGTTCATACTAGAATAAGAATACGTGATTGACTTTTAATATTGACCAAGACAAACTCATGGTTGTACCGATTATATGACTTACGAATGTCAAACGACATCATTAGAAATGTGCAAAGAACATTTAGAACTTTTATCAATAACATAATGTATATTTCATGGCAGTCCTTGATTATTCACTGACTGTGCTTATGGCAGTCCTTGATTATTCACTGAATGTGTTTATGGCAGGAGAAATACACTTCAAACATATGAATAAATTCTTTAAATGAATCACATTTTGCCAACTCACTGCAAAAATTTCGATATGCATTTTTGTGAATCTTAAAACATACACTGTTTATTTAGAGCTCAGCTAAACATATTTTTCATTTCCAAGCTGAAAAATGTAATTTTGATAGACTGCTCATAGAGCCTTTATGATAATATAACCGAGTCTCAGAATTTGCATTACCATACAAAGTAACTCACACGTGTTAGTTTGGTAAATGTGACTCTCCCGACAATAATAATAATAATTTAAAACCTATCGTCTCTAACTCAGTCTTGATATACCACCAATTGAACTAAAACGGCAGGAAATGTATTTTTTGTTTAGTCTATGAGAAACCGCCTTGTTCAATGATTAACGTTCCATACTCGTGACCAAAAGGGGGTGGGGAGGTCAACTCCAACCCCAGGATCAGCCTAGAACGGCCACTGTGGCTCGTTCTTGGGCAGCGCACTCTACTTCGGTTGCCCCGGAAGTACATAACTACTTGTGTTGCTCTGCCGTAAGACACCATACCAAAATTACACATCTGGTGCACAATTTCACATCTCGCAGATCATACTCTGACCGAATGTATCGCTGCTGCAAGGCTGTTTTGACCCCAGACGTGTCTAAATCATAGTACATCACCTTAATACATAAGCATTTTCACTGGAATTTATTTTGTGTATATTGTTACAGATTCAAATCCAAACATAAAAAAAGCTTAAAAAGCAGTACGTTGTGTTTGGAATCTCAGAGGACCTTAATTGTGAAGTCGTCTTTAATTCTTTGATGTCTGCTACGCGCTATCTTTTAAAATCTTCACTACAAAGAAAGAATTCCTAATTTATTCATTCTACTTGTTTGGCAACTCTTTCCATTCCGCAAATAAGCCATTGTTGCGAAAAGATCTTAGTAAATGGAATCTAAATTGACTGTGATTCAGTTATTAAAATGTAGTTGTTTTTTTTTGTTTTTTTTTACAGGCGGCGTTTTGTCACCAGAGTTACATCGTTATGGCAGTGGTGATAACTATCTAAAGGGGTGGATAACACACTTTCAAGGGTCTGTAACAACACACGTACATGTCGTTTATTGCTGTGTGAGGCTTCTGGTCTATGTTTTTATCCCCAGTCATAATTTGAAGGGTAAATATCGTAAACCAGTCGATTAGCTGATGTCAAAATCTACATAAATTCTGTATACAAGTACATCGTATGAGATGCAAATATCTAAACAATGTGTATGTGAGAGAGAGAAAGATTATAAACTTAGCTTTAAATGTTTTCAGCCATATCGCTATGACGTCTGCACTGCGGCAGTTTATAGCGATGTCGAGCACTAGGCTATCATGTCCCACCCGGTTACATACTGATACCATGCGGACCAGTCCTAACACTAACCTCTTAATGCGGAGCGCCAAGGGAGGCAGCTGCTAGTATCATTTGTGTAGATCTTTGAACACGTGACCTCCTGCATCCGAGCCGGACGCTCTAACAATATAGACCACCGGAGAGTCTAAACAGAATTACATTTTGTACATGAAGCATAAATGTAATTAGGAATCATTTTCATAGCATTGGTTATTTTAAAATGCTTCATGGAATCTTTCACAGAGAGAGCGAGCATAGGACATGAAGAACATATATATGGCAAATTTTGTAATCCAACATCCAATGATGAACAATGCATTGATGCATAACACTATATTTTACTGGTATGGCATATTATTTTGATGCGATAACTCTTTTACGATAATTGATCACTTTCAATAAAGAAAGAAAACTATGTATCCCATTATAGCCTTTTAAAAATTAATTAATAGCTTACCTTGCTGGCACAATCAAAGCTAGCTCCAAGGTCGGACAAGACTTTTAGCACAGCATGCTCATTATTGCATTTCACAGCTAACAAAAAAGTAATATTTACATTTGTATAAAATAGCTCTTCTACTTACAAGATAAACGTACACAGGTCGATAACAGTAAACCGTAAGTCAGATCACAATGATATCAATATTATAGAACTAAGGAATCTGACACACCAGGTTCAAACTAAAGTCGGATAACGGTTGGAACTGTCCCTCACAAATGTATACTTATTGAATAAAAATAGCACTATAGTCTTGACTGAGGTAAAAATAAATATTGTTCCCACTTTATAACAGATTTATCTTCCCATGCTTTGACAGTAAAGATTACATTGCTGTTCATTTATTTTGTGACGTCGTGGAAAAAGAATGAGGTAAACGAGTCTGTTCTCGAAAATGGAGAAAACGGAGGAACTCAGATCCATATTTACCTGGATCCTGTGAAAAATTTTAAGGCAACATTTCCCAAAAATATTTCCGAAAATATGAAGACCTATTTATTTATTTATTTATTCACCAGTAAAATTGTCACTCAAAAGTTTCTTATGTACATTATACTAGATCTTGTTTATACAGTTGTTGCTAAGCAACCAATAAAGCAGATTGAACTCTACAGGCAGAACACCTGATTTTTCCTACGGACGAATCAACACCTTGAACATCTAAGGTAATGAACAAGATCTATTGTATATATTTGACAGTATTAAATAACAAGAACATGCGTCTAATTGTGTTACAAATCAGATTACATGTACAAATGTATATTTCCTTAAGCCAAATGAAGCTGTAATGGCGCTAATTATGGACAAAATCGCAAAGACAACCGGACGTTTCATTGTAACAAAACAACATATTTTAAGTATGATTAAACAACCAAACTAATGACCAACACTACACTAAAGGATCCACAAAAGAAAAAGCTAAAATGGATCCAATGTATAAGCAAATGAGGTAAGAAAATATTCTTATTAATCTATCAACGTTTCTGGATAAATGCTCTGAGAAATCCAGATTTATCGCCAAGAATAAAATCTCAAAGTTCACCTTCAAAAGCCATATGTGTACAGGGAATTAATATATCCAAACAAGTTTTCAAGCAATGCTCATTTTCTTGTCACATCAGCTCTTATCTTTGCCTTACATTTATGCTACAATTCCACAAAAAGCCTACACAAATGTTACATTCTTGAGTTTAAGCAAGTTCTAAACAGATTATAACAGTTCCAGAGATAAGAAAAGTTGCAAATGTCACATATAAACCAACTCCGTCAAAATCCTAAGTTTATATTCTCTCTCTCTCTTCTCTCTCTCTCTGTGTAAAACATTGTACAAACACGTGCATACACAAAATAACACATGCAACGTTAGACAGGGACACGCTCACTCTCTGTTTTGAACATTACTATAGGTTTATATACAACTATTGCCTTGGTTTCGTTGCGACTGTAACATAACCAATCCACATGACTAAACAACTTATTCTCCTTTCTGAAAGCAGCAGTTCATTTTTTAGACATTGCAAAACAAATAGAACCATGTAACGTACCATAAAATGGCTCTACTCTTGGAAGTTTTTTAACCCAGCGTTTATATTTATTGATGATATCTCCCAAATCCCCGAGCATAAAGGCTTCTTCTTTGCCCTGGAATAGTATAAAAACAACCATGCTAGCTTCTTTTATATTCTTATCATATGTATGCATCGCAAAAGGTTCTCTCTCACTATGGTGTGTTCCGCTGGACCTAAACTGAAGGAGCTTGTACTTGGAACCAAAAGGTAGGAAAATGGGCAGTTTTAGGGACGTAACTCCTCTAAATGATGATCAGATGTATGTTACTATCCTACACATCCAGTGTATCATCAATGTGTATGCTATAGTTTGCTGAAATTTAGAGAATGGTGAATAAGCAGCCGTAAGTCTCATACGTAATCTTTCTTACGTAAAGTTGTACTGCAGAAGCAGAAGAAATACAAGCAATCAGCAACCATAACTCTTATAAAGGATCACGTGGAATCCTGAAATTTAGATTCATTCAAGGTCTCCTCATTATAAAGATCTCAACCAAATTGGATTCAAGTCCAACAAACTGTGGCAAAGTGCTGTGAAACCAAAGACAGGACAGACAATCAATCAGGAAGCATAGCACCTGTAATTAGGTAACTAGAAATAAATCTCATTCAAGGTTTCATTAATATAGAACCAATATCAAATCTGGTTGAGAGCCAATACATGTTTGTAAAGTTATACTGCAAAATCCAAAGTCAAAGGTAAAGGCAATCAGGAGGTATTTCTCCAGTAATTGATGCCATGGAATTCTGGCAACAAATCTTTTTCAATGCCTCAGTATAAAGCCGTATTGCAAATTTGATTGAAATCCAACCAACGTTGGATAATGTATTCCGTGAAACCCAAAGTCAGCAAGATGGTGGCACAGATCCTGCATAATTGGGGCGTAACTCCTGCAAATCATATCCATTAATACGGAAATCAGTGAAGGTCTTGAGAAAATGGCGTCGAATCCCTAGCTCGATATCTAAAAACATTATAGGGATAGGCAAACAGGGGCAAGTATACCAGTAGTGAAGTGGGGCACCCTAGCGACAATGGGAATTAGCATTACAGAGACCCCTGGGCAACTCTAGCGACAATGGAAATTTAACATGGAGAAAAATCGTGGGCAACTCTAGCGACAAGGGGAATTTAACATGGAGAAAAAATCGTGGGCAACTCTAGCGACAAGGGGAATTGAACATGGGGGAATAAAGTGTGGGTCTATCTAGGGACAAGGGGGAATTGAACATGGGATTTTTTTTTTAAAAAAAAAATTTTTTTAAAAAAGGGTAGGCAATTGAAAGTAATTCTCTTTTCGAGAAATGTGGGTGGCCCTGAAAAGGGCCTTTGGGTTTATGTTAATGTATCCATTAACATAAAGGGCATCTGCGGCATCTTCTTGTCCTCAAGCTGCGTCTTACTCGAGGGCCATAAATCAGTGTCCTCTTGAGGCAACCTTGTCTTTCTACGTACACTCTTCGTATCCACAGACTGGTGTCTGACTTGTCGACAACGGTCCACTTGGACCGGCCATACATGAGCATGTCCGTCCTAAACATCATGGAAGACACAAGGTTGGATGATTCGACTGTGGTCCACATCTTGAAGCGACGAGAACAGGTGAATCAATGCAGTGAACTGCGCTTATTTATAGGTAGAGGAAGGATTGAAACGGATTGAGTTAATTCACCAATCCGAACACGCGTTACAAAATTCAGTCAGCCCGCATCCAATCCGAAGAGAGCAGTCTGTGACGTCACGTGGTCTATATAGATTCGCTAGCGCTTGTGTACAGTCAATCTATGCAACAGTGATTCAACATGACGGAAACTCAGAAAACGATCCATTGGGGTGCACCAGCAGGGGAGAATGCCCAAGGGAACCCGGATTTACTTTCAGAAGAGGTGAATTGGGATTTTGTGGATTTTCTTACCTCGCAAGAATTTGTTCCGGAACCTTCGTTACCTTCTTCATTACCGCAAGTGGAGAATTTTAGACAGAGACAGAAAGAAGAATTGGAGAAATTTATACAACGACAAAAGGAAGCGGAACAAGCTTTTCTCCTACAGCAGCAGCAAGAAGAAGAGGTAAGAAAAAAACAACAGCAACAACAGCAAGAAGAAGTAGCAGCAAAGAAACAAGAGGGTGAAAATCAAACGGTCACGGTACTGTTGGACATTTTAGCGGAGTTAAGAAGTCTGAAACAAATGTATCAGACTTCTTTATTACGACCGAAGAGAATACGACCTTCCCGAGCTGAACACGTTAACCCTGTGACTAAGCCTAGCGTACCACCCTTAGTGATTTCAACCCAATCATCATCAACATTACGCAGTCCAGTAGTAGGCCTTGGCCGGGACAAAGGCTTAAGGCAGTTAAAGTTGATTGCTTAAACTCACCCCTACACCAAAAAAGGCCCTTTTCAGGGCCACCCACATTTCTCGAAAAGAAATAGCCTTTCAATTTGCCAATAACTAAAAAACAAAAAAAACAAAAAAAAAAAAAAAAAACCCATTTTACCCCTATAGTAGTATGTGTCTTTGTATGAGTGCGTGAGTGTACGTTCTTATTTTAAAATCAAAATTCAAAGCCACATACCTAATATCATTAATTTATTCTTTTATCCATTGTTACAATCCAATTCACAATTCACAACAGAACACTTTAATTAAAAGTTCATTTACTTCGTCTTTCTCCTTGTTTAGTCTCTCTGTTTTTTGAATTTCTTCACCGTCTTTTCCTCTTCTTCCTCCTCACTTTCTTCCCTTCTTTTCTTCTTCTGTTTCTTTGCCTCTTGTAAATAGAATTGTCTTCTTTCTTCCTCTTCTTCCTCTGAAGAATCCCTCTCTTCCTCTGAAGAATCCCTCTCTTCTTCTGAAGAATTCCTCTTTTCTTCTGACTCCTGTTGTTTCTTTTTTGGGCAATCTGGAGACCAATGTCCTTTTTCTTGACAATAATAACAGGTATCTTGACTTTTGTCTTTTTTAGCCCTTTTTTTTCTTTTTTGACGGTCTCGACACTCTGAAGACCAATGCCCTTTCTTCTGACAGATATAGCAGGTATCTTGACTTTTATCTCGAAAGGAAGGAGAGTAGTCCGTGGGCTGGTCTGAAGAGAATTTTCTAATGACCCCTCGCAAAGCTCTGACGAAACGTTCGATTTGGCTAGTCTCTTCCATCGTTGTGCTCGGTTTGAGAGTGAAATGAATAGTGAAAGCACAAGATACACACCCTTTTATATACGCTGGTCTGCCATGACTATAAATTAGTCCATGGTGTTTAAACTTGAGTCATTTGACGTTTTTCACTCAAGATGAAACGATCCTATTCATTCGAGAAGAAAGAAGAAGAAGAAAGTAAGAGGCAGAAACGTGATCTATCGCCTCGTACCAGGGCTGAAATCTTGGCACAAATTCATGCCAGTGATTTTGAAGAGGACATGAGTGAACCAGAATCCGAACCCTCTAAACCAAGTTCGTCACCCTTAGTCAACCCTGAAAAATACTATTCCATTCGAGAGACGGAAAAGCGCTCCTCTAGAAAATTTAGAACCACGGCTTACAAATACACGGTGAAGTTTAAAGATTTCAAGGCTGAAGTGCCGTTAGAGAAAGCAGAAGTGTTCATCACTGGGGTGTGGGATTCTTTGCTCACCGCACTCAAGAGACAATGTCAACCCAAAGAAGACGATCGCTTGAGACTTTCCATACAACACGACGGTTTGAAATCCCCTGTTTGGATCGAGTTTAGCACCCCTGCAGAATTGACCGCTTCCAAAGTCATGGACAAGATTCAACACGTACAACAATCTAATGACCAGTTTGACATCACCGATGGAAAAGCCACACTAGACATGACCCACGTCTCTCCTCCTCAAGGGACTGGACGCAGAAAGATGTTATTGGTGGACGACCTTCGCAACACCAAAACAAGTCTCGTCCGAATTAACAACCCTCATGACCAGATGTGTTTAGCCCGTGCCATCGTGGTGGGACGAACCTATGCCAACAAGAACGACACGGTAGAATGGAAAAGAACCTGGAAAACTATTCAACGTTCCGATCGAGCCAAACAACGAAACGAAGCAGAACTCCTGTTATACCAAGCCGGACTGTCCAAAGACACACCCTGTGGCATTCCTGAGATGCAAAAATTGCAAGACGCCCTAGCTCCACGATACACCTTGAAAGTGCACCCTCAAGAAATGCGCGGGCCTCTGTTGTTTCGAGGCCAAGATTTTAAGGACGGAAAATACATTCATGTTTATTATCACGATGACTATTTCGATACTATTACCAGTATCACTGCATTCCTGGGATACAGTTATTACTGTGAGAAATGTGATTATGGTTATAATAATCGAGAGCAACTCAAGCATTGTGGATGGAAATGCTCAGGATGTTTGGCCTCTCCACCCTGTCTGAGCGAAGAACCAGTGCCTTGTTCAACTTGTCTGCGCACGTTTGTCAGCCCTACCTGTTACCAACAACATTTGAAGACGCCAGGTTCACAGAAGAAATGTGCTTGTCAACTGCTGATATTGTGCCCTACGTGTGGACAAGGCATACTTACCAATAATGCCAAGGCACACGTATGTCGAGGAAAGTAAAAATGTCACACTTGTCACCACATCGTGGACTTGGAACACCAATGCTACGTGCAAAAATACCAACCTCCACCAGAGAAAGAGGACGGTCACAGGCAGAAAGGCAATTTCATTTTTTTCGATTTCGAATGCATGCAAGAGACCGGCATTCACATTCCTAATTTCTGCGTGGCTCATCGAGCGTGCGAGAAGTGCATTCAAGAACCTATCTTCAGTCATTGCCCTCATTGCAGCAAGATTCCTGGAGGGCGTGAAAAAATCTTTCGGGGACCGAAAACGTTAGCCGATTTTGCCCAATGGGTTTTAGACCCCGTCGACAAGACGTGGAGCCAAGAGGACATCGAACGTTACGGAGATTGTCATCGTCATGCCACGGTGATGGCTCACAATTTTTCCGGATACGATGGACAGTTTCTTTTGAGATACTATACGGAACAAGGCACCGAGCGTCCTACAGTGACTTTGAACGGAGCCAAAATCATTTTCATGCAAGTGGGACAAGTACAGTTTAAAGATTCGATGAGTTACTTGGCCATGCCTTTGAGCGGAATGCCTAAAACGTTTGGAATGACAGAAATGGCTAAAGGGTACTTTCCACACTTTTTCAATACGGAAGCCAATCAACACGCCGTTCTACCCCATTTACCTGAGGCTCACTATTACGATCCCGACAACATGCGTACCGAACAACGAGAAGCTTTCTACGCTTGGTACCAGGCTCACGCCTCCGACCCTTTCGACTTTCAAGAAGAAATGCTAAAATATTGTCGTTCCGACGTGGACATTTTACGGCGTTGCTGTGGAAAATTTCGAGAACTGTTCATGGAACACGGAGGGGTCGATCCTTTGAAAGAAGCTTGCACCATTGCCAAAGCGTGTTCCTTAGTGTACCGACAACGATTCATGCCTGAAAACACCGTGGCTGTCATCAGCCCTCAAACGACCCACTATGTCAAACGTCAATACTCGGTCAAAGCCCTACGTTGGTTACATTACTTGTGCGACAAGGAAGACAAGTGGATTCAGCATGCTCGCAACGGAGGGGGTGAAAAGACCATCGTAACGTATTCGGTCGATGGCTGGGACTTAGAAAACCCCAAGATCGTGTACGAGTTTAACGGTTGCTTATTTCACGGATGTCCCGTTTGTTACCCTGATCGTAGCACTAAAAATCAGTTTTTATAACGAACCATAGAAGACTTGTACCAGGACACTTGACAGCCGCGCCTAAAGTTGGAACAGGAAGGATACCAAGTGGTGGAAATGTGGGAACACGAGTACGATCACCGTATGAAAACCGATCCCGAGTTTAAACGCCTCGTGGAAAGTTACCAGTTCATGGACCCGTTGAACCCGAGAGATAGTTTGTACGGAGGAAGGACTAATGCCACCTGTTTGCTGTACCAAGCCGACGAAGAGAAAGGAGAAGAAATCAAATACTTGGACATGTGTTCGCTGTATCCCTACGTGTGCAAATATTGTCGCTTTCCTGCAGGGCACCCGCAATTGTTGACGGAACACATCGACCTGAAAAACATTCGACAATACGAAGGCTTGATCAAGTGCAAAGTTTTGCCTCCCACGAACCTATTCCATCCCGTCTTACCTCACCATTGTCAAGGCAAACTGATGTTTCCATTGTGCCGTACTTGTGCCGAAACCTGCAACCAAGATCAGCCTTGTCAGCACACCCAGGAAGAACGTGCCTTGACGGGAACATGGGTCAGCGTAGGATTGTTCAAAGCTCTGGACATGGGATACCAACTGTTAGAAGTGTACGAAATTTGCCACTTTCCCAAGACACAACAATACCACAAGGGTGATCCCAGTCAGAAAGGTATTTTCGCTGACTACGTGGATGCCTTTTTGAAACTGAAGCAAGAAGGCAGCGGCTATCCTTCCTGGTGTCACACTCCCGAAGACCAAATACAATTCAAAGAGAAATACTATGAACAAGAAGGCATCTCTTTAGACCACATCGAGAAAAACGAGGGCAGGCGAAAGTGATGTTAAATTGCTTGTGGGGTAAAATGGCACAAGGACCGTGTTTACCCAAGACGGAGTATTTGACAGAACCTTCCCGCTACTTCCAGATGATTCACGACGAAACCAAATACATGAAACACGTGGACGTCGTTCGCGAGGATTTGATCTTGGTCAATTACGAAGAAGATCTGGACTTTGTACAAGACGACCCTTTTGGAAATGTCATCATTGCGGCTTACGTGACAGCCCATGCTCGCTGAAAATTGTACAAAGCTTTAGAACTGTTAGGGGAACGCGTCCTGTACTTTGACACGGACAGTTGCATTTACATTCATCACCCGAGTCAACAGCACCCTGACATCGAAGGAGACCGCTTAGGAGCCTGGACAGACGAGCATCCCGACGACAAGATTCTAAGTTTCATCAGTGGCGGTCCCAAAAATTACGGCTACGAATACCGGGACAAACAAGGAGAAGTGCACACGACGTGCAAAGTGAAAGGACTGACTCTGAATTATCGTACCAGTCGTGTTGTGAACTTTGGGGTATTGAAAGAAGCCTTGCAATCGGGAGAGGATGGAAACTTTAAAGTGACCACCTATCAACCGAACAAGATTGTACGTTTACCCACTCATCACATCGTCAGTCGGCCCTTGGAAAAAGTCTATCAAATCGTGTACCAGAAGCGAGTTCGACTTCCCAATCATTTCACCTTACCGTATGGACACGTTGGTATAAAACATTGGTTGTAAGAGGATAGTCACCCGCTAGAAGGATGACTTCGCCACAGCAAGAATCGAGTGAGAAACCCGATGAGAACTCCAAGTTCAAACCCTACCATTTTCCAGTCTTCTTACCTGACTATTGTGATTGTGCCCGTCGATTTGACACGTTTCAGAAATGGCCTACGGATAGGGAAGGATTACCTTCTACGCATGTTTTAGCTAGAACAGGATTTGTCTACTTGGGACCTGAGTCAGGATTGGGATACGAGGTACAGTGTTTCGCTTGTGGACTGAAGTTACGAATGGATCTATGTATCTATAAAGATTCAGCTATTCTGGAACATACTCGATGGTCTCCGCACTGCCCTTACCTTTCTATGGCCTTTCCACCCATCACACTGCGGTACAATGTTGACGGTACCTTAGAGACGGTACCTTCCAGAACAAGACATAAAAAACATAAAAAAGGAAAGATGTACAAGCTGGAGACTGCATTGCGACTAGTATAAAAAGGGGCTATGGTCAAGATCGATAGTTCATTGTGACTACCAAGACCGAGCGAACAAGATGAATACTTTCAGAGAAACACAAAACAAGTTGTTTAGAAAGGCACAATTCAAGTGTGAGGCTTCGGAAGTGGAATGTGATTGTGAGCCTTGCGATGGGTACGATGCTGTACGCTGTGACCTTAGCGATGCCGTAAAGCATCATGGGAACTTTGTTCTCACTACCCCTATCATGGAAAGTGATGATGTGCGTGTCAAACCTGAGGGATGCGAAAGTGATGCCGCTCGTCCTTTTGGACATTTTACTGGGTTTCGTTTTAAAGGGGAATGTTCACCTTCACGTCTACCCCACTACGGATGTCATCCAGCCCTGAGCAAACTCCTGTTCATGTCACCCAACCCTCATCGAAACGAACCTGTGAAAGACGAATATTCGTTTCCTGTGCGTTTGTCGGAATACTGCGAAAATGGCCTAAGTATCTGGGAGGACCGACCCCCGAAGAATTAGCCAGAGCCGGATTTTTCTACTTGGGCGAAGGAGGTAAAGTCAAGTGCTTCAGTTGCGGTGTGTCACTGCACCACTGGGAACAGCAAGATTCGGCCTACATAGAACATGCTCGATGGTCACTGAATTGTCATTACTTACCCTTAGTGGGACCGAGACATTGAAGTTACTTACCATAATCTGTTCATGGATACTTTACAAGAGAACATTCGTGCTTTGCCTGTGGAGTTGAGAGAAAGGATTTACCGAGAGCTGGTCAAAATACAAGTGAAACGTAAAGAACAATTGCATCCGTTACGTCACCGGTGTTTGAACCACTGGTACCTGAATGCTATACAAGGACTGATTGAGTTGAAAGTGTTCCATTGGACAGACATTGATCAACGACCCCCTGGTTTTAAAAAGGAATGGTTTGCTCTGGATGATTCTATCTACTACATTGTAAACGTACTGCATCGAATTCCAGAGGAAGAGTTAACGAATTACCAACATCTTTTACGTAATGTCGACTTAGTGAAAGAGGAAACTTCCGAACGAATTGTAACGTGTAAATTAGTAACTAAACGATTTAGATTCGACAATGAATTAAAACCATGTCTGTGCAAACAGTACATGTCTTGTGCCAGACAAAAGAGGATTTAGTATGACCTATTCATGGATACTTTGCTAGAGAACATTCGTGCTTTGCCTGTGGAGTTGAGAGAACGCATTTACCGAGAACTGATCAAAATACAAGTGAAACGCAAACGCAAAGTTATTGAACCGTTTTTAAATTATGCTCTGTTCCAAAGTATAAGAAGACTGATTATGAGTGGATATTACATCAGGCACAAAGGTAAACGAGGCTATTGACCACCACCCAACGATTCCAAAAACAGTGTATATACTTAAGGATACTTTACAAGAGAACATTTTGGGCTTGCCTGAGGAGTTGAGAGAATGGATTTACCGAGAGCTGGTGAAAATACAAGTCAAACGTAAAGAACAATTGCATCCGTTACGTCACCAGATCTTTAACCACTGGTACCTGAATGGTATAAGAGAACCTAGTGCAACGCATTGAGGAAGACAAGTTAAAGGATTACCAACATTTGTTACGTGGAATCTGCTTAGCGGAAGACGAAACATCTAGACAAACTCTGACGTTTCGGTTACAGTATGCAAGATTTAGATTCCCTACTGGAGAACGAAGATCTCTGGCTAGAAAGTACGTGTATTGCATCCGAAAAAAAAAAGAATATAAAAACAGGCTGCCATGCCACGACTTATGTCACATGTCATTGAACAGATTCCGTGGAAGGAACTCAGTGACCATATTCAAACCGTGGATCATTACCATCGATTATTACAAGAACTGTATCCATTCAATTGGGGTCGACAAGTGGTGTGTGTCTTAGTGACTTGTTTTCTGGGATTTCGTTTACCAGCCGATTCTTTGTGGACTCTTTACGATCAGTACTTACCACCTCAATGGCCTTAAATGGTCACGAAAAACTCCTTTTGCTCAAAGCCTTGCGTTTTCATCTGGATACTTCTCGACCACAACAGGAAAAAAAGATTCGTCAACTTTTAGCTACCCAAGACGTGTATGACGATGTGTGTGTAGCTTGTGACTTATATCCCCATTGGACAGATGTCCGTGCCTGGAAAGAATGGGATTTTGAGGCTTGGACCCAAAAAGTGGCCCAGTATGCACGAGAGTTGTTCAAGGAAAAAAGTTACTTTTCAACCCGTGTTAGTGACGGTGCCAGAAGAACCCGTCACCCAGGACGGGACTGTCGTGGACAGGCCTGAAAGACCCTTTCGGGAGGACACTTGTGTGACCTTACCCCCTACTATAGAACTGGTTAGAACATTACCCAAAAGATGTTGTACAGACACTTGTGTTTATTGCACGTTAATGGTTATCATGTGCCTTTTATTATTGTACTTAAGCCTTTGGCTTTTATGTATTTTTGTCTTTCGTATTTATGTTTGAAACATTCACTAAACGTGTTCTGAAAAAAGTATATAAACTCTTGTCTTGTTTGTTTCCGTGTCACAAGTGACATTTCTCACACTATGGCTACCTCTGCTGTCTCTGCTCCATCGACGAACACTTAGATCGTGCCAGTTGGGAGGCTTTGTATCTTCGCCATCCCTTTAACATGCTCATTGCCGGACCTACCGGTTCAGGCAAAACCGAATTCGTCAAACGTTTGATCGAACATAAACATCATTTGATCGATCGGCCACCTCAGCGGATCGTGTGGTGTTACAAAGAGTGGCAATCGGCGTACAACCTCTTGCGAGAAAGTCAAGGCGATTCCATCGTGTTTGTGGAAGGCATTCCTAAAGAAGACGACGGTATCGTCCCTGACTCCCGTCAAACCCATTTGGTCATTTTCGACGACATGTTAGGAGAAGACGAAGAAGAAATTAAACTGTGGTTCACGCGCAAAGGGTATCACCGTAATGCCAGTGTCGTTTACATCGCCCAAAATTTGTTTCAACAAAGTAAAGCCCATCGCACCATCAGTCTCAATGAGCATTACGTGGTCTTGTTTAAAAGCCTTCGAGATAAATCGCAAGTGCAAGTCTTAGCCAAACAGTTAGGAACGCCTTGGCTGACTCAGGCGTACGACGATGCCACTCAAACGCCACACGCCTATTTACTCGTCGATTTGAAACCTACAATCCCCGAGGATTTGCGATTTCGTACCCACTTGTTTCACCACTGGTGCCAAGACGGAGGGCCTGTCCTGTACACGTCTCCGTCCTCGACTTAATTTCACTCCACATAAAAAATCTATAAAAACCTCAGACCCTTTTTCGTCTGTCTCACACAACGTCAAAATGACGTCCCTTCAGTCGCATCTTCCCGTCAAATTGATTCGTGCCTTGTATGGCATCAGTCGAGAAAAAAATCCACAAATACGAGCTCGTGTCTTAGAAGCTAGTCTTAAAGAAGTCTTAAGATGGTTCACGGTGACGGGACGTCAAATACTCCAAGGAATCATTCAGATTCCTCATCAAACCAAACGTTTTTTCGATCGAAACAAAGTCGCTTTGGTCCAACTGGCCGATCCCCGCATCGACACCCAAACCAAAAAACAAATCATTTTGAAACCTGGAGGGAGTGGTACTCTAGGAAGGGTTATCATTCGCTCTCTCTTAAGATGGGATCCTAATGCCCCCAAAGTTATCCCCAAGACAAAAGTCCAACGAAGCCCCAAGAAGAAAAAGAAAAAGACCAGGTCCCCAAAGAGAAGAACTTCTCCAGTGGCGGGACCCTCCTCTTACCAGACACCACCCCGGAAAAAGAAAAGAAGCCCCCAGAAAAAGAAACAGAGAAAAAGTCCCCGGAAAAAGAAAAGTCCACAGAAGAAAACTAGTCGCAAGAGAGGCACTTCGGCCAGGACGCAACCATACATTCGCAAACCACGACCTGCCACGGCAGTGACTGCGTCTCCGGCATCCTCACGTTCATCCACTTCTCCGTTGATGAAACCAAGAACTGAAGAGTACTTGGAGACGTTGATCACACCAAGAACTTCTCCGTTATTGACCCCCAAAAAGAACTTCCCCAGTGGCAGGACCCTCCAATTTAGCGGCAGTGGCTGCTGCTCACAAAGTACCTTCTCCCAAAATCAAAGTCCAAAAAAGATCGGGCATGTTACAAAGTTTACTGGATTTGTCCAAGCAAGAACTGCTCGATTTAGTCCGTTACGTACCCCTGCACGACGTGTCATGCCTGTCTTCAAACTAATACGACGTAAAGGCAATCAGTGGCGACGCGTTCCAGTATAAAAAAGGCCTGTGACCAAGTCGGGGTATCAGTGTTTTTGGTGCTCCTGAAGACTCAAAGATGTCACCCTCCAGAAAACCCCAAGGAAACAAAAGGAAAGGACTACCACCACGTTTAGTCAAACATGGAGACATGTTATCTGTCCTGTCCAAAGCTTCTCCACCTCTACGAAAAAAATTTATTCAATCGGCCTCCAAAGAGGTCATCGATACCGTGTGCGAATGTTGTTTGAACGTCTTGAAAGGCACGATCCCTTTGTCCAAACACCAGAAACAATGCTTAGGCAAACATCGTCACGTTCTTCGCCAAATGGTTCGAAAGAAAATTCCCATTCGTCAAAAAAAGAAGATGTTGGTCTAACGTGGAGGCATTTTACTCCTCTTGTTAGGTCCCATACTGAAAGGAGTCTTGGGAACCATGTTGGGAGGACTGGTGGAGCAAGATAAAAAGGCCCTCGGAAGTCCCAAGATCTCAGAATCGACCCCTGACAACCCCATGGAAGGACGAAAACTAGCTTTAGTGCCTTACAAACGATGGATGGAATACCATCGGTGGCAAGAACAACGCACCCCGCATTTACCTCCCAATCCCAATTTGAGCGAGATGTCCCAGTTACAACACGAATTACAGTCTTTGATGGATCGCCAAGATTTGTCCGAAACAGAAAAATCGCAAAAGTACGGTCAACTTTTGCAACGACTGCAACTCTTTCACCAGAAAGCTTTAGACGAAACAGCTCTACCCACTTTGAAAGATTTTAAGACCTTGTTGAAAAGTCCAGCACCATCCCAGTACCAGTACCAGTACCAGTGCCATCACTACCAGTGACCAAGACAGAAAAAGGAGAAGAAGAAGAAGAATGGTTTCAAACTCAAGTTAACAACACCACCTACCTCCAGAATTGGATGGATTAAAAAGATGATGGCCATCCCTTCTTCATCACAAGAGAAAAAGAAAGTGAAGACAGAAGTGAAGACAGAAGTGAAACAAGAACCGATATCCCCCGCTCAGACATCCTCCTCTTCAACACCTATTGCCGGTCGCACACGCAAAGCATTGCAATCCAAGAAAATACCCCAAGAGAAAAAGAGTAGCATCCTCCAAGAGTGGGTGCCTTATTAACACACAAACACAAAAAAATGGAAAAAGTCTTAGCCAGCATTTACTACGATCCCTCGCATCCTGCAGGTTACGCAGGAGTTCAAAAATTGTATCGTGCTGCCAAAACTCGACTGAAAAGTCTCCGTTTACCTCAAGTGCAACGATGGTTACAAGAACAAGCTACCTACACTTTACACAAACCCATTCGACGCAAGTTTGCCAGAAGTCGCACCCGAGTGGAAGGCATCGATCATCAATGGCAAGCCGATTTAGCCGATGTCTCTCATTTGGCCAGCTATAATCGTGGCTACAAATATTTGTTTTGTGTCATCGACGTCTTTTCCAAATTTGCCTGGGTCGTGCCCTTGACTTCCAAATCGAGCAGCGAGTTAGTGCGAGCCCTGCAACGGGTGTTGAAACAAAGCGGTCGTCACCCTCTTCGATGGCAAACGGACAAAGGCACCGAATTTCTGAACCAAGCTTTCCAAAAAGAATTAAAGAAACGTGACATTCATTTTTTTTTACCACCGAGAATCCCGAAACCAAAGCCAGCATCGTGGAACGTTTTCAACGCACTTTGAAAGAACGCATGTGGAAATATTTTACGCATCACCACACTCTGAAGTACATCGACATCTTACCGCACCTGGTGCAAGCGTACAACCAATCTTACCATCGAAGCATCGGACGTGCCCCGCAAGAAGTGACTCCCGAGAATTAAGTGTTGGTGTTTGAGCGCATGTTCGGTACGTCCCCGACGTGGGCTGTCCCCAAGAAAAGTGGAATGTTGGCCGTAGGAGATTGCGTGCGCATTGGCAAAACCAGACACACTTTCGACAAAGGTTACTTACCTAACTGGACGACCGAATTGTTTCGTGTCACTGGACGCGTGCATGCTCGTCATCCTGCCGTCTATAAATTGGAAGACATGAACGGAGAAGTGCTCAAAGGAACGTTTTATTTGCCCGAGTTACAACGTGTCACCAAAAAAGAAGACGACGTGTACGACATCGAAAGCATTCTCGAACGCAGAACCCGTAAAGTGGGCAAACGACGTGTCAAAGAAGTGAAAGTACGTTGGAAAGGATATCCACCCAGTTTTGATTCTTGGATCGACGCTTCGCAAGTCATCGACTATAAAAAGAAGTGAACATCATGCCCTTTCACACAGACGCAGCTACGTCGACCACTCCTTTACCTAGTTCTTCTGTGCAAGATTTACAAAAACAACCCTTGTGGGTGTGGCGTGGAGAACGTGTGCCTAAAACGCAAATCGTCTTTTTCTGCCAAATCTTCGTGGTGTATTGTGTCATCGGGGCAGCCATCGCCAATTTGAGTTTGCAACAAGGAGACAAACAATTGTGGACCATTTTATTGAGCAGTTGCATCGGTTACCTGCTTCCCAATCCCTCCCTGAAATTCTCTTCGAACGGGAACCACGGGAACCTTGTGTCCAGTGCCAGTGTCAGTCACCACTCCAACAAGAACAACCCCATTTTAGGCGGAGACACGCCTCTGACGTCCAGTAACCCCTCGGACAGCCACAGAACTCTGGAATTATCAGTCACCAAAACCAATTTTACTTAACCTTACCCAGTGACAGTTCCATGGAGGTGTTTCCCCACAACACGTTGTGTTGTTACACGGCCAAATTACCTCAGGCCATCCCCTTAGATCACGAAGCCCATTGGGAAGTGGCTTTAGTGGAAATCATTCACCCGACCCAAGTCCTCAATGTCCTTCCCAATCAAAATTTTTTTGATGTGGAAGTTCATGACGAGCAAGTGCAAGAGTACTTGGATAAGAATGTCAAATATGACAAGAAAACCCGTACACAAAATCAAAAGTGGACCTACCACTTGTTGATTTCCCCAGGCTATTATTTTAGTGGTCAACATTTGGTCAGCACCATAGCCACCAGGTTTAATAGCGTGTTTCTTAAAGCTTTGGAGAGTGTCAGAAAAAGTGTCACCATGGGATACCACAAAGCAGCTCGTCGCTTCTCGATGAGATTTGACGGGAGTAAAATCATGTCCATTTTATTTTGTACTGAATTGTATGACATGTTGGGCGGAGACATAAACATGAGAATGGTCATGATGAAGAAAAACGAATTACCTATCGTTTACGACAACGAGTCTTTTATCAAGTTATTTCGTACCCCGGTAGAACTGAACCAAGGATTGAATTTGATGTTCGTGTATTCCGATGTGGTGGAGTACAACGTGGTGGGACACACCTCTGTACCGTTACTGCGTGTCATTCCTTTCAAAGTGGATTCTGCCACGAACGCTGACGAGGAAGGTGGAAACACTTATCACGTCCACCGCGAATTTGTACATCCTCACTATTTGCCTGTCAGCAAGTCGTATTTGGACACGGTCAACATTACTATAAAAGGAGATTTGGGACAAAATATTCCATTCACCAAAGGAAAAGTCACGGTGAAACTCCATTTTCGAAAACGGTTCTCTCGCGATTCGTAAGTCATGTATCCAGTGTACCGAGGGGTTGCTCGACAGCGAGGACACGGTTTAGGAGATATGTTAAAATCGGCCTTTCGTTCGGTGGCCCCGGTGTTGAAACCGATGGTGACACGCGGATTGCACGCCTTGAAAGATGCGGCACTGACGCAAGGCAAAGAATTTCTCCAAAATGTCATCATCGACAAACAAAACCCTAAAGAAGCCTTCATGAGGGCTGGTAAAAATGTCTTGCTACAAACGGGCAAAGGCATTTTGGGTCGCCGAGAAACACCTATAAATGCCCTGCACGCTACCGAGTCAGGCATTCAGCAAGGACAAGGCAGAAAGAGACGAGGAAGAAAACACCCTTTCACCAGACTTCACACGTCTAAAGCGAGAAAGACAAAGAAAAGAATAACCGTTCGAGACTTAGACGTTTTCGATTATTGAGACACAGAGAAAAAAATGATGCACCGAGAATCTTGCGCTTGTTCCAAGACGGAACTGGACCTGTTTGCCATGCCCCCCACGATGATGACGATGCAAGAATCCCAATGGGTGGAATTTCACCCCGTCTCCTCTTTGACGGATTCCGCTCCCATCGAGTTCGAAATCAAAGGACAGCCCGAAGATTACATCGATCTGAATAGCAGTTACTTGTACTTGAAAGTCAAAGTTCTAGATAAGGATAATGGTGCAGTAGAAGACACTGAGAATATAGCTCCCGTCAACAATTTCATGCATTCCTTGTTCAGCTCAGTAGACTTGTACTTGAATAACAAACTGGTCAGCAGCAGCATGGATACTTACCCTTATCGTGCCTACCTGGAAAATCTCTTGACGTACGGAATAGATGCCAAGAATACTCATCTCAATGCTTGTGTGCTATGGGAACCTGACGAAGCGGACAAGTTTGACAAATTTGAGGAAAGACGAAAGAAAATCACAGATGGACAGAGTTTAGAACTGATGGATCGTTTGCATTTGGACATGTGGTTGCAAGAGAAAGATTTGCTGAACGGCATAAATGTCCGCTTGAGACAGAATCGCAGCAGTGCCGCTTTCCATTTGTTGGCTGATACTGCTGCTGGCACTCCTAAAAGCAAAATCGAGGAGGCCAAACTCTACGTACGACGCGTGGAAGTGTTACCCAAAGTGGGAAACGACATCAGTCAGACGTTGAGCAGAACGACCGCCAAGTATCCGATCCGTCGCGTGGAAGTGAAAACCTTCACCATTCCCAAGGGACAACGATCCATGATCGAAGATCATCTGTTTCAAGGAAGTTACCCAAACGTTTAATCCTTGGTATGGTCGAGAATTCAGCCTTCAACGGAGCCTTCGCTGAAAATCCTTTCCACTTTCGACACTTTGACGTGTCCAAGATCGAAGTCAGTCGCGATGGCAAGACCTTGTGTACCCGACCTTTCGAACCTGACTTTACCAAGAAGAATTACTTGAGATCGTACTTGTCCCTGTACGAAGCCACTGGACAGTTAGGGACCAACACCAGTCACGGCATTACGTACGACGATTACGCAGGAGGTTGTGCTTTGTGGGCTTTCGATTTCACTCCAGACCAAGGTAGCGACGAGGGACATTTCCACCCTATAAAATCCGGCCAGATTCGTGTGGAACTTCAGTTTACTAATGCTCTACCAGACACGGTGAACGTCATCCTGTATGCAGAATTCGATAATACCATAGAAATCAACAGTTTGAGAGAAGTCATTCTAGACTATTAGAAGCTATGGAAGACTGTTATCCCTCTTTACCTAGTGGAGAAACTTTGGACATGAAATGTGAGGAGTCCATGGAAAAAGAAGAAGTGATCATGATGAAGTCGAGATGGCCAGAACAAGAAGCCAATTTAGTCTCCTGTTTTGCCAAACACTTGGTCGAAAAAATGACGGAATTGATCAAGAAAAATTGCTATGGAAGTCAAAACGATCATCTCAGTCAAATTCAACACGATAAATGCCTGATGTTGAGTCAAGAAGAAAAATTGGACGAGTATCTGGACGATGCTTGGAGTCTCATCTCGGACGAAGACGTGTTGCATCAGTGGTATAAAGACTTGCGTGAACATTCTTGTCCACCATTAACCACTCAAGAGATCGATCGCATCGAAGCTCTCCTGAATCAAAGTGAGGAGACGAAACGAAGAAACGGTTATTTGTCAGACATTTTCAAGCAAAAAGTCAGGATCGAATTGATGACTTATTATTACCTGTGAAGAAGAAAAAAACACACAAAACATGGATACCTGGGAACTTTATTACCTTTTGAACCACAGTTCGTATACGGCTTCTTGGAATCCTGTCGTCTGTGCTAAAGATGAACTCCCTCATCGCAAACCTCAAGACCATCTAGCTTAAGTGATCAACACGGACGACAGTCATCTCCCAGGAACCCACTGGGTAGCTGTCTACTTTCCTCAAGAAGGATGTGTAGAATATTTCGATTCGTACGGATTGCCCCGTGTGGACAATATTGTGTGTATTTTCTGCATCATCGCAACCTGGGCTATTCCTTAGAACATTTAGTGACTCATTTTGATCCTCGTTCTTCTTCTAGAAATGATGTGAAAGTAGATCGATGGTTTTGTGACCATTATGCTTATCTTTTGTCTCAAGCTAGGAAACGTAGTGTCCATCAATGGCCTAATGACTTCCAACAGTGGAAATTACAATTTCATTCACAACGTTGTCAGCCCTGTTTAAAGTAGATTGTGAATTGAGAAAAAAATGTTTGTCATTAGGAAAAAATGTTTGATGTTATAATGTTGGATTATTGTCAAAAAATGTTAGAGTTGTTGTTTAGTGTTAAGTGATTTTTGAATAAAAAATGTTGTGTTTTGAAAAAAAAAATGCCTTTGTCGTTTGTTTGGCTATAAGAATGTTTGATTGATGCTCTTTAATGTCTTACTATCCCTCTCATGACACTGATTGAACGTTCCGACTCGAAAACCGTGGAGGGATGTTTTTCTTCACGTCCGCGCTTTGACTTTAAGAACCGGGGTTGTTTCCAGTCTAACCATCCATTGTAGACTCATCCTCCTACGAAGATGTGCTCCAAACTAGCTAAGCTCAACGAAGCCTACGTGAATTTGCATAGGGTCAGACACAGTCTGATACCGAAGCCAGAAGAGATAGAGAATGTGAGAATGTTAAAAGTCACTGAAGACCTGATAGAAGAGCTCTTCAGAGAAGAAGTGAACAGGGAGAAAGAAGAATGGACAGAGAAGTACAGACTTCAGAGACAGCAGCAGCAACAGCAACAACAACAACAGCAGCAGCAACAACCTGAACCTGACAGAGGCTTTGTCGATTGTCGTATCGACACCAAAGAGTTCTTCTTCTCTTTCCGAAGAAGCAGACCTATCGCCAGAAAGTCTATCCTCAGAGGACATCGCATTCTTAGAAACTAAAAGATTGCCATAGCAAACAAAAAAACATCCCTTTTCAGGGCTACCCCAATACTCTAGAAAAGAAATAACCATCCATTTGCCAATGTGTGTAGGTAGAGTAGTGTGAAAATAAACACTAACTCTTTTTTATAGTGTGAGGGTATGTGTTTGTGTATAGGATTGTGTGTTAGTAAGTGCTCACGTACGTTGGTGTGGATAGTAGATTAAGATCATGTCTTTTTTTGGTGTTTGAGGTGTGGGGAGAGTAGATTTAAGGTTAGATTACTTTGCGTATGTGGATAGTATATTGAAGTGATTAATGAAAAAAATGTTTAGAATAGTGATGGGAAGTATAAAAAAGTGAGTGAGTGTTTCTTTTAGGTCCGCGCGTTGTTGGGTCATGATCTAGGTAAGATCAATTTTATGTTTTAGGGGGATGTTTTCCTTCACGTCCGCACTTTTAGTATATAAATTGAAACTCGTTCGGCAGTTCAGCTACCCTTGTTGATTGATCAACACGAGAATGAACACCAGACTAGCGAAACTGTTGGAACTTCATGTGCATCTGGAATATGTCAGGCGCCTGTTGAACGAACTGGCCGCGGAAGCCATTGTGGAAGAGGGAAGGATGAGAGAGGAGGAGGAAAGAAGAAACAAAGAAGAGGAGGAGAGAAGATACAAAGAAGAGGAAGAGGAGAGAAGAAGAAACAAAGAAGAGGAGGAAAAGGAGAGAAGAAAAAGAAATTTCAGAATCCCAGAGACAGAAAATTGGGATTCTGAAGCTATTTATCATGCCTCTGCTCTCTCCCCCAAAAAAGTAAAAAGCAACTGGGGAACAAGATGCGTATGTGGCGCCAGGCCTGGAAGGTGCCACCATTAACCAGGTGTCCATGAAGTTCCAAAAAAACAGCCCTTTTCAGGGCTACCCCAATACTCTAGAAAAGAAATAACCATCAATTTGCCAATGTGTAGGTAGAGTAGTGTGAATATAAACACTGACTCTTTTCTCATAGTGCGAGTGTTTGTGTTTGTAACTGATCACGTAAGTTTGTGTGAATAGTAGATTATGGGTTTCTTTATTGTTTCTTAGCGTATGTGGAGAGTATAGTTAGGGTTTTATTATATGAAATGAGAAAGTAGGGGATGTTTTCCTTTACGTTCGCGCGTTGTTGGGTCATGATCTAGGTAAGATTAATTTTATGTTTTAGGGGGATGTTTTCCTTCACGTCCGCGCTTTTCGTATAAGAACCCACAGTATTCGTCGTTCAAACCATTCTACAAAGAATAAAAAAGAAGTTGGCTTCGAACCACCTTGACAAAATGCAAAAATTACAAGACGTTTTGGACAATTTAGGAATAATGGAGCAGATGTTAGTGAGACTCAAAGAAGACCACTATTCCTAAAGTCCCCATCGAGTAAAGATGGAGATTAATAACTTAAGAAAAGTAAAGTTCATAATAAGTGGTGTCATGAAAGAGATAAAGGAGGAGAAGAAGGATGAAGAGGAAAGGATAAGGATAAGAGAATGGAATAAAAAAATTGAAAAAGAAGAAGAAAATGAGAGGAGGAAGAAAGAAGAGGAGGAGAAGAAAGAAGAGGAGGAGAAAAAAAAGAAGAGAAAGAGTGTAGGAGAGAAAATAAGAAGTTGGTTGAGAAAAAGAAGAAATTAGAAGCAGAAGAAGAAGAAAAACCAAAGACCCTTTTCAGGGCCACCCACATTCCTCGAAAAGAGAATGACTTTCAATTGCCTACCCTTTTTTAAAAAAATTTTTTAAAAAAAAAAATCCCATGTTCAATTCCCCCTTGTCCCTAGATAGACCCACACTTTATTCCCCCATGTTCAATTCCCCTTGTCGCTAGAGTTGCCCACGATTTTTTCTCCATGTTAAATTCCCCCTTGTCGCTAGAGTTGCCCACGATTTTTCTCCATGTTAAATTTCCATTGTCGCTAGAGTTGCCCAGGGGTCTCTGTAATGCTAATTCCCATTGTCGCTAGGGTGCCCCACTTCACTACTAATACCTCTAAATGATGGCCGAGAAGACTTGAAATCAAACTATTTCCAGATAAAACCGATAAAAAATGGATACTAAAATTCGTTAGGATCGAATAATTCGAAATAAGCTGATCTTTCCAAAATCTTATTTAAATTGGATTGATGGACAGCCGAATAATCTGATTGCTAAAAACACCACAACGTTTGTCTAGTGAGTCCCCATTATGCCTTTCAAACGATGTCAAAACGTTCAAATGGAATAGTAAGACCTAAGTATCATAAATATATCATACATAAGCAATACATAGATCAGTATCTATCTAAAACATATTGAATCTAGTCAATGCTAAATTTGTAAATGTTTTAAGGATGGAAAGTGGCAATATTTTGTCTATCGGAGCATTTTCAGTAGTTGGTTATGTCAGTTTCTCAACAATTGGACTGAGAACTAGAAATATGTTCTAAGGACACTAGATGTACACTTCCCATCATGCAAACGGGTTTCTACTGTAACAATAATTACATGCAAAAGTGTTATCTGGATGCCAATTTATACAATGTTTGTAATGAGCAATCATCATCCTTAAAACAAAGTCTTATCTCACCAACAGCTTATGAGCACAGAATTGAAAAGTCAGCTACCTTAGTTCAGCTACAACTTCATACTCATCACAGCTGAAAGATATTTTTGTAACCATATGTCACAGCCGTGTACAATGTAAAACGGAAGTTTTGTTAATATTCTAGATGTTGTATATTACCTCCATTTAGGATAACTATCAATAGAAACGATTTTCAAGAGGCCTAATTGGCACCGTTATCATTGATAACGGGTTGATATCACCATCCATTCTGGACGAGTAGCAGTACGATTTTCAAGACCTATGCGGATCACCACTTTCATTTAGGACGAACTAAACTCTTTAGATGAATGTGTGTCTAACGATTCACGACAATCCAGACAGTAGTTTAGGTATAATAGCAATAATAGTAGACAATAAACGTATGCTAACAGTCAGCTGATGGTCCATCGCATAAACAGTTCTTTTATAAGACCAGCAGATCTAAAAAGTTAATGCATATGTTTTACAAAGTCTAAAAGAGGTTTTCAAGATGGTTACTAATTTAGCCACACTGTTACAATGAGAGTCAATCCGGATGCAACTTTGATACAGCATTTCCTAAACAACGTGTCCATCAAGTCTGATCAAACTTAGCTCTGCCGTTTTAGAGACATCACGTAAGGTGATCTATATAGTCTCTGTAGAAGTCACACCGTTACTATGGAAACAACCACAAATCAGTATTGTGTAGCACATCCCAAGTAACAGGTCTGCAAAGTTTGGTTGAAACTGGCCCAGTGGATCAAAAAGAAATTGAAATTAGCAAATGGTGACTAATGACGGACAACCCACGCCATACGCAATATTATAAGCTTCTTTGCCTGAGTTAATAATTCATGCTATGTAACGTTAATAACGACGAATGACTCCAGTGCAGGACATACTCTGGAAAAAGCGTATTTTAAGAAAGATCTCGTATAACCTGCAGCACTGTTTCCTCAGACGATACCGACACTGTTGCAAAATAGTGAGAAACTATATATTTGTATTTATATGTTTTATTTTATGTTGCATTTTGTATTCTTTTTTATGGAGGGCTTAATCTATATGTTATTTAACACATCTCTCAATATAACAACTTGCTATTACCTACTAGTGATGTTAGGGTTAGCGATTCTCTTATCCAAATATGGATAATGGAGAAAAGTTAGGAGTGTTGGGCTTTAAAAGAAGAATGAAAACATCATGTTGCTTGACGTTGCATCCAGTAATGCACGGTAAATGAACTAAATGCAAAACGTTAAGTCGTTACGACCTATTTTCGGACATAAATGCTACACTCACTCAATAACGCACAAAGTTGTATAACCATAATAAACTGTCCTAAATGCTAAACGTAACCATGTTGCAGCCTTGTTTGCAGAAGATTCGGTCGAGCAAGTTTTGGACTGATGCAGGCCCAGTAGATGTCTTGAAGATCTGAATTTGTAAAAAGTACAGCATATAAGTAAATGAGTCAGTCGAACTATAGTTGGTCTTTTTCAATTGGTCGAATCGCCAGCATGCAGCCAACGCATAGCTTGCTTACAAGCACGTGTGTTCTGACGGAAGATTACAAGGAATATGAAAGTACATAAAACTTGATATCGGACGAAAGTTTATTTTTAAAAAATCTTTTAATTATGCACTAGTGTTTTAGTCCGTTTAAAATTCATCCTTTTTGCGTATCCGAATCTTTCGTTTGTGATCACCGACAGGCCGACACTTATGTCCAGATCTTAACGTGTGACATACGGACAGATGAACGACAGAAGGAAAAGGGCAGCACTATATGCCCCTCCACGTTCGTTAGAGGGCACAATCGCTGTCTTCACAGTAAGATCAGAAAGGATGTGTATTTATGTCCATAGATTTTATTTTATACAATGCAGGAAAGGTGCTATATCTGTCAACCATACCTGATTATTATTAGGTTTCCTATGTCAAAATAATATTTATGTCTTACCTCCATTTCATGAAGAGCTATTTTCTCCTCCATAAGAGTTTTGCTGGTCTTTTCAAACGGAAGAAGCTCAACCTCACAACTGTTTTGGATATAAGTTTTCATTCTAAGAGTTGAAATGATGTTGATGTGTGGTTGAACAGACACTCTGAAATAAAATGAAAATATTTCATTCATTTGAATATAATAAAATGATTGAAATCGTCTCTATTTAAAATCAGTTTTTATTGTTTGATAGATTTAATAGGACCGATGTTAACATGACAAAGAAGTTTTCATATAAAGTTCATTATTATTTTAATAATCTCAAAACTATCCTGAGAGATAACTTGAAAAATACTATTATTTCCAACAGGTCGAACACATTTTGTGCTGTGGGGGTGTGAGGTGTGTGGGGTACTACAATGCTGGACTGCTAGATCTGGTCTATAATATATTTAAATCAGAAAACTCAGTGAGCCATGTTTTCTACATATTATTTAGACGATATGATCCAGTGGGATACCAGCCATATCGTATGGTGGGATGACGAAAAGAGAGTATCCTCGAGAAATGGAGGTAACTTAAGGATTCGAGTTACCGCTTAAAATCAACACACTACGATGTAACTGGTATCAAACGAGAGAAAACAAATTTATTTATTATATGATTTTCTTTGCCATGTTTTGTATGATCTCTTTATGTTAATCGAGTCGCATACGTTTCTTGTATGCATCTCTTTCTGGGCACACTGATTTCTCTTCTTCTAATGTTGTATCATCTATCAAGATACATTTAGCTTATGATTTTCGACTGCTCAAGTGATCATAAGGCATGTCTCTTCCGAATCATTACGGAGTTGCACTCTCTCAGATAACAGAGTGTCGGACTCGTAATTCAAGGGTTGCGGGTTCCATACCCTCCCAGGTTAGTCCTGGTCGGTTGTCTCAGGGTCTTAGCTCCTATTTCCTCAGCCTGATATATCCAATAATGTGTTAAAAGTGCCGTCAAAACAAACAAAATTCTAATCATCAAGCAGTGTTTTCTCCAGAACCAGTGACCGTACGAATCCTTATTTAATTTAAAGAATCTCCTTTAAAAATGAGCACTCAAAAATCTTGCACAGTCGATTTGCCTTGATGTAACGAAACATGTAGCATTATTAACAAACGTCAGTCAGATCACGGGGACTTATATCGTATCTGACAATTTTACATGCCATACATGTACTTATAATAATATTACAAGGGAGGACACTTTTATCTCCCTCTCGCACGACCTTTTAACAATCAATGCTGATATTTCAAGTTTCATTTCGCATTGTACTGAATGAATTATTGCCTTACCATTGTTCAATGAAAATAAGTTATAAATAAGTGCATTACGTAATTTTCCTTTGGCCAATGAGAAGACAGTTTTTCATTCATCTAGTTTGCCCTTGCATATTAAGCAGGCCCGATCATGGTCATGGCGGTAGCGTGATAACATGGTCTGGCATTCCTTAAAGACATGATAGTAAGCTTAATATATTGATAGGCATGCATAGTCAATTGCTCCAGCTAAACATAGGTAACAAATTTATTACGCTACGCTAAATGTAGCTTGAAATATTAGCCTTCATTATTATACAGGTCACGCGAGAAGGGAGCGAAGTGTCCTCCAATGTGTTATTGTATAGTACCGGTAAATTGCAAGCAACGATACCAAGCCCATGTGAGTCAGATCATGTCAACGCTTGCCATTGAGAAAGCAGAGCGGAAAGTGAAGATATTATCTATAGTGTATGATCTTATATTAAAATATACGCTGTATCTAAGGACGAATTTAGACAGTTTGACGAGTAAATTAGATTACTCTATGATACGTTCGCGCTGCTAAAGAAAACCTGCCACGATTTTATCAGAAGAAAAACGTAAATGTGAAAAACATTTAGTTAAGCCTAAATTTTATCGGACATACTACATTGCCTTATTACCTGGAACCTATTCATGGCGTGTTAAATGAGTTTTGCAGAATTCATACCTGCACAATATTGTCAATATATTCCAAAATGCATTGACGGATGACTAAACAAAAGTAAATATCTGATTTTCATCCATAAAACAATGATTTGAAATGTTAGTGTGTGTGTTTATTTTTTGGGCGTTTTTCATTTTTTTGGTGACGGAGGGTTATAACAGTTTTCAGTTTTCTGTTTTCTTTAATTGTTCCTTGTTGGCACGATATAAATGTTATTAATTTTCAATGTCAATCGTTTCATTTTATTCGCGAAGTCAATTTTTTTTTAAAAATCTCATTTTGCCACGCGCTTATAATTTTTTGTCGCCTGAAATGTCTTGTTTTTTAAGGTGTCAAGATAAATACAAGCAACTTGTAATGCCCAGCTTTTTTAATGGCTTTGTAATTCTATTACGATATTTTACTTTCTGTGATACAGCAGCAGAGAGGGTGAACCATGCAAAGTTAGGAGGGTCCATTCGCGAAAATAAAGCTTATTACGAAAATGAAAATACAAGGTCAATAACGCCAAACCGAAGCCTCTAACCACCCCGCCCACTCAGTGTCTGTCGTCACCGTCTCTGCTGTTGTAGTGTATGTGTTATTAAATTATTATATCATGAATGGAATCTCACACAGCTAGATTAGCTCGAGAGCGACTAGAGGCGATTAAGAAATATCTCCCCGTCCATGATTCTGTCAAGCAACAGCTACAAGCACATCAGGAGTCTCAGGTGAAATTTACAGAAGGTACAGAACAGCTATTAAAACCAGTTGTCGAACCAACCAAGAAAATTGTTACAGCAATTAAGGAAGCACAAGAAACTCTTGAGACATTGCCTATTGATATTGTCGGACGTCTTCAAGCAGCTTAACCACCACCACAGCAATCTCCTCAACCACAACCTCCTCAACCACAACATCTGCCTAGAGTCACAATTAACATCCTAAATAAATTCACGCCTGAAGGTATTGCCGCTATTAAGGACCCAGACCAAATAATTAATATTGCCGTGTTTGGATAGTATGACAGAAATAACTATGTAAAACCCTAATATGTTAGAACGATGAGATCTGTCAGTTGGATTAAGGATGTATATCGTATCGCCACTGATACTCCACAAATCAGATCTGATAAAGATGTTAATCAGTTAGTTTAATATTTTTTACCGAACAGTAGATGAGTATATTAGACAGGCAATACAGGAAAGGGGACAAAGATTCGAATAAATGGAGCAGCAACTTGAAGAAACAAAAACAGCAAGGAAACGAAAAGAGAAAAAAAATGAAGTCGAAACTTAAAGAGGTTGAACGAGCAAGAAAACAAAAAGAAGAAGATTTGGAATTTGAAGAAATTAGACGATGAAAGGAATTACGCTCACCAAGTAAGAAAGAAGCAGAAGAAACAACTGGAAGTGATCTGAGCGATTGGGTCACACGAGGAAGTGGTCTTATTACTCCATGTCCCAACAACGTCCTTGCTGATAATGAAACACTAGAGATTATGATTGGCTGAAAACGAGCCGGTAATAATTCCACAGGAATCATTAATGAAGCAGCTACTATTTATCATATAATGTTTACGGTATCATGGATATTAATGTTTATCAGTCTCTGATTGGTGAACTCGTTCATGATTACCGTAGTGATTGAAGGCATGCAATTAGATCAGTGACAAGAAAATAAGATGATCATACATAATGCTCAACGTGAACCTGTAATGGTCAGGGTGATAAATTCGTGATTACCTACGTATAAAGCTGTCTACCGGGATGGACTCAGTGATGTTGTTCAGGGTCTGTTTAGAAGGATAGCTCCAAAAGCAACAACGATTGCAAAGCAACTGGGAATGAAAGCTATTGACATTGTTCGTGATAAAGGTGTTGGTGATGTTGCAAGCAAAGCATGCTCAGCAATCAAGGACAGACTAGCACGATTGATGCGACGAAAACCACAGTTAGTAAAATTATCCAGCACTGAAGTGATGCCTGCAAATGTTAGTAAATTAATAAATCAAGCTGCAAATGAACGGTTGAAAGAATCAGCCGGTGAAGACGCTCAGAACATAACTGCAAATCTGGTACCGAGTAGTGGGTTATCTCGTAGCAATCGCTAAGCGATCGGGATGATACGTCGCTTTAAACAGTAGAAAATATAAACATAATATTTAAACGTGTATCCGATCCAGCATATGACATGGACGAGCCAGTATTCAAGGATAAGTCTGTGCATAATTATCAATATTATTCTTATGACGCAAGAGAACCAAACCAACGTAATCGAATCGAACTAAACGTTCAGGATACAAGCAGATATTTATTGCCCGCCGAGGCATTCATTGAAGTTTAGGGTAGACTTGTAAAAACCGATAATAATCCTTATGGTGAAGTGCAGGGTGGGTTAGTTAATAACTGATTTATTGCATTATTTAACAGTGCACGATATATGGTCGGGAATTTGAGGTTTTTCATAATGATGTTGATGTTGCCACGAAAATATTGGGGTTATTCCGATACAGCGATGATTATTCACGTGTAGTTGTCATTAAAATAATTGTGTATTCAGTGTCCGCTGTCATCGCTGCAACCGGCGTGTTGCTATCAACAATAACAATGACATTGTCAGCAGTTGTAATAATTTCTGTTTCAGCTGCAACAACAATAGCTGATATTTTTAATCTCGTCACAAAAAACTATCTACTTGCAAAAATACAAAATTGCATGAGTATACAATAAAACTGCATGCGGTGATGTTAGAATATTCCAAATTGGTATTGCTGATTTCATCATATCTCAGTCTCGGAATAATATCAGATACTGAGTTCACAGAGATAATTACGATTTACAACGAGGCATTTAATGAAAATGTAGAAAACCCTATTCATTACTTAGATGTAGAAATCGGGATTTAGAATCAGGGTTTAAATAATAGTAATAATAATAATAATAATAATAATAATAATAATAATAATAATAATAATATCGTCATCGCAAGAATTACCGCAACAGATTGTCGCTAATACAACTCCGTCAAAATCCACGATGATATCAGCAAGCTCAACCAATCCTGAGTTCAGCGTTAGCTTTCCAACTGCGATTCCATCGAAGGAAATAGCACTAGCACAATTACGAGTGTATCTAAGTTGGCCAAATATTAGATCAATGTCATTCGGTGGGTTGTAAATAAATAATTAAATAGTATTTGCGTATAAAAATAAACCCGACGGAACGCCAGACTCGAATGTTGTGAGTATACCTACAGGCAGTATAAAATCGAACAGATTAACGATGAATTCCAGCACAGAATTAAAACTATGATAGGAAAAGAATCCAAAATAGCTATCACTGTTCACGGACCAACGTTATCTGCCGTGATAGAAATAAATTATCTAGACTATGCCGTCGATATATATCAATCGTCGAACAGAACCATATTAGGATGGCCTGAGGTGCCGCTAGAATATTGAAGACCATCTCAGCCTCAACGCACCGATTTCTCTACGGACAAGAGAATATTTCTGAAACTTCCATAATATCGAAAAGATTATCCATGGATATCTCGTAGTGAGAAAAATTATTATACTGCGTCTGATGGTACAAAATATCCCACGTAACAGAAACAAATATATGATAGAAATAAAGTTAATGAAGAAATTATTAAATGATATTCCGACCCAGTTAGTTCTGAACACTTTCGGGTACTCAGTGATCTGCGAAATCTGCTTTATTTTCTATCACAGCATTACAACGATGATGTAAAACTGCAGATCATTGAAAGAATAAAACATTTTTACCAGCTTCCATCAGATCTTGAATTTATCAAAAAATTATTGTTGAAACAGTGATTCGTGACTTCACTAATGTTGATGTTAAAACAAGTATTTATAACACATTATAAAATAACAGATGAACAATTACCAAACTTTGTAATACCTGGATTTAACTATAATGAACTAAACAAATTAGTCAACGACGTCGTCGATGAATATTTCCCATAAATTTTCGCGTCATGGAGAAAAATAAACCCACCAGCAGGCACCATCAAGCATAACAATAACCCATATGGCGGCAGTAGACATGTCTTTCCAGGTATTGTCAACATTACGTCGACGATCGCATTCAGTCTTGTATGTGATGCAATTGATGTAGATCTTGACAAATCCAGTCAGGCTCAGCAGGGATATATTTTAGATACATTTACGCTTGAAGCTTTACCTGGAGTTTTGATCGTATGAAAACCCGTAAATCCGGTTTATCTGTGATATCACAATCCGCTATTATCACTGATACATTTCGAACTTACTGATCAAACCTGACACTTGCTTGATTTAAGGGGAGAATTTTTAAATATAAATCTATATGTGCGTTCGTAGAACGTCGAAAACACCAAGATCAGTATTTTGTAAAACTCAAAACATTTCCGTCAAATAATGAATTATTCCTTGATCTAATCAACGGGTATTATATCATGTACCAACATGTGAGAGCTTTTGTATACAACAAAGAGGTACTTGAAAGTGCTGTCAAAACAAGATTGACACTCTTCCTTCTTGACAAAGTCAAGGCAGAACAATTTAGTGTTACTATAATTATTGATGAATCCAGCGATGAAAACGTTTTGTAAACGCATGAACAGTTAAATGAACTGCAACGAGAACATATTATTACAAGTGTTTGCGATAGAGATCAAATTCTGAATTGTGCACATTCTTGCATTGGAGCAGCTTAAAAACAATAATAAAATCATTGAATCTGATTCTGAATAAACATAAAAAGGAATTTCTCCAGATTGATGGGTATATTACCCAAATTAAATCAGATTATTTGTCAAATTCATTAACGATTTTATATTCAATGATTTTATCATTGATTTTAAAATGATTTTATCGTTATTAATATTATTTCATATTAATAGTTAATTTCACAGATTTGACGGGTATATTAGCCAAATTAAATCAGCAATGACATAATCAGTATTAATCAAACTTCTAGTGTAAATGATACTCAAAATAATAAAAATCCCATTCTTAACAAAATCGAAATAGAATATTTTTACATACAATAATAATATCATAAATAACAAATAAATATTATAATCTGAATCAGAATAAATATTACACGAGTTATTATTCGGTGTTAACATTTTAACTTTCACAGTCACTAATGACGTTGTCACTGTAGGATTGTTTACAATGAGACATAATTTTTCTCATTTTTCGCATATTCACAATCATGTTTGTTTCGTATTCGTGAGATAATTCTTATCTAATTTTCTAATTTTCTCAATCTCTTGTGCGAGTGAAACGAATTTGTTCAACTTGTGTATCTTTGCCTGTCGCCATGTATGATAACATAGACTGCTGAATCAAATGAATGAATCGGTAATCTGTTGGTAAGGTATATATATCTTCAACTTTTGGTGACATGGTGGTAGGGTGTACTTTTTTCTGTTACGTTTCGAGCAAATGGGACGTGCCCCCACCTTTTAATGAAAAATCGCGAAATTTTCGCCACCGTCGACATTTGTCAGTCACGTGATTGAATCACCAGACCTCAAGTATGAGAATCCACCACGCTAACACTACACTACAGACCATTCTTGCAGATATATGTTTCATAAATTATTATGAAGTTACCTATGCTGGATTCCTAAAAGTGATCACTATACTGAATAAATCATAATTGTTGTAAACTGAAGCGTGGATTTTCTTTAATTTCCAAACACAGCGTATAAAATAATCAAACATACATTTCTGCCGGATGTTATTGGGAGTTAAAGTACATGTATGTCTGTGTACAGCTATCTTACCTGGAGAGCTAAAAATAAATTGGCTGTATTGCACACGCAAGCGTGGCGTAGCTTACTGTTTTTCGGAATTTTTCAGGGATGAAGTCAAAAGATGTAAATATGATTCTACGAATTTACACTGTTACAATTATTCTACTCCACTGACAGCTAATTGCCACACAAACAGTTAAGTTACTGAATATAATAGTTACAATGAACCCCCCCCCCGAAAAAAAAGTAAAATCGTGACAGTCATATAATATTACTCAGTTACAAGACTTGTGACTACTTAATTACTCTGCCGGAGTTAACCTTGCTTGTCAGAGGTATTTCCCATGATTAAAAATATGTTTTCCGTTACAGTAAAATTCAGGAGTGTGTTTACTGTCTTAATTCAGAAGTATTAGCATTCTTAAACAGTATTTGCTGCTTGTATTTCTTTGAAAATTTTGACCTTATTTTTATTTGCTACACATTTTACTGAAGCCGAGCAAATATGGAAATATTTGGCAGCTGCAGATATCGACGGAAATTTTATTGCTTCGCCTGTCTCTACATTTACAGATACAACTGATCTTGCGCTCTTATCATTATAACCAATTTGCAATTTTGACTTTGTGTAACAGCTCGTAAATTACACAAAGAAGTATTTTTCGGATTTGAATCAATATGATCGATCAAAAGATTGGTTAGTCCATGAAAACCTTTCATACTTAGATTTATGAGAGTAATAATTTTATTCCTTGATGATAGGATGTTTCACAAATTCATTTTGCACCATTTATATAATAATATCATTTCTCTAAAAAATTATTTTGAAAATCTGGCGAGATAGACATTGGTGCTTTTTATGACTGTCATTACCGGTGCTATTGTTTAATCATAATATCGTTTCAGCTCTCTCAATATTTTAGCATCACATTGCAAACACAACTGCGTTTCTCCTCTAACCCCAATATATATATATATATATATATATATATATATATATATATATATATATATATATATATATATATATATATATATATATATATATATATATATATATATATATATATATATATATATATATATATATATATATAATCGTACTTCAATTTAAAGATATATTTGCCTTAATTATAATATGGAGGAGCTTGAAAAATTATCTACCATTAAACTATCTAAAGATCTATTTAATCTTGACAAAATATCCCCTGACTTATCGAGGCGAGCTCTGGTTGATCCGACGAATAAAACTCTGATCAAAAGTATTAATGGCATTTATACAACCAACACACGAGATAACAAGAGCTGCGATGAATGGACCTTTACCAGATTTAGACTTGACTGGATTCGCCTGTATCGAGTCATTTGAGTTTGCACTGGAAAACCTTCATCCGATTGTCGCTGTTTGGTTTGGAAAACATATTAGCGAAAGCGATTGGGCCCAATAGTTTTATTACGATATATGCTGGACGTAACAATTCATGATATCATTGGTTTTAAGTGGAGCAATTATATCATATCGTTCGCAGAAACAAGTTTGGTTACCACAACAAAAGAAATATTCTGATGATGAAAATATTGATATAACATTATGAGAATAAAATCGCAAGAGATCTTGGCAGAAAAATGATAGGTAAATTTACCCATAGAGGATCATATGATCATAAATGACATTGTATAAGATTAATTATAGACGATACTGAGTTAAATTTTATAATTTCTGATTCACCGGAGAGAAACATATTTGTAAGTCGAAGTAATGTTAATTTATCGGATGGAACTAAACAAGGTACACTTGTGAGTTACACTGATGGTGACTCAACAAAGTTTACTCATTTAAGATCTTCGATGCTCGAGTACGTTCCGATAAATTTGTTGTTGATGATTAAACAGATTTCCTGATGCTGCAGGTAGATTCGTCACAGATTCATTTTATATCAATAAAAATGCAGGATTTCTAGAACAACTTCATATCGGCACTGATGCATCACGGGGCTAATGGAGAATAAAGCAAGAAAAGACACTTAGTTATTCTGAATCTGCCGTCGTTGAAATCAATGATATTTATTACAAAAATAATCAAATATCAGAATTGTCATCTGCACCATCAGTATATGATCTTGTGACCAGACATAAGACTATTTATCTCAATGACCGGGTAGTTCTGGTAAAACAACACGTACGATTGAATTATTCCTGAAGAACTGTTCTGAAATGATTGTTTTTACACCCACGCATAGACTCGCCAGAGAAATGAACAAACGAGGAGATAATCTCATACTTATGACAACTTCTTTCGATGGAGGGGAGATAGGAGCAGAGAGGCTTAACAGACCAGGGTATTTGAAGAAAAGTGCGGTTTCAGGAGAAAACATCACAAAAATATACCCATAAAGACAAATATGCTTAGTTACATAATCCAAATCATTTAGATAAAGTAACTGAATAAAAAAAACTTCGTGGTCTTCAGAAGAAAGTGGTAAATGAGAGAGCCTCAATAAGGGGCTGCCGAAGACGTGAAATAATTACAATTTTTTATTTCGTTAATAACCGCGAAAAATTGGTCACGGCCTCTCTGCTGCTATACAATTGTTAAAGTAATTTGTTAAAGTTATTGAAGTAAAATATTTAAATATTTTATATATCATGACTGTTGGAGAACCACATTCAGCTATAACAGCAAGAGAGCATTTAACGGCATTAAGGAAATTAATTCCTGTTAGAGAATCTGTCAAAAAAAAAATACGAACGTATCAAGATGAAAAACTAGGATTTAGGGATTTTACTTCAGAATTATTCGAGCCAGTAACTAAAACTACCGAGCGAGTCATGTTAGGAGATGTCGAAGATCCTGAAGTGAGAAAAAGAGGAATTCTCCCTGTGTTGAAGAAGATTGAAGAACAAACTACATCTATGCCTGCGAAAGTATCTGCACTTGCACCTGTACTTGCAGCTGTAGCTGAACCGGGTCGAAAATGCGATAAGGAATTTAGTCCTTGGGGAATATCCATGATGAGTTATTATCAGCTTAACAATCAGGAAGATTTTAAAAATTTTGGTAGATTTGCTTTTAGATCCTTTGCCGATAGAGATAGATTTTTAAATCCCGGCGTTGAAGTTAGAGGGCGTGAAAAATTTGCCGAATGGATATACAAGGCGAGGTTAAATATCAGCAGAATAAAAGATAAAAAAAACAGGTAGCAATTTTAATGCGTTTATGCAGGGATTTAACGAAGAAAAAGAAAGAATCACGAAACCACAACCAAACTCTCCACCTTCACCTTATAAACCAGGATCTTCACCTTATGAACCAGGATCTTCACCTCATAAACCAGATAAATGTTTTACGGATGAAGCTCTTCAACATTTTAAAGATAAAAAAAATTAATTAATATTGCGGCATTTGGTTTTGCAAAAAAGAGATACTTTTCTAAATGAAAAATTTAAATCTTCAAATTACGATATATCTAGTGATGGATGGCCCTTTTTGTGTATTATGCTGCTAGCGGTATTATACCCAATAAAGAAGATCCAAATCTATCTAGATTTTTAGATGTAATAGATCAAGTTAAATCTGATAAACAAGCTAAAAAATATTTTCTTGATAATTTTGATAGAATATATGGTGAACAACCTGGCGCTACCGGTAGCGGTTACAACACAATCTGCCCTAACAGTGTTGTTAACGACGTATCTCGATTAGAAGTACTTATTGGAGGAAAACGAGCTGGAAATAATTCACATGAAATAACTAATGAGGCAGCAGATATTTGCAAAAGATTATTTAGCGGTAAAATTATAGATGTTCACACTTACAGAAATTTAATCAATGAAATTGTTGACGGGTATAGCGATTAGTTGTTAGATAAATAATATAAATAAAGATGATAGTCCACAAACATTACCGAAGGTCAGCACAAGTTCGTGTTGTTAATTCCAGATTGCCTGTATATAAACTTGTTCACGGCAACGGAATTACAAGCTTCGTTACTAGAATAGCACCTAAGGTCGGACCGATTGCTAAACAATTAGCGATGAAAGAAATTGGATTTGTTCGTGATAAAGCTACTGCTGCTGTCGGTGATTTAGCAGGTAAAGCTTTTAGTGCCATTAAAGATAAAATCACAAAATTGGTACGTAAAAAAGCCAAATTACCTAGCACTGCTGTGATGCCTAGCGATATCAGTAAAATTATTAATGGTGCGGCAAATCAGAAATTAGCTGAATTAACAAATAAACTAGTGGACCAAGAAATTGCTCAACCGGTAAATACTACCTTTATATCAGGCAGCGGTCTTCATTTTAGAAGATAATTATTAATTATAATAAAATGTTTGCAAGAGTATCAAACGAAGCGTTTGACATGGATGAGCCAGTCGGCAAGGACACATCGTTACATGATCATCAATATTTTTCATATGACGCGGTAACACCAAATAGTCAAAATCGTGTTGAAGTTCAGATTCATGACATGACAAGATATTTTCTTCCATCTGAGGCATTTATCGAAGTTGTTGGTGAAATTGTTAGGGCAGATAATAACGCTAATTTTGACGCGAATGTTAAAATTGGTTTTGTAAACAATGGAATTATGGCATTATTCAAAAGCGCCACATACATGATTGATGGAAGAGAAATTGAATCAATTACTAATGATGTTGATTTAGCTACAACAATTATAGGTCTAGCGAGATATTCAGATGATTTTACTAGATCGGCTGGTCCTAGCATGATGTTTGCCAAAGATAATTCTGATGCAGCTGATCATGAACAATATACTAGAGTACAATTAAATCAAGCTTCTTCTGCTGCTCAGGTAGCTGATGTCACAATTGCTCGGCCAGGTGCTGATTTTTCAGTATTACATGAAGCTAAACCCAATTTTAACTTAGGTTTCGCCACACGAAGAGCTATGTTGGCAGGAGATAGCAGAAATTTATCATGCGCGATTCCCTTATCTCATATATTTGGATTTTGCAAAAATTTCAGAAAGGTAATTTTTGGAGCGAAACACACTTTAACACTTATTCGAAACGGTAGCAATAATGCCATCTGGCGAACTGGTGGCGTTGACGGTAAAGTTAACATAACAAAATTTACCTTATGGATGCCAGCGCTAGTTCCATCAGTAATTGAAGAAGAAAAATTAATGTCATTCATGGACAGCGGTGGTAAATCAATAATGTCGTGGTTGACAACATCAGCTGATACAATATTAACAAATGTTAACGGCGATTACACCTGGCGTATTGCAGCTCAACAGGGCATTTCGGCACCACGACACATTTTTATTGCTTTTCAAAACATCAACAGATATGATCAAACTCACAGTCATATGATATTTGATAACGTTGCAGCTACAAATGTCTCGTTGAGAATTAATGGGCAGCAGGAACCAACTGAAGAAATATTGATAAATTTTGAAACATATTCAACAGCTCGTGCATATCATCGAATATTAAGTTATATGGGGCGAGATCAAAATATTGATACAGGATTGCAAATATCGCAGCTAGATTTTAATACGCGCTACCCGATCTATTATTTTTCACTGGAACATCTTGATTTGATAAAACAATATGTCGTTGATATTCATTTTAAAGCAAGAATTACAGTTGGAGCTGGAGCTAACTACAAAGTTATTGCTGTGATTCTCAGTGACAAAACTATGATTTTAGAGGGCATTAGTGGCAGAATGAGAGTTGTTGATGCACCTGTGGAAAATATGTAATTTGTAATTTAAATTCCTGCTGATAAATATAATGCCATACGATCATGTTAGTGTGACTCTGACCCCGGGTCAGATAAAAAAAACTTCAATCAAAAAAAGCCAGCTCGATAAAATTAACGTTAAAAAACTCACAAATTCATGGTGGACCAAATAAATTATCTTTAACTAAAACTCAACACAAGCGTTTCAATAGGGCCAAATCGGCAAATACTGGAGTTAGCGTTAATCTCAGTCCAGGAGCTATCAAAAATATGGTTAAAGTTGGTGGATTTTTCCCACTATTAGCTTTATTGCCAGGTTTAATGGCTGCCGCTGCTCCGGTTGTAGCAAAAGCTGCTGCATTAGGTGCGGCGGGATATGCAGGTAGCAAAATATTACAAAAAGTAACAGGAGGACGATATGGTAAAAGAAAAAGGTCGCGGCCTGAGGTTGCCAGGAACTTATTTAGGACACGGCAGCGGCCTGAGGTTACCAGGAACATACCAGTAGCGATGTCAAATTTGGACTTATCTAATGAAGTAAAAAAGAAGAAAATTAAATTTTTTAGAGAAATATTTATGCGAGATCAATTACCAGCCAAACCAAATTCTTTAGAGACGGGAATTATAAATCTTGATGACAGTATTGGGCCAGGGACACATTGGGTAGCCTACGGAATTAATCCGCGTGAAATTATATATTTTGACTCATATGGGCTGGCTCCACCAAATGAATTTATCAATTACGCAAAACAATTAAAAACTCCAATTTGGTATTCAACGTTACCAACACAAACCTTAACTGATCCACCAATCTGCGGTTGTGAAGTAATTAATGTTCTTGATGCGATATCAAAGTCATCGTTGCCGTGTCACAAAATCGTACTTAAATACACATCAGATAAGTATAATGGTTGACATTTTTGGAAGGTCATTAATAAGAGAAAAATAATCTGATGTTGATTTATCAAAATTTGCAAAAAAAGATGACCTTAACAATTTATTATCGATATCAGAGATAAATCCTGACGAGATTGTTATTTTTCAAGATCAACATGGAAAATTAAAAACAAGTAATGTTAAAATTGCTGATGTGGTTCAGCGGGCACATGTGACTGAATTGCGAGGAATTGTTAGTGAAGCTGACAAAAAAATTGGTGAAACTGACAAAAAAATTATTGAAGCTGACAAAAAAATCACAAAAGTTCAAGGTGATTTTACTGGCCATGTAATTGCTTTTGCTAAATTACGAGCAACTGTTGGTGAAACTGACAAAAAAATTAGTAAGGTTCAAGGTGATTTTACTAGCCATGTAACTGATTTTGCTAATTTGCGAATAACTGTTAATGAAGCTGACAAAAAAATTAGTGAAGCTGGCAAAAAATTTACCAACCATGTAACTGATTTTGCTAATTTACGAGGAACTGTTGGTGAAGCTAACAAAAAAATTACAGAAGTTCAAAGTAAATTTACCAGTCATGTAACTGATTTTGCTAATTTGCGAACAACTGTTGGTGAGGCTAACAAAAAAATTACAGCGGTTCAAGGTGATTTTACTGGCCATATAACTGATTTTAATGGTTTAAAAAAAGATTTTGAAAATATTAAAGGAAAAATTGAAAAATCCCAAAATGATTTTACTGGCCATGTATCTGATTTTACTAATTTACGAGGAATTGTTAATGAGGCTAATGAAAAAATTGCGCGAGCTAATGAAGAAATTGAACGAACAAAGAAAGAAATTGAACGATCCCAAGGTAATTTTTCTGGCTTGCAAGAAACTGTTAGAAAAGCTGATGCAGAAATTACTGAGGCTAACAAAAGAATTAAAAAATCTCAAGATGATTTTAATAAAAAAGTTGAAGAAATTGAAAAATCTCGTGGTGGTGATTTTGCTTAATTACAAAAAGCTGTTAATGAAGCTAATGCAGAAATTATTAAAATTAGTAAAGATATAAAAGAATCTCAGGTTAAATTTATTAATGAAATTAATGCAAAAATTGCAAAATCTCTAGGTGATTTTACTAACTTGCAAAATGCTGTTGGATCAGCTAATGCAAAAATTACAAAAGCTTACGAAGATATAAAAAAATCTCAAGATGATTTTACCAAAAAAGTTGACGAAAAAATGTTTGCAGCTAATTTGGCAATTACAAAATCTCAGGGTGATTTTGCTGCTTTACAAAATACTGTTGCAAAAACTGTGGAAGAAATTGAGCGAGATAATGAAGAAAATAAAAAGAATCGAGCCAACTTGAAAAAGATTCTAAATCAATTCTTGAAAATATCGGCAGAGTAATGCATGAAACTTTCGAAGAAATTAAAAAAGCTCAAGCTGATTCTATCACAAAAAATGAAGAAAAAATTACGCGAGGTAATGAAGAAATTACAAAAGCTAACGAAAAAATTACAAAATTTGAAAGTGATTTTGCTGACCATATGACTGAATTTAATAACTTGCGAAAAAATTCCAGAAAAGCTTTTAATGATCTTACAAAAATTCAAGGTGATTTTACTAGCCATGTAACTGATTTTACTAATTTGCGAACAACTGTTAGTAAAGCTGACGAAAAAATTACAGGTGATTTTACTACCTTGCGAGAAACTATTGCAAAATCTGTCGGAGAAATTAGTAAAATTAGCGAAGACGTTAGAAAAGAAAAAGATAATCTTGTTAAAAAAATTGCAAAAATTCAGGAGGATGTTGCAGCAGCTAACGAAAAGGTATTACAATTCTTATAAAAGATTGTGAAAAAGTTAAAAATGATGCTGCAGTATTTAACGAAAAAATTACAAAAACTCAAGGTGATTTTACTAAACATGTAACTGAATTTAATACCTTGCGAGGAATTATTAATGAAGCTGACAAAGAAATTCAAGGTGATTTTACTAAATATATAACTGAATTTACTACTTTACGAGGTGAAGCTGACAAAAAAATTACAAAAATTCAAGGTGATTTTACTAAACACATAACTGAATTTACTACTTTACGAGGAACTGTTAGTAAAGCTGACGAAAAAATTACAAAAGTTCAAAGTGATTTTACTAGTCATGTAAATGAATTTCATGAAACTGTTAAGGCAAATAAAAAAATTGTTGATAAAATCGCTCAAACAGATTTAGCAATTAACACAGCTGCTAAACGAGCTGATGATGCTATCGATGAGATAAATAAAGCTAATACAATTATTACAAAAATTCAGGACGATTTTGCTGGCTTACAAAATAATTTTGAAATAATTCAGAATAAAATCAACGAGGATAACAAAAAATCAGATAAACTCATTAAAGATATTAGAGGCGATATTGAAATTATTAATGAATCTATCAAGAGAATTAACGTGCAGATTGAATCTATCAAGCAGATTAATGAATCTATCATGAAGATCAATCAGATGATAACAGAAGAAAAATCAGCCAGAACAGTTACCACCATGAGAATCGATGATGATATCACCGATGTAAATAAAAAAATATCAGAATTTACAAAGGATTTTGAAAAAGTTAAAAATGATGCCGCAACAGCTAATGAAAAATTACAAAATTTCAGGGTGATTTTACTGGTCATATAACTGAATTTACTAACTTACGAGGAAGATCTAGAAAATTTTTTGGTGATACTGAAAAAATTAACGAAGAAATTGTAAAAATTAACGAAGTAAATTTAGCAGCCAGCGCAGCTATTAAACGATCTGATGATGCTATCGCTGAGATAAACGCTAAAATATCAGAATTTGACACAAAAAATGATGAAGTTTAGTTAAAACCGCTTGTTGATTTAGCCCCAAAAATTATTGCAAAAAATGAACTTATTAAATTTCCGCCTAAAACAGTTTAAGAAAAATAATGGAAAAACTTTTGAAAGATCACAATCTAGTGTATATATAGAGAAGAGTAAATTTATTAAATACAGAATACACACATGAATACAAAAATAAGGGGGCTAGTAGATTGGATAAATTTTATGTTACTAAATATGAGGAAAAAATACACAAAAAAGCAGAAATTATTGATTTCAAAATTTCAGATCGCAAATTAGTACACTTAGAAACTAATTTAAATAATAGGAAAAAATGGGGGAATGGGATCTGGGAACTAAATAATAGAATACTAGAAGAAGAAGGTTTTGTGGGAGAAGTTAAAAATGAATTAATCAAAATAAAGAATGAAAAAGAGGACATTCTAAGTAATATATTATCAGATTTGGACGTACTGAAAGATAAAATTAAAAAAAAGCAATTTATTATTCAAAGAAGCGTAGAAAAATACAACAAATGGAAAAAGAAGAACTAAAACTAAGACTTTAAATTAAAACATTAGCAGATGAATATAGGATAACATCTACGGATAGGTTGAATCAAATAACAGAGGAAGAGAGAAAAAGTATAGATATAAGAGCAGGAAAATTTAATAAAATTTATAAAAAGGCAGAAGGTAGGAAATGTGGAGAGGAAGAGAGAAAACAATAGATAAATTAAAAGATAATGGAATAGAAATTAAGGATAAAAAAGAAATAATGGGGAAAATAAGAGAATACTACACTAACATAGAGACACAGGTAATATTATATTATTTAGAAAGGGTAACATGCGAAATGTTATCGTCAGAACACAGTGTGACGATTTCATCATATATGAAGAAATAATATCTACCATTAAAGAACTAGCAAAAGGTATATTCCCAGGGAGAGATGGACTCACTGCTGAATTCTACAAAAAATTCCAAAGTGAGTTAGCGCTGATTCTTCAATGTTTATATAATAATATATTTTTTAACAATTATACAATGTCTAAATCCATGAGGGAAGGATTAATAACAATTATATACAAAGGGAAGGGCGACAGAGAACAACTTAAAAATTGGAGGCCCATCTCCCTCATAAAAACATACTATAAAATATTGAGTAGAATTTTAGCAAATAGAGTTGAAAAATGAATGAATGAAATAATAAATATAAATCAAATTTGTGGGAGGAAAAGTAGAAACATTCAAAGTAATATTTTAAATATAAGAACTATAATTGATTTTATAAATGAAACAGGTACGAAAAGTGCTATGGTACTTTTTGACCAAGATAAAGCATTCGACAGATTGGAACATAACTACATCCAAAAAGTATTAGAAAAATTTGGTTTTGGAACAAACTTAATAAACTGGACCAAAATCCTGTATAACAAAATAACTGCAAGTGTCCAGGTCACTGGAGCTGTAACGGAAACATTTGACATAGAAAGATCAGTGAGGCGATGTTGCCCACTGTCAATGCTATTATATGTAATAGCAATAGAAATTCTAAGTATTAAAAGCAGAACCAACAAAGAAATAGTAGGTATCAAAATTCCAAATGTAAAAGAAGAGTTTAAAAAGCTCTAACATGCTGATGATTGTACAAACTTTATAAAAGACTCCAATTCCTTTAAACACTTGGAAAAGGAATACGAATCTTTCGGAAATACGTCGGGGTCAAAAATCAATCATGACAAAACTGAGATACCAAAAATTGGGAACTGGAGGGGAAACCACCTGGGTTATCCACACTTAATTAAAGACAGGGTTAAAGCCCTACGAATATTTTTTGGGAAAAAACGAAGAAAAGGAAAACTGCACAAATGTAAAAATGAAAATATCAAAATCTGGGCACTTACGCCATTATGCATAATGGAGCGAACACAAGTTGCAAAAACGTATTTATATTCTAATACGAATTATCTTTTAAATTTGGTAGATGTAGGGAACAATGAACTTGACAAAACTAATAATGACCTAATAAAATATATTTGAAATTTTAAAACACATTATGTTAAAAAATCTACACCATATAGGGCCATGATTAGGAAAGGTTGGCCCTACCAAGCGCAATTTTAACTAAATGTTCCACTATTTTCAATAATTTAAAAAGCTAAATAACCAACCAAAAACTCCTTGGGAAGCGTTATATATTTATTCGTTTGGTTTTACCATTAGGAATAAAAGTGATATATATAAAAAAAATAAGTTAGTCAAAAAACTGGAAGTACCAAGGAAATTTAGGAATAATAAAGAACTTTTATGTAAATATAGGGATGTTGATGAACTATGGGGAATTGATACGAAGAAAACTTATAATTGGATAAGGGAAGAGTTAACCCTAAGAATAAAAAAATAAAGTAGAAGAAGAAAATGTCTCCGTTAATTGGCAAAGAACTTGGAGACATTGGGCCAACATCGGCACACCCAAGATTCAAAGTATAATATTCATAACGCATGGTTAACTGGAGAAGTCGCACTACGAAGAAGAATGATTAGAACATTTGTTAAATGCCTCATGTACAGAAAAGCAAATTTTACGAAATGTCATGCTGTAGCACAGTGCAAAGAAAGGAAAAATGAAAGAATTCAATTGATAATGGAAATCTATAAGAAGGATAAATACAGATTAAATCAAATCCTATATTTAGACGGCAACTTCGATAAAAAAAATTAATAAAGAAGATTACGGATTATATAAGTAAAACAATGATGGCATGTGGCCAAGTCATAACAATTAAAAAATAATAAATTATAATAACTAAATTAAGGTTCATTTAAAGATTTTGGGGGCCTATGGACTGGGGGCGAGGAGAAGGGGCGGGAGGGGGCGCTTCAGAGGAGATCGTAATCTCGCTCCCTGAATCTGAGGCTCTCTGGGCCGTGAGGCAACAGGAATCTCTAGATGTGTTTTAAGATTATAATAAATGTAACAATTCTAAAAATAAATCAAAAATTTAATTTAAACATAGACACGGTGTGTACCTTAAAACCTATCTTTTATAGATTATGGAAAGTTTTAAATACTGAAAAAGATATAAACAGGGAGGGACAGGGATCCTTAATGGGGAAAGTACGAGATAAGTACCTCATGGGGCTATGTCACATGACGCCACGCAAAGTGATCAGGCCCATGAAAGAGTTTTGGAAAACTACCACAGGTAGGAAAACTTACATGCATAACATAAAAACAAAAACTGTCGTGTAATTTTCTCTTCTATTTCTTTCCTTCAACTGTACAGCTCCCGTACTGTACAGTTAATACCCTTTGTGTTGGGAAATTAAACCCTCTTGGAACTTTGGAAATAATCCACTAAATAATTAGAGGCGGCCTAACTCGAGGTGAGAGAAATACAAATGAATAAAGAAAGAATGTGTGGATCCCAACTCGAGCACAGCCGACCTCAATCAATAAATCAGTTATGCGAAGAACGACACAGATTAACATGAAACAATAGGGATTTTTCTTTTCTTCCTTCACTCAAACCAGTAATACACTGTTACTTCGCCGAAATTCAAAATTAAAATGAATTAATATACAAGTAAAATTTTGATCTAATTATCATCTGGATCGCAAGACAACTGGAGACGATTTGACAATAGCTGGCTATCCCTACACGAAACCTATATATATAGCATACATGCAATATAGCATATAGTCATATAGCACACACGGGACATAGGTGACTTTTATCCAAGGTCTACTTGGAATCTAGGGAAGGGATTTCGAGTTGGGTGTTAGAAACCCACTTGGAAGAACAACCCTATAGATAACACTAGGAATTAAAAAAAAAAAAAAAGAAATACCCCGTCCAAAATTTAATCTAAATAAATTTTTGATCTAAATTCTATCTTAAAATAAAACAAACAGCATATATGTGTGGGTAACACTTACACATAAAACACCTTTTATTTTTGGGGGATGAGTGGGGGGGAAGCATTTGTCTGGTGCCCCCCCCCCCAACATAGAAAAATGTATTCGTGCATTTACTGCAGAAAATTAGTTACCCATCGTCAGCAAGTCATAGATTGCGATATTTGCGGCCTATGGCAACACGGAGCCTATAGAAATACTGGTAAGTTTATTTATTTATTTATTTATTTATTAATTTATTTATTTATTTATTTATTTATTTATTTATTTATTTATTTCTACATCATATTACGATCATTCTGCAATTGAACGTCCATTTCGCAATTTGTTTTTTTTTAATAATAATGTTATGTATCTAGTGTCCCTTTTCTTGCCGGATATTGTTCGTATTTCAGCATATCCAACGTCTTTGAAAAAAAATTATATCGCCAAACGTCGATGGAATGAACTAAATGATCGGGAAAAAAGTTTATATTTACAGGTCTAACAAGCTACAAGTATGGTCTTCTTAGACATGGAAAGATATCCTTTCAGGTTGTGTGTGACAGGTGCAATTCAAGACCCGACATAAGATTTCATTACAAACAAAATATTTTAAGAAAAGAGACATGCTAAAGTAGCTAGTTCCCGTTCGTATTCGATGTATTTAAGATACGGTTAAATAAAAATTGCGAACGAAACGGGGAACGCTGTCTACTTTGTCCTTATCACAAATGCTGGACGATTAGTAGCTCTTGCACACATCCAAATAAAACATTCTGCCGTAAAAAATACATAAAGAAAATCTAAACACATCCAATGATTTAAGAAAAGAAAATAATCTTTCTCGTATCAAATATTCCATTGTTTTTCTTGGGCTATACGATGTTCCATTCCAGTGAACCAGTTCCTTTGACATTAGATGTAACAAGTTAGCGTTCCTATGTGCAATTTAATAATGTTCTAATATTAATGCTGTTTACATGCAGATGCTACAGTGTCGACGTAGACTTAAGCGCCATACCAAATGCATCTTCCAGATTTTGAAATGAATAACGGTACAGCACGGGGCAGATGGAGAGCACGAGAAATTGAATGTCGATTTCTATCAATAAAGAGTATATTTCGGCCAGGTGAAAATGATTTTATTTATTAGAATCGTACGGGTGCTTGCATGCTTCTTTATGAGTAAATACCATATTCGGCATAGTTTGACTTGGTTTACTATGTATTGCTTGTATATTTTCAACATTTTCTGACAAGTTCAGACATATTTATATTTGCAGGCTGAATAGAGGTCATTAATTAAAAGACGTTTTAATAAATGACCAGCACCATGTATGAAAGAAAATACCTAGAAAAAGTCTGGCCTCTTGCATTTACAAGTCAACATTATACTTGGTCAAAAGCCAGTGAGACAAGTCTGGTCTTGACTTGATTTTCCGCCATTACAAATTTTCAGCAAATAGTATTCCCTTTTGTCGAAGCAATATCGTACGATGAGAGGATAATCCAAATGATGGTATGATGACGGTATTAGGGCCATGAAAGGCCAAAGAAAAGTCGATCAGAGACACATAAGGTATGAAAACAAGACTACCAAGAGAGAGTGTTGGGGGAGGTGTACCAAAACATTATAATTAATCTCCTATCACACTTCCTATTCAAACGCCTAATTGAAATATTTTACAATACTATCTGTGTTTTATTCCTGAAGATATATCCCATCCATATTTTTTGTTTAGCAGCCTAACTCAAAACAGTTAAGTATTATGTAAGCTGAACTCATGATGAAGAATATCGGGTTCCGTTTTGCAAGAATGGTGGCATTTGACCTTCGAATACACAGTACGTGTAATGACCAAAGCTTAAGCTGTTACCTTTTCCAAAGAATGCGTAAGGCATACTTTCACCGTTTTGATAGTGATGTTGGTAGTGGTTGCATAAACGATTGCCTGTATTCTAGCTTTCACTTACCTCGTTTAAATATTACTCTTCCTTACGCCAGTTGGAGTACACACTGTCGCCAAAGGTTGAATATATTTTTATACCTTTCGACAACGAGTCCTATAGAAATTAGCATGCTTTTTGTTTTTTTACCACTCAACTTTATTCATAATGCGTTTTGTTCGAGTGCACAAATTTAAAAAACGTATACTAGCACAGAATGAACGAGACATTGTTGTATTGTCTTGCTTCGAGGTCAAACTCGTTCTTTGTTTTATTGGTTTTAACAACACTTTTAATACTACTGGCTTTCTTATGCCCAATCAAATGGAAACTGAGTGCCTTTTGCAAGTGCGAACAGAGGCAGCCGACCGGGCTGACCTGGACCGGTATCGAAACCTGCCACCCTTTGTTTACGCGTCAGGGCTACATGGTTGTTTTCCTCAACCGTTTCTTGTTTAATAAATAAGGATATGGATATATTTGTTAATTAGGTGTTTCGGGCCTGTGTTCTTGAAATTAATGAGAAGTAAATTCATCTCCCATAGTTACTTCAAAGTATATCATATTCGGCTAGAAAGTAGACCTATCAACTCATAACAGTAGGCACTTAGGTTAAAGGCAACTAAAATATCTCAAAATGGCGTGGATGGCAACTATTTTGAATTGCATCAAGCTGTTTAATACATAATGTTTTTCATTCAAAATTATCGTAGAGGGAAAGGGCTTGCGTTTGCAATGTGAGAATCAATTTGTGTCAATATTGACATTTCGGTATGTGTATTGCATATATAAATGGGGTTTTGATGCATCAAGGTCTTGCTTTGCTATGAGCTATAAATTTCCTTTTTTTTTGCTATGACCTTTCATTGATTTGACACTCAAGTCAATTATATTTTCCTTTTTTTGATATATTATAGATGTCCATCAAAAGGAACTGTTTTATCCTCTGCTTTATTCGGTTCTTTAAATAATTTTTTTTCTGTAGGAAGGTAGAAGAGGCATCGAATTTTTATATAAAGACTGTCCATTACGCCTCAAGGTCAATTGTGTCGGTAAACTGGTTCCTCATATTCAGCTGCCATTTTCATAGAACCTTCCTTTATGACGTTAAGTCAATCATTTCGGTAATATACTAAAGGGCTTACGTTCAAATGTTTAGAAGCTAAAATAGATTCTTTGAATGTAATGAAAATATTGCAAAACATACATAAGTTGAAGTAGCATATCGCAGTTCTTCAGATCATGAAAATACAATTTCAGTGCCAAACTTGGTTCGGTGTACCTAATAAAATTTGGTAATATTTGATTTGCACATTTTCACCGTTTGGTAAACTGTCAGGTTATCCACCACCCAGGTAAAATAGGCAGAATATCATCTGCTATCTACCTTACTGGGAGATGTTTATTAACACAGTGAAGTGTTATTTATTAGGGGGTGCGTTTAGAATTTGAACCAGGTTTCTTACAACCTTAATCCTTCTTTTCTTTGTAACACCTCCTTACTATATTCGTGGAAAATTAAACGTTGTGTACTGACAGAAGGAAACAAATATCTATTTACCTTTCATAATATTTCACCCGCGTCCCTTCTCCCCAAAACCTGGACTGGGGTTGAGTGAGAATCTGTTTACTAAAGAATATTATGCAATGAAACTCAGCTACAACTAATGTCAATCACTAGATGGCCTAAGTGTCTTGTCGCAATTTTAGACTGGTTTTTACGTTCAACGGCATTGCTCAGGGGCAAATGTTCTCAAAAAAGAACGAACAGCCCAGTATTGTGCATATGCCCTCGGAAGGAGTAATGTTAAGGTTGACAGTCACACCTGACTCCCTCTTTGAAGTCCTCTCTCGCGGATCAGGAAAAAGTACAGATATGCTGGAAGAAACCATCGGACCATGTTGTGCCAGTGGGTCAATACATTGGTCCCGCTTTGGATCAGCACTTGCTTTAGTCCAGGCGGACTGACGCTTGCTTTGAGCATTTCCTTTATTGTACAGAGTATCCTTAAAAATGTGTCTAGAAAAACCGCTTTGTGTCAAAGGTTCCATGCCTCTGCTGTGACCTGTGAGTAGTTTTATGAGCCACTTTTGGGTCGAATGGGCTTCTATAGGGAATTGTACCCTAAAACTCATAGGTTCGAACGGGAAATTAACATGGTGACAACACGGAACGGGGAGGGTGATGAGAACAGTATTACAAATGGCCGACCTAAACGGGGCTGTGACTTAGTTACAGTCGTCAAGTTGGCCTCAATGCGCATAAATCTAGATTAAGTATTGTAAAATCTATGGTAAATTTCACCATAGGTTTAACATGCGAGAACCTCTATAGCGTCAAAAGTATAAAAGTTTTGTTATTATTTAAATCATTTACTTAATATTTACATTATTGTTTCATGTTACATAACATATGTTCTATATGTAATTTCATCAGTAGGAGAATAGATCCATTACGTCAATTTACTCGGACCCATTTCACAAAAAAAATAAAAATAATTTAAACTCTAATCGAGATGATACAACGGCCAGTTCAGACATAGCCTTTTGAGGTCCGTGGCAGCTGGTCCGTCCCACACATCGGTTCAAAGCGCCCTGGGAAATGTATCACGGTAACGCCGAGATGTGGCTTAGAAAGTGGGGCCTTCTAATATCGCGATGGACATTCACGAAAACGTTTTCCGCTTCAGGCTGTACAAGTAAAATATCAAAACAGTATTGGCCATTCTGGTGCACAACCCTTAGGGAAGAGTGAAGGTGTTAAATAAAGACCGAGACGCTTGAAACAGCTATACGCTGGCAAAAGAGTATGTACTAAGCTCTACATCCAAGAGACAGCAATACAATAGTAGTATATAGGGAAAACGAGTGGCCTCGTTCAGCCAAAAGGATACCAATGTTATTCTTGTTTCTTCGCCCACCAATAGGATATAGGAATGAGTGGTAGGTTAAGGACTTTATGATTCCCGCTATCAACTTAAAAAGGGCTTGTACCTACAACATATCAGAGTTGTCTAGCCTGATAGCGACGTCCAACTTTGTCTTTTTCTGTGCAGAAAAGCTTACGTCAAGGATGAATAAATACTGAAATACTGACCACCGCTAGGCCAGGAACGTGAGTCGCTATACCAGCATAATGCAGGGATGTATGTTTTGATGTATTAATAGTCTTTAATTTGTTCTCAATAATCCCAAAATGGTGTGTTAGTCCAAATGTCAACGAGCACTTTGTAATACGAATGAATAATTTAAATACATAATTCCTCTCAAATTATACCTGACCACAACTATAAATTATTCCAGAGATTAATCTTAAAACAGTAATGAATCAAATTTTAGTAAACTTCCTGTTTACTACTACATACATAACAAAAGTCAGGTATGCAAAAACTCCATCCACAACCCTCACTCACGACAAAAGTTAAGCACGCAATATAAATACACATAGAAAGAAACATTAATTTAGATGTCGAGGGGTTACCTTTCGCGGTGCCATTTTAAACCATCTATTGGGAGACGCATTGTTATATAAAACATTAATAATTTGTAAATCATCTGACAATTACTGATTTTAATTAAAGTAAATACTAATTAAAGCCTTGATTCAAAAATAAATTTTAACCAATTATTTTGTGCGTGTTCTTTACAGTGCCTAACAATTTAAAACGATGTGCTGACCTCCAAAAATTACCCAGATACTCCATTTTGGCTTATTTACTTTTCAGAGTACCCTTGTGTTCAGGCCAACCAATAGTATTATCTATGATCAATGATATTTGGTTTGATAACGAGACTGGATTTCCCTAAATTGTAGACAAGTACTGTGTTCAGGCAATTCTCTTGATTTTTGATTGGGTATGTTTTACATTTCTATATATAGACTAGATGCAATATTTTGGTAACTGTTTAAGCAAAAAATTCAAGATCAAGATGAAGACTCCAACATTTCATGTAATACTTAAGATGCAGCTATGGCATTGAAATATACCAGTATAATATAGGGACCCAAGTTTATAAACATCAAAACGTTCTGTGATTTAAGATTTATTCTAAGTAAGAAAAGACCAGTAGTTCTCCGACATTGTTATTTTCGCAGGTCACATCTCGGCGGACTACTTAATGATTTTTCCTAATGTTGATTTCACCGTTAGCTATTGTGAAGCAATTTTTCCTCGAACCATCTGAATGGAGTCCGTGGACCAAAGATTGAAAACCTCTGAATACAGGGTTTGGAAGTGTGAGCTTAAGATCGAGTTTCTTGATTAGAAGATTTTGAGAATACAGGTTTAGGTCGAGCACAAATCGTTTATTTGCAACAAATGAACATTGAGAGCAGGTGATCTCTACACTTCCTTCTCAGAGCTAATTATGCGAAGCCGTTGCAGTTGCAAATGCCATAGTGGCCTTGCCTACGGTAACTTGGCATCATGATACGGATGCGACACAAACAATATACTCGGGAAAACGACGCCTTATTTAATGTAAAGAAGTGGATATGATTCCGGTCTCATAATTCTGGCTTAAGAGTCTACGATTCCACCTCTATAACCAATGGGGATATGCTTACTGTGAGCGGAACAAAATGAAATGGCTGTCACGGAGTTAGTGACAATCCGATGATCGCAGATGCTATACAAGTCACTGTAGGCATATACTTATCACACCGAGTGGGGGATAAACAGGGAAACAAGTCACAGGGTCCCCAAACCGTGGCTGCCTGCGATAAGATTAAAATTGTAACGGTCGGTTTAAACACGATGACTTTTCATGCTGAATTAGCCAGCCAGTCAAGTTTCCTCTTCCAAATATAATCACTTATCCGTACCTAAAAGATTACTTCACGGACGTTTAAACGCCTATGATGCCCTATTTTTATTGATGTATATTCATGAAAAACTAGAAATTCTTAATGTAGGCAGCAGAGGGTGAAATGTGAATGCAAATGATTTCGTTCTTGGCTTGCGACGACGAGATAATCCGCACCATGCCACAAAGTACACTCACCATATACTGCTTTTCAATTTCATGGCTTGAAACGTGACTATCTTCGTTATGCTAAAAAAGGCAACCGTTTTGAATTTCCATTAGTAAATACGTCAATCTTAAGTTAATAATAATAATAATAATAATAATAATAAATTGGGCATCAGGGTACGATTTCCCATGTAAAGTATCAAAAACGAATGTCAATGTTCTATTTATGCATTTATAAGGTGTAAACAGCTTTACAATCACAGCATGGCATATATAACTTTAAAAAGTATTATTGATGCCAAGAGCGAAATAAAATGCTAACAATAGCGAAACATATAAGGTACCTATGGATTATCTTTACTGGGTATATAAATACAGTCGTGTAATATAAGTCACAGTGTCAATGTGCTTAAGTTACCACACTTTACTAATATGATTCAGAAGGTCTTTAAATATTTGCAGCATGCGTGAACTTCATATTTATAAACTGAATACTAATTTGTTCATAGAGTACTGTTCATTTTCTTTATCTTCAAGCACAAATAAAACAAAAGTAAAAGTCCTTCTTTGAGGAAAGAATCTAAAATTGAAACGAGGCATATGATTTGCCGTAATTGTCCTCGTCCTTTTCCTTGTTATTACGCATTTGCATGGTCGTGTAAGTATAAGCCATGGTACATGAGAGCAAGACTGGACGATAGTTGCCATTACTTTTGGCATGGCTTGGATTTCTCCTTGGAACGAATTATAACTCTCTAACCCGTTAGAATATATTGATGTAATTACATTATTTTAACTGAAAACAGTTGTTGCACACCCAAAGAGATTCCTGAAGTGAAATGGTAATTACAGCTTTTTGATTAGTTGCTGTTACACCTGCAAAATGACATTATTTTTGTATCGGTACCAGTGTTGCTGTAGGTGGTGGTGGTAGTATATGTACTCATAATAACATTGAAACCACCGCCACAATCATTATCGTTGTCGTCGATTGATTGATTGAATAATCGATGGACTGATTGATATTCCCATCTTTCCAGAGGGCAAAAAGACCTCTGATTCTTCTTCCTCGAACTGACAAATATCATTTTATAGCACTGGAGTTGCCAAAACGAAATATAATGACTGAATATTTTAATTTCGAAAGGTTTGAAACACTTATCTTTCTATTCATATCTGTTGTTAATTTTACAGACCAATTATAGCTGTTTAACAAAGAGTTGATATAAAAATCTTATTCGATATATGAGCGTCGAAGCAACTGTCACGTATAGGTCACAACGATAGATGAAAGTATATAATTCATACATCACCGATCTCGACAAGAAACGGTGCTTGGAGTCATGTTTATTTCACTATTTATTGTCTATGGAATCAAGCCTCCCACACACTACACTATATCGAACTTCAGCTGATATTTGCTTGAATTCGGTCAGGTCTTTGTAGTATCTATAGCTCATTGAGGAAAGCCTCTGAATAAATTTGTTTATCACAGAGCTCAGACCATGCTTTTCTGCCATTACGCAGATAATACAGTACCTTGCAACAACATCAGTACTAATATACGTGAATTTAGAAGCATCTATCTCTATCATCATGACATTTGTACAGTCATCCAGAAGCCATTGTACTTGGTATTCATGCGCTAATGGTAACACTTTTGGTACGACATCATCTGAAAAAGTATAAGACAATGACAACGCTCAAACTTGCAAATAACAATCTTTACAGTGTTATGTTTTTTCTGTGAACATTTTAAAAGTCATGACAGTAGTGTAGTGGGGCTCTATACGGACAACAGAAAATCCAGTCAAAAAGGTCGTGGGGCTGTACACGGACAAGATTTATACAAACAATGTAAAATCCAGTCAAAAATGTCGTGGGAATGTATACGGACAAGATTTATACGGACAAAAGGTTGGGACTATATAAGGACATAAGGTTGGGATTGTATAGGGGCAATAGGAATGGAACAGTTGAGGTGACGTCATGGTACTGGACATTGGTAGCAATGTTGGAAGGGGCTGACCTCAATTGGATCAAACAGCGGGGAAAAACCTTGAACGCTTGGCGGGGCTGGACTGACAGGACATAGACATATATAACACATACATTATACAGACACATATTGATGAACATAAAACACATATATGGCAAAGAGAATAAATATCTTTTCGAGGGATATGAGTTGACCTGAAAAGGGTCTTTGGTGTCTTTTGTTAACATCATTTTGTTAACACAGAGGGCATCGCATAGGTCTTCTTCTCTTCCTCAAACTTCTTCTGACTTTATGACCGTAGATGAGGGCTCTCTTCAGACAGCCTTGTCTCTCCACATAGATTTTTCTTTTTGAAACGCTTGTATCGGCGATCCGGATGATTGTCCATGATGATCTGACATACATGGGTAAGTCCGTACGGAACAGCATCGACGATACGAGAGTAGATGATTCAACGTTAGTCGACATCTTGTGACGAGGACAGGTGAAGGGAATGACATGAACCGCGGTTATTTATAGTGGAAGAGTGGATCGAAACGGATTGAGATATTTCACCAATCCGAACACGCGTTACAAACTTAGTCACAGTACGGAGTCTGACTTCCAATCCAAAGAGATCTGCGTGTGACGTCACATACCCTATATAGATGCGCTACCGTCTGAGCGCAGTGAACCAATGTGAGTTTTCAAACATGACTGAACCGAAGAATTGGGGTGCACCGGCCGTGGAGACGAGAAGTAAAGACATCGCAGCGGCTACCAAAGTCAACACAGTCCTACTTCCAGAAGAGGTCGATTTTTATTGGGATTTAGTGGATTTTCAGAAAGAAGAATTGGAGAACTTTTTGCAGCAGCAGAAAGGAGCAGAACAAGCTTTTCTCCTTCAACAGCAACAGCAAGATGAAGAAGAAGCAAGAAGAAGGGAACGACAGGAAGAAGAAGCAGCATAAAAGAAGCAAGGTTTAGGAGAGCAAAAGGACAGTGACAGTCAAACGGTGACTATGCTCGTGGATATTTTGGCAGAGTTAAGGAGTCTGAAAAAAGTGTATCAGACTTCTTTAATGCGACCCAAGAGAAAAAGACCTTCCAGGCCAAATAGTCCAACCCTGTCAACATGCCTAATACGCCTGAGATACCAAAACTAGTGATTTCTACCAAATCGTAGAAAGAAGCAAGCCCAGAAGAAGGCCTTGGCCGTGGCAAAGGCTTAAGACAGTTAAAGCTGATTACGTCCTGTTTCTGAGTTTGTCATTTAAAAAATATTAAAAACACCTAACGGTCCTTTTCAAGGCCACCCAATTCTCTCGAAAAGAGATAGCATTCATCCTGCCAAAATCAATTAAAACTCAAATCCCTTTTTGCCCCATGAATGCGTGAGTGTGGGTCCATATTCTAAAAATTCAAAACCAAGAGACACTAACATTTTCTGTCAGGTCTATTCTGGTATACATTTTACAACCCAATTCACAGCACAACACTTTAAAAACTTCATAGACTTCTTCTGTGTGTTTGTTCACTCTCTCTATGTTTTGAATTTCTTCACTGTCACAGGTTTTTCATTCTCTTCTTCCTCGTTTTCTTCTTGTCTTCTTTTCTTCTCTATTTTATTTTTCTGGATGTGTCTGGGTTCTTCATTTTGGAAGGGTACCTCTTCTTCTTGTTTTGATCCCTCTCGTCCTGTTGCTCCTGTTGTTTTTTAGAGCATTCTGAAGACCAGTGTCCTTTCTCTTGACAATGATAACAGGTATCTCGACTTTTGTCTCTTCTGATATCTGTCTTGCTTTTTTGACGGTCTGGACACTCTGTAGCCCAATGCCCTTTCTTCTTACAGATATAGCAAGTATCTTGACTTTTAGCTCAAAGAAGGGGGAGTAGACCGTCGGCTTGTCTGAAGAAAACGTTCGTATGACACCTCACAAAGCTCTGATCAGAAGAAGTTCGATTTGTGTGGGCTCTTCCATCGTTCTGGTCGGTTTGAGAGTGAAATGAATATTGGGAGGGAAGACACTGACACTTTATATAGGGAAGAAACTGATCTGACACGGGTATAGGGACCCATGGCGCTTAAAATGTAGTAATTTAACTTTCTGCAGTTAAGATTAAATAATCGCATCATTTCGTGGAGAAAGGAGAAGAAAGTAAGAGGCAGAAACGTGATTTTTCGCCTCGCACAGTAGTTGAAGTCTTGGCTCAAATTCATGTCAGCGATTTTGAAGATGACATGAGTGAGCCAGAATCCAAACCCAGAGAGTCTACACCCGATCAAAGTTCACCACCATTAACTCCTCAAAAGTACTACGATACTACCACATTCGAGAGACAGAAAAGCGCTTTTCTAGAAAATGTAGAACTACGGCTTACACATACACGGTGAAGTTTAAAGATTTCAAGTCCGAAGTACCGTTGAAGAAAGCAGATGGGTTCATCACTGAGGTGTGGGATTCTTTGTTAACCACACGGAAACGGCAATGTGAAGCTAAAGAAGACGATCGCTTGAGACTTTCCATTCATCATTACAGTTTCAGTCCCTCGTTTGGATCGAATTTAGCAGACCGTCAGAACTGACACCATCCAAAGTCATCAACAAGATTCAACACGTGCAATAATCCAACGACAGGTTTCACATCACCTGTGGAAGAGCGACAGTGTTCATGAACAACGTTTCTCTTCCACAAGGGACAGGACGCAAAAGGTGTTATTGGTGGACGACCTTTGTGGCATAAACATAGCCTCGTTCGAATTAACAACCGTCAGGACAAGATGTGTTTAGCCCGTGCCATCGTGGTGGGATGAATGCTTGCCGACAAGAACGACACGGTAGAATGTAAATGAGCTTGGCAAACTATTCAAAACTCTAACCGAGTCAAGCAACGAAGAGAGGCAGAACTCCTGTTTCAGCAATTATATCTAAAGACACGCCCTGTGGCATTCCTAAAATGCAACATTTCGATACCATTACCAGTACAGGCCCATTCCTGGGAAACAGTTATTACTCTTAGAAATGTGACTATGGTTATAACAATCGAGAGCAACAAAAGCATTGTAAATCGAAATGTGAGGGATGTTTGCCCTCTCAACCCTGTCTTGAAATACAACAACGAGTGCATTGCCCAACTTCTCAGCGCACTTTTGTCAGCCCTACCTGTTACCAACATCTGAAGACGCAAGTTTCACAGCAGAAAAGTGCTTGCCAACTCCTGAAATTGTGCCCGACTTGTGGACAAGGCATACGTATGATCAGGAAAGAAATGATGTCACATTTGTCGCCAAATCGTGGACTTGGAACACGAATGCTACATTCAAAATTACTATTCCAAACATCAAGATCAGATGGTTCTTGAGTAAGGGCCATTTTAGCAGAGCGATCCGATTTTTCGTTACCTGTAATACCAATATGGCTAGGTAACCAACAGTATATTACATTGTGGGAAACACTCAGCTGGTAATTTTGACGAGTATGTTTTTCAATAGTGGATTCTCCAGTTTTTTATTGTGTAGTGACTGAAGTATTGATAGTGAGTCGGAGAAGATGATGCTGTTTAATATACGTTTGTTTTCTGTATGTTGCAGAGCAAGGTCTATTGCTCTGATTTCGGCTGAAAAAAAATTGATGTTCCATTTGGTGAGCGAACTTGCGTTGTGTGATTTCCACAAACGAAGGCTGCAGCAGCCTTTTCCTCATCCTTTGATCCATTGGTGTAAATTCTTGTGTAGTTTATAAATTTGGTGAGGAGTTCATGGTAAGACTTGTGGAAGACAGAAGGGTTTGCCCCCAATTTTATTTCCATCGTATAGCGTAAAAGGTACTTTTGGTTGTTTAAGTAGACAGGGAGGTGTTTAGGAGATGGACGTTTTCTGAATTTTAGAAAGATCTATTTTTGTACTGTCAAGGCTGGATGATATTCTAATGCCAAAGGAAGGTATGGCGTTTGGTTTATTTTCGTATAAGGTTTTGTATTTGGGTTGAAACACAGCCGAAAAAGCAGGATTCAGAGGGTTCGATTTTAATTTGAGAGCATACTGTATGGAAAGCATTTCTCTATGATGCGATAACGGTGGTTCGTTCGCTTCATCTAGTAGGCTTTCACACATGGATGTTTCAAATGCTCACAGAGCCAGTCGTATTCCATGGTGATGAATTGGATCGAGTATTTTAAGATATGACTTTCAGGCTGAACCATACACAACGCAACCATAGTCCAGTTTGGAGCATATAAATGTTCTATATAAATTGAGTATGACTTTTCTATCAGCACCCCAGTCAGTGTGCGCTACTACCTTAAGTAGATCTAGAGATTTTAAGCATTTAGCTTTCAAGCTCTTTAGATGTGAAATAAAAGTCAGTTTTCTGTCAAAGATAATACCTAAAAACTTTGTTTCCTCAACAACTGGAATAGGTGTTCCGTCCAGCGTGAGGTTAGGTTCATCGCGATGTCTTCGTAACTGACAGAAATGCATGCATACTGTTTTGGATTTCGAGAATTTGAAACCGTTTGCAATGGCCCAATTTTGAATCTTGTTTATATTTTGCTATAGTTGTTTTTCAATTGCATGTATGTGCTTTGATCGATAACATATTAGAAAATCATCAACGTATAACGAGCAATCCACACCAGGAGCCAAACACTTGGTGATGCTATTAATTTTGATGTTGAAAAGCGTCACAGATAAAATACTGCCCTGGGGCACACCCATCTCTTGCTCGTGCAGATCTGAGAGGGTAGAGCCCACTCGTACTTTAAATTCGCTGTCTGAGAGAAAGTTTGATATGAAAGAGGGTAGACGGCCTTTTAGACCTAGATCGTGCAGGTCTTTTAGTATCCCGTACTTCCATGTTGTGTCATAGACCTTTTCTGAAACAAAGAAAACCGCTACTAAATGTTCTTTCTTGATAAATGCATCGCGAATAAATGTTTCCAGTCTAACCAGATGATCATTGGTGCTACGGCCATATCGAAAACCACTTTGGAAAGGAGATATTAAACTGTTAGTTTCCAAGTACCACACAAGCCGAGAATTGATCATTCGTTCCATTGTTTTGCACACACAGCTGGTGAGTGCAACAGGTCGGTAGCTGTTGGGATCTTCGCTATCTTTACCTGGTTTGGGAACTGGTATTACAGTTGCTTCTTTCCAAAGTTTTGGTACATTACCAGTAATCCATAAATCATTGAAGAGTTTTCAAAAGAGACGTTAATGATGATTCTGGAAGGTGTTTCAAAAACTGGTAATGTATTTCGTCAGGCCCAGCGGATGTATCATGGGCCTTATCTAAAGCCTCCATAAGTTCCAATAGTGAGAACAGTTGGTTATAACTTTCCGAGTTGTTGGATGTGAATTTTAAACGTGACCTTTCTTTTTGAGTTTTAAGTCTTCGGAAGGCTTCTGAATAATTAGATGATGAAGAATTTTTGGAGAAACTGTCAACAAGAGCATTTGCAATGTCACGTTTCGAACTAAAATTGTTATTGTTCAGTTTCAGATATCGGAGAGGATTTTGTTTTCTCTTTCCGTTTATTATGCATATAGTGTCCCAAATTTTCTTAATAGAGGAACGAGAGTTTAAAGAAGAATCATATTTCTTCTCTGATGCTCGTTTTCTTTCTTCGATTGTGCGGTGAGCTTTGGCCCGGACAATACGATATATATTTAAGTTTTCGGGTGTCGGATGATTATTAAATTTTTTCAATGCTTCTCGGCGTTGTCTAATGGCTTCCTTACGTTCCTTAGTGACCCAAGGTTTTTGGTTTCTTTTACGGTTTGGTGAGGACTTGGGAAGGATTCTTCTGCAATCTCGGTTAAAATAGATGTAAAATTCCTAATAGGGTAATTAACACTGAAAATTGTATCCTCATTAAACTTAGTTTTACAGAGTGTTTCAAACTTAGCCCAGTTGGCCTTCTTTAAATTCCATTGTGGAATTACGTCATCAGTTGTAGAGTTAATATTTTCAAGGAATATTGGAAATTGATCACTGCTGTGAAGGTCATCAGCGACCTTCCATTCATAGTCCAAAAGCAGCGAAAGAGAACAAACTGTCAAATCGATGCACGTGTATGTACCCGTTCCTGGGTGTAAATATGTCGGTGTTTTGGTGTTATATAGACACAGATCGTGTCTAGAAATAAAGTCTTCAACTTGTGACCTCTGTCATTTATATGATTTGATCCCCATAAAATGTTATGGGCATTAAAATCCCCGAGTAAAACAAATGGCGCGGGAAGCTGTTGAACAAGATTGTCTAATTGGTTTGGTGCTAGGTTAGTGTTTGGTGGTAATTAAATAAAGCAAAATGTAATTACTCGATGTAAAGAGAAGCTTACAGCAACGACTTGCAAATCTGTGGTTAAAGGGATGACGCTATGAGGGGCTCTGTTGTTTACAATAACAGAAACTCTTCCTGAGGCCTTGTCAACATTTTGGGTGTAGGTGTTAAACAGGGAGTAGTTTTTAAATGTGATGTCCGTATTTTTCAACAATGTTTCTTAAAGGCATAGTACTGCTGGATCATGTTCGTTTAAAAGTAGGAGAATATCATTGTAATTTGCTTTAAGTCCTCGACAGTTCCATTGTATGATGATGTTCTTCTTTGTCCTTTTAAATTGAAGATTGTGGACCTAGGTTAGACTTTTCGCGGAGGCAATTTGTATGGTTATTTCTCTGGAGGAAGTACGGAGGTGAATTTTTTGTTGGTGGGTCTGGAGCTACCTTGAGCGCATGAAACAGTTTCTCCTGCATCCATGCTCTGAATGTCTCCAAACCTGTTATAGAGTTTGATGGGGTCATCTGACCCCTTTTGTTGCCTGTTTCCGTGAGATTTGTTTTTATTTTTTGGTGATTTCGGTGGTTGGGTATTATTAAATGTAGTCTGAGTAGATGCCGTGTTTTTCTGTGCTTGGTAATGGGGGGTGTTTGAGCTTGGTGTTGAATCGGGTGTTTCTGTTTGTTTTTGAGCGTCCTTTGTTGTTATCGGATTGTTCTTCACTACAGTGGAGAAGGATGGGCCAGGATGGGCTATTTTGGCCTGAACTAGTTTTCTGGCTTCCGGATAGGGTATGTTAGATATATATTTTACCCTCTGTATTTCCTTCTCCTGTTTCCAGGTGTCACAGTCCTTGGAACTGGCGTGGTGCTCCTTTCCACAGTTGAAAATTCTATGGAAATGGCAGCAGGAATGGGACAATAGTACAAAAGGTCGCACACTTTTCCTCATACAAAAGGAAGTATCCAGGAATATAAAAGCGCCGAATCTGGCCAACAAACAAAACCAGAAAGTTATCAACAGAATCAAAACTGGAAGTACATTATTGGCCAGCAGTTTTGAAAAATACATCCATATTAACAATGTTAGAGGCGTGAATTGTCCGCATTGTACCACCCCAGAAGATTTACACCGTGTATTTAATGAGTGCAACAAATATCAAGCACAACGGGAACATTATTAAGACAAATCAAAAACACATAGGATCCCCAACAACCTACCCGGAATTTCTTTCCTCCAGTAACCCTAACATCAATTCTATATATAATAATATCCTATTTTTCCTGAAAGAAATTGGCAAACAAGGAAAAATTTAACCCTTTATGATCATCCCCTCATTCTACTCCACTTAGAACCATAAACTATCAAATGATACAAATAAAAGCCATACGAAAATAAAGTAGAACTTAATCGCAAACAAAACAATATGTATTCCAAACATTTTTTAAAAAACCCCAATAAAAATAGAAATATATACAAAAAAAAACGTTTTATTATTATTCCTTTCCTTCTTTTTTCACTATATCCAACAGCACATATACAATCTTTAAAAATTCAACAAGACGCTATTTACTCTGGAAATTGGGATCAAAATTATCTCTGGCTGTCAGAAACAGCTCCCTTCCTATCTATACCCCTACCTTCCTACCCTCAACCAGATATTCAGTCATGCTATGCTAGCACGTATTAAACCTACTACCCCGATGAACGTGCCATCATGTTACTGGGGTAGCGCTGTAAGTGGGGTGTAATTCCCCAATAAGCGAAGCAATTGATACAGGCTAAAATCGATGAGCTTAGGTGCTCCTATTCCCGCTCGTCGTTTGACCCATGGGATTACATTATCCCGAAATCGGACACAACTAAGTAGCACACTCTGTGTGCATTAAAGCGTTGGGGGGGGGGTGAGGCTCTATTTCCATCCCCCTCGAACAATTAATTAGTCCGCTACTGCGGAATTTAAAACGTCGCGCTTGCATTATGTGCCCAAGCGACGCTAATCAAATCTCATCATCATCATCATTCGCGCCATTCTACACGGAATACTCTAAGAAGATCCATTTAACACAATGGATAAAATGAAGACGTTGCATGAAGTGGTGGACAATTTGGGGATAATAGAAGAGATGCTGGTAAAACTGGATGAGGATTACTATTCTTACAGTCCTCATCGAGTGAAGATGTAAATAAACAATTTGAGAAAGTCTAAGGAAAGACTAAGGAAAGTGATGAAACAGGAAAAGAGAAGGAGGATGAAGAGGATAGAAGAAGAATGAGAGCATGGAACGAAAACAGAAAAAGAAGTAGAAAATGAAAAGACGAAAAAAGAGGAGGAGGAAAAGGAAAAGGAGAAACAGGGGGAGGAAAAGAATGAGAAGAAGACAAAAGTGTAAGACAGAAAAATAAGAAGCTGGTGGAGAAAATGAAGGAATTAGAAAATAGAAGAAAAAAAAACATATGCCTCGGAAAAATATTTATTCTCTTTGCCATATATGTGTTTGATGTTTATCAGTCTATATCTGTATGTTGTATGTGTTATATATGTCTATGTCCCGTCAGCCCCGCCCCACCAAGCGTTCAATATATTTTTCCGTCTGTTTGGTCCGATTGAGGTCAGCCTCTTGCAACATTGTTACCAATGCCAAGTACCATGACATAACCTCACCTGTTCCATTCCTACTGTCCCTATACAATCCCACTCTTTTGCCTGTATATAGTTCCAACCTTTTGGCCGTCAAAATCTTGTCCGTATATGGCCCCATGACCTTTCTGACAGGATTTTACATTGTCCGTATAAATCTTGTCCGTATACAGACCCACGACCTTTTTAACTGGATTTTCCATTGTCCGTATACGGATCCACTTTACTACTCATGACGTAAAACGTCAATCCTTTAATAATTTACATCACTAAAGCCTCAGTCCCTAACAACTTTATACCAGAAAAGTGTTAGTCATTTAATAAGTTGTGCCACGAAAGCGTCAGTCCTTTAATACTTTGTACCACTAAAGCATCAGTCCCTAAATACTTTGTACCAATAAAGCGACAGTTCGTCAATACTTTGTACCCCCAAAGGGTTAGTGCATTAATACTTTGTACCATTTAAACGTTAGTCATTTAATAATTTGTACCACTAAAGCGTCAGTCGTTTAATACTTCGTACCACTAAAGCGTTAGTCCCTAAATACTTTGTATTACCAAAGCGGCAGTCTTTTAATACTCTGCACCACTAAAGCGTCAATCCTTTAATGTCATGCACCACTAAAGCATTAGTCCTTTAATACTTTGTACCACTAAAGCGTAAGTCCTTTAATAATAAGTACCACTAAAGCGTCAGTGCTTTAATACGTTGTACCACTAAAGCGACAGTCCTTTGAAACTGTGCAACACTAAAGCGTCAGTATTTCAATACTCTGTACCACTAAAGCGACAGTCTTTTAATACTTTGTACCATTTAAGCGTCAGTCCTTTAATATTTTGTACTAAAGTGACAGTCCTTTGAAGCTTTGCACCACTAAAGCGTCAGTATTTTAATACTTTGTACCACTAAAGCGACAGTCCTTTAATACTTTGTACCATTTAAGCGTCAGTCCTTTATCACTTTGTACTAAAGCGACAGTCCTTTGATACTTTGTACCACTAAAGCGTCAGTCTTTTAATACTTTGTACCACTAAAGCGTCAGTCCTTTAATACTTTGTATCACTAAAGCGACAGTCCTTTAATACTTTGTACCACTAAAGCGTCAGTCTTTTAATACTTTGTACCACTAAAGCGTCAGTCCTTTAATACTTTGTATCACTAAAGCGACAGTCCTTTAATACTTTGTACCACTAAAGCGTCAGTCTTTTAATACTTTGTACCACTAAAGCGTCAGTCCTTTAATACTTTGTATCACTAAAGCGACAATCCTTTAATACTTTGTATCACTAAAGCGTCAGTCCTTTAATACTTTGTATCACTAAAACGTCAGTCTTTTAATACTTTGTACCACTAAAGCGTCAGTCCTTTAATACTTTGTATCACTAAAGCGTCAGTCCTTTAATACTTTGTATCACTAAAGCGTCAGTCTTTTAATACTTTGTACCACTAAAGCGTCAGTCCTTTAATACTTTGTATCACTAAAGCGTCAGTCCTTTAATACTTTGTACCACTAAAGCGTCAGTCTTTTAATACTTTGTACCACTAAAGCGTCAGTCCTTTAATACTTTGTATCACTAAAGCGTCAGTCCTTTAATACTTTGTATCACTAAAGCGTCAGTCCTTTAATACTTTGTATCACTAAAGCGACAGTCCTTTAATACTTTGTACCACTAAAGCGACAGTAATTTAATACTTTGTACCACTACAGGGTCAGTCCTTTCAAACACTTTGTAACCATTAAGACTTGTGAGTCTAAATATCTTCTTTTCACCAAAGGCTTAAAGTGCTTTACGAATTGGATCTACCTCGACAAACTGAACCCGTGTTAGCTCTTTTCCCACTGAGTCCTTATAATACGTATGCTCTACTTATTTTCTATCTTGTGAGAAAAACTAAGATAAAAACTTACAACACATCTTATCAATACAACCACCAGTATATTTTCTTGAAAATTTCTTGGTCTAAGAAAATCTTATAAATGTATGCATTTGTTAGATAGTAAATTAAGGAGTATCAATAGCTGTTATAAACTATATGAAACAAATTCTGAACTGTTCTGAATATTAGAGGAAAACAAAACAGGTAATAATATTGTTAGTTTTAATAATAGAAGAAAACATTCATGATCATAACATTTTACTATTTACCTAGCAAGACTAATAATAATAATAATAATAGTATACTTTGAAGGCATAAAGAACACTTTTGAAGGTTGGAATCTTTGTCACATAGAATATGCAGCAATAGCACATACTTTTAAATTTTCTAGGCTATCTACCACACGGGTTTTGGCATAACTTACAAGTAACTTTCACAAGTGCTCCTGGGTGTGTGCACTTCAAGAATGTCAGAACATCTTCATATTTCTTGCCAGGAAGAGGTAACACATCAACATCTTTCTCTTTAAAGTTAGATTCGAACATCAGTTGAAAAACAGGTGATACTAGGGCTAGATGAGACTTTGGGACATGCAAGTCCTTACCCTCTACCTTGAGCTGAAGGTCAGTCCAACGGGATTTTCTTGTAAAATCTATAACTTGCAAAGGTTCAATACCCTTGCTGCTCGTATCAGACTGTTGAGAAGCAGATTTTACTTTCCTCGGCGATGACATCTTTTTTCTTTGTTCCTCACCCTATAAAGTTAAATAATATATTCACCTCATATGTATCGCATAAGTCATATGGCATTCGTATTTTCAAAGACTTTTGGGTTTGTCCAATTATGGTACACATTGTGATTTGTTTATATTAAATAATATTTTATAACCGATCTGTAAATCATTCTTTGCTTTCAAATCTATAAAACGAAAAGCTCGACTTTTCATGTTTGTTCAAGTTTTATATAATATCCCCCACCAGAAAAAAAACAACAAAAAAAAACCAACAAAAAAAACCCAGCACAGACCAAGTTTCTTAACTAGCATCTGCGCTTTCGACTCTCCTTTAGTCTTTGTCAAAGGCAGAATTACGAAGAAAAGACATATATGACAAACAAAAACACCAGTTGCAAAGCTGAATTTACAAGATTTACATGATTATGGATTCAATTGAAATATGTTTTTTAAAAAGGTAATATCGCGACTTATTGATTTGAACACCGCAAAAATTACAATCTTTTTGGTTTTGACCTACAACCGGGGTACATAATATAAAGTGATCAGTCATAGACTATATCCCGGATATTTAATTGTCTCTTTGTTATCAATAACAACGGCAATAATACTTATACCAGCAAGAACAAATTAATGGCAGTTATTGTAGGTAAGTGAAAAAAGAATGAACTAAAAGAACCAATGATTTCATTGGAAAATATGTTCTCAAAACAGATTAATTATATATTGCCAGTTTGTGTTTGACTCCATTTGGAGTCTTCTTGGTCTCAACCGCTGTTCACTGTTTTAGACGGCGTATTCAGTAAGATTTATTTTTTTCCTTGTTTCGTAACTCCAGTTGCAGTTTTGGGAAATTGATTTTTGTATTATATTACTAGAAGTATTTTTTTTTTTTTTTTTGGTTTTTCTGATATAATGGAGGACGCATATCTTACACGTGATGGGAAAATTTCATTCCCTGTTTTGTATTTTTTGTTCGGACCGTATATGCTCATTTTATCGCTCGTCAAACACGTCCTCTAGCACAATGACGAGGGCAAAATTGTTCATTCATCACACCTCAAATGCCACTGTACTAATTGCAATTGCCCACTACAGCAACTTGACTTCCGAAACCAGAAAATAAAAGGGCGCTTACTGGATACGCCACGTATGGACAATTCTCCATAACCTTTCAAATACCAGAAAAAGCTGAATTAGTATAATATGAACACAAAATAAAGTTAAGTCTGAATTTAAAACTAAATATTGGTTCGACTTTTTCATTCTATTGTGACTAAGGATCGCAAGTGATTAAAATATTAAAAGTTTCTACAGTTCTCTCTCTCTTCTCTCTCTCTCTCCGAGTTTTGTTATGTCTCACAACAGTGTGTGCTTAATTTTTTCCGTTATTGAGGGTTGTGCCTGCTTGAATTTTGTCATTGTTCTTAGATGTAAACAGGCTGTTTAATAACACATTATATAGATACACATAACTCAACTCGAAAATATTTAGTGTACTTTTCCTTTTGTCTATACCAGCTTTGTTCTTTTTCGGGGAGAGTCAGGGAGTGGGAAGGAGGGAAGGATAATTAATTGAAATGAAAGAGGCATAACTGGATTTTGGTAACGCCATTGTTTTACTGAGAATTTTATTTCGTTAAATCTTTTATTCCTTTGAAACCTAAGTTAAACACGTGATTGTCTTCTTCCAATTTTGTATATAATATTGTGAAAATAAAGGTCTATATGAACTTATTTACAATTCAACTTTTTCTGACAGAAAAAAGAGACAGAAAGAGAGTAAACGAGTATATGTGTGTTTTTTTGTGACCATGTGTGCTAAAATAAATATTCTAAGTCCCAGATATAAAAGAAGAAATACCATTGATGTTATATATATGTGTGTGTGTGTGTGTGTGTGTGTGTGTGTGTGTGTTGTGACATAACCCATTTGTTATTAGTTTCCATTAGAAAAAAAGTTCACCACCATCAAATCCACAAATCATGTTTATTTTCCTTGTTTAAATATCTCCCTTCTCTATTTTTTATTCTTCGCATTTGCCTTCACGATTATTCGAGGTGAGACTTCCCTTGCCTTTAGTGTTATTTCTTCTCTAATGACAGACCGAAATTCCCCAGTTCAGTTAACAAGACAATGAGGAAAATATACGAAAGTGTTGAAGAATAATACCCTTTTATTGCATCTTTTCAATCATGCCAGCATCAATGGCTGCTCCAGTTGCAGTCATCCCGATATGAATGGGGCTGTAGTTTCTCCCTACCACAACCCAATGATATCGCTCAGATAATCTAAATGAATTTATCTTAGTTTAAAATAACTGGATACACATATACACATTTTGTTGGTTTTTGTGCTATAACAAAATCTGTCATACACACAAGCACACTACCCTTTCCTTGTGCACAACTATTTGTGGTGGAAAGAAAGAAACACTTAGGCACCAAAAATTTAGAAGCAAAATTCCAATGCATGATATTTCAAATGTTGTTAATAGCATGGAGTAAATATCAGTTTGCTTCTCTGGCGTTTAACAGACAGTAATACAAAAATTATCCCTGCGTGGGTAATATTGTATTTAACTAGCGATTGTGCTTGCAGTGCTACATTGAAGTCATAAAACTTGCTACTGATATTGGTTGAGTGCCATATCTCTGCGAAAACAAAAATGCAAACTTGTATTTGCCCAATGAGCAATGCCTTACTCTACGTACAGTGCTGACGATGTATGATCAAAAAGGCAATGTTTTGTTCATGGACGGTTATTACAGACAACAAGGGTAGCCTGAACGGCACATTATATGCCCGACACATAATAGAATATTGATAAATAAAAATTCCGGTTATAACCCATTTGACTTCTTTGAGCCACAATGACCTTGACCTTTTAACCCGCCAAACCAATCAGGTAATTATGTGCCCCAAATGCAAGCCAGTAAACGTTGTAATATTCGATTTGTTCTGCGAATATGAGATCTATAACAGACAGACAACATCATATCAAGCTCCGCCTTATGGGGGGGGGGGGGCATATATAAATGTATGATGTGCATGCTTACAAACACTATGACATGGATGCAGGTACGTTTGCATTTGAGTATACACTTGTATCGGCATTTTGAATTACATGTATATTACGTGGCTGGAGAAGTTGTCCATGTGTCTTTTATTTGTATATACTCAGAGCTACTATGAGGTAACTGTCTGGTTTTTTCTTTGGATCTCAGTACTGAAAGTCACATAAGAAATTGGCAAACATCCAGCATTTTGACAACGCAAGCGTTTTCTCTCATAAAACATCATTACCGTATACTTTGGGCCAAGGTAAGACTTTCTGCAAGATTTTTTTTCCAAAAATGTGTCCTTTTTAAGTCAGCTGGCTTGGATACTTCAGTGAGATGATGGCCACACATTCTACCTCTAGGACTTAAGGTCGTGTACTTGCGTAGGGTACACTGATGGCACTTTATCTCAACAATGTCACAGGTAGTGACGTAATCGTATCTAGGTCATCAGGTCACATGTGATGTACTGGTACTGATGTATTGGCAGTCGATGTGGATAACGTGACCCTTCTACTTCTGAAAACCAAACCTTTCTAAACAATTTTCTTCAACAAGAATACTAGGAACTTCTATTGTCACAATTATTTACCTCTAGCCCTTATTAGCAATTTAACCACTATTATCGATATAAAAAAAGTTTCCTTCACTTTGCTTTCTTGAAGTGTTCTGTCACATTTGCTAACTAACCTTTCTTAACTTGCCTCAAAGAATGCATGCAATAGCAAATGTCAGCCACTTTACGGTCTGAAAGAGACTAAACTGCAGATTAACACAGAAAAAACAGAATGGTATTCAAAGCGCAAGAAATAGTCAACTTTAGATATGGTGGCGTCAAAAAACGTATATGTTCAGCAAACAAGTTTTAAGATTAAAAGCAATCTGTGCACCAAAATTAACGTAAAATCTAGAACAATAATTGGCAAAAGAAAGAGGAAAGCAGGTCATCATAACAAACTTTGAACGTCATACACGAACTTCTCATGATGCAGTGAAGGTGCACAATTTTATTCTGAAGATTTAAAAGACACGCAGCCGATCATGAATAAGCATTTACTGCCTTAATGACAAAGACAACGTGATAAAAGAATGCCATCCGAGTCATGTTTATACTTTGTTTATGTGAGAACAAACTTGCAATTAATTAGGCACACATTAAACATTGTATATTTATACGTGAAAAAACCTGTTACGATTGTCTCAGTGAAAGTCTCAGCACTGTCAAATATTTTCAGACCTCATAAATGTTTCATCTGTCGAAGATAGTTTGCTTCAGAGTTTCACACAAAATTTGTTTCAATTATGCAGGTAAAACAATTTCCACGACTCATCAAGGTCACAGAAACCATCGTTCAAATTAGGCTGGAAGACAAAAGCTTAGTTCTTTTTACCTGGGTGATCCTCTTTCGCTTGTGGAAATTATCATCAGATGTAGCAATTCATCATAAAAAATAAACTATTATTAGGAATTTGGAGGTAAAAAATTAAGGTAACGATTGTTAATTGGTTAAAGGTTTTGGAAGTAAACATACCTTTTCGCTCTTAAAGGTGATGCCTGATTTAGTATCCGTTTTTCGTTTAAATCAGATAAATTTAGCAAGTGCTTACAAGGATTGAAATAGATTTGTAAATGTTTAAGTTTTGTTTATTTGCACATTCATTAACTGGTTCATTCATTCATTCAGAGATTCATTTATTTATTGATTCCACCTTTCTCTACTATTTTGCCAGGAGATGATTACCATGGTAGATAACATGCGGCTACAATGAACGATAAAAAAAAAAACTAGCAATACTCGTGCCTCTTGTATCTACACGACAACATTATACCTGGTCATAAACCATTACCTGTCTGGGCTTGACTTTATCTGCCGCCAATACAAATTTTTAGCAAATACTATTATCTTTTGTCCAACCAATATCGTACGATGCGAGGATAATCCAAATGAGGGTATGATGCCGGGATAAGGTCCGTGTTTGGCCAGAGAAAAGTCGATCAAAGACACATATAGTAGGAAAACAAAAATACCATGCGAGCGTGTTGGGGGTGGTGGGTGCTACCAAACATTATAACTAAGCTCCTATCCACACTTCCTGTTCAAATGTCTAATTTAAATATTTTACAGTACTATGTGTTTTATTCGGAAGATATCTCCCATTAATCGTTCTTGTCTAGCTGTCGAACTCAATATATTTAAATATTATTTAAGTTGTAATCATGAAGTGTTTCTAGGTCCATTTTACAAAAAAAGCTTCCACTTGACCTTCTAATACACGGTTCATGTAATGCCTGAAGATATAGCTGTTACCTTTTTCAACGAATGCGTAAGGCATACTTTCACCTCTTTGATAGTGATGTTGAAAATTTCAGCATAAACGATTGCCTGCATTGTGGATTTCACTTACCTCGTTTAAATCTTACTCTTCCTTACACCAGCTGGAGTACACACTGTCGCCCAAGGCTGCATATATTTATATACCTTTCGACAAGGTTAGGAGTCCTGTAATAAGAAGCACGCTGTCAATTTCCACTCAACTTTATTCAGGATGTGTTATGGACGGGTGCACAATACAAACATGCATTATAGCTCAGAATAAACGAGAAATTATTTATTTGTGTTGCTTCGATGTCAAACTCAACGTTTGTTTTAATGGTTTTAACGACACTTTTAACACATTACTGGGCTTGATTATGAGCAAGGAAATCGGAACTAAGAACCTTTTGAATGTGCAAACAGATGCAACCGACTCTCGATAACCAGGAATGGTATCGAAGCCTGCCATCTTTCATTTATGCGTCTAACGCTCCACCAAATGACCTACAACGGCTCCTGGACAACCACGTGCACACATATCTTCTACAGTTAAAAGTATATAATGTACAGGAGACTATGGTTTGTTGAAGTGGCAGTTGACAATTTTGTAATGTAGCCTCTGTTAAATTTCTTAACTCAATGCTACGTGATGTTTTCCACTTTTCTTGTTTAATAAATAAGGATATGAATATTTCTGTCAATTAGGCATTTCGGACCTGTGTTCTTGATAATAATGTGAAGTAATGTACACTTCCCATAGTTACTTCAAAGTATCTAGACCGTGAAATATCATATTCGGCTAGAAAGCAGAGCGGGCACGTGGGTTCAAGACAACTATAATATTTCAAAAACGGGTTGATGGCAACAATTTTGAATTGCATCAAGCTGTTTTAATACACAATGTTTTTATTGAAAATTATCGAAGAGGCAAAGGGCTTGCGCTTGCAATGTGAGAATCACTTTGTGCCAGTAATGACCTTTGGGTATGTAACACGCATGTAAAAATTGGGACCAGGATGTACAAATTTCCTTTTTCTGCTATGATCATTCATTGATTTGCTAAATCAAGTGAATGATATTTTTCTGTATTGATTTGTTACAGCTGTCCATAATAAGGGACCTTTTCATCCTCCCTGTTTTATTCTGTTTTTCTTAAAAAATAAATCGTTTTTTGTTTAGATAAGCAGGTAGAGGCGGAATCATCATCATCATCTTTATTTCCTTCCATAGAAGATTACATGATAGAAGAATAAGCATATCGTAGACTTTCAGTTAATGATATATTTATAATGTCAGTGCCAACTTTGCTTCAGTGTGCCATGCGAAACATAGCAAAATTTGGTAACATTATATGGCCAGGTTGTCACCTTTTGGTAAATTGTTAGGTTGTCCTCCAGCCAGATAAAATAAGCAAAATATCGTCTGCTCGCGACTTTATTGGGAGATGTTTATTAACACAGCGAAATGAAATTATTTTGGGGGGGTGGGGGGGGTGGAGTGGTATTATAATCTGCACCATAAATCTTACAACCTTAATCCGGCTTTTCTTTGCAACACCTAATTGCTATATTCATCGAAAACGACACGTTGTGTACTGATGGAAGGAAACAATTACTTCTTTACCTTTCATTATAGATCAACAGCCCCACTCTCAACCAGGACTGGGGATTGGTTAGAAGGTGTTTGCTAAAGAATATTATACAATTAAACTCAGTTATAAATAATGTCAATCACAAGATGGCGTAAGTGTCCTATGGGAATTTGATACTGGTTTTCTGCTTGAGTGGCTTTGCTCATGGCAAACTTTCTCAAAAAGAGAACCAATAGTTCAGTATGAAACATTCGCCACGGGAAGGTGTAATGCTATGGTTGACAGCTACACCTGACTCCCTCTTTGACGTCCTCTCTGGCGGATCTGGCCAAAGAATTGATATGCTCCTCCTGTGAGAGCAAATCGCAAAAGCTGTTTGAGCAACACAGGACATCAACTTAAGTACAGTAGGAAGTAATGGCCAGCCACTGCAATGGGACTCGTCTCCAGATATCTCCACGGGCATGCGGGTGTCTGTTTTCATTGATGACAAAATTCTTACCGAGCTATTTATCGCGATGGGCAAACTGCACTGATTGGAAGTCCAAGATAGCTTTGAACCTGAAATTAGTGTCATAAAAATTGAAAAGGACAGCCAGCATAAGCAATCACTCAAATGGCAGATATAACTGCTTCGCGAGGTTGGAAGAAACCATAGGACCATGTTATGCCAGTGGGTCAACAGTTTGGTCCCACTTTGGGTCAGCCCTAGCTTTAGTCGCGGCAGTAGCTTGCTTGGAGCACATATTTTACTGTACAGATTATCCTTAAAAAGGACCTAGACAAACCGTTTTGATTCCAAGGTTCTGTGCCACTACTGCGACTTGGGAGTAGATATTTGTGCCACTTGTGGGTTATATGGGCTTATACTGGGAATTGTACTCTAAAATGTATAGGTCAAAAGGAGAATTAACATAGGGAACGCCACAGCACGGGGACAAAATGGCGAGAGTGTTACAATTCCTGACCACATTGGGGCGGTGACTTAGTACTAGTCTCTGAGTTGACCTCAATATGCGTAACTCTAGATAAGTATGGGGAACTCTGTGTTAAATTTCTCATTAGGTTTAACATGCGGGAACCTCTATAGGATCAAAGGTCTAAAACTTTCAATCATCATTTAAATTATTATTTTAAACTTAGATTATTATTTCATGTTACATATGTTCTATGTGTAATTTAATACGCAGAAGAATGTATACATTATATGAATTTACTTGGACCCATTTCACAGAAAAATTATTTGAACCCTAATCGGGATGTTACAACGACCAATTCAGACCAAACCTATTCTTGTCTGTGAAAGCTGGTCCGTCCTACACGTCGGCTCAAATCTAGGCGTGGCTTCGAACGTGGGGCCTTCTGGCATCGCGATTGACATTCACGACAATGTTGTCCGCGTAAGGCAAAGACAGTACAACAAACACTTTAAAACCGTATTGGCCATTCAAGTGCACTACTCTTACGTAAGTGTGTGAAACAAGGACTGGGGAACTTTGTACAGCTATACGCCAGCAAAGGAGTATGTACTCAGCTTTAAAAACAACTGTACATTCAAATAGAACTGTTAATTAAATAATAATAATCACTTAGATCAACTGTAAAATATTGAAATGTTTGAATTACCTCTTGCCTGTTCCTCATTTCACTTAGTTTATATTTCCCACTCTTTTGACTCCGAATAGCTTAACTATGTTGTGTTTCTATTGCACTACTTTCTTCATTTAAACCATCTTTCATGTTTCAATCATAACTGTCTTATAGTCATTAAATCAATATGAATGAGAATATATATATATATATATATATATATATATATATATATATATATATATATATATATATATATGTGTGTGTGTGTGTGTGTGTGTGTGTGTGTGTGTGTGTGTGTGTGTGTGTGTGTGTGTGTGACCAGTGCTGCAAGAGTCATAAAACTTGGGACATTCAATGGATGAATGTCATATTTCTGCGAGAATCGCAAAGTGGTGTTTCTGCAGTGAACAATGCCTTACTCAGATGCTCAGTGCTGACGGCATACGATCATCAAAGCAATATTTTTGTGCAAATACCACGAATATAGACAGCAAGAGTCGACAGAACGGCACGTAACATACCCGACACATTTTTAATAATCCTCTATGGATAAAACAGAAATTAGTGAGCAAAAACCATTGGTCGTCTCTGAGTCACAGTAACCTTGACCTTTGAGCCACAAGTCATTAAGGTTATTATGTACCCTAAGTTTAATCCAGCGCAGTCAATTGGATATAGTGACCGTGAGCAGCAGAGAGGGTGAACAGACCACTCGCTTGAAGGTCCATTTTAAAAAAAATGATGCTTTCTACGAAAAATGACAGTAAAAGTTCGATAACGTCAGACCAAAGCCTCTAAAATAATCCCAGAGTTTCTCTAATTGGGTTAGTTTATTTTGTTACTCTATTTTGTCGTTTGTGTTTTTAAAACTTTGTGCGTGTTTAAATTTATCCACTGTGAGACTTATTTGTGGTTGCACTCTCTCTGCTTCTGTATTGTGTGAGCAATTAAATCATTATTATATCATTAATGGAATCTTATACTTCTAAATTAGCTAGAGAAAGATTAGAAGCAATTAGAAAATATCTTAATGTTCGTGATTCTGCCAAACAAAAACTGCAACAACGTCAAGAATCTCAAGCTGAATATGCAGAAGGTACAGAACAATTAGTTAAACCTGTTACAAGGGCTACTGAAAAGTGTTGTAGAAGTTACTGAAGGTCCTCTCCGAACGTTAAAACAAACTGCTGAGCAAACTGAAAAGATAGCAAAAAGAACCAGACAAATAAAAATGATTTTAAGAGGTCTTTCAGGTGAAATAGTTGCTGCTCAAACTCAACCACAAATTTCTCATAGAGAAGAAGAAATGCCTGAGGCTGCTGTTGGCGAAGAACCAAAACAAAAAACAACAAAGAAAAGAAAGGTAAAGTTTAAATGATTAATAAATTTACTGTAAGAGGTATTACCTTAATAAGAGAGACTAAAGATCTATATAAAATTTCTGTGGACGATTATGTAGGATGAGATGAATACCTAAAGCCTGAAGATGTGAAAGGTGTATCTTTTGATCAATTGCCCAAATGGGTATTTCGTTTATATGATGATAAAATTCAAGCACGAGGTGAAAACTTTAATGAACATTTACAATAATCAGATAAATATTCTACTTATAGACATTACAAAATATTCAAAAATAAATATTACCTTCCAAACCACAAATTTCTCAACCACAACAATAAAAACAAAAACAACAAAAACAACATTAATCTCCAAAATCTCAAATTCCTAAACTACAACCTCAACAACAAAAACAACAAACTCAACAACAACCTCAACAAACGCAACTTAAAAGTAAATTTACACTTGAGGGTTATACATTTATTAAAGATAAAGCAAAATATGATGAGAAAAAATTAATAGATATTAAAGAAAAAATTACTTGCTTTTATCAATTCAGGCGGTAAATCATTGTTATCGTGGTTGACAATGACTACATATGCGTCCAAAGTGTAGTAGCTGGTTTATTTAAATGGCATATAGCATTACAACAAGGTGTTTCTGCACCAAGACATATATTTATTGCTTTACAAACTTCTGAAAGATTAAACTCTCAAGAACAAGTCCAATGATATTTGACACATTTGGAGTTAGTGAAGTTTCCTTAAGGATAAACAGACATCAAGAACCATCTGAAGATATATTGTTAAATTTTGATCAAAATCATGTAGCGCGTGCATATCATCGTTTAATGACTTTCATGGGACGTGATCAAAATATTGAAACTGGTTTCAAAATATCACAGTTAGATTTTACAACACTGTATAGAATCTATTACTTTTCGTTGGAACATTTAGATTTATTCAAGCAATTTCTTGTAGATATTCATTTTCGAACTCGTGGGTAATCACAGCTGGTGCTAATTACAGAGCAGTTGCATTTATACTTTCAGACAAAACGCTGTTTCTTGAAGGTACTGGTGGACAGATGAGAGTTATTGATGTTCCAACAGAAAACATGTAATTAAATCGCTCATATCAACATGTTAGTGTCAAGCTAACTCCTCGTCAGATTCAAAAACTTCAATCAAATTCAGCAAAAAACGATGGAATAAAATTATCACTAAAAAAGATCAGATCACATGGGGTCAAAATAAACTATCATTGTCAGAACGTCAACTCAGACACTAATATGACGACAAACAACCAAAAAACCGGTGTTAAATTTAATCTTTCTGCTGGTGCATTTAGAGACTCAATTAAAACGGGTGGTATATTTCCACTTCTAGCAGATGTACCAGCTTCAATAGCCGCTTAAGATCCAGCTGTTGCAAGAGCAGTTGCATTTGGTGATGTTGGTACTGCGGCTGGAATGGCATTAAGGAAAGCAACAGTAAAAGGAATAAAGACTTCCAAATAAAAGGGAAGGGGTCTACGATTATCAGGAACCCCTCAATAGTACGGAAAAGGTCTGAGACTTCCAGGAACGCTTGGCTGATTCTTCCTATGTAAAAGTTTGATTTACTCGATGCTGCTTAAAACAAATTAAATATAAAAATATCAGAGGTGTTTTATGCGCGAACAATTACCGAGATAACCAAACAATATTGAAACCGGTATTATTAATCTCGATAAAAGTTCAGGTTTAGGTACTCGTTGGGTGGCATACGCAATTGATCCACGTGGAATTATTTATTTTGATTCGTATTGGTTGGATCCACCAAAAGAATTGTTAAATTACGTACACAAAATAAAAGCTCCAGCGTGGTATTCAACATTACCAACACAGACAATAACAGATCCGTCAATATGCGGACGTGAAGTAATTTCTATAGTCGACACCATATCAAAATCTTCCGATGCACCTCATAAAGTTGTGCACGATTATACAAGTATAGGGTCCGTCTTTTTTAACAGATCTTAAATATAATGGTAGATATTTACGGAAGATCTTCTTCTAAACAAAAACAAAGAACTAACGGAATAACTCAAAAAAGGTGAGTAAACAGATTAGCGATGAAATAACTGAATGTTGCAAATGTAGATCCAAACGAAGTGGTCGTATTTCAAAATAAGCAAGGAAAATAAATAAATAATAAAAATCAGTCTGTTTTTTTTTTGTTGTTTGTAAATTGATGTGGCAATAGATACTAACAATAATGCAAATCTCATCAAAATCAGAAGAAAAATATTAAAAAATTACATAGAGATTATAATCAGGTAAAATAATAAAAAAATCTGAATCCCTTCACAAAGTCAAAGATAAATATTGTAATCTAAATAAATATTAACTTTCACTTTCACAATCACTATCCACGACAGGGACCCCAGTTGTCATCACTTTCATTGCCACTACTTTAAATTTCACAATCTACATCAGTGACGTTTTATTAAAATCACTGACAGCACTTTCACTTTCACAATTACTAATGATACCGCTTTCATTTTAACGATCTGACATAATTTTTTCAAATGCCTCACGCGCGTGTTAATAATCTCTTTTGTTTCATATTCGTGAGCTAATTCTGATCTAATTTTTCAATCGCGCGTTAGATACGAATTTTTTAACTTCTGTATCTTTGACCGTAGCCAAGGATTGGAACACAGTCTGCTGGATGAGTTTAATGAATCTACACTCTGTTAGTAGTTATTTTTAGATCTCTCTGTTATGCAGAAATACATTTATTTCTGGTAGTGTATTTTTATCTTCGAATTTTCGTATTTGCAATGATTCAAAATCACAAATATTTTTGTCAGGATCAAGATGAATTCTTATACCGTCGTGTATCAATTTTATAATTGCAGAAATAATAACATTAATATTGTGAAAGTTCATCACATAATAATTATATACATTTAAATGTAATTTTTTTTAACAAGAAATAATCCGTAGGAAGATGATCAGTTATCGTTTGTGGGGTCCCTTTAGGCCTTTGTGCCTTTCAGTAGGGTCCTTTGGTGAGATCTTTCTTATGGTCTTTTTGGCTTTTTGGCTAACAATCTTTCTGAATGTTTTGTGCGTTGTACCCTTCAGTGAGATTGGGAGTTCACATCACGCTACGTTTTATTATTGGAGGCTCCCACTACATAGACACCTCCCACCCAGCGAATCCCTAAATGAAACTAAACTTAAGAAATTCAGAGGGTTTGTCTGGGCCTTTCAATTTCATGCACACCCTGCCCCAATATCAAACTCCGGGGAGAGTGCAAACGCACTCACCACGTTGTTTTTGACGTTGTGAAGAGGTGTTCATGAAATCCCTTGGGGTTGGAGTCTCCAATTTTTAATGAAAAATCACGTAATATCGCCACCGTTGACAGCTTATCAGTCACGTGATTGGAACGCCAAACCTCGAGAATGAGAATGAGCCAGACTACCACTGCGCTATGTTCCAACCTTACTGATAAATGTTTCAGAAATTATTATAAAGTTATCTATGCTGGATTTCTACAAATAACCATTATAATAACCACAGCGTGGATTTATTTTCCAGAACGCATCGCATTTAAATAATCAAACATTGCATATATTTCTGCCTTTGACTAAGTCAGGTTTAAAATACATTTATTTTTGTATAACAGATCTAAAAATATCTACTGCACTACAAAGTGGGCCATTGATTTCTGACTTGACTATGTCAAGGGAGACGAAATTAGAAGATGTAAATATCCTTTCACTAATTTGAACTATTTGAAAATTATATTACTTCACTGATACTAATTATCACACAGATAGTTAAATTATTGTATATTTGTATATAATTAGTTACGAAGACAAAACAATAATGCGGTGAATTACGCAATAACAAACCAGGTAACTACTTAATTACTCTACCGGAGATAGCTCAGACTGACAGAGTTATCTCCCTTCAACAACACTCGCAAGTTATTTTTTTGTTTATATTTCTTCAAAAGAGCCGATCTGGTAACATTATCTGCGACATATTGTACAGAACGCATTGAAATATCGAAATAATTACCAGCTTCTTTCATTGACTGAAATATTATTTCTTCTCCAGTTTCTGTATTTACTAACTTAACCACCCACCTTGCAAAGTTATTACAGCTCCCAGTACCTCCACATGCAGAATTATGACTTCGAGTGTTCTGTGCCAAATGCGAATCGACTTTTCTCAATGGTCGTTGAAGAATGCATACACATAACGAGTGTCATTCATTTACAGGGTAAAAGTGACTAAACATTGGAAGAAAACAGGAAAATCAGTTCAGTAATCAAGAGTGATTATTATTCGACACCTTCCCACTTCAGGTCTTCATGATAAACTCTGAATATCACATATATCTTTCTCTACTCCTTTGCCAGCAGACGTTTACAACGGCAGATACTGTGTGGTTTCGATGAAAGAAAAAGACCAAACAATACTTTGGCCTCTGGTATCTACACGTCGTTATTATACCTGGTTAAAAACCGGTGCCTGCCTGGACTTGACTTTATTTGACGACAAAACGATTTTTCAGCAAATACTTTTATCCAACCAATATCGGATCACGAGAGATGGTCCAAATGAAGGTATGATTAGGGAGTAAGAGGCTAAGGTCCCTGTCACGCCAAAAAAAACAAAAATTGATCAGATATACATGTAGTTGGAAAATAAGTAATCCTAAAGAAAATCTTGGGGGAGAGGTACTAAACACTATTAAAAATATTTAAATATATTACCCGAGCTTTACTCCTGAAGAGAACTCCGACCCACCTTCCTTGTCAAGCTGTCTAACTGGAAATGTTTACATATTATTTAGTTGTGCACATGAAGAGTCCCAGAGTCCGTATTATAGCAAACCCTCCACTTGACCCTCCAGTATTCTGAACGTGAGATAACTAAAGAAAAAGGTGCTACATTTTTTCACGATTACGCAAAGTATACTTTCCCTGAAATAATAGTGATATTGGAACTGGTAGACTAAACGATTGCCAGTTTTCTGACATTGATTGACCTTGTTTGAAATATTACTCTTCCTTGTACTAGTTGGAACACGCCCACACACACACAAACACACATGCATGTACACGCCAAAATGCTGAATATTTCCATACCTGCGTCAGGGAGGTCCTATAGTAAGTAGCACACTCTTTCCAGTCAACTTTATACAGGATTACGAGCCCGACTCGACCAACTCGGCTCCTGGATAAACTGGTATCAAACTACCCTTTACAGTGGAGCAGGTAATACACAAGAGGAGGGGTGATTGAGTGCAATCGTATCGATTAGTCTGTTCTTTCTATCAGTTCGTTGTATGCAAGAAGATACATTTTCAATGTACAGGTATTTTGGTAGTTAACGTCGGTAAAGAATGTACAGAAATTCACGATTGATCTGGTTTCGAATTCAATTTAATTAATAGTATGCTTGCATTTTTCGTAACAAAATAATTCCAAAAAGTACGAATGTTTTCACAAAATAGTTATATTTGTCACAAAGTCATATTTATGAACCTTTAATTCCATGTTTGCCAAGCCTTTTATATGTGTTTACTCTGATAAATATCTTCCCCGGACAATGCCGTTCCACTCAAAGTTTCACTGCCTATGATATCAATAGTTTAGTGTCAATGCTTCCTATTTTATCAGCAAGCTCTAGAATATCAACCAATGACTTTTACATGGTGTCAGCGATATTGTAAACTCAATAACCCCACATCCGTTACATATTATAAATGACAACTTATGCGATATTTAGCATACACATAACAAATTTATCTAATATAAGGTATTAACATTCAAATTAGGTTGGGATGGCTGCGATTTTCTTTCAAATCAAGATAGATTAGTTTTAATTCCTTCTATTAATATTTGTTATAATTCAGAGCAATATATTTTTGGCAGCTAATGTTTTGAGAGCTAATGTTTTTTCTTAAAAAATCCCATGCCCATTCTAAAGAAAATTAAACTCTTGATCCCTAATATAATTGCAGTCTACCGCGGTCCAAAATTTGTAGTCTCTCCCAACTCTAGTTCTTTTTTCTTATCTACCATTTACATCAGTGCCCGATTACCCATTAAGCACATTCAGAGCGTGCTCAGGGCACCAGCCGAACAGGGGCACCAGAAAAAACAATCAAATTAATTATTCATCATAAAATTGAATGAATTTTATATGGCCATTTATGTTTGCATGTGCAAAAATTTTGATTTGGAATGTTGGCAACAGTGGTATTTTAACATCATTTTGGCTTTTAATATTGTGGGGTTTCGCAGAAGTTGGGTGGGGGCACCATAATATGTTCAGTGCTTAGGGCCCTTACAGGCCTGTATCTGGCACTTGTTTATACAGACGCTTTCCATGTGAACTCACGACACCCATATTAGCAAACTTCCTATGGATTTTATGTGGTCTTTAGATGCCGAAAAATGCATTCTTTGAATCTAAAGATATTATTACAACATATTTTTAAGTATATTTGATTTATAGTGTGTGCTTGACCTTGGTTCGTGACTGAGGGTAGACTTTTGCCTACCTGATTAAAGCCATGCAAATGTCAACCTAAGTAATGTCATAGTTACACGTGGCAAATAGGTGTTTACTGGAGTTCAAGACCTGAACTTGTTTATGAATTAAGAAAGTTCTGGAAGCGACCGTGTTTACGAATTTCATAGAATTTTCCATAAAAAGTACCCACATCAAGGGCATCTCGTTGGGTCCAAGACCAGGTGACATTTTGTATACAATGAAGACCAGGTGACAGTTTGTATACAATGAAGACCAGGTGACATTTTGTATACAATGAAGACCAGGTAAACAATTATTCATTCTTATACTAACATCAATCTGTGAAATCACTTTTAGTTTTAGTAAGATATAACTTGTGAGGAATCAGTCATTTAAATTATTCATTTGAATTTCAAAGTGCTTTTGACTTTTTGGACAGAAACACTCCATTGTGATTATTGACGACTCATTGACATACATTTTGGATTATACCATTGTGCTTCATCCAGACTATTGATACATCATCACATTCACGACAATTGTAGTTCATTCGGAATATTATATAATTTTGGACTTGTAATAGAACATTTAGGATTATTTTGGACTCATCTCACAATAGCTGTTACAGTTTTACTTTTTAACTTAGATAATTAAATTATTTGTTGATGTTAGTAAACTTGTTGGTCTTGCTTCTTTCTGTTACTTATTTACAAACATATAGTCGTAAGAATATTCAAAGATTTAAGGAACATAAGACAGGATTTCTGAAATTGTATATATTTGTCGTTTGTATCCCGATTTTGCTTCAGTGTACCTTGTCGAAATGGCAGATTGTGGGAACATTATTTGAACCAGTTCATACGAAAACTGGCTTATAACATGAAGCTAGAAACGATGGAAATCCTACTCAAAGTATGGAGTAGCATTTTCTTACCTCACGGCTACGTGGGATTGATTTGTCATTTTCAAGAGGACCGATGAAGGTGACAAGGGAAACTCTTTAAACGGTTTACATTTAACCTGCATATAGCAATGCATCTTTGGTAAATAAATCCTTCAAATAAGATAAATATTTCTAAACAATGACAAAATGAAGAAATGTAATTAATATAATTATTTGTATTTATTGTAACTGATCAATTCGAATCTTCTTTGCTTATTCACGTATGAATGAATACAAAATTACATAATATATTGTAACGTGGCCGAGGTGGAATTGTGTCCATTTGGTTTTCTTTATGAATAATCTGACCGAGCTGATAATTATCTGGAACCAACAACACCACATCGGAACTGTTTTTTTTCAATTCTGATTTAAATGTCGAGTTTTGTGTAATATTGCAAATATGGACGAGATAGAGAGAGAATATAAGAATGAAAGAAGCACATTGTATGAGACATCAAATATTTGCGGACTGAGTGTCAAATATTTTTATCATTGCAAATTGGTCAACGTAACGAAAGTGGAGAGAAAGAAATCCCATATAGCTCACCAGTAATGTTGTTAAATAGTTAACAAATAATAAGTCAATGAATAATTAACTACAATGAAATTAACAAGTTGCCTAAAATAACTATGTAATTTAAGAAAAACATGTATATAGACAGTCAGACAGACAGTGGAAAAGTAACACAAACAATACAACCTTAATATTACTACGCTTAAAACGCATAAGACAGAGTGATTAATCTTCATGCTCACTTTAACATTTAGGTAAATATTTGGCTCATTTAAAGTCGTCAACTAAAATGGGAGAACAAGGAACTTCAGAGTTACAACACTGGTAATCGGGTTTACCTCCCCTGTTAAGTCGACCATTTTAACGCTAAACTGGAATCTATGGTAAGCACATTTATTAATATTGGTTAAACACTGGCGCTGTGAGTCTGTGATCATCTTATAACGATGTATACACAACGGCCAAATTCTACGTTTTCACGGATAGAGGACCAAGGAGACAACTGATGGAACAGCTACTATGGAGAACCACTGGTTGGTCTACAAACAGTCGTACTGCATCGAACAAGAAAATATAATAAAGCTGCAGCTACAGGCAATTTGCTGAATGTAACCCAAGAGTTAGAGCACCATTACTATTCCTGGGTTTACCCTGGTAGACCGCCCATTTTAATTCTTTATTATTTAAAGAGTCAGCAATGCAGTCTCAAAATAGTTGTTAAAGAACCCCTGTAGCTGCTGTACAATACGCCATGCGGACCCGTTTTTACTGTCTTGCTAGCTCAGAATGTGGTTCAAACTTGTGTCGTGCTCTATTCTGCATCTGGGACCTTTACATGTCCTACTGGTTTCTCGGCTAAAGCGTAACTATTAAAACTGAAACAAGATGAAGAAAGCTTCGATGCAATTCCGGTGTCAAAACATTGAAAATCCCTCATGATGTCCCCCTCAAGGTTGTGGCTGTACCTTTTACTTTTCGTCCCATTTATTTATTTTGGAAATCATGTCAACATATGCAAAGAAGTCGTTCAAATCCGCTGAATCGTCATAGATGGCAGGTTGCTTCAAGGGTCTGGTATGTCCTCGTTCTGTCTCCTGTGTTAAGCCAACATTATGCAAGTTTCATGTCTCAGTAAATGGTATATAAAGTAGGCTATCTTTAGCAGTTATTAAAAAATGGAAAAAGAAATTGTACTTGACTAGACAATATCAGCTTCTGAAAGTGCAATGAATTACCAAATATATAAAGTGTAAAAAAAAGTGTTATCAGCTATTTTAAAATACAATTTGCCGCCACTGAAGTCCAGGAAGTGAAAATAACCAAGCGAAGCTAGCATGGTTTTTATGGTTGTTCTACTCGGTATGGATACCATGCAATTACCATGTCTCAAATTATAACGCAAACTTTCTTTAACAATGATGTCAAATTATCTAGAAGATACGTTTCTGCCAAACTATCGATTATTTTTACAGTTTAAGAAATGTACAATGATGTCAGAACTTTAGCCTTTCTGCAAGGGTGTATACCATTCAGTTAACAGAATAAAGTAAATCTCTTTACTATATGTTGGTAAGCTGGTTGCTAATCAAGCAGCTTGCAGTTGAACCATTTCAATTTGTTCTCAGTCACCTTGATTGAATGATATCATACCTCACATACATACTCAAGGATAGGTCTAATGACTTTAAAGGGTATATTTACATCTTTAGACTTCCTATGCTCATGGATAGGACGTTCTCCAAGATCAGACAGATCCTCAGGCTCTCCTCTTTCGTTTGAGCCCAGCAACCGAATGAAGATCAGACGTGAATCAGTCAAAATTAATGAAGCATAATAAACCATCATATTTTATAGGCAAAGCCATTGATTCAGCAATGTAGATTACACGTAAGCTTTTGCAATATCATGCTTCAGTGTGGACATTTGAATCACTTTGGAATTTGTGCATTAGTTTCCCAACCGACTGAAAAACATTGGTCCAAGTGTTTGAAGAAATCATGCCGCTCTTACAAATAAATTTAGGTAAATGATCAGTACTTTAGTATCGGCTCAGACAGAAATTACCAAGCGATGTTTTGATAGGCTATATGGATTTGCTTTTTCGTTCTGAAAATGCGATTTACCCGCTATTTCCTTAAAATACCCCTTGACGTGATATTAAATAATTCTTTCTACATTGCCATGTTTGTTTATAGACTATATGTCTGTTACAACTGTCACAATACCACGCATTCTCAAAAAGGTTTTCTTCAGTGAGAGTGTCCAACTGAAGCTTAGTGAATCTGAGAAGAGATGAAAAGAGAGTCGAGTATAGCAAATGTTTCCACCTACTGGAAATAGTGCTTTAACCCGTATGTTAAAAGTATGGATTCCTAATGAGAAAACCACATATAAACTAAATTCAATGGAAAACTATTTTATATAATCAGAGATGGAAGATGTCACCTACTGATATGGCTTAAAATCACACCAAATATGAACATCCTACTTCAAACAGTGTATAAGGAGTCCAGCTAAAAACAAGGAGTTCGTACATTACCAAGGAAACTGTTACCTTTGTCCCACACCTATGGGGACTGAATCCAGGATTCCAAATTGTAGTTCGCAAATACTCAGTTTCTTTAAACATCGTACGAAGTATATTCGCGATCTCTGAGTTTGAGTACATGGAGATCTGTTACTAGAAGAAATATGTAACGGATGCATGAACAATAACGGGCGGACGAACGGACAGACAAACGAATGGACGTGACCTATCTTAATACATAAGTGTGTGCTTGATATTGTCGAGCACATTTATTTTCCCATCATTGTTATTCGTTTAGCCAATTTTACAAATATAGTAAGGGCACGCTGGCACCATAACTCACAGGGGCTCGAAATCAGTACCCGGTGGTCTTGTTCTTGAAGTCAACGACATAATTTTGATATTGGCCACGTGTCAGGTGTTTCAGACTGGGATTCTCCGACGACTGTTGTATCTCGTTCTTCAATTGCTACGAAGTTTCATTCCTGAAACAGTATACATGTTTTTTATGCGCGGCTGCCACAGCAGTACTTTTCTTTGAGATGTTCGGAGCCATCAACATGGAAGATGTGATACAAATTAGCAAAATTGTTCAGCGATACCTGCGCGCCCATGTCCACGTTTTGATTCTTTTGCATGGCTTCCATAAGCATCATATACACGCGAGAATAATTTCGGATAACGACGTCGAAATTTCACTCATATACTCGTTCTGGATATTACCAGGAGTTGATGAGGCGTGAAGACGAGACAGATTGAGGTGTTTAAACACGTGCTTATTTCCAGTTTGATCTCTGCGATTTGTTGCAAACTGAAACGAAACGAATACGTGACTGAGAAGCTCGCTGCCTGGATTGTTAGTGACTATCCACGAGATCGTGTTTTGAGCCACGGAAAACTGTTGATGTAAATACGGTGCTGTTCGAAGTACAGTTTCTTGGTGAATTTGGCTAACGTCGATTTCAGTTCTAGCATGTGAGTCGTTGAGGGAGGGATTTTGGGCATACACAACGACATCCACCTCATGGTGAATTGTTCATTATCTGGCGCTGCAGTTTTATGCATCTATTGTCCGTGGCTGGTATAGGTTAGAGTTCGTCGAAAGGTGAATCACACGTTGTATGCGGTATGCAAACGTAAAATTGGCGCTGGAATTGGCTCCAATCATATTAGCAGCATCCCCTTATAGCCTCCACGAGAAGCATGTCCGCGTTGGCACCAACATCAGGACTCACCTCCTATCCCGTCTATGTATCTCTGAACCACCACATGTTGGTGGCACACGTTCGCATGTAGTAATCGCCGAGCATGATCGTGGCAGCTTTGGGTAAGTAGACGTTTATTTCTTCCAAGGTATGATTGTTCAGTTGATATTGCGAAGACTTGAACAACGACCATCCGTTGTTTTTCAGCGTGACTTGTTCAGCTGCCAGGTAGTTTCCGCTCCTCGATGTAGTTTGTATGTCTTTTATTTATTTTTATCGCGGCCTTCCAGAAAGGCTTTATGGAGAAGCAAGACCACATCTTACCAGTGACAGTGTCGGCAACGTAGTCACGGACGACTCAGATGGCTACTGCGTCTGCCGCTTTGAGGGCAATTGAAGCTGCTTTTGCGGTAATGCCTTGAAGAGCTCGCGGCACCTAAGAAAACTGAACGGATAAAAATCCACCCACGATTTTACGCCGTTGTACACGTGATCGTCTCATAGCTGCTTATTTTATATGTAAACATTTTTTGGGAGATGATATCCGATGCTATCAGACTGCATCTCGACGTTAACGTTTTGTGACCTTATCAGACTTTACTTCCTATGGCCTTGCATCTACGACATCTTACGTTAAGATTCCTTGTGTCTCATGTGCAGGTAATAGGTGTTTCTTTCGTGGTTTTTATTGAAGCCGTTCCCGGACTGTTCGGTGAGCCAGATGGTAATTTCAGCAATCACATGTGTTCAGGATGGGATAATACATGTAGGAATTATGACTAATCTGCATGAGATATCTAGGAGTAACGTTAATCGCCGTGGAATAAATAACGTTGGAGGCCAAGCGGACCGAACACAGCGATCCCTGAGCGATCGAGCAGTTGATGTGGAGTCTATTCAAACCGGTGATATTTTTGGGGAGATAGCCTTCGTGCACTCCATTGTCGTCTACTATGATGCCCACATTAAAACCCAGGATGGATCTTATCAAGTGAGTGATGTCAAATCGCACCACGTATCTCTCCGCGAGGGTGATTCTGGTGCGCAGCGTGGAATATTTAGGTTCGATCTTGATGTTCATAGAGGTGCCTCCGATGGCCGTAGCCGTTAAATTTCCATGGCGATGTCAGTGATATTGTACCCATCTAGGGTAATCGTGATTCTTTATCGTGGATCACCTCCCGACGGTGATGATGTCCAGTACGTAAATTGACTGTTGCTTGCAGTGACGTTAAAGCAGCTGTTGGTCTAATTCCAAAGGAATATTATACCATACCGTTGAAGTGACCAAACGCGTGGAATCATCTAGAGCCAAGTCGTGTAACATTGTTGCATGAAACAAGGATTTCTAAGAAATGATTTCGGCAACGACGTTGCAATAAAACAAGGTTTACTTATGTAAACTGATTGCTACAAAATACCTTGTTGCTTCAGATGAAATTATCGTACAGAAATTGATGCTGATCCGGCGTCACCATCTGGTGATCCAGAAGTAGATTCAGGATATCCACCATCTCGGTATCGATCTTCGCGCCGACAATTCCCGCTTGTTTGGACGTGATCAGGAGATGATTTCAGCTGAAATTTGGTAGTAATGGATGACGTATGCACTAATGTCGTGGATTCTTATTCCGGTCTTTGCCTACTCCGCCTCTTTTGAAGACGTCTTGCTGCCAGCTCATATGGTCTGTTGTTTCTTTATAAATGATCCCACTTCTCTTAATGACTCCTGTGTATATCCAGCAGTTGCCCCTTTCTCTGTCTCTGGATCTGGCGACTCTTGTTCTTTCAACCGTACAGAATCTCAACCTGCTGAAGTTACAACGGGATCTGTATCTGTCATGAGAAACATGGGTCTAGATCCCGAGCGATAGATTTTTTCTCTGACTTTGATTTCCTCTCCCACTACAACATTGTACCATTTTGCCTCTCCAAGCAGCTGTATTAGGTATTCTTTCTAACTCCCATCCTTGTTTTTCTGAATCCATGGTCCATGTATTCGGCTGACATAATTTAGCATTCGACGTAAAGCTAACGCTTTATAGTAATTTTTCCTCGGCGGACGACTCAAGCAGCATGTGATCCCTGATTTCTGGAAGTGTTTCTCTCACAAATTGTAATAGCCATTCTTTCCTTAAGTAAGATGGATTTTGATAACATAAACGAAACTCCAAATCATTCCAAACTACATTGATCTTCATGAGCTCCAGATTTTTAATGTTTTTTTCCTTTTTCGAAAACTCTGAAATTTTTTCTTTTTACAGCTCAATCCTTTATTTCTCTTATTTTAGCGATTCGAGACTGGCTTCTGTTTATTTTTATTTTCCTTTTCTTTTTCCATCTGTTGGAGTGACGCCGCTGTTTCTTTTTCGTTCTGTTTCATTTTGTTTAGTTCGGCCTTCCTGGCCTCTCCTTTTTGTTCGGCTTTAGCTTTCCTTATCATCGCGATGACGTCGTTTTCCGGAGTCTCCGGGGTTACCTCCTTCAGCAATTATTGTTGTTGTTGTTGAGTCGATTTCAGCATGTCCAACATCTGATCTTGCTTGACATCGTACGTTGTTTTATCCTTGTCGAGTTTAGTTAGAAGTGTTTTGAACAGTTCGCACTGAAACGTCTGCTGGCCTATTTTTCCCTTGAGGACACGCTGCCGTAATACTGCCCGCTGCTCGATAAACTTTTTGAGCACGTCCTCGTGCTGACGAGGACTGGTGATCTTTTCGAACGACATGGCAACATTTCCGTTGACAACAACTTTGTTGTCCTCGGCTGCAACAACAGAGTTGTTCCTATACTAATGAGTGAGGTAAAATTAGTCAAAGCCTTTTGGATAACGTTCTGGGATAATTTCCGTATCGCGATGAAACGTCATAAAATCGAGCTTAGAAATTGACGTCGCCCTGGAGTAGCAATCTTTGAATTATTTTGCCGTGATTGCACTGGAATGAGCTCTTGCGATCGCGTCAATGTCACGGGTGTCAGTCCTGAAAATAGGACAAAGAATCCTGTGTCTCGTCAGATGCATTTACGCACATCTAGGAAGACTAAATTCGATAAAGGCTGCTTCAGCGCTTGTTTCTAGACAATGAAAAATGTTCGCAGATCCGGCTCATGTTCTCGCGGTCTATTTTAATATCGTCGAACACGATGATCTTATGCGTATCCGTTCAGTCCCCAGGGATGTTAAGGTTATTAGTATGAATGTAACCAAGGCCTATACCACATCATGTTAGAGCTGCTTATCCTGATAGCGACTTCGAACTTTGGTTTTCTGTACAGAAAAGCTTGCATCAAGGACGAATAAATACTGAAATACTGGCTACCGCTAGGCCGGGATCGTGAAGAGCTTTATCAGCGTAATGCAGGGATAGAAAGCTAACCAAGATAGTTGCACTATGAGGGGCGCTAAGCATCAACGCCTTCAATCTGTCTTACAGCAACCGACGAGGACTCCGCTGAACCAACTCCACCATATCCCAATGATGTTAAGGTCATTTGCATCAGTGTGGCTAGGGTCTATACTCATGTCATAGCTGCCTAGCCTGCCGGTGACGTAGCAATTTTGTCTTCTCTACAGAAAGGCTTGCTTCAAAGATGGGTCTATACTGAGAACTATTGGCTTAACCATGAGCATTTTGAAATTTAAAGTTATCGGAGTTTTAATATCATAGTGTTTGCAGAGGTGTACTATGGAAACTGAATAGGTATCGTGAGTCCTATAGTGAACATGAGCCTTTTAGTGGTTCCACATATCCATGTTCTATCCACATTTGTAAATATTTATGCAACCAAATTTATAAATTTTAGACAGATAACCATTTATAGAGTAACTGGTCATCAATGTCAATGTGATATTTCCTATGTTTGAAACTTGATACTTGACATTTGATCGCTTAATCTCTACACCATGCTCAATGCTGATGACACCACATAATTTTGTGAGAAACCAATTTCATTCAGTGAATGTTTTCAAACTTCATATTTAGCATTTTATTTGGCTTATGTCTACATTAGTTCAAATTTAAATTATATCTGTTCTGGATGAATTTTGAACAATTATATGCACATATAGATGGGCACATTTACCTATTGCTCATTAAATACGGAACCTGACAAGGCTGATACTAGATTTCAATCTTAAATTGAAGATATATACATGGTGATAGCCAGCAAAATTCATCTGGTTAGATATATTTATTTAATATTTATTCTTTTTTTTCTGAATTGAAGCTCAGACATAATCGTTGCCCAAAATGTTCCAATGCTAATGTAATCTCTGACAAACAGAAATATGCGCACTGTTTGCGTATGCAGTCTACGAGAAAATAAAGGCGTGTAAAGTAAATCAAGGTTTAATATTGGACTCACGGAACTAATTATATCAAAAAATGGGATCATGGCTAGAAATCGGTGAACTGAAAGTAGGGTATATATATATAGGTTTTGATGGACATCGTTGGTTCATAATGAAAAGTAAAATTTTCATAAAAAGAATCTCTTGAGAGCTTGTCTTATTTGTAACTGACCATTTCTTTGGAGACATCGTTCTAATCAGCATTTGACATTGTATAGACTTTTGACTTTAGAACACTCCTTACTTAACTTAGCACCTGATTTTTAGCTGCGAAATTTAAAATGCGTGTTTCAAACATAAGAACGCCACGGATCATATGGTTTGATCTAAAGAGAAGTTTGCATTACTGATGGGTCTATAGAGGAATATCAGCTTGATCATAAGCGTTTAGCAGTTTAAAGCTTGTGAATTTTTAATATCATGGAGTTGCCATAGATTTAATATGGGAGCTAAGTTAGTACCCTGATTCATGTTGTGTCGGCTGTCGTGGCGCTTATAGCTCTCTTCAACGGTGTCAGATAAAAAAAAAGCATGTGAAAGTCACCCGAGAAACATATATAACTTACATGCAAGTTTGCCATGTAAAACTCATACTCATGGTACACGTGTGACTCTCTCCACTTGAGCCATATGAGACTCATGAGTATCACATAAGACAATTTTAACATGCAAAATTAACACGAGGAACCCACATAATGCACATGCGTACAAGAATCACATTCAAACATGGCAACCATCAGAATCATATATGAGAACATCGTTTGTGAGAACACAAACATGTGACACATGGTCTATGTGAAACCCAGTATTTATTACACAAATTGTGTGTGTGTGATTTGGATTTTTAACGTAGCCTTTAAAAAAGTTCAGTCATATCGCTACGATGTCTGCAAGTGTGGCAATTTATAGTGATGCCTAGCACTGGGGCATCATGTCCCAGACATGTAGCATGATGTCCCACCCAGTCACATTAGCACCATTTTTGTAAGTCTTTGGTATGACTCGGCTGAGGATAGAACCCACGACCTCCCGCATTTGAGGCGGACGCTCTAACCACTAGGCCACCGGAGAGGTCATTATACAAATTGTCAACCGTTACTTAAATCTTTGAAGACACGTCGAGGTTCTGTTGACTGTCCTTACCTCGCACAATTTTGAATGTAATTATAAAATAAAGATGTCATCACATTTAAGCATAAATGTGTTGAGGCAGACAAAAAATGTTGGCATGCATATTTATATTAATAAGCATTTTTGAAGTTCACCATAAGGTAATTTGTGTAAACTCACTGAGGGCCCCATCGTCCAGGCTATAATCTATTACTTTTATAATTCTTTAACTTTCTTTAACTTTAGACCCGTGTGAGATACATAATGAAACGTTTCATATATATAACCATAAAAAGGCGTGTAGTATACAACATTCGAAGTAATATCTTCAGTCTCAAAGGATAATATTTTCCATCATAATTTTCTGTTTTGGTTCAGTATTTTTAGAGTCATTCATGACCAAGATATCAAACTTTGTTTACCCATATACTGTCTCTGTAAGTTGCATCGCAATCCACAGGTGGTGTCATCGAAGTCAAGGTCCCATGTCTATAATTTATGGTTACTTTTTCTGCTTGTATCTTAAAAGCTGTTTCAGTTTTAGGTACGAGATAACTTAATTTACTGTTTCTCTATATGATGGCATCACATGCATACCTTCAAAGTTTCATTTCAAATTCAAGGTAACTGATACATTATTAATGTTTTTCTGTATTTTTTCTAAGGCTTGTTAAGATAAGAGTCATTAAAAATTAGCTTCTTTCCAGCTTTCTGCCCAATAATACTGCTGGTCTGTTACAAACGTCACAGATGTCAGCATTCAGTGTTCTTCCCTATGAATCTGTGATAGCATTTGGACAAACGCGTGATAGTTTTACGAAACCCTTTTTAAAACTCGTCATCACCATAAAGTGACAAAAATTAATGTAATGCAAAACGAAAGTAAAGCTATGTTTATTCTACGTTTTTGAATAATATTATGGCTTGAAAACTGCAACGCTATCAGATCAGTGGATTCTAATGAAATTGACTGTTTAGTTACATTTGAACATATTTCAAACAGATTTGGAACATTTGACTCTATCGTCATCACAACAATATTTATAATTTAGCATCGAAACGGTCTCATGAGATAAGGACTTTATATTCAACAGGATCTGTAACAGTGTGAAGACTCAAGTACGTTGCATATTTTTGATAAAAATCGCATTTAATCTCAGAAAGATTTCGAATAAGTATTTCTTTAGAAGAATTAGAAGAAGAAAAAAAAACGGTGATTCAGTTTAAATTCAAATTTGTACCCTCGTTATGGTCTAGATATTAATTGCAATGGCGGACTGCAGTCAAGCTTATTGCGCCCTTGAATGCAACAATCATGGTCATACATTTAAGTATCAACTGCGGTACCAGAATGGGAATGAAGTTTTAATACTGTCTGCACATAAATTTGCATGTTTGTCCCGAATCCATTTAAGTTCAGTAATATTTGTTTTAAAAATGCTTGTGGGAGAATGGTGAAAAATTATTACCATGTTTATTTGCATATGCGGTTAAGCTCTATATAGATCTTCAGGCCATTTTTAAAAACAATCGAGGTGAGTGGGAGGAGTATTAGATTTCTGCACCTTTTCGATCAAGCTTTTTCTCTCTCAGTAAAACGCTTGACCAAATACTGCCTAGCCCAGCAAACCATATTAGCGTGTTTTTGTTTTCAAAATCCTCCCAGTCTCGGACAAAGAAATTTGCTAAGTTTGTTTACATTTACGTGCAGTTGACACGATTATATTGTAACACCACTTAAGTGTTTCATGTCTTTTCAGTCTTCTGCTATTTTAGTTAGAAACCTAATTTAGTAAAACCCTTGCTGAGAAACTGCTTTGCCAAGGCAAAGGATGTTTAGTTGGTCTGATTATTAAACCTGATTATAAATTGTACGGTATTATATGGACAAAGTCTGTTACAAAGATATGTATTGTTAGCAAATCCAACTCAGATAAAGCGACTAAGAAACGCCATATATTCGCAGAATCTCTAGTAATAATGGTATATTAAGGATAAAGGCCAATGTAACGCAATGGCAATCATGGTCATCTACAGAAGTGACTATATCAACTATATTTACTCAAGTGTATGGTCCTTTTGGGATCCTTAAACATCATGTATATATATATATATATATATATATATATATATATATATATATATATATATATATATATATATATATATATATATATATATATATATATATATATATCTTTATTCAAGGTATCACTGTACGTCACTAGGCCTCCAAGGAGCGAATTAAAGACATGTGATACCCATGGATTTGTATGCGTGTCTCGTGCATGGTACTTTTGCTTATGCTGTGAACGCTGAATGTATGCATTCAACTTGCTGTCAAAGATCAAATCTCTCGTAATGTTCAAACTAATGCGTTTTTCTTACTGGGGCGTAAGCTGGCTGCAACCTCCCATCAAATTACTGGTCCATCACTATTAAAGTAATTCTTGCTCACAGTTTAGGAAGTTTATTAAAAGCTGGTTTTCTTCCTGAATGATATCACTGCAAATGATAATTGCGAATTTCAACATAGAAGTAATTTTGGTTGTCTATTAACTCTTCTAGGCAACCGAAAATTAACATTACGCAAGTGTTCCAATTTAGAGGGTTAATGGAATGCATCGATTCTGAGCCTAACAGGGAAAATAACTATGAAATTATCAAAGCCCGCGTTAAAAGAGCTCACTTTGTTTAGTTTTTAGAACATTTGAAGAATGTTACGACTATAGGTCTTAAATATTTTAACAGAAAGGAAAGAAACCAACAAATTTGTAACATCAACAAACAGTTTATTTCTCTACGTCACAAAGTGAAAATGTAAGAGATACTCTTAGTATTGTGAATTAAATCCCAAATAATTCTATATGACCTATCACAAATCCGAAAGTATGGAATATTCCGAATGAATTTCAATAGTCTTGAATATCCTGATATACCAATAGTCTTGAATATTTTGATTCATCAATAATCTTGAATATGTTCATAATAATCCCAAGGCAATGCGTTGCTCTAAATTTCCTCTGAAATTACACCTAACCACAGCTATAAATGACTCCAGAGACTGATCTTAAAATAGGTATGAATCATTTGTTGACAAAGCCCTCCTATATATACTAATTTCACCTGACCAAAGACTAAATAGAATGTTCTGGAATTCTAACAGACAATGCCACTAATTTCTAAACTAAGTTTTATCTTGTTACTACGTACATTCATAACAAAAGTCACGTATGCAAAAACTCCGTAAACAACCCTCAATCACGGACAAAAGTTAAGTACTTAATATAGATATACATAACAAGAAACATTTTAATTTAGATGCCCTTGTGGTTATCATTCGCGATGCCATTTAGAGCAATCGATAGGGAGGCGTATTGTTACATAAAACATTTATAATTTGTAAATCATCAAACAATTACTGACTTTAGTAAAAGTAAATAAGAATTAAAGTGTTTATTCCAAAATAATTTTAACAAATTATTTTGTGCGTGTGCTTTACAACGCGTAACAATTTAAAACGATGTTCTTACCACCAAAATCAACACAGATACTACATTCTGGATTGCTAACTTTTCAGAGTATCATTGTGCTAAAGTCAACCAATAGTATTATTTACACTCGGTGATGTTTGGTCTTGATAACGATATTTGTTTCCCTAATTTGTTGCCGTGTACTGTGTTCAGATAATTGCATCGAATTTTTATTAGGTCTGTTACTGTTACAACTCTATGATATTAAACCAAGTAATATAAAGGACTGAAAAACAACAAGTTTTGTAAAAGTCAGCAAATAATTTATTTCCCTAGAATACAAAGTGAAAATGTGAAAGAAAATACATTAGTGTGAATTAAATCCCTAATAGTCCAAAAATGTTTCACCACAAGTCCAAAAGGAACAGAGTTCCAACTGAATTCCAATGGTGTTCCAAACAAGTTTCAATATTGAATGTGTTGATGTGCCTGTAGTCTCGAATGTGTTAACGTGCAATTGGCCTGGAGCGTGTCTATTTGTTTACAGAATTTTTATGTATTAAACAAATATATTCCAAACTTTTCTTGACTCGATTCACTATAATTCAAATTAATGATTTAGTCCAAGAATTATTATTGTGCACTTTGTAATTCCAGTTAACAATTTAAAAAATTAAATCCACTCAAATAAGTAACCAAACACAATAATAAAGCTGATTCCACTTGGGATGTTAAGGTAGGAATGAGTAATCTGAAATAAACAAAATTATATACCACTCCACTTGACCTAGGTCACAATTACCTTTTTCTGGAAATACTCTCATCTTAATGGAAAAATTCTTTATGAAACCTTCTATGGACAGAATCATGACTGTATTCATAATTCAAATCGAAGTAAACATATTTAAAATTAATAATTATCCTAATGCATAACCTACAATGATAGACATACAATAGCTATATATTATGTTGTTTACAAATTAATGTCAATGGTCAGGTAGATAATTAATTTCATTTTGGGCTAAGACCAATTACAAAATACATCTTGATGTAGCATATCTTCATGGAGAAAGCCAACAAAAATGCAAATTAAATATGCATAACAGTTACTATATTATGTCAACTGTTCGAACAAGAAACCCAATCTCATGATGAAAACTCCAAAATTAGATTTGATAAATAGGATGGACCTGTGTCATTGAAATGTGGCAGTATAGTATAGGGGCCCAAATGTAGCAACATCTGAAAGTTTGATTTTAGCTTTATTTTAACTGAGACAAGAACTAAATATTCTCCGACATTTAAGTTTTCGCGAACCAGTTCAAGGGTCAATGCTGACCGCATACTGATCTTTCCAAATGTTGATTGTACCGTTAGCTGTTGTTTAGCCATCTTTCATCGAACCACGTGAATGGAATCGGCAGACCAAAATCTGAGATCCTATGAGATACAAGTTTTGGGAATTGGAGCTTAGGATCGAGTTTCTTGCTCAGTAGTTTTGGAGAATACAGGGCGTTAAGGTCGGGCACGAATTGTATAATAGAACCAATTGGACAGTTAGACCAGGTTCTCTCTACAATTTGTTCTTCACCATCCCATCGAGTTAATTACGCGAAGGCTTCATACAGTTTCAAAAAGACACGGTGGACTTACCTGAGTTATCTAGGCTTCGTAATACGGATGCGAGACGAATACTATATTGGGAAAAACATCATCTTATTAGTAGTGAAGGGGGACACTTTACGGACAATGGGAATTAGCATTAAAAACACCCTTGGGACACTTTACGGACAATGGAAATTTAACATGGAGAAAAATCGTGGGACACTTTACGGACAAGGGGAATTAACATGGAGAAAATCGTGGGACACTTTACGGACAAGGGGAATTTAACATGGGAATAAATTGTGGGATACTATACGGACAAGGGGAATTTAACATGGGATTTTTTTTTTTTAAAAAAAGTTTTTTTTAAAATTTAAATTTAAATTTAAATTTAAAAAAGGGGTAGGCAATTCAAAAGACTATCTCTTTTCGAGAAATATGGCTGGCCCTGAAAAGGGCCTTTGGGTTTTCTTCTTCTAATTTCTTCTTTTCCTCCACCAAGTTCTTATTTTATCTCCTACACTCTTCTTCTCTTTCTTTTTTTTCTTCTCCTCTTCTTTCTTCTTCTCTTCCTCCTCTTCTTTCTTCCTCTTTTCATTTTCTTCTTCTTTTTCAATTTTTTCATTCCATTCTCTCATCCTTATCCTTTCCTCTTCATCCTCCTTTTCCTCCTTGATTTCTTTCAACAGATCACTAATGATTACCTTCATTTTTCGTAAATTGTTTATCTCCATCTTCACTCTATGGGGACTATATGAGTAGTGATCCTCGTTTAGGTTAACCAACATTTGCTCAAACATTCCTAAATTGTCCATAACGTTTTGCAATTTTTCCATTTTGTTAAGGTGGTTTGACGCCATCTTCTTTGTATTCTTTGCAGAATGGTTTGAACAACGAATACTGTGGGTTCTTATACGAAAAGCGCGAACGTGAAGGAAAACATCCCCCTAAAACATAAAATGGATCTTACCTAGATGATGACCCAACATCGCGCGTACGTGAAGGAAAACATCCCCCTACTTTTTCATTTCATATAATATAACCCCAACTATACTCTCTACATTTGCTAAGAAACCCATAATCTACTATTCACACAAACATACCTGAGCTCTTACAAACACACAAACACACTAACACATACCCTCACAATATCTTAATTAAGAGTTAGTGTTTATATACACACTACTCTACCTACACATTGGCAAATCTATCGTTATTTCTTTTCTAGAGTATTGGGTAGCCCTGAAAAGGGCTGTTTTTTTTAAACTCCAGATGCACCTATCTAATGGTTGCACCTTCCTGGCCTAGCGCCGCACACGCATCTTCTTCCCCAGTCTTCTTTCACTTTTCTTCTGGGGAGCGCAGAGGGAGGATGATTCGCTTCAGCACCCCAATCCTCTGTTTCAGGAATATTAAACGACATCATCTCTTCTCTTTTCTTTTCCTCCTCTTCCCTCTGTCTTCTCTCCTCTTCTTCCTTCTTTATTCTTGCTTCTTCTACTATAGCCTCCGCTGATAGTTCGTTTACTATCCGCCTGGCATATTCCAGGTGCATCTGGAGTTCTAACAGTTTCACTATTCTGCTAGTCATTCTTCTGGCTGTGTTGATCAATCAACAAGGGTAGCTGGACTGCCGAACGAGTTTCAATTTATACTGAAAGCGCGAACGTGAAGGAAAACATCCCCTAAAAAACATAAAATTCATCTTACCTAGATCATGACCAAAAAAAAAACAACAACAACGCGCGGACCTAAAAGAAACACTCTCTCACTTTTTTATGCTACCCATCACTTCAATAGACTATCCACATACGCAAAGCAATCCAATCTAACCCCTAATATACACCTCAAGCAGCCCAAAAAAACAAGCATCATTTTAATCTACTATCCACACCAACCTACTTTATTACTTACAAACACAATCACACAAACTCATACGCTCACATTTTTAAAAGCTAGAGTTAGTGTTTATTTTCACACTACTCTACCTACATACATTGGCAAATTAATAGTTATTTCTTTTCTTGAGTATTGGGTAGCCCTGAAAAGGGCTGTTTTTTTGTTTGCTATGGCATTCTTTTTTAGTTTCTAAGAATGCGATGTCCTCTGAGGATAGACTTTCTGGCAATAGGTCTGCTTCTTCGGAAAGAGAAGAAGAACTCTTTGGTGTCGATACGGCAATCGACAAAGCCTCTGTCAGGTTCAGGTTGCTGCTGCTGCTGTTGTTGTTGTTGTTGTTGTTGTTGTTGTTGTTGCTGTTTTTGAAGTCTGTACTTCTCTGTCCATTCTTCTTTCTCCTTGTTCATTTCTTCTCTGAAGAGCTCTTCTATCAGGTCTTCAGTGATTTTTAACATTCTCACGTTCTCTATTTCTTCTGGCTTCGGTATCAGACTGTGTCTGACCCTATGCAGATTCACGTAGGCTTCGTTGAGCTTAGCTAGTTTGGAGCACATCTTCTTAGGAGGATGAGTCGACAATGGATGGCTAGACTGGAAACAACCCGGTTCTTAAAGTGAAAGCGCGGACGTGAAGGAAAACATCCCCCACACGGTTTTCGATTCGCAACGTTCAGTGATTGTCATGAGAGGGATAGTAAGAAATGAAAGAGCATCAATTCAACATTCTTATAGCTAAACAAAAGACAAAAGCATTTTTTCAAAACACAACATTTTTTATTCAAAAATCACTTAACACTAAACAACAACTCTAACATTTTTAACAATAATCCAACACTATAACATCAAACAATTTTTTCAAATACCAAACATTTTTTTCTCAATAGACAATCTATTTTAAACAGGGCTGACAACGTTGTGAATGAAATTGTGATTTCCACTGTTGGAAATCATTAGGCCATTGATGGACACTACGTTTCCTAGCTTGAGACAAAAGATAAGCATAATGGTCACAAAACCATCGATCTACTTTCACATCGTTTCTAGCAGAAGAACGAGGATCAAAATGAGTCACTAAATGTTCTAAGGAATAGCCCAGGCTGCGATGATGCAGAAAATACACACAATATTGTCCACACACCAAGGAATCTGTGCCTTGTAATTTCACGTTATTGAATCGGGTGGTTTGAGCATTTCTTCTCATAAAGTCGATGATATCGTCTTCCAAAGGGGGCAATCCGTACGAATCGAAATATTCCACACATCCTTCTTGAGGAAAGTAAACGGCTACCCAGTGGGTTCCTGGGAGATGACTTTCGTCCGTGTTGATCACGTAAGCTTGATGGTCTTTAGGTTTGCGATGAGGGAGTTCATCTTTAGCACAGACGACAGGATTCCAAGAAGCCGTATACGAACTGTGGTTCAAAAGGTAATAAAGTTCCCAGGTATCCATTGATTTGTGTGTTTTTTTCTTCACAGGTAATAATAAGTCGTCAATTCGATCCTGACTTTTTGCTTGAAAATGTCTGACGAATAAACGGTTATTCGTTCTGTTTCCTCACTCTGATTCAGGAGAGCTTCGATACGATGGATCTCTTGAGTGGTTAATGCTGGACAAGAATGTTCACGCAAGTCTTTATACCACTGGTGCAACACGTCTTTATTCGAGATGAGACTCCAAGCTTCGTCCAGATACTCGTCCAATTTTTCTTCTTGACTTAACATCAGGCATTTATCGTGTTGAATTTGACTGGGATGATCGTTTTGACATCCATAGCAATTTTTCTTGATCAATTCCGTCATTTTGTCGACCAAGTGTTTGGCAAAACAGGAGACTAAATGGGCTTCTTGTTCTGGCCATCTCGACTTCATCAAAACTTCTTCGTCTTTGTCTTGAGATTCTTCTCCTTCCACGGTCTCCTTACATTCCATCTCCAAAGTTTCTCCACTAGGTAAAGAGGGATAACAGTCTTCCATGGCTTTCTAATAATCTAGAATGACTTCTCTCAAACTGTTGATTTCTATGGTATTATCGAATTCTGCATACAGGATGACGTTCACTGTCTGTTTCAGTTGTTCTGCAAACTGAAGTTCCACACGAATCTGGCCGGATTTTATAGGGTGGAAATGTCCCTCGTCGCTGCCTTGGTCTGGAGTGAAATCGAAAGCCCACAAAGCATAGCCTCCTGCATAATCCTCATACTCAATGCCGTGACTGGTGTTGGTTCCTAACTGACCGGTGGCTTCGTACAGGGACAAGTACGATCTCAAGTAATTCAGTTTTTTGGGATCAAAGTCAGGTTCGAAAGGTCGGGTACACAAGGTCTTGCCATCACGACTGACTTCGACTTTCTTCACTGAAAAGTGTTGAAAGTTGAAAGGATTTTCTTTGAAGGCTCCGTTGAAGGCTGAATTCGTGACCATACCAAGGATCAAACGTTTGGGTAACTGTCCTTGGAACAGATGATCTTCGGTTATGGATTGTAGTCCAGCAGAAATGGTGAACGTTTTCACTTCCACACGTCGGATGGGATACTTGGCGGTTGTTCTGCTCAACGTTTGACTGATGTCGTTACCCACTTTGGGTAACACTTCCACGCGTCGTACGTAGAGTTTGGCCTCCTGGATTATACTTTTAGGAGCCTTAGCAGGATCAGCAGCTATCAAATGGAAAGCGGCACTGCTGCGATTCAGTCTCAAGCGGACATTGACCCCGTTCAGCAAATATTTCTCTTGCAACCACATGTCCAAATGCAAACGATCCATCAGTTCTAAACTCTTCTTCTCTAAGATTTTGCTTTCTCTTGCCTCAAAGCCGGAATTGCTTCCATCTGTTTTTTCGAACTTGCCCGCTTCGTCAGCTACCCACAGCACACAGGCATTGAGATGACTATCCTTGGCATCTATTCCGTACGTCAAGAGATTTTCCAAGTAGGCACGGTAAGGGTATGTATCCATGCTGCTGCTGACTAGTTTGTTATTCAAGTACAAATCCACTGAGCTGAACAAGGAATGCATGAAATTGTTGACGGGAGCTATTTCGTCAGCGTCATCTACTCCACTATCATCTTTTTCTAGAACTTGGACTTTCAAGTACAAGTAACTGCTATTCAGATCGATGTAATCTTCGGGCTGCCCCTTGATTTCAAACTCGATGGGAGCGGAATCGGTCAGTGAGGAGATGGGATTAAATTCCACCCACTGGGATTCTTGCATGGTCATCATGGTGGGGGGCATGGCAAACAGATCCAGTTCCGTCTTGGAACAGGCGCAAGACTCTCGGTGCATCATTTTTTGTTGTTGCTGTGTCTCAATAATCGAAAACGTCTAAGTCTCGAACGGTTCTTCTTTTCTTGGCCTTTCTCGCTTGAAGTCTGGTGAAAGGGTGTTTTCTTCGTCGTCTCTTTCTGCCTTGTCCTTGCTGAATGCTTGACTCGGTAGCGTGCAGGGCATTTATAGGTGTGTCTCGTCGGCCTAAAATGTCTTTGCCCGTTTGCAGCAAGACATTTTTGCCAGCCCTCATGAAGGCTTCTTTAGGGTTTTGTTTGTCGATGATGACATTTTGGAGAAATTCTTTGCCTTGTGTCAGTGCCGCATCTTTCAAGGCGTGCAATCCGCGTGTCACCATCGGTTTCAACACTGGGGCCACCGAACGAAAGGCCGATTTTAACATGTCTCCTAAACCGTGTCCTCGCTGTCGAGCCACCCCTCGGTACACTGGATACATGACTTACGAGTCGTGAGAGAACCGTTTTCGAAAATGGAGTTTCACCGTGACTTTTCCTTTGGTGAATGGAATATTTTGTCCCAAATCTCCTTTTATAGTAATGTTGACCGTGTCCAAATACGACTTGCTGACCGGCAAATAGTGAGGATGGACAAATTCGCGGTGGACGTGGTAAGTGTTTCCACCTTCCTCGTCAGCGTTCGTGGCAGAATCCACTTTGAAAGGAATGACACGCAGTAACGGCACGGAGGTGTGTCCCACCACGTTGTATTCCACCACATCGGAATACACAAAGATCAAATTCAGTCCTTGGTTCAGTTCTACCGGGCTATTAAAATACTGGCCAAAAGTCACGTTGTCGTAAATGATGGGTAATTCGGGTGGTGTTTTTTGTTCTAATTTCTTCCTCAGCTCCATGTTACCGCCCAACATGTCAAACAATTCAGGACAAAATTCAATGGACACGATTTTACTTCGCTCAAATTTCATCAAGAAGCGACGAGCTACTTTGTGGTACTCCAGGGTGACACTTTTGTTCTTGACAATGTCAAAAGCTTTCCCAAACACGCCATTAAACCTGGAGGCTATGGCGCTGACCAAATGATGACCACTGAAATAATAGCCTGGGAGAATCACAAAGTGGTAGGTCCACGTTTTAGTTTTCTCATTATAGGTTTTATTGTCATATTTGACATTCTTATCCAAGTACTCTTGCAATGGCTCGTCATGAACTTCCACATCGAATTTATTTTGATTGGGAATGACATTGAGGACTTGGGTCGGGTGAATCATTTCTACTAAAGCCACTTCCCAATGGGCTTCGTGATCTAAGGGGATGGCTTGAGGTAATTTGGCCGTGTAACAGCACAACGTGTTGTTGGGAAACACCTCCATGGAACTGTCACTGGGTAAGGTTAAGTAAAATTGGTTTTGGTGACTCATAATTCCAGAGTTCTGTGACTGTCCGAGGGGTTAGTGGATGTCAGAGGCGTGTCTCCGCCCAAAATGGGGTTCTGGTTGTGGTTGTTGGAGTGGTGACTGACACTGGCACTGGACACAACGTTCCCGTTCGAGGAGAATTTCAGGGAGGGATTGGGAAGCAGGTAACCGATGCAACTGCTCAATAAAATGGTCCACAATTGTTTGTCTCCTTGTTGCAAACTCAAATTGGCGATGGCTGCCCCGATGACACAATACACCACGAAGATTTGGCAGAAAAAGACGATTTGCGTTTTAGGCACACGTTCTCCACACCACACCCACAAGGGTTGTTTTTGTAAATCTTGCACAGAAGAACTAGGGGAAGAAGGACTGGTCGACGTAGCTGCGTCTGATGTGTGAAAGGGCATGATGGTCACTTCTTCTTTTTATAGTCGATGACTTGCGAAGCGTCGATCCAAGAATCGAAACTGGGTGGATATCCTTTCCAACGTACTTTGACTTCTTTGACACGTCGTTTGCCCACTTTACGGGTTCTGCGTTCGAGAATGCTTTCGATGTCGTACACGTCGTCTTCTTTTTTGGTGACACGTTGTAACTCGGGCAAATAAAACGTTCCTTTGAGTACTTCTCCGTTCATGTCTTCCAATTTATAGACGGCAGGATGACGGCCATGCACTCGTCCAGTGACGCGAAACAATTCGGTCGTCCAGTTAGGTAAGTAACCTTTGTCGAAAGTGCGTTTGGTTTTGCCAATGCGCACCCAATCTCCTACGGTCAACTCTCCACTTTTCTTGGGGACAGCCCTCGTCGGGGACGTACCGAACAGGCGCTCGAACACCAGCACTTCGTTGTCGGGAGTCACGTCTTGCGGGGCACGTCCGATGCTTCGATGGTAAGATTGGTTGTACGCTTGCACCAGGTGCGGTAAGATGTCGATGTACTTCAGAGTGTGGTGATGCGTAAAATATTTCCACATGCGTTCTTTCAAAGTGCGTTGAAAACGCTCCACGATGCTGGCTTTGGTTTCGGGATTCTCGGTGGTAAAAAAATGAATGTCACGTTTCTTTAATTCTTTTTGGAAAGCTTGGTTCAGAAATTCGGTGCCTTTGTCCGTTTGCCATCGAAGAGGGTGACGACCGCTTTGTTTCAACACCCGTTGCAGGGCTCGCACTAACTCGCTGCTCGATTTGGAAGTCAAAGGCACGACCCAGGCAAATTTGGAAAAGACGTCGATGACACAAAACAAATATTTGTAACCACGATTGTAGCTGGCCAAATGAGAGACATCGGCTAAATCGGCTTGCCATTGATGATCGATGCCTTCCACTCGGGTGCGACTTCTGGCAAACTTGCGTCGAATGGGTTTGTGTAAAGTGTAGGTAGTTTGTTCTTGTAACCATCGTTGCACTTGAGGTAAACGGAGACTTTTCAGTCGCGTTTTGGCAGCACGATACAATTTTTGAACTCCTGCGTAACCTGCAGGATGGGAGGGATCGTAGTAAATGCTAGCTAAGACTTTTTCCATTTTTTTGTGTGGATTGGTGTCTTAATAAGGCACCCACTCTTGGAAGAGGCTACTCTTTTTCTCTTGGGGTATTTTCTTGGATTGCAAGGCTTTGCGTGTGCGGCCAGCAATAGGTGTCGAAGAGGAGGAGGATGTCTGAGCGGGGGATATCGGTTCTTGTTTCACTTCTGTCTTCACTTCTGTCTTCACTTTCTTTTTCTCTTGTGAGGAAGAAGGGGTGGCCATCATCTTTTTAATCCATCCAATTCTGGAGGTAGGTGGTGTTGTTAACTTGCGTACTTTTTCTGGTGGAGTTTGAAACCCTTCTTCTTCTTCTTCTTTTCCTTTTTCTGTCTTGACCACTGGTACTGGTACTGGTACTGGTACTGGTGATGGTGCTGGACTTTTCATCAAGGTCTTAAAATCTTTCAAAGTGGGTAGAGCTGTTTCGTCTAAAGCTTTCTGGTGAAAGAGTTGCAGTCTTTGTAAGAGTTGACCGTACTTTTGCGATTTTTCTGTTTCGGACAAATCTTGGCGATCCAGCAAGGATTGCAATTCGTGTTGTAACTGGGACATCTCGCTCAAATTGGGATTGGGAGGTAAATGCGGGGTGCGTTGTTCTTGCCAACGATGGTATTCCATCCATCGTTTGTAAGGCACTAAAGCTAGTTTTCGTCCTTCCATGGGGTTGTCAGGGGTGAATTCTGAGATCTTGGGACTTCCGAAGGCCTTTTTATCTTGCTCCCATCAGTCCTCCCAACATGGTTCCCAAGACTCCTTTCAGTATGGGGCCTAACAAGAGAGGTAAAATACCTCCACGTTGGACCAACATCTTCTTTTTCTGACGAATGGGAACTTTCTTTTGAACCATTTTCCGAAGAACGTGACGATGTTTGCCTAAGCATTGTTTCTGGTGTTTGGACAAAGGGATAGTGCCTTTCAAAACGTTCAAACAACATTCGCACACGGTATCGATGACCTCTTTGGAGGCCGTTTGAATGAGTTTTTTTCGTAGGGGTGGAGAAGCTTTGGACAGGACAGATAACAGGTCCCCATGTTTGGCTAAACGTGGTGGTAGTCCTTTCCTTTTCTTTCCTTGGGGTTTTCTGGAGGGTGACATCTTTGAGTCTTTAGGAGCACCTAAAAACACTGATACCCTACTCGGTCACAGGCCTTTTTTATACTGGAACGCGTCGCCACTGATTGTCTTTACGTTTTATCAGTTTGAGGACAGGCATGACACGTCGTGCAGGGGTACGTAACGGACTAAATCGAGCCAGTTCTTGCTTGGACAAATCCAGTAAACTTTGTAACATGCCCGATCTTTCTTGAACTTTGATTTTGGGAGAAGGTACTTTGTGAGCAGCAGCCACTGCTGCTAAATTGGAAGGTCCTACCACTGGGGAAGCTCTTTTGGGGGTCATCAACGGAGAAGTTCTTGGTGTGATCAACGTCTCCAAGTACTCTTCAGTTCCTGGTGACATCAACGGAGAAGTGGACAAACGTGAGGCTGCCGGAGACGTTGTGGCAGGTCGTGGCTTGCGAGTGTAAGGTTGCGTCCTGGCTGAAGTGCCTCTCTTGCGACTAGTTTTCTTCTGTGGACTTTTCTTTTTTTGAGGACTTTTTCTCTGTTTCTTTTTCTTGGGGCTTCTTTTCTTTTTCCGGGGTGATGGTGGTGGTGTCTGGTAAGAGGAGGGTCCTGCCACTGGAGAAGTTATTCTTCTTGGGGACTTGGTCTTTTTCTTTTTCTTCTTGGGGCTTCGTTGGACTTTTGTCTTGGGGATAACTTTGGGGGCATTAGGATCCCATCTTAAGAGTGAGCGAATGATGACCCCTCCTAGAGTACCACTCCCTCCAGGTTTCAAAATGATTTGTTTTTTGGTTTGAGTGTCGATGCGGGGATCGGCCAGTTGGACCAAAGCGACTTTGTTTCGATCGAAAAAGCGTTGGGTTTGATGAGGAATCTGAATGATTCCTTGGAGTAATTGACGTGCCGTCACCGTGAACCATCGTAAGACTTCTTTGAGACTAGCTTCTAAGACACGGGCTCGTGTTTGTGGATCTTTTTCTCGGCTGATGCCATACAAGGCACGAATCAATTTGACGGGAAGATGTGACTGAAGGGACGTCATGTTCACACTGTGTGAGACAGACGAAAAAGGGTCCGAGGTTTTTATAGATTTTTTTCATGGGAGGAGTGAAATGAAGTCGAGGACGGAGACGTGTACAGGACAGGCCCTCCGTCTTGGCACCAGTGGTGAAACAAGTGGGTACGAAATCGCAAATCCTCGGGGGTCGTAGGTTTCAAATCGACGAGTAAATAGGCGTGTGGCGTTTGAGTGGCATCGTCGTACGCCTGAGTCAGCCAAGGCGTTCCTAACTGTTTGGCTAAGACTTGCACTTGCGATTTATCTCGAGGGCTTTTAAACAAGACCACGTAATGCGCATTGAGACTGATGGTGCGATGGGCTTTACTTTGTTGAAACAAATTTTGGGTGATGTAAATGACACTGGCATTACGGTGATGCCCTTTGCGCGTGAACCACAATTTAATTTCTTCTTCGTCTTCTCCTAACATGTCGTCGAAAATGACCAAATGGGTTTGACGGGAGTCAGAGACGATGCCATCGTCTTCTTTAGGAATGCCTTCCACAAACACGATGGAATCGCCTTGACTTTCTCGCAAGAGGCTGTACGCCGATTGCCACTCTTTGTAACACCACACGATCCGTTGAGGGGGCCGATCGATCAAATGATGTTTATGTTCGATCAAACGTTTGACGAATTCGGTTTTGCCCGAACCGCTAGGTCCAGCAATGAGCATGTTAAAGGGATGGCGAAGATACAAAGCCTCCCAACTGGCACGATCTAAGTGTTCGTCGATGACTTTGACAGTAGAGGAAGAGGGAGCAGAGACAGCAGAGGTAGCCATGGTGTGAGAAATGTCACTTGTGATACGAAAACAAACAAGACAAGAGTTTATATACTTTTTCAGAACACGTTTATTGAATGTTTTTTTTTTTTTTTTTTTTTTTTTTTTCAAACATGAATACGAAAGACAAAAATAAATACAACCCAAATAGTGATGTACAGGAATATAAAACACAGCAAAGCGATCAAAGTGAAATATAAACAAGTGTCTGTACAACATGTTTTGGTTAACCAAGATGTCCTAGGGACAGTGTGTAATGTTCTTACAGTTTCTACATGAGGTATTGTCACACAAGTGTCCTCCCGGAATGACCTTTCAGGCATGTCCATGACAGTCCTGTCCTGAAGCGAGTAGTTGTTCTCGGTGACGGGTTCTTCTGGCACCGTCACTAACACGGGTTGAAAAGTAACTTTTTTCCTTGAACAACTCTTGTGCATACTGGGCCACTTCTTGGGTCCAAGCCTCAAAACCCCCCTTTTTCCAATCACGAACATCTGTCCAATGAGGGTGTAAGTCACAAGCTACACACACATCGTCATACACGTCTTGGGTCGCTAAAAGTTGACGAATCTTTTTTTCCTGTTGAGGTCGAGAAGTATCCAGATGAAAACGCAAGGCTTTGAACAAAAGGAGTTTTTCGTGACCATTTAAGGCCATGGAGGTGGTAAGTACTGATCGTAAAGAGTCCACAAAGAATCGGCTGGTAAACGAAATCCCAGAAAACAAGTCACTAAGACACACACCACTTGTCGTCCAAAATTGAATGGATACAGTTCTTGTAATAATTGATGGTAATGATCCACGGTTTGAATATGGTCATTGAGTTCCTTCCACGGAATCTGTTGGATGACATGTGACATAAACCGTGGCATGGCAGCCTCTTTTTATATTCTCTTTTTTTCGGATGCAATAGACGTACTTTCTAGCCAGAGATCTTCGTTCTCCAGTAGGGAATCTAAATCTTGCATACTGTAACCGAAACGTCAGAGTTCGTTTAGGTGTTTCCTCTTCCTCTAAGTAGATTCCACGTAAAATATGTTGGTAATCCTTTAACTTGTCTTCCTCAATGTATTGCTGTAGGTGAATCTCGAAGTAACCATAATCATGAACATGTCGATCATTAGCAACCTCAAAGTGTTGAACAATGTCTGACCATTGAAAGAATTTCTGACGAATCAGTTCTTTTATACCATTCAAGTACCAGTGGTTAAAGATCTGGTGACGTATCGGATGCAATTGTTCTTTACGTTTCACTTGTATTTTCACCAGCTCTCGGTAAATGCGTTCTCTCAACTCCACAGGCAAAGCACGAATGTTCTCTTGTAAAGTATCCATGAATAGGTCATACTAAATCCTCTTTGGTCTGACACAAGAAATGTACTCTTTGCACAAACATGGTTTCACTTCAGTGTCGAATTTAAATCGTTGAGTCACTAATCTACACATGACAATTCGTTCAAAAGTTTCCTCTTTCACCAAGTTGACATTGTGTGAAAGATGTTGGTAATTCGTTAACTCTTCCTCTGGAATTCGATGCAATACGTTTACAATGTAGTAAATAGAATCGTCAATACCAAACCATTCCTTTTTATAACCAGGAGGTCGTTGATCAATGTCTGTCCAATGGAACACTTTCAATTGAATCAGTCCTTGTATAGCCTTCAGGTACCAGTGGTTCAAACACCGGTGACGTATCGGATGCAATTGTTCTTTACGTTTCACTTGTATTTTGACCAGCTCTCGGTAAATGCGTTCTCTCAACTCCACAGGCAAAGCACGAATGTTCTCTTGTAAAGTATCCATGAACAGATGATTATGGTAAGAAGTTACTTCAATGTCTCGGTCCCACTAAAGGTAAGTAATGACAATTCGGTGACCATCGAGCATGTTCTACGTAGGCCGAATCTTGCGGTTCCCAGTGGTGAAGTGACACACCGCAACTGAAGCACTTGACTTTATCTCCTTCGCCCAAGTAGAAAAATCCGGCTCTGGCTAATTCTTCGGGGGTCGGTCCTCCCAGATACTTTGGCCATTTTCCTTTGAACGATTGAAGACGATTTTCAAAGTCGCAGTATTCCGACGAACGCACAGGAAACGAATATTCGTTTTTCACAGGTTCGTTTCGATGAGGGTTGAGTGAAATGGGTAGGAGTTTGCTCAGGGCTGGATGACATCCGTAGGGAGGTAAACGTGAAGGTCGACATTCCCCTTTAAAACGAAACCCAGTAAAATGTCCAAGAGGACGAGCAGCATCGCTTTCGCATCCCACAGGTTTGACACGCACAGCATCACTTTCCATGACAGGGGTAGGGGTACTAAAGTTCCCATGATGCTTTACGGCATCGCTCAGGTCACAAGGTACAGCATCGGTCCCATCGCAAGGCTCACAATCGCACTCGTCTGCAAACTCCGTTACGCAATTACAATGGTAACCACATGGACAATCGCAGTTTCCTTCCGGACATTTTCCGTCGCAATGCATGGGTCTTATCCATCCAGTATTAGTCACACTAGAGGAAGATACAACTTTTTTACAATCCCCAAACTGAAACGATGTCTTTTTCAAAGTATTCATCTTGTTCGCTCGGTCTTGGTAGTCACAATGAACTATCGATCTTGACCATAGCCCCTTTTTTATACTAGTCTCAATGCAGTCTCCAACTTGTACATCTTTCCTTTTTTACGTTTTTTATGTCCTGTTCTGGAAGGTACCGTCTCTAAGGTACCGTCAACATTGTACCGTAGTGTGATGGGTGGAAAGGCCATAGAAAGGTAAGGGCAGTGCGGAGACCATCGAGTATGCTCCAGAATAGCTGAATCTTTATAGATACATAGATCCATTCGTAACTTCAGTCCGCAAGCGAAACACTGTACCTCGTATCCCAATCCTGACTCAGGTCCCAAGTAGACAAATCCTGTTCTAGCTAAAACATGCGAAGAAGGTAATCCTTCCCTATCCGTAGGCCATTTCTGAAACGTGTCCAATCGACGGGCACAATCACAATAGTCAGGTAAGAAGACTGGAAAATGGTAGGGTTTGAACTTGGAGTTCTCATCGGGTTTCTCACTCGATTCTTGCTGTGGCGAAGTCATCTTTCTGGTGGGGTAACTATCCTCTTACAACCAATGTTTTATACCAACGTGTCCATACGGTAAGGTGAAATGATTGGGAAGTCGAACTCGCTTCTGGTACACGATTTGATAGACTTTTTCCAAGGGCCGACTGACGATGTGGTGAGTGGGTAAACGTACAATCTTGTTCGGTTGGTGAGTGGTCACTTTAAAGTTTCCATCCTCTCCCGATTGCAAGGCTTCTTTCAATACCCCAAAGTTGACCACTCGACTGGTACGATAATTCAGAGTCAGTCCTTTCACTTTGCACGTCGTGTGCACTTCTCCTTGTTTGTCCCGGTATTCGTAGCCGTAATTTTTGGGACCACCACTGACAAAACTTAGAATCTTGTCGTCGGGATGCTCGTCTGTCCAGGCTCCTAAACGGTCTCCTTCGATGTTAGGATGATGTTGAATCGGGTGATGGATGTAAATGCAACTGTCCGTGTCAAAGTACAGGACGCGTTCTTCTAACAGTTCTAAAGCTTCGTACAATTTTAAGCGAGCATGGGCTGTCACGTAAGCCGCAATGATGACATTTCCAAAAGGGTCGTCTTGCACAAAGTCCAGATCTTCTTCGTAATTGACCAAGATCAAATTCTCTCGAACGACGTCCACGTGTTTCATGTATTTGGTTTTGTCGTGAATCATCTGGAAGTAGCGGGAAGGTTCTGTCAAATATTCCGTCTTGGGTAAACACGGTCGTTGTGCCATTTTGCCCCACAAGCAATTTAACATCACTTTGGCAAACGATCGCCTGCCTTCGTTTTTCTCGATGTGGTCTAAAGTGATGCCTTCTTGTTCGTAGTATTTCTCTTTGAATTGTATTTGGTCTTCGGGAGTGTGACACCAGGAAGGATAGCCGCTGGCTTCTTGCTTCAGTTTCAAAAAGGCATCCACGTAGTCGGCGAAAATGCCTTTCTGCGTGGGGTCACCCTTGCGGTATTGTTGTGTCTTGGGAAAGTGGCAAATTTCGTACACTTCTAACAGTTGGTATCCCATGTCCATAGCTTTGAACAATTCTACGCTGACCCAGGTTCCCGTCAAGGCACGTTCTTCCTGGCTGTGCTGACAAGCTTGGTCTTGGTTGCACGTTTCGGCACAAGTACGGCACAAGGGAAACATCAGTTTGCCTTGACAATGGTGAGGTAAGACGGGATGGTATAGGTTCGTGGGAGGCAAAACTTTACACTTGATCAAGCCTTCGTATTGTCGAATGTTTTTCAGGTCGATGTGTTCCGTCAGCAATTGTGGGTGCCCTACGGGAAAACGACAATATTTGCACACGTAGGGATACAGCGAACACACGTCCAAGTATTTGATTTCTTCTCCTTTCTCTTCGTCGGCTTGGTACAGCAAACAGGTGGCATTGGTCCTTCCTCCGTACAAACTATCCCTCGGGTTCAGCGGGTCCACGAACTGGTAACTTTCCACGAGGCGTTTAAACTCGGGATCGGTTTTCATACGGTGATCGTACTCGTGTTCCCACATTTCCACCACTTGGTATCCTTGCTGTTCCAACTTTAGGCGCCGCTGACAAGTGTCCTGGTACAAGTCTTCCATGGTTCGTTGCAAAAACTGATTTTTAGTGCCACGGTCAGGGTAACAGACGGGACATCCGTGAAATAAGCAACCGTTAAACTCGTACACGATCTTGGGGTTTTCTAAGTCCCAGCCATCGACCGAATACGTTCCGATGGTCTTTTCGCCCCCTCCGTTGCGGGCATGCTGAATCCACTTGTCTTCCTTGTCGCACAAGTAATGTAACCAACGTAGGGCTTTGACCGAGTATTGACGTTTGACAAAGTGGGTCGTTTGAGGACTGATGACAGCCACGGTCTTTTCAGGCATGAATCGTTGTCGATACACTAAGGAACACGCTTTGGCAATGGTGCAAGCTTCTTTCAAAGGATCGACCCCTCCGTGTTCCATGAACAGTTCTCGAAATTTTCCACAGCAACGCCGTAAAATGTCCACGTCGGAACGACAATACTTTAGCATTTCTTCCTGAAAGTCGAAAGGGTCCGAGGCGTGAATCTGGTACCAAGCGTAGAAAGCTTCTCGTTGTTCGGTACGCATGTTGTCGGGGTCGTAATAGTGAGCCTCAGGCAAATGGGGTAGAACGGCATGTTGATTGGCTTCCGTATTGAAAAAGTGTGGAAAGTACCCTTTAGCCATTTCTGTCATTCCAAACGTTTTAGGCATTCGACTCAAAGGCATGGCCAAGTAACTCATCGAATCTTTAAACTGCACTTGTCCCACTTGCATGAAAATGATTTTGGCTCCGTTCAAAGTCACTTTAGGACGCTCGGTGCCTTGTTCCGTATAATATCTGAGAAGAAACTGTCCATCGTATCCGGAGAAATTGTGAGCCATCACCGTGGCATGACGATGACAATCTCCGTAACGTTCGATGTCCTCTTGGCTCCACGTCTTGTCGACGGGGTCTAAGGCCCATTGGGCAAAATCGGCTAACGTGTTCGGTCCCCGAAAGATTTTTTCACGCCCTCCGGGTATCTTGCTGCAGTGAGGGCAATGACTGAAGATAGGTTCTTGAATGCACTTCTCGCACGCTCGATGAGCCACGCAGAAATTAGGAATGTGAATGCCAGTTTCTTGCATGCATTCGAAATCGAAAAAGATGAAATTGCCTTTCTTCTTGTGACCGTCCTCTTTCTCTGGTGGGGGTTGGTATTTTTGCACGTAACATTGGTGTTCCAAGTCCACGATGTGGTGACAAATGTGACATTTTTTCTTTCCTCGACATACGTGTGCCTTGGTATTATTGGTACGTATGACTTGTTCACACGTAGAGCACAATCTCAGCAGTTGACAAGCGCATTTCTTCTGTGAACCTTGCGTTTTCAGATGTTGTTGGTAACAGGTAGGGCTGACAAACGTGCGCAGACAAGTGGAACAAGGCACTGGTTCTTCGCTCAGACAGGGTGAAGAGGCCAAACATCCTGTGCATTTCGATCCACAATGCTTGTGTTGCTCTCGATTATTATAACCATGGTCACATTTCTCACAGTAATAACCGTATTTCAGGAATCCGGTGATACTGGTAATGGTATCGAAATGTTCATCGTGATAATAGACATGAATGTATTTTCCGTCCTTAAAGTCTTGGCCTCGAAACAACAGAGGTCCGCGCACTTCTTGAGGGTGCACTTTCAAGGTGTAGCGTGGAGCTAGGACATCTTGCAATTTTTGCATCTCAGGAATGCCACAGGGTGTGTCTTTGGACAGGCCAGCTTGTTGCAACAGGAGTTCTGCTTCGTTTCCTTGTTTGGCTCGATGGGAACGTTGAATAGTGTCCCAGGTTCTTTTCCATTCTACCGTGTCGTTCTTGTCGGCATAGGTTCGCCCCACCACGATGGCACGGGCTAAACACATCTGGTCATGAGAGTTGTTAATTCGGACGAGACTCTTTTTGGTGTTGCGAAGGTCGTCCACCAATAACATCTTTTTGCGTCCTGTCCCTTGAGGAGGAGAGACGTGGGTCATGTCCAGTGTGGCTTTACCATCGGTGATGTCAAACTGATCATTAGATTGTTGTACGTGTTGAATCTTGTCCATGACTTTGGAAGCAGTTAATTCTGCAGGGGTGCTAAACTCGATCCAAACAGGGGATTTCAAACCGTCGTGTTGTATGGAAAGTCTCAAACGATCGTCTTCTTTGGGTTGACATTGTCGCTTGAGTGCAGTGAGCAAAGAATCCCACACCTCAGTGATGAACCCTTCTGCTTTCTCTAACGGCACTTCGGACTTGAAATCTTTAAACTTCACCGTGTATTTGTAAGCCGTGGTTCTAAATTTTCTAGAGGAGCGCTTTTCCGTCTCTCGAATGGAATAGTACTTTTCAGGGTTGACAAAGGGTGGTGAACTTGGTTTAGAGGGTTTGGATTCTGGTTCACTCATGTCCTCTTCAAAATCACTGGCATGAATTTGTGCCAAGATTTCAGCCCTGGTACGAGGCGATAGATCACGTTTCTGCCTCTTACTTTCTTCTTCTTTCTTCTCGAATGAATGGGATCGTTTCATCTTGAAAGCAAAAAGTCAAATGACTCAAGTTCAAACACCATAAACTACTTTATAGTCCTGGCAGACCAGCGTATATAAAAGGGTGTGTGTCTTGTCCTTTCACTATTCATTTCACTCTCAAGCCGAACACAACGATGGAAGAGACTGACCAGATGGAACGTTTCGTCAGAGCTTTGCGAGGGGTCATTAGAAAATTCTCTTCAGACCAGCCTACGGACTACTCTCCTTCCTTTAGAGATAAAAGTCAAGATACTTGCTATATCTGTCAGAAGAAAGGGCATTGGTCTTCAGAGTGTCCAGACCGTCAAAAAAGAAAAAAAACAGGGACTAAAAGAGACAAAAGTGAAGATACCTGTTATTATTGTCAAGAAAAAGGACATTGGTCTCCAGATTGCCCAAAAAAGAAACAAGAGGAGTCAGAAGAAAAGAGGAATTCTTCAGAAGAAGAGAGGGATTCTTCAGAGGAAGAGAGGGATTCTTCTGAGGAAGAAAGAAGACAGGTGAAGAAAAAGAAACAGGAGAAAAAAAGAAGAAGGGAAGAAAGCGAGGAGGAAGAAGAGGAAAAGAGTGTGACGGTGAAGAAATTCAAAAAACAGAGAGACTAAACAAGGAGAAAAGAAGAAATTAATGAACTTATTATTAAAGTGTTGTGTTATAAATTGTGAATTGGATTGTAAAAAATGGAGAAAAGAATAAATGAATGATATAAGGTAAGTGTCTTTGAGTTGTGATTTTAAAATAAGAAGCTACACTCACGCACTCATACACAGACACGTACTATAAGGGTAACATGGGTGAGTTTTTTAGAGTTATTGGCAAATTGAAATTGTATTTCTTTTCGAGAAATGTGGGTGGCCCTGAAAAGGGCCTTTTTTCTTCATGGTGTAGGGGTGAGTTTAAGCGATCAATTTTAACTGCCTTAAGCCTTTGCCACGGCCAAGGCCTACTTCTGGACTGCGTAATGTTGATGATGATGATGATTGGGTTGAAATCACTAAGGGTGGTACGGTAGGCTTAGTCACAGGGTTGACATGTTTGGCTCGGGAAGGTCGTATTCTCTTCGGTCGTGATAAAGAAGTCTGATACATTTGTTTCAGACTTCTTAACTCCGCTAAAATGTCCAACAGTACCGTGACCGTTTGATTTTCACCCTCTTGTTTCTTTGCTGCTACTTCTTCTTGCTGTTGTTTTTTTCTTACCTCTTCTTCTTCTTGTTGCTGTTGCTGTAGGAGAAAAGCCTGTTCCGCTTCCTTTTGTCGTTGTATAAATTTCTCCAATTCTTCTTTCTGTCTCTGTCTAAAATTCTCCACTTGCGGTAATGAAGAAAGTAACGAAGGTTCCGGAACAAATTCTTGCGAGGAGAGAAAATCCACAAAATCCCAATTCACCTCTTCTGAAAGTAAGTCCGAGTTCCCTTGGGCAGTCTCCCCTGCTGGTGCACCCCAATGGACCGTTTTCTGAGTTTCCGTCATGTTGAATCACTGTCGCATAGACTGCATGCACACAAGCGCTAGCGAATCTATATTGACTACGTGACGTCACAGACTGCTCTCTTCGGATTGGATGCGAGCTGACTGAATTCTGTAACGCGTGTTCGGATTGGTAAATGAACTCAATCCGTTTCAATCCTTCCTCCGCCTATAAATAAGCGCCGTTCAGTGCATTGATTCACCTGTTCTCGTCGCTTCAAGATGTGGACTACAGTTGAGTCATCCACCCTTGTGTCTTCCATGATGTTTCGGACAGACTTGCTCATGTATGTCCGATCGAAGTGGACCGTTGTCCACAGGACCAACACCAGCCTGTGGATACGTAGGATCTACGTCGAAAGACAAGGATGCCTGAAAAGAGTGCTGATGTACGGACCAACAGTAAGACGCAGCCTAAGGACAAGAAGAAGACCAATGCGGTGCCATTTATGTTAATGAATACATTAACATAAAACCCAAAGGCCCTTTTCAGGGCCAGCCATATTTCTCGAAAAGAGATAGTCTTTTGAATTGCCTACCCCTTTTTTAAATTTAAATTTAAATTTAAATTTTAAAAAAAACTTTTTTTTAAAAAAAAAAATCCCATGTTAAATTCCCCTTGTCCGTATAGTATCCCACAATTTATTCCCATGTTAAATTCCCCTTGTCCGTAAAGTGTCCCACGATTTTCTCCATGTTAATTCCCCTTGTCCGTAAAGTGTCCCACGATTTTTCTCCATGTTAAATTTCCATTGTCCGTAAAGTGTCCCAAGGGTGTTTTTAATGCTAATTCCCATTGTCCGTAAAGTGTCCCCCTTCACTACTCTTATTTAATGAAAAGTAGTGGATACGATTTCGGTCTCATAATTCTGACTTAGGTGTCTACGATTCCAACTCTGGGTCCAGTTGGGATATGCTCACTACGGGGATCAACAATGTCATGACCTATCACGGAATAAGTGTCAAGCCAGTGATCGCAGATGCTATGCAAGTCACTCCTGGCATAGAGTTATAACAACTAGAGTGTGGAGAATGGTGAGGTGGGGCGGAGGAAGACCCAAGATCCCCATTTAAATTATCAAAAACGAATGTCAAAGTTCTATTTATGCATTTATAAGGTGTAGACAGTATTACAATCACATTATAGCATATATAACTTTAAAATATATCATTGATGCCAAGATCGACCGCTACGGTGGCCTAGTGGTTAAAGCGTCCGCCTCTGATGCAGGAGGTCGTGGGTTCGATCCCCGGCCGAGTCATACCAACGACTTACAAAAATGATACTAACAGCTTCCTCGCCTGGCGCTCAGCATTAAGAGGTTAGTGTTAGGACTGGTCGGCCTGTTGTCAGGATAATGTGACTGGGTGGGACATCATGCTACATGTCTGCGACATGATGCCCCAGTGGTAGACATCACTATAAGCTGTCACACTGCAGACATCGTAGCGATATGACTGAACAATTGTTAAAGCTACGTTAAAAATCCAAATCACACACACACACACACACACACACTGATACCATGAGCATAACAAAATATACCTATTTAATATTTTTACTTTGTAGATAAATGCAAGCTTGTAATATACCTCAGTATCCAATGTGTTTTAGTTATCTCACTTTGCTAATTATATAAATGAGTCCTTAAATAGTTGCAGAATGCGTGAACGTCATATTTATAAAATGAATACTAACATGCCCACGGAGTAAGTTTCTACTTCTTCTTCCTCAAAAGCAAATGAAATAAAAACAAAAAGTCCTTCTTTGAGGATACGCTCTAAAGCTGAAGCGAGGAATATGGTTTGCCGTAAGTATTCTCTTCCTCCTCCTTGTTATTACGTATTTGCATGCTCGTGCGGGTCGAGGCCCTAGTACATAAGAGCTAGACTAGACAAAAAGTAGTCATTACTTGTGGCATGGTTTGGATGTCTGCTTTGAACGAATTACAACTCTCCAACTCGCTGAATTATATTGGTGTAATTCTATAATTTAACTGGTAACAGTTTTTTCATCTGGAATCAATTGGTGAATACAGATTCTTTATCACTACTGCAGAATGACAGTAGCTTCTTTTTCATAACGGTAGTAGTGTTGCTGTAAGTGGTGGTGGTGGCAGTATATGTACCCGTAGTAACAGTGAAACCATAACAACAATCATTATCGTCATCGTCGATTGATTGATTGAATAACCGATGGACAGATTTATATTCCCATATTTCTAGAGGGCAAAGGGAACTCTGTCTTTCTTCTCGGTGTTGAAAATATCTATTTTATAACACTGGAATAGCCAAAACGAAACATAATTATTGATTTTGTTTAGTTTTTCAAGGTTTAAAACTCGTTTTTTTCTAAAACTATCTGATGCTAATTTTTCACTCCAATTGTATCTGTTTCAGTTGGTATAATAATAAAAAAAACCTTCTTCATTAGATGAGTATCGAAGCAACTGCCTCTTATACGTCAAAGCGATGGATAGAAGTATTTAATTTATGTATCACCGATCTCGACAAGAAATTATGTTTAGAATCATGGTTCTTTTAAAACTTATAATAATAATAACAACGTGGACTTACTTCAGCACCTAATCTTTAGAAGCTCTAAGCACTTTACAATCTTAGATAATACAAAACAAGCACAACAACAATATTACAAAAACAAAAATCATGAAATGTTACAACAACAAAAACACAAAAACATGCTGACAACAATTAAGGAAATAAACATCATTATGTCTTCAAGTCTCTTCTTGTAGTCGAAATAGCTGAGTTTTATGGGCACTCTTTAACGAGTTCACAGTGTCCTTGTGTCTAAGATCAGTGTGATATTTGTTTCTCGTGGCTGGGCCATGTCAGGCAAAAGAAAGTTGTCCGTATGACTTCGTTTTAACAACGACAGTAAGAGTGTTAAAAAGAGGAAATTAAATTTCTAAATGAAGTGTACACCTGGGTGAGGTCAGACATAGGTATATTTGACTGAAGCCAGTCAACGAAACCTAGCACAGTGAACATATTTTGTGTTTGATCTAGCTCGAACGGTTTAGCCTGTGAAGGTTACAGAGCGGTGGGGGAGGGGGGTAAGATTCAGTTCCTCGTACCCTAAGAATGACCCTTGCAACCGTGTTTTGAACTTTTTGAAGTTTCTGTAGTTGGTACTGAGACGAATCAGATAGAATTGAATTACAATAATCCAGTCTTGAAAGTACTATGATACACATAAGTGTTTTAGTAATATCAACCTAAAGAAAACTGTGACAGGAGCTCACGAGTCTCAGCTCCAGATATGCAGCCCTGCATATGTTCATGACATGTTGTGGCAAAGAGTGCGTACTGTCAAGAGTGACACCTAGGTATAGTACTGACTGTGAATTGTTAATTGTGTGATTACTGTTACTTACTGTATGAGATAAATGATGTGAATGAGAAAGTCTTTGTATGGTGATCAGGATGGCTTCAGTTTTGTTATCTTTTTATGCAGCTTTTTACATGTCATCCACGACTTTATATCGTAAATGCACCTCTCTGCGCCTTGGATGGTAGCCTCATCTTCAGCTGGTAGCTGGATTTATATATGTTAGTATTATCAGCGTACTATTAGCAAGATACAAGACGTCGATCTACGACACTTGAGAGTGGCTGAGTGCAAAGAATGTTTAGAAAGGGGTCCAGAACAGAACTTTGTGGAAGACCAAAACATAGATCAGGAGTGTTTTCCATTTACGGACACAGTTTGTTTCCTGTTAACTAAGTAGGACTTGAACCATAGTAAGGCTGTATCGTGAATTCCTAATACGTGCTGGAGACGGTGAGGTAATATATCATGACCTATTGTGTCAAATGCCGCAGACGAGTCAACGAAGGTGAAGATTAATTTTTTCTCTCCATATTCCAAAGCATAGAGAAGATCACCAGATACTCTCAAAATGGCAATTTCAGTAATATGGCTAGGCGATATGCAGACTGCACGTTACTAAAAAAAACGGACGTTTTGACTTCAGACACAAGTTGGGATAGAACATCTTGTTCTAAGAATTTTTACATGAATGAGATGTTAAAAACAGGGATTTACAGGGATTTAGTTACTTAAATCGTTAGGATCAATTGTCGGTTTTTTAAATAGTGTCTTTACAATAGCAGCTTTGAGAAATGATGGGGATTCACCAGATGAAATGGAAATATTGATAACATCGGTTCGTGAAGGCAATATTGAATCTAAGTACTCAAGCAGTAGTGATGTTGGAATTGGATCGAGTTCACATGACTTTAGAACGCTCTTCATCACGACTGCATGAACCAAATCCATATAAACACTTTCAAATACTGTCACAGATTGCTTGGTATATTATGTATCACAAGTGTATGGTGATTGTGTATCAACTGAAATTGTGTTGTCAAACGTAGCTCTAATGGGTAGAACTTTATCATGGAACAAATTTGTAAACAGGATCGGAAGGTTGACTGGAAAGAAGACTCTTGGAAGTGGTGCACATTTATTAATTGACATAAGTTTTTTCTTAATCTTGAAGAGCTCTTTGCAGTTTGAACTTTCAGTGATCTTCGTACTGTAGTAAGCTGAATTTGCTGCATGAACTAGGTTACATTCTTCTTAGCAGCTGCAGAGATCTGCTAATGAATAGTGAGGCTGGTGGAAAGCCAAATCGTCTCAGCCTTATGGCGTTCTCTTTTGGCAGTGCGAAGCTGATCTTAGTAGCGAACAGAGATGGAGGGTTAGCGACTGATACGTTGAGATGCCATATGACGCTGACGTGATCCGATGCAAGTTCATGGGACACCAATAAAGACTGTAGAATTTTATCATAAGATATATGAAGAGCCCAGTCCAAAATGAACCATGTTTATGGGTAGGTTGGATAACGGACTGTTTGGAGTTGAAAATATGAACAGATTATAGGAACTTTGATGTGCATGGGTTTCCAGGACAATCAAAGTGAAAGTTGAAATCTCTAAGAATAATCAGATTATCACCTTTCGAAATTCCAAACTCCAGGAGATCGGGATAGTGCTCCAAAAGGAGAGATTTTGGTCAGCTTGTTCTTTCTACTTTGAGGAGGCCGGTAGAGGCAAAAAACAATGGGCTGACTTCTGTGCCATTTTAAGTAAGGTTTGGACCGGTTCAAGCGATGTGTGTTCTAAACTGAAATTGTAGTGTGGTTAAGAAGGCAAATTATTGAGTTCTTTGCGATAACACCTATACGAACCCTTCTAATGAATCAAGTCTCCTACACAAAATTATATTTCGCACTTCAGCAGACACTTGCTTAAATTCGGGCAGATCTTTGTAAAACTTATAGTTTATTGAGGACAACCTTTCTATAAATCTAGTTATTACAGAGTTCAGATCGTACTTTTCTGCCATTATACAGATAGTACAGTAAGTTGTAGCAGCAGCAGTAGTAGAACTGGTTCGGAAGCCATTCTCGAATGCAGCCGCAAATTTAGAAGCGTTCATCATCATCAGCATGACATTTGTACAGTCATCCAGAAGCCATTGTACTTGGTATTCATGCGCTAGTGGTAACACTTTCGGTACAATATCATCTGAAAACGAATAGGACAGTGGCGACGCTTATACCTTCAAATAACAATCGTTAGTCTTAACAGTTTAAAAGTCATGCCGCAAGCACCAATCCTTTAAAATACTTCATATCACTTAAGACTTGTGAAACTAAATTTTGCATTCTTTCATCAAATATTTCAAGTATTTTGCCAATTTAAGCCACCCAACTGAACCACTCCCATGTGTCCTTACAATAGGTATGCACTACTTGTTTTCAATCTTGTGAAAAAACATTAAACATCTTTTGGACGGTAGAGAAAAACTTCAAAACATTCTTCCTATACAACTACCAGTGTGATTTCTTAGACATTTCTTTGTCTACGGCTGCATAAGTTAGTAAACGAAGGAGTATCATTAGCTATTAATAATTAAAAACAAAATGTTGTGAAATGTTCTAAATACACTGAGGAATACGAAATAGGCCAAAACGTTTTAATTATGTAAACAAATATTCACAAACTTTAATATATACGAGTTATTTTATTCTTTCAAAACCAATAATAATAATAATAATACCTACAGCATAAATTTATCGCATAACTTACAGGTAACCTTTAAACGCTTTCCTGGGTGTGTGCACTGCAAGAAAGTCAAAACATCTTCATATTTCTTGCCAGGAAGAGTTAACACATCCAGATCTTTCTCTTTAAAGTTGGATTCGAACATCAGCCGAAAAACAGGTGATAGCAGGACTAGATGAGACTTTGGGACATACAAGTCCCTACTCTCCACCTTGAGCTGAATGTCAGTCCAGCGAGATTTTCCTGTAAAATCTGAGTCTTGCAAATCTTTAGTACCACTGCTGCTCTTCTCAGACTGTTCAGAATCAGGTTTTAATTTCTTGGTAGATGACATCTTTATTTTCTTCACCACCCTATAAAAGTTAGTGATGTATTCAAAATATATTTATCACATTAGTCATAGCACTTTATTATTTTCAATGCTTTCTGGTTGACCAGTTTATGGTATACACTGTGATTTGTTTATGTTAAACAACATTTTCATGACCGATCTGTAAATCCTTTCATGCCTTTCCAATATATTTGAAGAAGAGCTCGACTTTTCAAGTTTGTTCAAGTTTTATATAAAATTCCAAAGAACATAACGAACAGTGCAGAACCAGCTTTTGGCTCTCATTGAGTTTTTGTCAAATGCAAGAATTACGAAAACATTACACATAAGACAAACAAAAAACACCAATTAGAAAGCTGAATTTACAAACTTTACATGATTATAGATCTAACTGAAGTATTATTTTTAAATAATGGAGATATCGCGAATTAGTGATTTTGAAAACCGCGAAAATGGCAATTTCTATAGTTTTGACATACAACAGGAGTAGCAAAAACGCCATATGTTCATAATATAAAGTGATATAGTCATAGATTATGTCCCGGATATTTAATTGTCTCTTTATTATGAATAACAACTGCACTAATACTTATATCAAAAAGAACAAATAAATGGTACTAACTGTAAGTAAGTGAATAAATAATGAAATAAATGAACCAATTTAATTAGAAAATATGTTCCCAAAAGATATTAATGATATATTTGCATTTCTTAACTTTTATTTACGTTTGAGCACCCCTTTGGAATCTTCTTGGTCTCAATTACTTTTCAGCGTTCTTAGGAGGCTTATACATTAGGATTTCATTTTTTTTCCTTGTTTGGTAACTCCAGTTGTGGGCAACTGATGTTTGTGTTATGTCACTGGAAGTATGGCGAAGTGGAGAGGTGTTTCGCTTCTGCACTTCAGTCCATCTTCATTTTCATCCAATAAGATTTGTGTTTTTTATGTGCAGTTTTTCGGTTCTTCCATATACTGGAAATCATAAATCTTATTAGTGATGAGAAAAATTCCATTGTCTCTTTTGCATGTTTTGTTCGGACCATGTATGCCCACTTTATCACTCGTCAAACACATTTATTAGCACAGTGACGACAGCAAAACTGAACATTTGCATTACCTCCAATGACATTATATTAACTGCAATTGTCCATGACAGCAACTGGAGTTCAAAAACCAGAAAATAAAAGGACGCTTGCTGGATACGCTGAGTAAGGCACATTCTCTATAACCTTTAAGATACCAGAAAAGGGCAGCTGAATTTCTACAAGATGAACACAGAATAAAGTTAGGCCTGAATTTTTAATTTAAAAAAAATACTAGTTCGACTTTTATATTCCTTCGTGACTAAGAATCGCAGGTAATTAAATCATTAAAAGTTTGTACGATTCTCTCTCTCTCTCTCTCTCTCTGTGTGTATATATATATATATATATATATATATATATATATATATATATATATATATATATATATATAAATCTTTTCGAGTTGTTTTGTGTATATCAATATTGTGTGCTTATTGTTTGTTCGTGATTGAGGTTTTGCCTACATGATTCATAATTCAACTCGAAACGATTGAGCATGCTTTTCCTTTTGTCTATACCAACTCGGTTCTATTTCTGAGAGAGAGAGAGAGAGAGAGAGAGAGAGAGACTGGATTGACATGAAAAAGACATAACTGGCGTTTGACAGCGCCATTGTTTTAACCGAATTTTATTTCTTTCATTCTTTTATTCCTTAGAAATCTCATACAGTGTTAACCACGTGATTGTCTTCTTACAATTTCGTATACAGTATTGTGAACATGAAGATCTATATGAACTTACTTACTATTCAACTTTTTCTAACAGTGAAAGAGAGAGAGAGAGAGATAATGTGTGTCTGTGTGTCTGTGTGTGTGTGTGTGTGTGTGTGACTCTGTGTGCTAAAATGAATATTCCATGACATAGATATAGTAAACATACCATAGATGATTAAATCTCCAATGCATGCAACTTCAAATACTGGCAGTATCATTGAGAAAATATCAATTTGTTTCAGGTGTTTGACAGGCAGTAATATCAAAATGATCACTGCTTGGGGAATATTGTATTTCACTAATGATGGTGCATGCAGTGTGGATTAAACATTCATAAAACTTGCTACTGACATTAGTTACATGCGATATCTCTAAGAAAATGCAAACTTGTATTTGCCCAAGGAACATTGCCTTACTTAAACGTACAGTGCTGAAGGCGTATGATCACAAAAGCAACGTGCCTGTGCATGCGCGGTTATTATAGACAACAAGAGTAACCTGAACGAAACATTATATGTCCGACACATTTTTAATAGTATATCGATACCTAACATCTGCGGATATAAACCATTTGTCTTCTTTCAGCCACAATGACCTTGACCTTTTAACCCACAATCCAATAAGGTAATTATGTCCCCCATGTGCAAGCCAGTGACAAAGTTTTGTACCTGTAAATGTTGAAGAATTCAATTTGTTCAACGAAAACGAGATCTGTAATAGACAGACAACACCCTATCAAGCTCTGCTATATGGCGGGCGGGGGCCCCGAGTAGCCGAGTGGTCTAAAGTGCTCACTGTTACGGATCACTGCCATCTCACCTCTGTCTGTATGGGTTCGAGTCTCCGATTCGGCCAATATATGTGAGAAAGCTTGCCGGTAGCTTCTAGTGGGTCTGTGGTTCTTTCCGGGGTTTTCCCGGGTTCTTCCTCCACCATTTATAATGGCAGCCTTGTATAGCCTACCTTGTGCTGAAAATGGCGTTAAACTAAAAAAACAACAACAGCAACTATATGGCGGGCATATACAAATGTTTACTTTAGGGTATTGACTTGTAACGGCACTTGGAATTATATGTATATAACATGGCTGGAGAAGTTGTCCGTGTCTTTTACTTGTAGATATTCAGAGCTACTATGAGGTAACTATAATCCGATTTCTGAAAATCACCTAAAAGAATTGGTAAGGATCTAAACTTTTTATGACGCAGATGTTTTTTCTCATCATAGGTCATTATCATATACGTTTGGGCCAAGTTTTGACCTCCTGCAAACTTTTTGTTCCAAAAGGTGTCCTCTTAAAGCCAGCTGGTCTAGATACTTAAATGAGATGAGGGACACACATTCTACCTCTAGGACTTAAGGTCTCGTACTTGTGTAGGGTACAATGAAAGCACCTTTTCTCATCAATGTCATAGAAAGTGACGTAATCATATACAGACCATCAGGTCACATACCTGCACATATAATGATGCCACTCATGTATGTGCAGTCGATGTGGATAACGTGACCTTCCTAATGCAGAAAACCAAACATTTCAAAACATTTTTCTTCAACAAGCATAATCTGAACTTCTATTGTCACAATTATTTCCCCCTAGCGCTTATTAGCAATTTAACCAATGTTATTGATATAAAAACGTTTCCCTCAATCTGCTTTATTCAAGTGTTCTGTCGCACATGCTAAGTGACCCTTCTTAATTTGCCTAAAAGAATGCATACATTAGCAAGTGTCATCCCTTTAGAATTTAAAAGTGACTAAACTCTGTAGATAAACATAGAAAACAAAAGCATGGCTGTCAAAGAGCAAGAAGTAAACAACACCTTCCCAATTTCGATACGGTGGCGTTGAAAATCACGTGACATGTTCAGCAAGCACTTTTTAAGACTAAAAACAATTTGTGCACCGAGATTTATGTAAAATCTAAGATAAAAATTGGCAAATAAAAGAGGAAATCAGATTATCATAACAAACTTTGAATGTTATATTGATACACGTACTTCTTATGATTCATTGAAATTGCACAATTTTACTTGCGGCAATCTCATTAAAATCAAATCTCTGCTGTCCAATGTAAAGATCTGACGACGTCCGCTCAAGGGTCATGCTCTGGTGACCTTTGAATTAACCAAGGGAAATGCAGCTTTGGAAAATCGTAAAGTGAAACAAATCGTTCGGTACACATTCATGCTCTTCATCCACAATGTTCTGTCTCCAAACGCGAAGCTATAAGACTTCACCTGATTGATTGATAAAGTTTGCGATTATTGTAATAGCTTAGGTTACAAGAACGTGACCCCTAAGCGGTCGCTGTGAGATCTTCATGTATAACGGCGGAGATATGATTTTAATAAGACTGTACTTAATGTGATTTAAACAACACACGTCCGACCGTACAACATAGCATTTACTACCTTAAAGTCAACGAAAACGTGATAAAAGAATGCTATCTGAAACTTGTTTGTACTTTGCTGGCGAGACAACAAACATTGCAATAATTAGGCACACATTAAACATAGTATGCTGAAGAGTGAGAGCCAGCTATTACGATCGTCTCAGTGAAAGGTCTCATAACTCTATCAAATAATTTTTAGACTTCATAAATGTATTTGTCCAAGATAGTCTTGACTCAAAGTTTTAAACAAAAGTGGCTTCAAATTAAAATGATGCAGGCAAAACAATTTCCACGAGTCATCAATTTTTAATGACTGGGTTTTTAATATGCAGCTATTATAAACATTGTCGACACGATTTAAGTAATATCGCAATTGGCAGTGGTCAAAATGTCCTTTCGTCAACTATTTCGCCTGTCAAGCCGTCCAGTCTCAATTTCTAGTTCGAAATTTCTTTGCTTTTGAAGGGCAATATCTCCTTGTCGGAATCAGGGGATCTTTAGTGGATATTAATCATAACTCCAGAGGGTGCAGCTTAAATCTTTAAGAACAAGATCATGAGAGATTTTGTTTAAATTATGTTGGAAGTGAAAGGCTGTCTTTTTTTTACCGGGCTTTATGTACTCTTTTTGCTTGTAGAAATTGTCATCAAATGTAGCAATTTGTCGTGGAGAATAACATATGTTTAGGAATTTGGAGGTCAAAAATTAAGGTAACGATTGCCAACAGGTTACAGCTTTTAGACGTAATCTTGTGTTAGACAGGCTGACATCAGACTTTGCCTCAACTTTTATCTGTGTGCTTGGAAACATTTTAAAGTTTAAGGTTAATGTCAACGAGTGAACTATTATACGATTTTCTTGTAAATCAGGTCATTTTAGGAAGTGATTATATTTAATACTTCCATGGATGGCAATACATGTTTGAATATTAAAGTATTATTTACTTGCACGTTCATTCATTCCTTCCTTCATTCATTCATTCATTTAGCGATTTAAATTTACTAATACCATCTTTCTCTACTATTTTGCCTAGACGTTTACCACGGCAGATGCTTTGTGGTTTCGATGAAACAAAAATGATCAAGCAATAACCGACCCCCTAGTATCTACACGTCGCCATTATACTTGGTCCAGAACTGGTGCCTACCTGGACTTGACCTTATTTGTCGACAATACGAATTTATAGCAAATACTAGTGTCTTTTGTCCATACAGTATCGTACACCGAGAGAATGATCCAAATGAAGGTATTATGAAGGACATGGGGCCATCCATTTAGTACGTACACAAAATCTGGCAGAGCTTGACCCCTCCCTCCCACCTATTTCCATGTACACATACTTACTTTTTTACACCCCTCCCACCTGCGTACGAACGCTTGACGCATCCCACCCCCACCCCCCAATTGTATAGAACGGCCTATATTTTAATCCACGCAGAACCGATCAAGGAATAATAATATTAACGTGTTTAATAAAACAGATACTCCATCGACGTTGAATGTCTGGCTGCATCAAAGTAATAAGCTGTGTAACTTTAAAAAGTTTGTCTAGTGTCCGTTAAAATTCAAACGCCGACTGAACCCAGTCGAACAGGTTATGTATTAGACAAACTATTATCGAGGTTTCACCCCCCCCCCCCCGCGTTTCCTATGCGTACGTACATTATCAGTAGACCCCACCCACCCCACTCCATGCGTACTTACTAAATGGACGGTCCCCTATGGGGCTAAGGTCCCTGTTAGGCCAAAGAAAAGTCGATCAGAGACAACATATAGTAGGAAAACAAGTATACCTAGAGAGATTGTTGGGGGAGGGCGACCAAATAGTATACCCAATCTACCACTAAATCCACCCTGTCCAAATACCTAATAAAAATATTTAAATATATTAACGGAGTTTTACTCCTGAAGAGATATCCGACCCACCTTCCTTGTCTAACTAACTCAAAATCTTAACATATTATTAAAGTTATACACGTGAAGAGTTCATGAGACCGTTTTACAACAAATCCAAAGGCTGACCCTCCAGCATACGGTACGTGGGATTTCTAAAGCTAAAGCTGCTTCCTTTTCTTAACGAATGTATATGGTATATTTTCAATGAAACGATAATGATAGTGAAAGTGGTAGACAAAATGATTGCCAGTTTACTGACATTCACTGACCTCGTTTGAAATAGTATTCTTCCTTACACCATGTGGAACACACACACACACACGCGCGCGCGCCAAATGCTGAATATTTTCCATACCTGCGACAGGGAAGTCCTATAGTAACTAGCACACTGTTTTTTTTTTCTCAGTCTGCTTAATACAGGATTAGCACTCTGTACCAACGCGGCTCCTGGACAAACTTGTGTCTGAATACCCTTTATTATGACAGTAAAGTAGATAATACACGGGATGCAGTGTGGTTAAGTACAATTATATCGATTAGTCTAGTCTGTAAGTGCGTTGTACGTAATAAGGTACTATTTCACTATTTGTACTTCAGCAGTTAACGTCAGTAAGGAATGTACGGAAATTCACGACTGATCTTGCTACGACTTTATTGATATTAAGAGCATGTTTTCACATTAAATAACAAAATAATCAATAACAAAGTATGAATGTTTTTCAAATATGTATATTTGTCACAAAGTAATTTCAAATATTATAAAGATAATTACATTTATGAACCTTTAATCCCATGTTTTTATTGTTGTTTGCTCTGATAGATATCTTGCACGGGAACCACTCCGGTGGCCTAGTGGTTAGAGCGTCTGCCTCAGATGCGGGATATCACGGCTTCGAACCCTGGCCGAGTCATACCAAAGACATAAAAAATGGTACTAGCAGCTGCCTCGCTTGGCGCTCAGCATTAAGAGGTTAGTGTTAGGACTGGTGATGTGATGTGATGTGATTTTGATTTTTAACGTAGCTTTAACAATTTTTCAGTCATATCGCTACGATGTTTGCAATGTGGCAGTTTATAGTGATGTCTAGCACTGGGGTATCATGCCGCAGACATGTAGCATGATGTCCCATCCAGTCATATTATCCTGACATCAGGCCAACCAGTCCTAACACTAACCTCTTAATGCTGAACGCCAAGCGAGGCAGCTGTTAGTACCATTTTTTAAGTCTCTGGTATGGTTCGGCCGGGGATCGAACCCACGACCTCCCGCATCCGAGGCGGACGCTCTAACCACTAGGCCACCAGAGCGGTCTGTTAGGATTGGTCGGCCCGGTGTCAGGATAATGTGACTGGGTGGGACATCATGCTATACGACTGCTGCATGATGCCCCAGTGCAAAACATCACTATAAACTGTAACACTGCGGACATCGTAGTGATATGACTGAAAAATAGTTGAAACTACGTTAAAAATCCAACACACACACGCACACACAGGCACACTGCGATAATCACCCCCTCCTACCTCCCAACCGGGACCGGGGCTGCGTTAGAAGGTGTTTCTGGAGAATATTATGCAATTTAAACTCAGTATAATTTATGTCTATCACTAGAGTGAATGAGTGTCCTGTCGGAATATTAGACTGTTTTTCTGTTTCAATGGCTTTACTCATCGGCAAACTTTCTCAAAAAGATAACCAAGAGCTCAGAATGATACATACACCCCCGAAAGGTGTTGGGAGGTAGACCTGACTCCTTCTGGGAAGCCCTCTCTGGCGGATCAGGCGGAAGAACATATATGCTTTTCCAGTTAGAGCAAAGGGAAAGAGCTGTTTGAACATCGCAGGACATCAGCTTAGGTGCAGTAGGACCTGATGGCAAGCCACTGCATCGGGACTCGTCTCCAGATGTCTCCACAGGCATTGCTGTAGTATGTCTTCTCTGATGACAAGATTGTTACTGAGCTATTTATCGCGATGGGTAGAGTGCACTGGTTGGAAGTCCAAGATAGCTTCTAGCCTGAAGATGGAGTCATAAAACTTGAAAAGGACGGCCAGCATAAGCAATCACTCAACTAGCAGATAAAACGTATGCCAGTGGGTCAACAGTTTGGTCCCGCTTTGGGTCAGCCTAGCTTTAATCCGGGCTGATGCCTGCTTTGAGCATTTTTTTTACTGTATATGTTATCCTTCAAAAAAAGTACCAAAACACCGCTTCGGGTCAGTGCCACTGCTCGGACTTGTGCCTCACTTGCCGTTCTCTGGTGGAATTCCCGTACTGACACACACTCCCTCCCGTAGGCAACAGTAACAGCTGCAAATGTAACATAATTTGTGTGTGTGTGTGTGTGTTTGCCTGTGCATTTTATTGTCATCCATATTCAGGTACTGTATACTCCAACGCTGTATTATCGGGGGCTCTATATTATCGCGGCAAACGGGATTTTCCGATTAATTTTGGACACGCGCCGTCTTGCGGTTGTCTCCAGATGTAAAGCTGTAGCCAGAAAGGACGCAAATATCTTACATCACGATTTCCTCTAAAATGTCAACATTGTTTTAATAAGTTTACATCGAAGAAGAATGAACATAACGTTTTGGTAAAGCACATGCATTTATGTTGATCATCATGTAAAAAAAACTCCAGTTGACCTGCATTGGCTTTATGAAATATATTTAGAGTGTCATCTGATGTTTGATGATTATAGGTCATATAAAGATGGTGACATACATTCCATACAAGGTTAGGGTTGTAATCATTGCATGGTAGCGAATTATGGACCTAAATTTATAAAATGTTGCTTATGATCATACTTCTCGTTCATAAATAATAACATAATAACAATTAAGCTTCTTGAAATCAGTAATATTTCAATAATACTATTAATAATAGTTGTTATATATTTACATTTCATTGCCCACATTACATTTAAAATTCATATCAAGTTAAATAATAATTACTATTAATTTGTAATGTTGTTGCATTTTGTAATTCATGGATTTACTCTTGAATTACATTTGTATGTTTGATTCTATTATTGGATCCTTCTTTTTACTGTGGAACTATTATGCCAGTACAAGCGTGGACATTTGTTATCATAGGTAAGTTGTGATTTATGTTTATTATAATACCTGCGTGCTACCATGCATAAGTTAGTCATATACCGCGATAATATAGAGTTGTTCCCCCACTGTACGTTAATCTGGGTCAGCCACCAGATGTTGTTTTATTTTAATTTACGAGCTTCGATTGATAAAGATTTTTTGTAGGAATAGAAAGAGGGAAAGTCATTGAAACTTTATAAATTAAAAGTAAGCAGCAATAGCAAAACAGTTTTAATATGTACCAATAAGAACATTAAGTACCGCGATAATACTGCGTTCCCGGCTATTAGAGGTCTCACGCAAATCATATCACTTCTAATACTGATCCATACATGATAGTCATTCAATTATTATCCTTGTTTTCAGACATTTCCATGCAATCGGTATTAACATAATGTGAACTATAAATGATGAAGAAGGGCATTTCTACTCCTAATTTCAATACTCAGATTCCTTTCTTTGGTATCTCTGGTCTCAGAGTGAGAAGAGTAATTATTTGGCTTAGAAAGGCACTCTTCATTTTCAGGAGCATGTGCGATCGGTCTCTTCAGAGGCATATAAAGTACATTCGTTCCTGTGTGAGTGTGATTTGCTTTTTTAACGTAGCTTTAACAATTTTTCAGTCATATCGCTACGATGTCTGCAGTGTGACGTTTATAATGATGTTTAACACTGGGGCATCATGCCGTAGACATGTAGCATGATGTCCCACCCAGCCACATTATCCTGACACCGGACCGACCAGTCCTAACACTAACCTCTTAATGCTGAGCGCCAAGCGAAGCAGCTGTTAGTATCGTTTTTGTAAGTCTTTGGTATGACTCGGCCGGGGATCGAACCCACGACCTCCCGCATCCGAGGCGGACGCTCTAACCACTAGGCCACTGGAGCGGTTACACACATTCATTCCTGTCAGTTGTTCCAATCAAGTAAAAGTTTATGGTTTAGGTCCAGAGCCTAGCCGAAGGAAGAAAATAAGCGAACTGAGAACGAATCACGCGCACTCGAGAGGGTGTGTTAGCACCCTCTCTATTTCTACAGGCATAGAGCGAGTCGCGCCCCTCCCCCCCCCCCCCCTTTGAGGGAGGAGCAGTACTCTTTCATAATCCTAAACCCTTTAGTGGCGACGATATTGAACCATCCGGTAAGTGAGAACTACTTTACAGCAGCTTAGGAAGGGTCAGCCTAAGGATCTGAATCTCCTAACGGTTGTTGTCGTGTGACAAATCATTGACCAGTCACAGATCAATGGCGAGTGACCAGTCATTGATCTTCGTTCACCAGTTACCAGGCACTGGGCCCCGGTCACCGGCCGCCTTTCTGTGAGTGCCAGCCATTGTATTTGGAATCCGCTGCGTACGGGGATGGTGATCGGATGAGACCCCCTCAAGCTACGCTATTGTTGGATCCCGCTTGGGACTGAAATTAGGTGTTCAAGCGCCAAGCTATGGAAGAGGATCAGATTTAGTAATCTCCTCCCCCTTTTGTATTACCTCATCCAATAGTTATGCCTTGTGTTGTCATCCAATGCAGGGAAATAATGGTTCCTTCCCATTATGGAGACATACTTCGGGGCCTTGGTCTCATTCAAGAGAGGCAGATGTTGCTGTCCATGTCCCGATTTCACCGTAATACAAAGTGAAGATTTAAAGGACTGCATCAGTCGGCGCACTTTTCCCAATGCCATAAATGACAGTCCACTCGCTGTCCGTGAGGAGTTACTGGTCGATATTCCCCTTACCTACATGTCTTCCCCGAAACAGAGTAACACTGAGGAACAAAGTCCCACCTCCCAAAAGCGAGAGAAGGATGAAGACGTCGTGTCAGTCCTCGTGGACTCTCACGAGTTCGGTGCAGAGCAGGCTGAGATGGTGCCCCTTCCCATCCGGTACCCCTCCGCCCCTCACAACCGAGTGGTGAAGGAGGAATAAGTTTGGTCCTTGGACAAATCGGTCAACGAAGTTTATCGCTTTCTACTCCCTGATTGGTATTCCAGTACTGCAGGTTTGGAGGATACAAAATAGTTCTCCATTTTGGAGAGACTATTCGGAACTACCTCCTGCACGGGATTCCTCTTCCTGCCCCATTCGGCTATGATCAAAGGAACATTTGCAAAGGTTTTATAATGGCAAATATTTTGGAAGGCAGCGCAAGGGTGGTCATATGCTTAGCACAAAAGGTGGCCTAAGAGGATACCATCTTACAGTAGTGGACACTCATGCCATAAAGGTGAGCATTGCCTTGTTTTCCTTCTGCAAGTTTTGGGGGTCATCATCCTCCCACCGAAGTGACAAATTCAGCTACGCAATAGTTGCAATTGTCGCATTACTGATGGTATTATATATTGCGTAGGGGAGGGAATTAATTTTAATAATGCACTTTTTTTCGCGACCGATGGCATGCAGTGCACGAATCAATTTGGCTGGATGATGATTTTAAAAGGAAGTCATATTTAATTTCGTCAGAAAGGAAAGAAGAGAGTGGGGAGTTTTACAGTTTATTTACGTGGGGCAGATAAAAAGCGAGTAAGGCGGCATGTTAACGATTGGATTTCTTTTTTGATCACATTAATGAACAAATTGTATTCTTGTATTTATTTTTCAAGAATGGCTAATTAACGAAACGATGATAATGAATTAACTCAAAAGTATCCCGCTAGTTTACCTCACATATAACTAGACTTGACAGTATTGATTATGTCGTTATGTAACTGTTCCTACTTTTGATGTAATATTTATCCTAGTTCTCAACCTGAAAAAAAAAAAACATCATATTGTGTATCTAATGTAAATGTTGAGTTGGCGAATGCCTCCTTTATCTGTAGATAACGCCATCATGATTAAGATGATATAGCACGTGCCTGCCATTCACAAACAGAATGGAAAATATTGACCTTAAATGTTGTTTGCGTTATTGGGTCCATTGGAATTCACACGAAAAGACCACTTACCCGGTAGGGGAACAATATCACCTTTCTCTACGATGGTACACTGTAGCAGTCATCAACTGGCATGAACCATCCCTTATCGGGTGAAGCTGGTTATGTACAGTGGATCGTATCAATCAAACATATAGAGAAGATATTTTTATTCCTATTTATATATACACGAGTTTGTGATTTGTATATGTAAATGTACCTCATGTCCTTGTCCTACTTGTGTCTGTGCCATTTCTCTATGTGTTTTTAATCTCCTAAAGGACGAAATAAAGATGGAATACCGTAGGCATCAAATGAAAACTACGAAAATGTCGCATTTTGAAATTTAACTTTTGTCCATGATTGTAGGTTGTACTATAGATTATAGTAACCATAACGTTTATACAGTATTTAAGTTCAAGGCCAGTCTTGTTTACAGTTAAAAAGTTTATCCTTTTGAAATGATTTATATCCTGTTATGATATAGAACAAGTGAAAATGTGTATAAATAGGGATTTGAAAAACAAATAATTAGTTCCTGTTTCTGTGCGGGAACTTATTTGTAATCAGAGTTTACAATGGTTGAAATCACAAATATATAGAGCTCTATTTTTTATGAAAAACATTCATTGGAGTTACTAAATGCTCGGTGACTTTTGAACTAATACATTTCTTTTGGATTGTTTGTGAACTCATTCAAAGTCTTTCTGGACTGCATCATTGGGTTGTATCAAAACACTCAAACATATTGGAATTCATTCAGAACATTCTATACTTTTGGACTTGTGATAGGACATTTAGGATTATTTAAAATTTCATTCACAATGGAGTGCGTGTCTTTTAAATTTTCACTTTGTATTCTAGAGACATAAATTGGTTGTTGAATTTACTTAAATTGTTGATTTCATTATTTCTGTTACACATTTTAAAGGTCTAGAGAAGAGACGTCCTGATTAACATTTATTTAACTTCAGTTACCACTTATTTTATTTAAATATTCGTAGGTTGCAGTCAATAAAATCTCCTACAGTTGTCCAATGCCTTTAAATTCTCGTAGATTTTCCAACAGTCTGGAAATTCTCGGAAATTAGCCGGTAGTCCTTCAATATTCATGGATTAGGTTATTGTCTTTATACCCTGGTGGATTAACGTTTAGTCTTTGTATCCTCGTGGATTAGCTTGAAGTCGTCATATCCTAGTGGATCAACATTTAGTATTTATATCCTCGTGGATTAGTTTGTAGTCATTATATACTCGTGGATTAGCTTGTAGTATTTATATCCTCGTGGATTAGCTTGTAGTCTTTATATCCTCGTGGATTAGCTTGTAGTCTTTGTATCCTCGTGGATTAGCTTGCAGTATTTATATCCTCGTTGATTAGCTTGTAGTCTTTATATCCTCATGAATTAGCTTGTAGTCCTTATATCCTCGTGGATTAGCTTGTAGTCTTTATATTCTTGTTGATTAATTTTCAGTCTTTATATCCTCATGGTGGATTAACTTGTAGTCTTTATATCTTCATGAATCAGCTTGTAGTCTTTATATACTCGTGGATCAACTTGTAGTCTTTATATCCTCGTGGATTAGCTTGTAGTCTTTATATCCTAGTGGATTAACTTGTAGTCTTTATATCATCGTGAATTAGCTTGTAGTCTTTATATCCTCATATATAAGCTTGAAGTCGTTATATAATCGTGGATCAACCTTTAGTATTTATATCCTCGTTGATTAGCTTATAGTTGTAATATATTCGTGGGTTATTTTATTCTCTTTATATACTCGTGGATTAGCTTGATGTCTTTAGCTTGCAGTATTTATATCCTCGTGGATTAGCTTGATGTCTTTACATCCTCGTGTATTAGCTTGTACTCTTTATATCCTCGTAGATTAGCTTGCAGTCTTTGTATCCTCGTGGATTAGCTTGAAGTCTGTATATCCTCGTGGATGAACTTTTAGTATTTATATCCTCATGGATTAGCTTATAGTTGTAATATATTCGTGGATGAGCTTGTACTCTTTATACCCACGTAGATTAGCTTGTAGTCTTTATATCCTCGTTGATTAGCTTGTATTATTTATATTCTAGTGGATTAGCTTGTAGTATTTATATCCTCATGTATTAGCTTGTAGTTGTTATATCCTCGTGGATTAGTTTGTAGTTTTTATATCCTCGTATATTATCTTAAAGTCTTTGTACTCTCGTGGATTAGCTTGCAGTCTTTATATCCTCTTGAATTAGCTTGTACTCTTTATATCCTCGTGGATTAGCTTGTCCTCGTTAAATCCACGTAGATTAACTTGTAGTCTTTAGATCCTCATGGATTAGCTTGTAGTCTTTATATACTCGTGGATTAGCTTTTAGACTTTACATCCTCGTGGATTAGCTTGAAGTTTTTATATCCTGGTAGATAAGCTTGAGGTCTTTATATCCTCGTGAATTAGTTTATAATCTTTATATCTTCGTGGCTTAGCTTGTACTCTTTATGTCCTCGTGGATTAGTTTGTACTCTTTATATCCGCGTGGATTTGCTTGTAGTCTTTATATCATCTTAGATTAGTTTGTAGTCTTTATATCCTCGTATGTTAGCACGAGGTCTTTATATCCTCGTAGATTAGCTTGTAGTCTTTGAATCATGTTACTTCAGTAGCTTTCTATATATATCGTTGGAATCAACTTCATTTTCAATAATATATCTTTATTTCTTCTTTGATGTTATTTATTGCCTTGACAGGACATTATTTTCAAACTGATTTTGTTGGTTCTGAACTGTTAAAAATGCAATCGTACTCTTTCATTTTAACGGGTGCATAGATTTTACCGTTCATTCTTGTGGCTTTCAAGGTCTTGTGAACTTTGTATTTGTCATCATATTTGTCGTCTACAGACAACTTGTAAAACATGCCATTTATATTATCTCCCTTGATGTCTTCCAATTCGTTATTGATTCGATCATGGAAACGAATAGACTGAAATATGATGATGACATTGGACCTCCAATGCTGTCCCTTGTCAGTCGTCGCTTGTTGTGAGGTGTAACTTTGTAATATCATTAAAAACGGAATAAAAGAACTATAATGTTTTATGCTTGTTCTGTTTGTTTAGGTGTTATCAACAATCCAACAGAAGATCCATTTCAGCAAATGCTTTTTGCAACGTTTCTCAAATCCATTTAATTTATGTTAATATTTTTCCTTTCCTATGAATGAAATTAAAACATCATTTTTCACATGTGGAGTCACCACGTGTTGCTTCAAAACTGAAGGTGTCTTATAGTTTTTGTTGTTGAATCCTTGTAAATGAACTCTATAAAGTTTCCAAAATGTTCAGTATGTATTGTAAATTGAGCCGAATAAAAATCGGTATACTTACAAGCATCAAAAATTGTAATTAATTCTTTCTAAATCCCACTGATTTAAGCATCTTTTTCTTACGGTTGAGTAAGCTTATCTAAATGTTATGTTCATTAAATGTTTCATGTACATTTTTTCCAAAGAATTTAGAGATATCAAGAAAATCAACATTTAAATTTTCATGTATATATTTTATAACATACATTGCTTTGACGAGCTTTTATCTCATCCAGACTTATAAACATATATGTTTATGTGGTTAATATATTCATCGTATAATTCATCACCAGTTCTATCATGTGTTTTTTCGTAATACACACGAAATAACCATTAAAAATAACTTTCAGTGTCTATGTTAACATATTCAGATTTTAAAATTTCAGACTTTCGAGAAAAACTATTATATGCAACACGAGAAAAATCCTTCTATTTAATATTTGTAAGTTATTCAATAACACTTTCTCTAAATTTACTAATCAGTTCAATACTTTCATTTTTTACTTTAGGTTTAGGTACAACTTCTTTTTTCACGTCGGATATTTCAGTATAAACTTTACCAATACACTCAAGTATATCTTCATCATGTGGAGGTTGTGCGTCAGCTATTTCAGTTGGAAGTACTCGTAAAATCTTTTTCGTTTGTTTAGTTCTTCTCGCTATTTTTTCAGTTTGCTCAGCAGTTTGTCTTATTGATGGAAGAAGACCTTAAGTAGCCTCTACAACTCTTTCAGTAACTTTTGTAACAGGCTTAAATAACTGTTCCGTACCTGTCGCGTATTCAACTTGAGCTTCTTGACTTTGTTGCAGTTTTTGTCGCACAGAATCATGGACGGGAATAAATTTCTTTACTGCTTCTAGTCTCTCTCTCGAGCTAATCTAGCTGTGTAAGATTCCTTAGCTGGTGGCATTATTTTATCATCAATGATTTAATTATAGCAGCAGAGAGGGTGACTACCACAAGTTGGTTCAATTTCAAAATATACGAGTATACATTTATATTTTAGTTCGGAAAAATAAAAAAAATAAAATGAACTAACCCAATTAGAGAAGCCTCATTGTGGTTAGAGTATTTTGATTTTAACGTTATTTACGTTACTTAATCATTTTTTTACGAAGGTTTATTTCAGCCTTTGGACCCTTCCAAAAAGTGGTCTGTTCACCCTCTCTGCTGCTGAATATCCGGGATATAATTTGTGCTTACAGAAATTTACATAAAATAACAGATGCCGATATAGCTCATCGATTTCTAGGTAAATATAAATTATTTGTCATTATCAGCAGCAAATTGAAGTAAACAAGTTGAAACATACAAAAATATTCAAGCTCTAATTCCCACAGAAATAGCCATTTAAAATTTTATAACAATTTTTCTGTTGTTGTGTTTGTCGTGTCTCTGTTTTATGTTTACCTTTGAAAAAGACTCATTCAGATTCGAAAGAACTCTGGCAAGTTAGCAACTAATTTTGCACTGTTCGTTGTCAGTTTATTGCATTTATCTTAATCAATCCCTGACACAGGCTATCCTTTGATGGATCCAGTGCACTTGAAATGAATATTATTCGGCATATATATATATATATATATATATATATATATATATATATATATATATATATATATATATATATATATATATATATATATATATATATATATATCTTAATATGTGTGTGTGTGTTATATCAATGGTAACATATAGATTGACACCGAGTTTTCTAATTATCTATCCCAAGGGGAAACGATCACGAGTTGCCCCATCGGCAGCGACAGGAGTAGTGAAGGGGGGGAGATTAGCGTCAATGGGAATTAGCATTACAGAGACCCCTGGGTTAGATTAGCGTCAATGGAAATTTAACATGGAGAAAAATCGTGGGTCAGATTAGCGTCAAGGGAAATTAACATGGAGAAAAAATCGTGGGTCAGATTAGCGTCAAGGGAAATTTAACATGGGAATAAATTGTGGGTTAATATACGTACAAGGGGAATGGAACATGGGATTTTTTTCTTTTTTAAAAGTTCTTTTTAAAAAAAGGGGTAGGCAATGGAAAGGCTATCTCTTTTCGAGAAATATGGCTGGCCCTGAAAAGGGCCTTTGGGTTTATGTTAATGTATTCATTAACATAAATGGCACCGCATTGGTCTTCTTCTTGTCCTTAGGCTGCGTCTCACTGTTGGCCCGTAAATTAGTACTCTTTTCAGGCATCCTTGTCTTTCAACGTAGATCCTACGTATCCACAGGCTGGTGTTTGTCCTGTGGACAATGGTCCACTTCGATCGGACATACATGAGCATGTCCGTCCTGAACATCATCGTTGACACAAGCGTTGAAGAGTGCACGTCGGTCCACATGTTGAGGCGCCGAGAACAGGTGAATCAATGCAGTGAACTGCGCTTATTTATAGGTACAGGAAGGATTGAAACGGATTGAGTTCATTCACCAATCCTAACACGCGTTACAAAATTCAGTCAGCCCGCATCCAATCCGAAGAGAGCAGTCTGTGACGTCGCGTAGTCTATATAGATTCGCTAGCGCTTGTGTACAGTCAATCTATGCAACAGTGATTCAATATGACGGAAACTCAGAAAACGATCCAATGGGGTGCACCAGCAGGGGAGACCGCCCAAGGGAACCCGGACTTACTTTCAGAAGAGGTGAAATGGGATTTTGTGGATTTTCTCTCCTCGCAAGAATTTGTTCCGGAACCTTCGTTACCTTCTTCATTACCGCAAGTGGAGAATTTTAGACAGAGACAGAAAGAAGAATTGGAGAAATTTATACAACGACAAAAGGAAGCGGAACAAGCTTTTCTCCTACAGCAACAGCAGCAAGAAGAAGAGGTAAGAAAAAAAACAACAGCAAGAAGAAGTAGCAGAGCAAAGAAACAAGAGGGTGAAAATCAAACGGTCACGGTACTGTTGGACATTTTAGCGGAGTTAAGAAGTCTGAAACAAATGTATCAGACTTCTTTATCACGACCGAAGAGAATACGACCTTCCCGAGCTAAACACGTCAACCCTGTGACTAAGCCTACCGTACCACCCTTAGTGATTTCAACCCAGTCATTATCATCATCATCAACATTACGCAGTCCAGAAGTAGGCCTTGGCCGTGGCAAAGGCATAAGGCAGTTAAAGTTGATTGCTTAAACTCACCCATACACCATAAAGAAAAAAGGCCCTTTTCAGGGCCAGCCATATTTCTCGAAAAGAGATAGCCTTTCAATTTGCCAATAACTCAAAGAAAATATTAAACAACCCATTTTACCCTTATAGTACGTGTCTGTGTATGAGTGCGTGAGTGTACGTTCTTATTTTAAAATCACAACTCAAAGACACTTACCTTATATCATTAATTTATTCTTTTCTCCATTTTTTACAATCCAATTCACAATTCACAACACAACATATTTTAAAAAAGTTCATTGATTTCTTCTGTCCTCTTGTTTAGTCTCTCTGTTTTTTAAATTTCTTCACCGTCTTTTCCTCATTTTCTTCCTTTCTTCTTTTCTTCTTCTCCTGTTTCTTTGCCTCTTGTAAATAGAATTGTCTTCTTTCTTCCTCTTCTTCCTCTGAAGAATCCCTCTCTTCTTCCGAAGAATCCCTCTCTTCTTCTGAAGAATCCCTCTTTTCTTCTCACTCCTCTTGTTTCTTTTTTGGGCAATCTGGAGACCAATGTCCTTTTTCTTTACAATAATAACAGGTATCTTGACTTTTGTCTTTTTTAGCCCCTGTTTTTTTTCTTTTTTGACGGTCTGGACATTCTGAAGACCAATGCCCTTTCTTCTGACAGATATAGCAAGTATCCTGACTTTTATCTCTAAAGGAAGGAGAGTAGTCCGTAGGCTGGTCTGAAGAGAATTTTCTAATGACCCCTCGCAAAGCTCTGACGAAACGTTCCATCTGGTTAGTCTCTTCCATCGTTGTGCTCGGCTTGAGAGTGAAATGAATAGTGAAAGGACAAGACACACACCCTTTTATATACGCTGGTCTGCCATGACTATAAATTAGTCTATGGTGTTTAAACTTGAGTCATTTGACGTTTTTCACTCAAGATGAAACGATCCCATTCATTTGAGAAGAAAGAAGAAGAAGAAAGTAAGAGGCAGAAACGTGATCTATCGCCTCGTACCAGGGCTGAAATCTTGGCACAAATTCATGCCAGTGATTTTGAAGAGGACATGAGTGAACCAGAATTTGAAACCTCTAAACCAAGTTCACCACCCTTAGTCAACCCTGAAAAATACTATTCCATTCGAGAGACGGAAAAGCGCTCCTCTAGAAAATTTAGAACCACGGCTTACAAATACACGGTGAAGTTTAAAGATTTCAAGGCTGAAGTGCCGTTAGAGAAAGCAGAAGTGTTTATCACTGGGGTGTGGGATTCTTTGCTCACTGCACTCAAGCAACAATGTCAACCCAAAGAAGACGATCGCTTGAGACTTTCCATACAACACGACGGTTTGAAATCCCCTGTTTGGATCTAGTTTAGCACCCCTGCAGAATTGACCGCTTCCAAAGTCATGGACAAGATTCAACACGTACAACAATCTAATGATCAGTTTGACATCATCGATGGTAAAGCCACACTGGACATGACCCACGTCTCTCCTCCTCAAGGAACTGGATACAAAAAGATGTTATTGGTGAACGACCTTCGCAGCACCAAAAAGAGTCTCGTCCAAATTAACAACCCTCAAGACCAGATGTGCTTAGCCCGAGCCATCGTGGTGGGACGAACCTATGCCAACAAGAACGACACGGCAGAATGGAAAAGAACCTGGAAAACTATTCAACAATCCGACCGAGCCAAACAACGAAACGAAGCAGAACTCCTGTTACAACAAGCCGGACTGTCCAAAGACACACCCTGTGGCATTCCTGAGATGCAAAAATTGCAAGATGTCCTAGCTCCACGATACACCTTGAAAGTGCACCCTCAAGAAGTGCGCGGACCTCTGTTGTTTCGAGGGCAAGACTTTAAGGACGGAAAATACATTCATGTCTATTATCACGATGACCATTTCGATACCATTACCAGTATCACCGGATTCCTGGGATACAGTTATTACTGTGAGAAATGTGACCATGGTTATAACAATCGAGAGCAACACAAGTATTGTGGATCGAAATGCACAGGATGTTTGGCCTCTTCACCCTGTCTGAGCGAAGAACCAGTGCCTTGTTCAACTTGTCTGCGCACGTTTGTCAGCCCTACCTGTTACCAACAACATCTGAAAACGCAAGGTTCACAGAAGAAATGCGCTTGTCAACTGCTGAGATTGTGCTCTACGTGTGAACAAGTCATACGTACCAATAATACCAAGGCACACGTATGTTCAGGAAAGAAAAAATGTCACATTTGTCACCACATCGTGGACTTGGAACACGAATGTTACGTGCAAAAATACCAACCCCCACCAGAGAAAGAGGACGGTCACAAGAAGAAAGGCAATTTCATCTTTTTCGATTTCGAATGCATGCAAGAAACCGGCATTCACATTCCTAATTTCTGCGTGGCTCATCGAGCGTGCGAGAAGTGCATTCAAGAACCTATCTTCAGTCATTGCCCTCACTGCAGCAAGATTCCCTGAGGGCGTGAAAAAATCTTTCGGGGGCCGAACACGTTAGCCGATTTTGCCCAATGGGTCTTAGACCCCGTCGACAAGACGTGGAGCCAAGAGGACATCGAACGTTACGGAGATTGTCATCGTCATGCCACGGTGATGGCTCACAATTTCTCCGGATACGATGGACAGTTTCTTTTGAGGTACTATACGGAACAAGGCACCGAGCGTCCTAAAGTGACTTTGAACGGAGCCAAAATCATTTTCATGCAAGTGGGACAAGTACAGTTTAAAGATTCGATGAGCTATTTGGCCATGCCTTTGAGTCGAATGCCTAAAACGTTTGGAATGACAGAAATGGCTAAAGGGTACTTTCCACACTTTTTCAATACGGAAGACAATCAACACGCCGTTCTACCCCATTTACCAGAGGCTCATTATTACGACCCCGACAACATGCGTACCGAACAACGAGAAGCTTTCTACGCTTGGTACCAGGCTCACGCCTCGGACCCTTTCGACTTTCAGGAAGAAATGCTAAAGTATTGTCGTTCCGACGTGGACATTTTACGGCGTTGCTGTGGAAAATTTCGAGAACTGTTCATGGAACACGGAGGGGTCGATCCTTTGAAAGAAGCTTGCACCATTGCCAAAGCGTGTTCCTTAGTGTATCGACAACGATTCATGCCTGAAAACACCGTGGCTGTCATCAGTCCTCAAACGACCCACTATGTCAAACGTCAATACTCGGTCAAAGCCCTACGTTGGTTACATTACTTGTGCGACAAGGAAGACAAGTGGATTCAGCATGCCCGCAACGGAGGGGGCGAAAAGACCATCGGAACGTATTCGGTCGATGGCTGGGACTTAGAAAACCCCAAGATCGTGTACGAGTTTAACGGTTGCTTATTTCACGGATGTCCCGTCTGTTACCCTGACCGTGGCACTAAAAATCAGTTTTTGCAACGAACCATGGAAGACTTGTACCAGGACACTTGTCAGCGGCGCCTAAAGTTAGAACAGGAAGGATACCAAGTGGTGGAAATGTGGGAACACGAGTACGATCACCGTTTGAAAACCGATCACGAATTTAAACGCCTCGTGGAAAGTTACCAGTTCATGGACCCGCTGAACCCGAGGGATAGTTTGTACGGAGGAAGGACCAATGCCACCTGTTTGCTGTACCAAGCCGACGAAGAGAAAGGAGAAGAAATCAAATACTTGGACGTGTGTTCGCTGTATCTCTACGTGTGCAAATATTGTCGCTTTCCTGTAGGGCACCCGCAATTGTTGACGGAACACATCGACCTGAAAAACATTCGACAATACGAAGGCTTGATCAAGTGTAAAGTTTTGCCTCCCACGAACCTATACCATCCCGTCTTACCTCACCATTGTCAAGGCAAACTGATGTTTCCCTTGTGCCGTACTTGTGCCGAAACGTGCAACCAAGACCAACCTTGTCAGCACAGCCAGGAAGAACGGGCCTTGACGGGAACCTGGGTCAGCGTAGAATTGTTCAAAGCTCTGGACATGGGATACCAACTGTTAAAAGTGTACGAAATTTGTCACTTTCCCAAGACACAACAATACCGCAAGGGTGACCCTACTCAGAAAGGCATTTTCGCAGACTACGTGGATGCCTTTTTGAAACTGAAGCAAGAAGCCAGCGGCTATCCTTCCTGGTGTCACACTCCCGAAGACCAAATACAATTCAAAGAGAAATACTACGAACAAGAAGGCATCTCTTTAGACCACATCGAGAAAAACGAAGGTAGGCGATCGTTTGCCAAAGTGATGTTAAATTGCTTGTGGGGTAAAATGGCACAACGCCCGTGTTTACCCAAGACGGAATATGACAGAACCTTCCCGCTACTTCCAGATGATTCACGACAAAACCAAATACATGAAACACGTGGACGTCGTTCGAGAGAATTTGATCTTGGTCAATTACGAAGAAGATCTGGGCTTTGTACAAGACGACCCTTTTGGAAACGTCATCATTGCGGCTTACGTGACAGCCCATGCTCGCTTAAAATTGTACGAAGCTTTAGAACTGTTAGGGGAACGCGTCCTGTACTTTGACACGGACAGTTGCATTTACATCCATCACCCGATTCAACATCACCCTGACATCGAAGGAGACCGTTTAGGAGCCTGGACAGACGAGCATCCCGACGACAAGATTCTAAGTTTCGTCAGTGGTGGTCCCAAAAATTACGGCTACGAATACCGTGACAAACAAGGAGAAGTGCACACGACGTGCAAAGTGAAAGGACTGACTCTGAATTATCGTACCAGTCGTGTGGTCAACTTTGGGGCATTGAAAGAAGCCTTGCAATCGGGAGAGGATGGAAACTTTAAAGTGACCACCTATCAACCGAACAAGATTGTACGTTTACCCACTCACCACATCGTCAGTCGACCCTTGGAAAAAGTCTGTCAAATTGTATACCAGAAGCGAGTTCGACTTCCCAATCATTTCACCTTACCGTACGGTCACGTCGGTATTGGTCTGTATATAAAAGGGAACCCTAGGCAAGATCGATAGTTCATTGGGACTACCAAGACCGAGCGAACAAGATGAATACTTTGAAAGAGACATCGTTCCAGTTTGGGGATTGTAAAAATGTTGTATCTTCCTCTAGTGTGACTAATACTGGATGGATAAGACCCAGGCATTGCGACGGAAAATGTCCGGAAGGAAACTGCGATTGTCCATGTGGTTACCATTGTAATTGCGTAACGGAGTTTGCAGACGAGTGCGATTGTGAGCCTTGCGATGGGTACGATGCTGTACCTTGTGACCTGAGCGATGCCGTAAAGCATCATGGGAACTTTAGTGTTCCTACCCCTATCATGGAAAGGGATGCTGTGCGTGTCAAACCTGTGGGATGCGAAAGTGATGCCGCTCGTCCTCTTGGACATTTTACTGGGTTTCGTTTTAAAGGGGAATGTTCACCTTCACGTCTACCCCCCTACGGATGTCATCCAGCCCTGAGCAAACTCCTGCCCATGTCACTCAACCCTCATCGAAACGAACCTGTGAAAGACGAATATTCGTTTCCTGTGCGTTTGTCGGAATACTGCGACTTTGAAAATCGTCTTCAATCGTTCAAAGGAAAATGGCCTAAGTATCTGGGAGGACCGACCCCCGAAGAATTAGCCAAAGCCGGATTTTTCTACTTGGGCGAAGGAGATAAAGTCAAGTGCTTCAGTTGCGGTGTGTCACTTCACCACTGGGAACCGCAAGATTCAGCCTACGTAGAACATGCTCGATGGTCACCGAATTGTCATTACTTACCCTTAGTGAGACCGAGACATTGAAGTAACTTACCATGTCGTTGACGAAGAAGAAACCAGATTGGTTAGGAGTCAAATGTTGGACATCACCGAGACCAGTATTTAAACTTCATTTCAAAAACGATATTGAATCATTACCTAAAGAACTACAAGAGAAGATTTACAAGGACGTTTGGCAGGGGTTTGCCAGAGTGAAATCTCAATGGGTCACTGTAGAACTTTTGTGTCGAGAAATTCATAAGAGGAAAGTGAAAAAAGTCAACCAGTGTGTTAGATTTCTTTGGGTCAAGGGTGCATTCCTCCTATTGTATCGCTTTAGACCGTTTACATCAAAAGAGTTCAGTGACATTCTTGGACGTTACCCTGAATGGCAGTGGTCAGAAATTACTCACTATGTGGATTACTTTTGTGAATTGTACGGACTGACCTATTCATGAATACTTTACAAGAGAACATTCGTGCTTTGCCTGTGGAGTTGAGAGAAAGGATTTACCGAGAGCTGGTCAAAATACAAGTGAAACGTAAAGAACAATTGCATCCGTTACGTCACCGGTGTTTGAACCACTGGTACCTTCAGGCTATACAAGGACTGATTGAGTTGAAACTGTTCCATTGGACAGACATTGATCAACGACCTCCTGGTTATAAAAAGGAATGGTTTGGTATTGACGATTCTATCTACTACATTGTAAACGTACTGCATCGAGTTCCAGAGGAAGAGTTAACGAATTACCGACATCTTTTACGCAATGTCAACTTAGTGAAAGAGGAAACTTCTGAACGAATTGTAATGTGTAGATTAGTGGTGAAACGATTTAGATTCGACAATGAATTAAAACCATGTTTGTGCAAACAGTACATTTCTTGTGTCAGACCAAAGAGGATTTAGTATGACCTATTCATGGATACTTTGCTAGAAAACATTCGTGCCTTGCCTGTGGAATTGAGAGAATGCATTTACCGAGAGCTGGTCAAAATACAAGTCAAACGTAAAGAACAATTGCATCCGATACGTCACCAGATCTTTAACCACTGGTACCTGAATGGTATAAGAGAACTGATTCGTCAGAAATTCTTTCAATGGTGAGACATTGTTCAAAACTTTGAGGTCGCTAATGATCGACATGTTCATGATTATGGTTACTTCGAGATTCACCTAGTGCAACGCATTGAGGAAGACAAGTTAAAGGATTACAAACATATTTTACGTGGAATCTACTTAGAGGAAGAGGAAACACCTAAACGAACTCTGACGTTTCGGTTACAGTATGCAAGATTTAGATTCCCTACTGGAGAACGAAGATCTTTGGCTAGAAAGTACGTGTATTGCATCCGAAAAAAAGAGAATATAAAAACAGGCTGCTATGCCACGGTTTATGTCACATGTCATCCAACAGATTCCGTGGAAGGTACTCGATGACCATATTCAAACCGTGGATCATTACCATCAATTATTACAAGAACTGTATCCATTCAATTTGGGACGACAAGTGGTGTGTGTCTTAGTGACTTGTTTTCTGGGATTTCGTTTACCAGCCGATTCTTTGTGGACTCTTTACGATCAGTATTTACCACCTCAATGGCCTTAAATGGTCACGAAAAACTCCTTTTGCTCAAAGCCTTGCGTTTTCATCTGGATACTTCTCGACCTCAACAGGAAAAAAAGATTCGTCAACTTTTAGCTACCCAAGACGTGTATGACGATGTGTGTGTAGCTTGTGACTTACATCCCCATTGGACAGATGTCCGTGCCTGGAAAGAATGGGGTTTTGAGGCTTGGACCCAAGAAGTGGCCCAGTATGCACAAGAGTTATTCAAGGAAAAAAGTTACTTTTCAACCCGTGTTAGTGACGGTGCCAGAAGAACCCGTCACCCAGGACAGGACTGTCGTGGACAGACCTGAAAGACCCTTTCGGGAGGACACTTGTGTGACCTTACCCCCTACTATAGAACTGGTTAGAACATTACCCAAAACATGTGGTTGTTGTACAGACACTTGTGTTTATTCCACGTTCATGGTTATCATGTGCCTTTTATCCTTGTACTTAAGCCTTTGGCTTTTATGTATTTTTGTCTTTCGTATTCATGTTTGAAAAAAAACATTCAATAAACGTGTTCTGAAAAAGTATATAAACTCTTGTCTTGTTTGTTTTCGTGTCACAATTGACATTTCTCACACCATGGCTACCTCTGCTCCCTCTTCCTCTACTGTCAAAATCATCGGCGAACACTTAGATCGTGCCAGTTGGGAGGCTTTGTATCTTCGCCATCCCTTTAACATGCTCATTGCTGGACCTAGCGGTTCAGGCAAAACCGAATTCGTCAAACGTTTGATCGAACATAAACATCATTTGATCAATCGGCCACCTCAGCGGATCGTGTGGTGTTACAAAGAGTGGCAATCGGCGTACAAGAGGGAGCAGAAAGTCAAGGCGATTCCATCGTGTTTGTGGAAGGCATTCCTAAAGAAGACGACGGCATCGTCTCTGACTCTCGTCAAACCCATTTGGTCATTTTCGACGACATGTTAGGAGAAGACGAAGAAGAAATTAAATTGTGGTTCACGCGCAAAGGGCATCACCGTAATGCCAGTGTCGTTTACAAAGGAGATTGGGTGCGCATTGGCAAAACCAAAGGCACTTTTGACAAAGGTTACTTACCTAACTGGACGACCGAATTGTTTTGCGTCACTGGACGAGTGCATGGCCGTCATCCTGCCGTCTATAAATTGGAAGACATGAACGGAGAAATACTCAAAGGAACGTTTTATTTACCCGAGTTACAACGTGTCACCAAAAAAGAAGACGACGTGTACGACATCGAAAGCATTCTCGAACGCAGAACCCGTAAAGTGGGCAAACGACGTGTCAAAGAAGTCAAAGTACGTTGGAAAGGATATCCACCCAGTTTCGATTCTTGGATCGACGCTTCGCAAGTCATCGACTATAAAAAGAAGTGACCATCATGCCCTTTCACACAGCAGACGCAGCTACGTCGACCACTCCTCCTTCACCCAGTTCTTCTGTGCAAGATTTACACAAACAACCCTTGTGGGTGTGGTGTGGAGAACGTGTGCCTAAAACGCAAATCGTCTTTTTCTGCCAAATCTTCGTGGTGTATTGTGTCATCGGGGCAGCCATTGCCAATTTGAGTTTGCAACAAGGAGACAAACAGTTGTGGACCATTTTATTGAGCAGTTGCATCGGTTACCTTCTTCCCAATCCCTCCCTGAAATTCTCCTCGAACGGGAACCTTGTGTCCAGTGCCAGTGTCAGTCACCACTCCAATAACAACAACAACCAGAACCCCATTTTGAGCGGAGACACGCCTCTGACGTCCAGTAATATCCCCTCGGACAGCCACAGAACTCTGGAATTATGAGTCACGAAAACCAATTTTACTTGACCTTACCCAGTGACAGTTCCATGGAGGTGTTCCCCAACAACACGTTGTGCTGTTACACGGCTAAATTACCTCAAGCCATCCCGTTAGATCACGAAGCCCATTGGGAAGTGGCTTTAGTAGAAATGATTCACCCGACCCAAGTCCCCAATGTCATTCCCCATCAAAATTATTTTAAGGTGGAAATTCATGACCAACAATTGCAACATGAGTTGGATAAGATTGGCACATATACCAATAAAACCTATGATGACAAAACTAAAACGTGGACCTACAACTTGGTGATTCCCGCAGGCTATTATTTCAGCGGTCAACATTTGGTCAGCACCATAGCCACCAGGTTTAATGGCGTGTTCCATAATGCTATGAACATTGTCAATAAAAAGTTCACCCTGGAGTACCACAAAACAGCTCGTCGCTTTCTGATGAAATTTCCTGAGGGGTCCAAAATCATGTCTTTCTATTTTTGTGATGGATTGTTTGACATGTTGGGCGGTGACATGGAGATAAGGAAGAAAGTAGAACAAAAAAAAAACCGAATTACCAGTCATTTTCGACAACGAGTCTTTTGGCAAGTATTTTCGTACCCCGGTAGAACTGAACCAAGGACTGAATTTGATGTTCGTGTACTCCGATGTGGTGGAATACAACGTGGTGGGACACACCTCCGTGCCGTTACTGCGTGTCATTCCTTTCAAAGTGGATTCTGCCACGAACGCTGACGAGGAAGGTGGAAACACTTACCACGTCCACCGCGAATTTGTCCATCCTCACTATTTGCCGGTCAGCAAGTCGTATTTGGACACGGTCAACATTACTATAAAAGGAGATTTGGGACAAAATATTCCATTCACCAAAGGAAAAGTCACGGTGAAACTCCATTTTCGAAAACGGTTCTCTCACGATTCGTAAGTAAGTCATGTATCCAGTGTACCGAGGGGTTGCACGACAGCGAGGACACGGTTTAGGAGATATGTTAAAATCGGCCTTTCGTTCGGTGGCCCCGGTGTTGAAACCGATGGTGACACGCGGATTGCACGCCTTGAAAGATGCGGCACTGACGCAAGGCAAAGAATTTCTCCAAAATGTCATCATCGACAAACAAAACCCTAAAAAAGCCTTCATGAGGGCAGGCAAAAATGTCTTGCTGCAAACGGGCAAAGACATTTTGGGCCGACGAGAGACACCTATAAATGCCCTGCACGCTACCGAGTCAGGCATTCAGCAAGGACAAGGCAGAAAGAGACGACGAAGAAAACACCCTTTCACCAGACTTCAAGCGAGAAAGGCCAAGAAAAGAAGAACCGTTCGAGACTTAGACGTTTTCGATTATTGAGACACAGCAACAAAAAAAATGATGCACCGAGAGTCTTGCGCTTGTTCCAAGACGGAACTGGATCTGTTTGCCATGCCCCCCACCATGATGACGATGCAAGAATCCCAGTGGGTGGAATTTCATCCCGTCTCCTCATTGACCGATTCCGCTCCCATCGAGTTTGAAATCAAAGGACAACCCGAAGATTACATCGATCTGAATAGCAGTTACCTGTACTTGAAAGTCAAAGTAACCGAAGCGAACAACGGTTCCATAGACAATGATGATGTAGTAGCTCCCGTCAATAATTTCATGCATTCCTTGCTTAGCGAAGTGGACTTGTACTTGAATAACAAACTGGCCAGCAGCAGCATGGATACTTACCCTTACCGAGCGTACCTGGAAAATCTCTTGACGTACGGAAAAGAAGCCAAGAACACTCATCTGGATGCTTGCGTGGTATGGAAACCTGACAAAGCGACTAAGTTCAGCGGCATTGTACTTGCTGGGGATACTTCAAATCCAACGGGATTTGTAGAACGACGAGCGAAAACTCATCTAAGTCGTAGTTTAGAACTGATGGATCGTTTGCATTTGGACATGTGGTTGCAAGAAAAGTATTTGCTGAACGGGGTGGATGTCCGCCTGAGACTGAATCGCAGCAGTGCCGCTTTCCATTTGATGGCTGCAGAAAATTCCACTTACAAAACCGTCATCCAAGAAGCCAGGCTCTACGTGCGTTGTGTGGAAGTGTTACCTAAAGTAGGTAACGACATCAGTCAGACGTTGAGCAGAACGACTGCCAAGTATCCGATCCGACGCGTGGAAGTGAAAACCTTCACCATTCCTGCTGGACAACGATCCATGATCCAAGATCATCTGTTCCAAGGACAGTTACCCAAGCGTTTGATTGTTGGTATCGTCAAGAATTCAGCTTTCAATGGAGCCTACGATGAAAATCCTTTTGAGTTTCAACATTACAATGTGTCCAAGATCGAAGTCAGTCGCGATGGCAAGACTTTGTGTACCCGACCCTTTGAGCCTAAGTTTGCTGACAGAAATTACTTGAGATCGTACTTGTCCCTGTACGAAGCCACCGGTCAGTTAGGAACCAACACCAGTCACGGCATTACGTACGAGGATTATGCAGGAGGCTATGCTTTGTGGGCTTTCGATTTCACTCCAGACCAAGGCAGCGACGAGGGACATTTCCACCCTATAAAATTTGGCCAGATTCGTGTGGAAATTCAGTTTGCGAGTCCACTGGAAGCAGATAACACAGTGAACGTCATCCTGTATGCAGAATTTGATAATACCATAGAAATCAACAGTTTGAGAGAAGTCATTCTAGATTACTAGAAGTCATGGAAGACTGTTATCCCTCTTTACCTAGTGGAGAAACTTTGGACATGGAATGTAAGGAGACTGTAGAAAAAGAAGAAGTGATCATGATGAAGTCAAGATGGCCAGAACAAGAAGCCCATTTAGTCTCCTGTTTTGCCAAACACTTGGTCGACAAAATGACGGAATTGATCAAGAAAAATTGCTATGGATGTCAAAACAATCATCCCAGTCAAATTCAACACGATAAATGCCTAATGTTAAGTCAAGAAGAAAAATTGGACGAGTATCTGGACGAAGCTTGGAGTCTCATCTCGAACAAAGAAGACGTGTTGCACCAGTGGTATAAAGACTTGCGTGAACATTCTTGTCCACCATTAACCACTCAAGAGATCCATCGTATCGAAACTCTCCTGAATCAGAGTGAGGAAACAGAACGAATAACCGTTTATTCGTCAGACATTTTCAAGCAAAAAGTCAGGATCGAATTGACGACTTATTATTACCTTTGAAGAAGAAGAAAAAACATGGATACCTGGGAACTTTATTACCTTTTGAACCACAGTTCGTATACGTCTTCTTGGAATCCTGTCGTCTGTGCTAAAGATGAACTCCCTCATCGCAAACCTAAAGACCATCAAGCTTACGTGATCAACACGGACGACAGTCATCTCCCAGGAACCCACTGGATAGCCGTCTACTTTCCTCAAGAAGGATGTGTGGAATATTTCGATTCGTATGGATTGCCCCCTTTGGAAGACGATATCATTGACTTTATGAGAAGAAATGCTCAAACCACCCGATTCAATAACGTGAAATTACAAGGCACAGATTCCTTGGTGTGTGGACAGTACTGTGTGTATTTTCTGCATCATCGCAGCCTGGGCTATTCCTTAGAACATTTAGTGACTCATTTTGATCCTCGTTCTTCTTCTAGAAACGATGTGAAAGTAGATCGATGGTTTTGTGACCATTATGCTTATCTTTTGTCTCAAGCTAGGAAACGTAGTGTCCATCAATGGCCTAATGATTTCCAACAGTGGAAATCACAATTTCATTCACAACGTTGTCAGCCCTGTTTAAAGTAGATTGTGAATTGAGAAAAAATGTTTGCGATTAGAAAAAAATTGTTTGATGTTATATTGTTGGATTATTGTTAAAAAATGTTAGAGTTGTTGTTTAGTGTTAAGTGATTTTTGAATAAAAAATGTTGTGTTTTGAAAAAAATGCCTTTGTGGTTTGTTTAGCTATAAGAATGTTGGATTGATGCTCTTTCATTTCTTACTATCCCTCTCATGACACTCACTGAACGTTGCGGCTCGAAAACCGTGTGGGGGATGTTTTCCTTCACGTCCGCGCTTTGACTTTAAGAACCGGGGTTGTTTCCAGTCTAACCATCCATTGTCGACTCATCCTCCTAAGAAGATGTGCTCCAAACTAGCTAAACTCAACGAAGCCTACGTGAATTTGCATAGGGTCAGACACAGTCTGATACCGAAGCCAGAAGAAATAGAGAACGTGAGAATGTTAAAAATCACTGAAGACCTGATAGAAGAACTCTTCAGAGAAGAAATGAACAGGGAAAAAGAAGAATGGACAGAGAAGTACAGACTTCAGAGACAGCAGCAACAGCAGCAGCAACAACAACAGCAGCAGCAACCTGAAGCTGACAGATGCTTTGTCGATTGTCGTATCGACACCAAAGAGTTCTTCTTCTCTTTCCGAAGAAGCAGACCTATCGCCAGAAAGTCTATCCTCAGAGGACATCGCATTCTTAGAAACTAAAAAAGAATGCCATAGCAAACAAAAAAAACAGCCCTTTTCAGGGCTACCCAATACTCTAGAAAAGAAATAACCATCGATTTGCCAATGTGTGTAGGTAGAGTAGTGTGAAAATAAACACTAACTCTTATTTAAAAAATGTGAGGGTATGTGTTTGTGTTAGTAAGTGCTCAAGTAAGTTGGTAAGGATAGTAGATTAAAATGATGTCTTTTTTGGTGTTTGAGGTGTATATTTGGAGTTAGATTGGATTGCTTTGCGTATGTGGATAGTCAATTGAAGTGATTTATAAAAAATTTTAAAATAATGATGGGTAGCATAAAAAAGTGAGTGTTTCTTTTAGGTCCGCGCGTTGTTTTTGGTTATGATCTAGGTAAGATCAATTTTATGCTTTTAGGGGGATGTTTTCCATCACGTCCGCGCTTTCAGTATAAATTGAAACTCGTTCGGCAGTCTAGCTACCCTTGTTGATTGATCAACACAAGAATGAATAGCAGAATTGTGAAACTGTTAGAACTCCAGATGCACCTGGAATATGCCAGGCGCATAGTAAATGAACTATCAGCGGAGGCTATCGTAGAAGAAGCAAGAATAAAGAAGGAAGAGGAGGAGAGAAGAGAGAGGGAAGAAGAGGAAAAGAAAATAGAAGAGAGGATGTCTTACAATATTCCCGAGACAGAGGATTGGGGTGCTGAAGCGAATCATCCCGCCTCTGCACTCTCAAGACAAAAAGTAAAAAGAGACTGGAGTCAAAGATGTGTGTGTGGTGCCAGGCCAGGAAGGTGCAACCATTAGATAGGTGCATCTGGAGTTCAAAAAACAGCCCTTTTCAGGGCTACCCAATACTCTAGAAAAGAAATAACCATTAATTTGCCAATGTGTGTAGGTAGAGTAGTGTGAATATAAACACTAAATCTTTTTTCATTGTGTGAGGGTATGTGTTGGTGTGTTAGTGTTTATAAGAGCTCAGGTATGTTTGTGTGAATAGTAGATTATGGGTTTATTTATTGTTTCTTAGCGTATGTGAAGAGTATAGTTAGGGTTTTATTATATGAAATGAGAAAGTAGGGGATGTTTTCCTTCACGTCCGCGCGTTGTTGGGTCATGATCTAGGTAAGATCAATTTTATGTTTTAGGGGGATGTTTTCCTTCACGTACGCGCTTTCAGTATAAAACTAACAGTGTTGGCCATTGGAGCCCATTCTACGGAATAAGCAAACAAGAAGATGCCAGCAGCTTCAGCTTTATACAACGATCTTATGGGAAGTTGGTATTGGATGGTGGATGGATTGAGTGTAGTAGAAAGGGTTGAACAGGAATGGAGGTATGCAGTGACAAAAGACTTCGTCTCAAGACAAGTAACCAGCCTCCACTTATCCGTAAATATTGTAAAAGAAATGATAGAGGATGAGGAGAAGAGAATCAGAGGTTTAATTAACCCACCGTATGTCAAAGTGGGTAAGTTAAAAGAAGCGATAGATCATGTGACGAGTGCAAGGTGCTTTCTAGAAGACATTGTAGAATGGACAGATTGGTGTTTCGCGAAGTGGGGGTTAGAAAAACTTAAGAAAGCTGAAGAACTAATGAGGAATGTGCTGACCGAAGAGGTCAAGAAGATCAAAGAAAAGTGGTCAAAGGAAAGAAAAGAAGAAGAAGAAAATAGAAAAAAAGGATGAATTCGAAAAACTGAACACAAACTGGATGAAAATCCAAGAGAAGTTCCGGGCCATGGGTCACCCGGACTGGATGCCGGAAAAAGAAAAGAAGAAGAAGGGGTTGATGGACAAAATAAGAGGATGGTGGAAGAAGTTAAGAAGTTAAAAGAAGAAAAACCCAAAGGCCCTTTTCAGGGCCAGCCATATTTCTCGAAAAGAGATAGCCTTTCCATTGCCTACCCCTTTTTTTAAAAAAATTTTTTAACAAAAAAAAATCCCATGTTTCATTCCCCTTGTACGTATATTAACCCACAATTTATTCCCATGTTAAATTTCCCTTGACGCTAATCTGACCCACGATTTTTTCTCCATGTTAATTTCCCTTGACGCTAATCTGACCCACGATTTTTCTCCATGTTAAATTTCCATTGACGCTAATCTAACCCAGGGGTCTCTGTAATGCTAATTCCCATTGACGCTAATCTCCCCCCCCCCCTTCACTACTGACAGGGGAGGCCAATTCATTTTCTCCGCTGAAAGGTGACATTTTCTTTCCACATCAAACAATCCTAGGAGAACTTTTCGTGCTCAAGAATGAAGTGGGGACCTTTTACGATACATGTTTAATAGACCTCTATGTGCACAAATGGGCAGAAACATTCGTCTTCTTGTTGACAGTAACCTTGATCTTTGACCCCCAAACCAATAAGATTCCTATGTTCCCCAAGTGCAAGCCAGCGAGAAAGTTTTGTAATGTAAATATTGGACAATTCCATTTCTTCTGCCGAAACGATATTGGTAATATACGGACAACACCATTACATAACATGTTGCGCTTTTAGGCGGGCATATATAAATGTATACTGTACGTGCTTACATGACATAAATGCAGGTAAATCTGATTTTATTTATAGATTTTCTTTTAATAACAGCATTTATAATTATATGAATATTACCTGGCTGGAAAATGTGTCTGAGTGTTTCTTACTTATGGCTGCTTAAAGGTAAAAAGCGTGAGAAGTAGTCGACACCTGCCCACCTCAGGTATGTGGGTGTTGAAAATCACATGATATGTGCAGGAATCAAGTTTAAATACTGAACACAATATATGAAACGAAATTAAGATAAAATCTAAAATACTGTTCGGCAAAAGAAAGAGGAAAACGGGTCAACATGACAAACTTTAAATATCACATTTATCACATTTATCCTTCTCGTGATACAGTGAAGTTTCACAATTGTACGTGTAACGATTTAACAGACTCATAGATGATCATGAAAATAGTGTTTGCTACCTTAAAGGTAACACCAACGTCAGAGAAGAATACTATCCGAGTCTTGTTTATTCTTTGCTGGTGAGGCAACAGTCTTTGTAATAGTGAACATAACATACGGAAAAGCCAACAGTTGCGACTGTCTCATTGGAAAGGTATCATAACACTATCAAGAACTTATTGAAACCTCATAAATATTGCATTTCTCCATCTGCTGTATCACTTTTTCATTTAGAATAAAATATTTTCAAGAATCTGGAGCTCAAACATTAAGGCAACGATTGCCAATAAGTCAAAGCTTTTGGTCGTAAACCTATCTCATATCAGATAGTCTTGCATCAAACTTTACATCCAACTTTATCTGTGTACTTGGAAAAGTTTTCGCTTTTAAAGATCAATATTAATGTCAACGAGGGAATCATTATAAGTTTTTCGTGTAAATTATATCATTTTAGGAAATGATTAGATCTAATGCTTGCATGGAGGACAATACATTTATGAATGTTTAAGCATTTATCTAAACATCACTATTATACCTGGTCCAAAATTGCTACCTGTCTGGACCTGGCTTTATTTCTCGCGAATACGGATTTTCCGAAAATCCTGTTTCCTTATGTCCAATCAATATCACAGCACGAGAGGATGATCAAAATGAGCATATGATGAGGGTCTGAGGTCCATGTTAGGCCAAATAAACATCAATTAGAGACATATCGCAGGAAAACAAGAATACCTAGAAAGACTATTGGGGGAGAGGTACTAAAACATTATACCCGACTTTTATGTTCAAATACCAAATAAAAATATTTTAAAAATTCTAGTTTCCCTCCTGAAGAGATCTCCCCCACCCCCATGTCTAGCTGTCTAACTCAATATATGTATATATTATTTACGTTATACAAGTGAAGAGTTCCTGAGACCGTCTTACAACAAACCTTCAAGTTGACCAGTATACGGAATGTGGTTTAACTATAACTCTAAAACTGCTACCTTTTCTAACGACTGTGACAAATATGATTTCACTGAAATGATAATGAAAGTGAAAGTGGTAGACTAAATAAATGATTACCAATTTTCTGACATTCTCTTACCTCGTTTGAAATATTACTCTTCCTTACACCGGTTGGAACAGACACTTGCCAAATGCTGAATGTATGTATATGCCTAAGATAGGGATTGAATCCTGTAATAACTAGCACATTTAGTCTTTTTCGCTTCTTCTTTATATCGATGTGGGTTGCATCAACGTGGCTCCTTGATAAACTGATATCAACCTACCTTTGACAGCCGAACAGATGATACACAGGAAGTGACGTGATTAAGGGCAATCGTACTGACTCGTCTGATCGTTTTAGAAATGCGCGGTATTACCGGTATACCAATTTATTTTATGAGAAACCTTCAACGGTACCTGTTCACTGTACCGGTATTTCTGCCGTTAGCGTCAGAAAGTCACGATCGACCTTGTTACGAATTTAATGGTATTAAATACATGTTGTTAATTTTCATAGCAAAATAATTTCAAACAAGCCATGAAAGTTTCACAAAATAGTTAATATTTGTCACAAAATAATTTCAACTAGTACAAATAACATTTTTATGAAACATTAATCCCATGTTTGATATGGTTTTAATAGTTGTTTACTAGTGTATGTTAATGTGTAAAGTACATGTATTCCATACAGAAGTAGTCTCCCTTTCGCATGAGTCAAAAAATAAGTAGTATTAAAAAAAAGATTTTCTGAGAAAAAAGGATAAATGTTAAAAAATGGTTAATAAATATAATTCGAGATAGTGATGATAGTTTATCTCATTAGCAATATTGGAAGATGATTCTTTGTTTATATTTACTGGAAAAAGTGGATTTATATATATTTTCCGCGACAAATTGTACCGAACGCCGGCAGATATCAAAATATTTGCCAGCTGAATTAATTGATTGAAATATAATCTCTTCGCCAGTTTCTGTGTTTATAGATTTTACCGCCCTCTTTCCGGTTGTTTTACATCTTCCAGTATTACCACGTGTATTATTCTCGCTCTGTGTAACAGTTTGAAGATTGAATAAATTATTATTTTGAGGATTCCCGTCAATATGATCGATCACAATGCCATCTTTGATCAACCCCTTGTAACATTCATACACCAATCGATGACAGAGATAAGGTTTCTTCCCAACAGTAAACAATAGATAACCATGATTATTAATATAACCAACTGGTTTTTATAATCGACAATTTCTGATCACACCGTCAATATTTGATTCGTAGTTTGTTATTGTAGGATGTGGGAAAAATTTATTTTGCTTCATTATACAATAATATCATTTGTTTAAATCATAATTTGTCTGAAAACCTAACTAGATAATCCTCCACGGATTTTATAGCGTTGTTATTGACGTTATTTTTTGTCAGTATATCTTTTAAGCTCTCTGTATCGTTTACCACCACAACACGCACACAACTGTGTTTTTCGTACTCCAGCACCACAACGCAGACATGATATTGGTCCTAAGCTTCCACGTGAACGTTTTGCATGTGTTGTCCGCAGAATTCCTTCCTGCAGGGTTTATTACAACGAGTTAATGATCTGATCATTAACCATTTGCATTGAGACATTGTAAATATAATATTTTATATTTAAATACTTATCTGAAATATAATATGGATGAGTTTAAAAGATTATCCCAAATAAAGCCTTGGAAAACAAGTAAATTCAACCTCGACAGGATATTTCCTGACGTGCCAATACGAGATCTGGTTGATCGGAAAAATAAAGGTTTGATCAATAAAATTCACGACGCTAAGAAAGAATTTCACGCAAATGGTGCATCTCATGTCTGGTCAACGTTCAAGATTATTCGCAATGACAAGGTCAAGGCCAAAGGTGTCGACGCTACGATGAATGAAAAAAGAGCAGCAGCTATTATTAAACAGCTCGATGATAGAAGTTATCTTTTCAGAATAAAATTTGTCATACTTGCAGAAACAGATAACTGGATTATCCGTGACAAATTTTATCCCGTCCACGGTAATAAAAAAACTGTCATACTAAGTAGAAATTCCAAACCACGTCTATTGACCGGTATTGACAAACCATATTATGAGCGAGCATATCCTGTAACAGCAGTTATTTATGGAATCTATGTGATAAATGAAAAGCCTAGCGTTGATAAACTGGCGCCAATGAAATTTTCAAAACTAAACTGTGTAGCCGAGCGAGTAATAGAACATTTTACAAACGCGGCCCGTGGAAACGGTTTAACAGATAAAAGACGTAAAATAATAAACGAGTGGGGCGAAACAGTTAAAGATACCGGAGCGTCTATCAAAGATGTCACTGAGTTAGGAAAAAGATTAAAATTCCCAATAATCGTAGCAACGATAACAGGAGAAATTTTGTATGAATCAAAGTATAAATCAAAAGGAGCTTCGATTGAAATTATTGATCATAATGCACACGCGTGGACTAGCGCAGTAACAATGTTTCCACGAGATCGAACTGTTAAATTTTATGATGATAATATGTTTGATTTTATTAACGAGATAAGTAAAAACGATCCTATGTCAGTGTGGTTATTTAAGAGCTCAGATGATGAAAAATATGATCAATTTGTGCGACCTAACGGTGAAATATATCGTAAAGAACCCCTTCATTAAGAAATTAAAAATCTTGCTCAGAAATATTCAGAAAACATTGATGAGTTGCTCAGCAACTGTTTTACTGTTCCATCTGTTGCAGCTCATGTTGCTAGAGAAAAAAATTCGTGGAAACCAACCCGAAATGAATTTCTTTCGGATATACAATTAAGTTGTGTCGAGTATGGCCATGGCGGATTGTGGAATGCCAAATATAATTACAACAATATGATATCTGTTGATATGGTTGCGTGTTATCCAGGAAGTTTTCTCGGATACGGAGATTGTTCTAATTATTTTGCAAGGTTCGGTCATCCAACACATTAAATGACGCGAGTATCGATAAATGGACCATTGCCGGATTTTGATCTAACTGGATTTGCTTGTGTTGAATCATTCGAGTTTGCTATGGATCTTCATACGATATGTTATGTTTGGTTTGGTAGACATTTCTCAGAAAAACGTTGGGCACCAATAGTTTTATTACGATATATGCTCGACTGTGCGATATTGGTATCGTTGGTGGTTAGTGAGGCAATTATATCATATAAGAAACAAACCGAGGTTTGGTTACCACCAAGGGAAAATATCAGTCTCGATGAGGTCATTAAGGAATTTAAGCGAGAATGTTCTAATGCTTCCCTTGATGATGCTCCTAGAATCCTCGAGATTAAACTCAATAATAGCGATAAAACAGCAAAGGATCTTGGAAGAAAAATAATAGGAAAGTTTACTCAAGGTGGTGCATATGATCATAAACAACGTCATGCACGATTAATACTGGATGATACCGAATACGATTTTATAGTTGCTGATGAGGCAGCGAGAAATATATTTATAAACCGCGAGGATGTTTATTTATCAAATGAAACACGATTAGGTATGATTGTAAGCTATATGAATGGAGAATCGCCTCAGCATACGCATTTAAGATCATTGATGTTGGCCTACGTGAGCATAAACTTGCTATCTATGATAAATAATTTTTCTGATACCGCAGTTAGGGTTGCAACAGATTCGTTCTACACCGATAAGAAATATGCAACGTTGTCGGATGATTTTACGGATGATAATGCACCGTGGGGTTCATGGAGAATAAAGAAAGAAAATATACTTGATTATTCAGAATCAGCAGATATTACGATCAAAGATGATTATTATAAGAATCAACGATCAAATATATCATCGACAACTTCGTTGTTACCATCGGTATATGATCCAATAACTAGATATAAAACGATACACATAAACGGACAGGGTAGCTCTGGTAAAACCACTCGAGCGATCGAACTATTTCAAAACTCAGATATGATCGTGCTGACACCTACACACAGACTTGCGCGAGAAATGAAACAACGAGGAGTACAATCATGTACTTATCACAGCTTCTTCAGATGGAAGGGTGATACATGGACATCTTTAAGGATGGGTGAGAAATACATTCCAAGGATCATCATTTGGGATGAAATTGCACGGTGCCGTTAGAAACATTAAAAACATTTCTAGATTGGTTGTTAACAAGAAATACCGCTGTAATAATGTGTGGCGATCATGGTCAACCCCCACCGTTTGTTGGACCATCTCCACATGGATGGCTAAAGAACTTTGTCGATTATTACGAAGAAATGAATGATGATCATAGAGCACTTGATACAACGTTGAAACAGTTTAAAAAATTAACCAGACTACAACCGAATAAAATTCAGTGTGAAGTAATGCGTGGAATAATTTCAGAAACACCCATGAATGACTTTCTACAAACGTGGCGACCAAATGATCTGATAGTTGCAAGTAGAAAGATAGTTCGTGATACACTTCGACGAGAGTTGTTTCAGTTGCATAAAGAAAAATATCCAACATTGCCAGTTCTGTTATGTTATCGACCAGCAGATACACGGCGGCAGAATATTGACGTTGATATACCAGGACACTTGACAGATCAAGGAAACAGAATCTTGTGCTGAATGATATTGTCACAGTTGATGTTGATGTTGTTGAAGATGTTCTACGTGCTGATAAATCCCCGTGGACGCTTGGATACGCAATGATGATTCATTCATCTCAGGGATTAACTATTACTGATACAGTTGTTTGGACCGTCGATGATCACATCGAGTGGTCGAACTTAGTTTATCTTGCAGTGTCTCGAGTTAGAAAAATATCTCAATTGAGACGAATCGTCATGGACTCGTCAGTGATTAGTGATGATATTGACGAATGTCAAAGCGATATAATAAGAAAAAAATTAGCTGGTTATAAACAATCTGATAAAAAAAAAATAAACGCGATTTTGATCTTGATGTTGAATTTATTAATGCGCTGAAACAACAACAGAATAATCACTGTGCAAGTTGTAATTGTATAATGTTATGGCGGTATCTAAAAAATGATCCAAGACAATTTACCCTAGACAGAAAAGATAACAGTCGAGGTCATACACGAGAAAATATCATGTTGACCTGTCTTGAATGTACTTGACGTAACGCAGTTAGTTAACGGATCGCGGTGGTAATTGTGTATCATCGGGAATTACTTGTAATTGTTCACGTACAAATCCACGTTGAGGAGCAGTTGAATCCAGCCTGTAGATTGCGGGTCTACCTGGGGATCTTGTCACGGTGGATATCTTATGTGTGGTAACACTCCAAATAGGATCAGTCGCTCTTTTTTACCACCTTCGAGTTCACCGGGCTCGTATAAATACCTGACAGTGATATTACCCAATAGTGGCTGTGCTGAAAGATCACGTCGTTGTGTAGGTATATTCTTTTTTTGGTAATTGCATTAATAGGTTTCATGTTGGTTGTTCGAGTAATCTCATTATTTCATGCAGTTATCACACTTGGTAATCTAGCAACCCATTCACGAGATCTCGTATCCTCAATAAATTCCTTCGCGTATTTATATCCAAAGAACCGCTCAGCGCGCGTTCGATTAAATCGTTCAACAATTGCCTGATCACGATGAATTGCAGTATGTCCTCGTCGTATTTTGGTATTATGTTGTTTCATTAACGATGATACTGGACCAAGAAATTCCTTGCCAGGATCAACCTGTAGCAGCTGTGGCCATCGCAGACCACCTTGTGGGCCAAGTCCTCGTTGATAAATTCGTTTAAAAGCATCGGCTACTTCACATGCTGTCTTCGTAGATAGCGGTTCTGCATCTTTATATCTACTTGCAACATCAACAACGGTTAGCGCATATTTGTACGTTTTTCTACGTACAGTATCATGTGGTAAAAACAGAATATCAGCTTGATGAACTTCATTAGGAACACTAACATCGAAATGTGCAAATCGAATTTGCTTAGGTGGTGGTAGGCAAATTTGCCATATTGCCTGTTTGGATAACCACGCTTTAGCAGTAGAGTGTTTAACCGCTGCTTCATCAGCAAGTTTACTAATTGCTGCTTTAACTTTCCAGTATCCAATTGGGGTATAATAAATCGATTCCATTTTATATATTACCAGCCCCTAGCGCTAATTTACCTTTCATCGCGGATCTTACTAACCAATTAGCTAATTTTTCTTTGATATTTTTATTTTTTATAGAATTTAACGCATGAATTAATTTCACATCTGCAATATGCCTATGTCGTAGATCATTGCTTTTATACGCAACATCATGAGCATGACATGCTTTTTCAATAGCGTTTATTGGTTCCTCACCTGATTTCGGTTGATCCTGATTATCAAGCCTGATATCGAGTCGAGTACCAGGACCGCAATAATTATATCCTGGTAGATGTTCTTCTCCTGGGTATTTAGCCCACGGAGTTCCCGGTAACTTTGTTAATATTGCTGCAATATCACCTCCGCGTTGCTTTTTTTTTACTTGACCTTAGTTTTGGTTTTTCACCTGACTGCACTGACTTGTCAGTGGAGATAAATTTGAATTTCTTTGTACCACATCGCGTGCACTTACCCGCAACTGCTCATCTATTATTTTTTGTGGTAATAGTTGTTAGTGTATCCGTCGGGGTGCGCGTCCTGCACTTCACACAATATAAATCCATATATATTTTATACAGCATGGATATAATTGATTTCTCAGCGACAAGAAAACGAGAACCTGTCAAGCATCATGCTGCGTTACCGAATTCCATCCGAATGATAATAATAGGACCATCTGGAAGTGGAAAGACACAGTTATTACTTAATCTTATAATGAGATGGTTAAAATGGGATAAATTGTATTTGGTAGCCCCGTCAGTTGATGATCAACGATGTTATGATGTGCTCAAGTATTTTAATGAAAACGCGCGATTACTGGATGACGATGTTTCAAGTTTATAACCGATATTGATGAAGCACCATCAGTATATTCCATAGACGGATTTATTAATAATTTAGTTGCATACGACGATGTGATGCTGAATAAACAGACAAACCCAGGTAGAATATTTTCTCGAGGTAGACATAAAAACACTGATGTCATTTACGTTACTCAACGATACACACAAATACCAAAAGTGATCAGAGATAACTGTAATATTTTAGTTGTGTTTAATGGAGTTGATACACACACGATGAGAAATATTCATCAAAATTGGTGCAGCGGTGACATGGATATAATTAAATTTGAAAATTTCTTTTCACGAGCGCAAGCTACTCCGCATGGATTTATAACAATAAATTTGCACGATCCTAGAACAAGATATCGTGTAGGTCTTGATAAAATATTTGGATGAATAACAGCAGAGAGGGTGAGTGGGAACTCGGCGAAGACGTAATTGCGTAAAACACGTGCATAATAAAATAGAAAAAAAAAATCACCAACGACAATGGAGTAATATTAATTAAACAAATTCCGCAGAGATTTTCTCAGTAAAGTGTCGACGCTTTTTTAAATTTGTCGACGCTTTTTTATTTTTCGATTATTTGTAGTAAGGCTTATTTTTTCGACTCTTTTCGACCATTGGTCTGTTCACCCTCTCTGCTGCTGGTTGGGACACACACTCGTCAAATGCTGAATATATGTATATGCCTAAGATAGGGATAGAATCCTATAGTAACTAGTACATTTTGTCTTCTTCACTTCTTTATATCGATGTGGGATGCATCAACGTGGCTCCTTGATAAACTGATATCAACCTACCTTTGACAGCGGAACAGATGGACATAGTACACAATTAATTTTACTATATGTTCTCTACATTTGTTTCTCAGTACTGACCTTTCCACTGTGTGACAATCAATGCAAATCATATGTTAATCTAAAATACCTTCAAAGATGACTTCACGGTGAAGTTCTTGTCAAAGGTTGACCTGCTCTTTTTTTTTAGGTGATTGACTGTCAACATAACAGCATGTAAATAGTACACATATTTCACTTCCGGATCATCACCAAGGCCTTATTACTCACTGTGCACTGTCGCCAAGATACATACAGACAACAACACCCTGAGCTCATATTATCAAGAATAAACAGTTACCTTTAAATCCCTACCAAAAATGCATAAATAAAACTCTTATATCACCACCAAAATGAGAGAGGAGAAAATGTTCTAAAAATAGACTAGAACTACATTCGTGGGTACTGAACTGGAAGTATTAATTGTGATGTAATTCCAGATGATACACAGGAAGTGACGTGATTAAGGGCAATCGTATTGATTCGTCTGATCGTTCTAGAAATGCGCGGTATTACCGGTATACCAATTTATTTCATGTGAAACCTACAACGGTACCTTTTCACTGTACCGGTATTTATGCAGTTAGCGTCAGAAATTCATGATCGACATTGTTGCGAATTTAATGATATCAAAAACATGTTTTCATTTTTCATAGCAAAATAATTCCAAACAAACCATGAAAGTTTCACAAAATAGTTATATTTGTCACAAATTAATTTCAACTAGTACAAATAACATTTTTATGAAATTGTAATCCCATGTTTGATATAGTTTTAATAGTTGTTTACTAGTGTATGTTAATGTGTAAAGTACATGTATTCCTTTCTAAGACCGATAATCATCCTAAGACTTAAAGGAAGGCGGTTGATTTCTGTTTGAATTTTACGTAATTCTAAATATTTTAGTTTGTTGAGTCAGTATGTCTTGTGTTTACTGATCATTGCTGATAAGCATCCTGCCTGGGTGTTGAAGTTCTACTCAAAGTTTCCCTGCCTATAATAAATTGTATCCTTTGGTGTCAGTACTTCCCGTTTTTATTAAGAAGCTCCCTAATATCAGCACAATGACTTTTACAGGGTGTCATCTATAATCACTCTACATTAGTTACAGTTTTTAGATGACAACTTAGACAACAATTAACATACACATAGTAATTCATCTGCTATAAGGTACTATACATTCAATAGGGGTGGAGTTGCAATTTTCTTTGTAACCTAGATAGTTTATTTTCCATCTATTTGAGAATCGGATTTTTTTTAAATGGTCCCTTCCCCAGAAAATAAAATTGTTGGTCCCTATTATAATTGCGATCCACCGCGGAAGGAAATATAGACTGTACGTGGACGTGGGACATAACTATTTTTTATTAAGAAAAAAGATGTTTCAGTTTCCCGCATACAAATTTGGGCAACGACGAAGAAATTGGTCATGGGATTCTGCTTGAAAGTTCTAATTAGACACATTACTCTGTCTACGGAGTGCATACAGCCAACACAGCAACATAAAATCCAAGAGTCCATCCAGAATCCTACCCCTATTGACTCTGATAATGATAAAGAGGGTGATGTGTGTGTGTGTGTGTGTTTCTGTGTGATTTGGATGTTTAACGTAGCTTTGACAATTTTGCAGTCATATCGCTATGATGTCTGCAGTGCGGCAGTTTACAGCGATGTCTAGCACTGGGGCATCATGCCGCAGACATGTAGCATCATGTCCCACCCAGTCACATCATCCTGACACAAGGCCGACCATTCCTAACACTAACCCCTTAACACTCAACGCCTAGCGGGGGCTGTTAAGTCTTTCGTATGACACGGCCGGGGTTTAAACTTGCGACATTCCTCATCTGAGGCTGACGCTCTAGCCACTTGGGCTATCGAAGAGGTCATGACGATGTTGATGATTCCCCTGAGTGATTCTAACTGAAGTGTTATCATAGTTTGTTTTCTTCACAGATTACATGCATGTTCGTCACACAATTTATTATTTTCAACACGGACTTATGAGCATATTAAAATCCAGTAACTTAAAGGCTCTCCCCCTACCCACCTCTCTCTCTCTCTCTCTATCTCGCAAAAACCCGACGATTTTACGATCAGAACGGGAAAAGATAAACTGAAAGTCCAATTAAGCAGAAAGCAAAGTATTCCAGTTTGTGTGTTCTGACTTTTTTAAAGCATATTTTCTTGTATTTGTACTTGTCTTTGTGGGTTTATATTTACTTTTGTTGCTTAGTCACTAAAACATGTATGTGCTATAAACATAGGTCATGTTCATGTACACTTCAGCAAAATGGTTGTGTTTTTCATATACACGCGTTGCCTGTGGAACTCCATAAAACAGGTGGGCAGATTAGATGGCAGTTATTAATGATCAATTCCGACTGAAAATTGGTCTGTTCTGCGGGGCTTCCTAATGTTAAAATGAATGTTGTAAATACACGTTAAAATTTTCTGTCCTCTCCCCCCACTGCAATCGTTATCAAACACTAAAACGTCTATTAACAAATCTGTCTAAAAAAAAAAGAATTTGTGCAGCCTTGTATTAAGTATTGAGTGATAATGAAGGATAAATACAAATCATTTTGTCATATTTATTTATTAATATCTTTCCTTTATCCGTTAAAACTTAAATATGCTGCATGTCTATATTAAAAGAATCTAATATGATAAATACGTTTATTTTTAGAGAGAAAGGATGATAAGGTGATAAGAATTTCCTGAATAAAATCAGTTATTGGAGGATGTCATATTGTTGAAACATATATAGTGTAAAAAAAACCGGACTTTCAATGATTTAGTTCTGTGCATTGTGACAGTAGAATATGTATGGTGCATCCATACATAACATTTCATTGTTGTAGTAAGAAATAAACGTTAAGTCGAAGTGGTACGAGAAACGAGTATTTATGACTCAGCTAACGTATCTAGATACTGGCTGGCGACAGAAATTTGTTGGTACAGTGATAGGATGGTGTCATCCGCTACATAGTGTAACTGTAATCGATTGCCGTTATTTTATAATATACGCTATAACTTCTATTGTTGATGCTGATTGGTCAGTACAGAAAATTACATATGTGGTTTATTCCAATTCAACGGAAAGAACAAGTTCAGTATGTCATAGGAATACGTCGATTCCGTCAGGCCGAAAACAGTTATGTTTCCCAAACAACACGAATGGGGTTTGTATTTAGTATATACCCCCTCATTTATGCTTTCAAAGTATATTTCAGCTTTACAGTTTGATCAATTCAGAAAGAACTGGGATTTATAAAAGTTCGATTTGGCGCGTCAAAGAAATATCGACGCGCGGACGTCAATTGCTTCAGAAAAAATTTTTCCAATCTGGGTGTGTAATACGGATCGAACATTTATTTCTAATTCCAGATGAGCGATGTAAGGTGAAATAAGTAAAATTGAAGAAATACTTTTTATTATGACTTCGAATTACATCCACCAAATCTGCAACAACTGGACAACAGACGATAACGTTTGAACATCTGGTGTAGATGTAAATCGTCCATTTCCTAGTTGACTGTTCATAATTGTTCCACGTAGAAGTTACGTTTTTGTACTACCAGTGGCTAAATCTTCGAACTTTAGGATATCCTAGGTGCGAGGATTAAGTCGACGTTAGTTCGTGGATGTAGTATTCTAGGAATAAATTAATATTGATATGTGACTCTTCTACTTGGTATGGATACAAAACATTCACGATATCTCCAGTTATAACGCAAAGTTCCATAAATATTGATGTCAAATGATAAGGAGATAAGTCTGTCTAAAATTAATGACTTCCTGATAGTGTGTTCAACCGGTTTCAGAATAAGGTGCATTTTTACTGGCATAGGTTAGCAAGGTGGTTAATAATCGAGCAGCCTGTAGTGGAACCTTTGCAAAAAATTTTCAACCAGCTTCATTGCATTTTTCAGCACATGCATGGCTGCCATCATATTTGGTTGAGGAATGTGGGAAGACCCCGGAAAGAACTGACAACCCATGGGAAACTACAGGCAAGGTTTCTCACATACCCACAATGGTAGAAACGATGTGTGGGTGACCTGTAAAGGCTAGCGCCTTAGACGATTCGGCCATCCGGTTGCTTGCTTGGCTGACTCTCGATTTACGGTACATGAACACTATAAGGCATTATAGCACCACGGAAAAGGTTCTAAGATAAAACGTATTATCAAAACAGTTTATTACCAACGGGTGATAAAAGTGTGAACACAACGATGATATGGTAAAAATGTATGAAGGCTCTCAATCAACGGGGGATGTTTAATGGTGTGCATAAAGAATAATAGATAATAAAAAATAAATTAGTGTCATTAACAATACAAATGTTAGTTAAAATATTCAGATGTAGGGTTGCAGGCAAGCTATATGTTTGAAGAAATGTTACTTTCCTTCAAGAAATTTAAAATACAAGACACATTTACCGTTTCAAAAAGTTCTTTCATGTTTTGAAAATTGTAGTAACGATCTCGTGTAGGTTGGAGATTGAAACATTCCATCATAAAGTGCTTCGTGGCGGCGAATATGAAACGGACTCAGATGGGTCTTCGTCCTTTAATATGTGGAGGTGGGTTATGCAACTATGACCAATTCTAATTCTTGCAGTAACTACCTCGTCCCTACCGATGGTTCTGCAGGAAGGAAGGCATTCCCCTAAGGTTAGTTTGATCACATGGAGCTTGTTATTTACTGCATCATTCCATGATGTCTGCCAGATAATGTATAATGATTTTATCATACTTGGTTTAAACTCACTTCATGGCATTTTTAACATCACATGGTTCTAGCTGTATGGCTATTTCGCAGCCTGATCTGCTTTTTATTGCCTTTATTACTATTACAGCAGGGTGGAATGTATATTATTTTGAGGTAGGTACACAGCTCGGTGTGTTTGACGAGACATATTGGTCAGTAATGGGTTTTTCAACTTCATATTCTGAAGTAATTGAAGTATTGATAGTGAAACGGAGAAGATGATAGAGTTAAAATATGTTTGGTTTTGTCTATATTTTAGGGCAAGATATGTTGCCCTGATTTAGGCTGAAAATAGCGATGCAGCTTCTGGTTAACGAACGTTTATAGTGTAATATGATTTCCGCTAATGAACGCCACATCAGCCTTTTCGTCCTCCTTTGAGCCATCAGTGTAAATTCTGGTATAGTACTTAAATATTGAGAGAAATTCGTTATAAGAGTTTGCGAAAAATTTAAAGATTTATCTTTGACTTTTTCTTTGCTTCATGCAGTGGAAAAAGTACATTGGGTTGTACTAGAAACTAGAGAGGTGTTACCGAAACAAAAGACTTCCTTGATTTTTGAACGGTCAATTTTTGTAATGTCAAAGCTAGAAGATATTCTAATGCCAAAGGTAGGAATGTCTTATTTTGGATAATGTTCTAATTTATGTAGAAAAACGGACACAAAAACAGGGTTCAAATTGTTGGACCTTTATTTTAGGGCACATTGTACAAATAATATTTTTCAACGATGTGATAGAGGTTGTTCATTCGCTTCAGCCAAAAAACTTTAACATGGGGATGGCCTAAAAGTTCCCAGAGCGAGACGTACGGCTTGATGGTCAATTGGGTCAATAACCTTTAAGTATGTCTTTCTGACTGAACTATACACAACGCCATCATAGTCCAGTTTGAATCTAATACATGTTCGGTATAGGATAAGTATGGTCTTTCTGTCAGTATCCCAGTCAGTGTGAGCTTTCGCTTTGAGTAAATCTTGGGCTTTCAAGCATTTAGCCTTCAATTTCTTAATGAACGAAAAAGAGGTGAGTTTTATGTCGAAGACGATACCTAACATCTGTGTTTCCTTAACAACCAGTATTGGTGTTTCGTTCAGCGTGAGTTTAGGATCATTATACTGTTTTTGTCTTTGAGAATTTAAAACAATTGACAGCGGCTAATATTTTAAATCTTCTTTATATTTTATTACAGTTGTCTTTCAATTGTATGCATCTGCTTAGATCGATTACATATTAGAAAATCATCAAGATATAATGATCAATTTACATCAGGAATCAAACACATGGTAATGCTATTAATTCGTATTCTAAAAGGTATACGGATAAAGTACCTCCCTGAAGCTTACCCATCTCTTGTTCGTACATATCAGGGAGGGTGGAGACCATTCGTACCTTGACTTAACTGTTTGAGAGAAAGATCGATATAAAAATGGGTAGACGGCGTTTTAGACCCAGATCGTGCAAATCATTCGTTATTCCCTACTTTCTTGTTGCATCATAGGCCATTTCCAAATCGAATAAAACAGCTACTAAATATTCTTTCTTGATAATGCATCGCGAACAAACGTTTCAAGTCTAACCAGATGATCATTGGTACTACGGCCATATCGGAAGCAACATTAGAATGGAGATATTAAATTGTTAGTCCCCAAAGACCAACCAAGACTTGTATTGATCATTCATGCAATCGTTTTACAGGCAAAGCTCTTCAAGTCAATGGGACGGAAGATGGCAGGATCTGTGATATCATTACCTGGTCAGTAACCTGTTTCTAAATTGTTAGCATATTACCCCTGCTCCATATATCATTGCAAATTTCCCAAGAGCTATGCATGACGGTTCCGGTAAGTGTTCGAAAAACTGGTAGTGTATTTCGTAAGGCCCAGCCGATGTATCATGGTCCTTTTTTAAATCTTCTATCTTCTCGTTTGACTTTTCAGCTTTCTAAAACCTGCTGAATAAGTTGATTATGATGAATTTTCGGAAACACTATCAGCAAGTACATGTGCTATGTCATGTTTTGAATTGAAGCTTTTATTGTTTAATTTTAGATGTTGGAAAGAGTTGTTCTTTCCGTTACCATTTTTATTGCGCATCGTGCCTCATACTTACTTTATTTAGGTATGAGAGGTTTAAGCAAAAACATATTTTCTCATGACTCTTTCTTAAATTCTTTAATCGTGCAGTGAGTTTTAGACAGGATTATGTGGTACTTACTTAAATTTTCGGGTATTGAACGAATGCTAAATTTTCTCAGTTCATCTCAGCGTTATCTAATGGCTTCTTAACAGAATTTAGTGAACCATGATTTGGGAATTTTAAGAGTTGCTTGAGGGTTTCATGAAAAGATTCTTCTGCAATCTGTGGTAAATATATGTAAAATGTTGAACAGGATAATTTTTCGTTGAATCCGATTTCTGAAAATCACCTAAAAGAATTGGTAAGTATCTAAACTTTTTATGACACCAGATGTTTTCTCTCATCAAAGGTCATTATCATGTACTTTTGAGCCAAGTTTCGACTTCCTACAAACATTTTGTTCCAAAACTTGTCCACTTGAAGCCAGCTGGGCTAGATACATAAATGAGACGAGGGACACACTTTGTACCTCTTGGACTTAAGGTGGCGTACGTGAGAAGGGTACATTGAAGGCACCTTTTCTCATCAATGTGACGCAATCATATATAGACCATCAGGTCACATACCTGCACATATAATGATGCCACTCATGAATGTGCAGTCGATGTCGATAACTTGACCCTCCTACTGCTGAAAACCAAACCTTTCTAAATAGTGTTCTTCAACAAGCATAATATGAACTTAAATTGTCAAAACTATTTACTCCTACCCATATTAGTAATTTAACCAATGTTATTTATATACAAAAGTTTCCTTTACTTTGCTTTCTTGAAGTGTTCTGTCACACTTGCTAACTAACCCTTCTTAACTTGCCTCAAAGAATGCATGCAATAGCAAATGTCAGCCACTTTACGGTCTAAAAAGGACTAAACTGCAGATTAACACAGAAAAAACAGAATGGTATTCAAAGCGCAAGAAATAGTCAACACCGCCCAACTTTAGATACGGTGGCTTCAAAAATCGTACGATATGTTCAGCAAGCAAGTTTTAAGATTAAAAGCAATCTGTGCACCAAAATTAACGTAACATCTAGAATAATAATTGACAAAGGAAAGAGGAAAGCAGGTCATCATAACAAGCTTTGAATGTCATACACGAACTTCTCATGATGCAGTGAAGGTGCACAATTTTATTCTGAAGATTTAAAAGACACGCAGCCGATCATGAATAAGCATTTACTGCCTTAATGACAAAGACAACGTGATAAAAGAATGCCATCCGAGTCATGTTTATACTTTGTTTGCGTGAGAACCAACTTAAAATACATTAGGCACACATTAAACATAGTATATTGATACGTGAAAGCCACTGTTACGATTGTCTCAGTAAACGTTCCCATAGCACTGTCAAATATTTTTAGGCCTCATAAATGTTTCATCTGTCGAAGATAGTTTGCTTCAGAGTGTTACACAAAATTTGTTTTAATTATGCAGGCAAAACAATTTGCACGATTCATCAATGCCACAGCAGCCATCGTTCAAATTAGGTTGGAAGACAAAAGCTTAGTTCTTTCTACCTGGTTGATCCTCTTTCGCTTGTGGAAATTATCGTCATATGTAGTAATTTATCATGAAAAATAAAATATTTTCAGGAATTTGGAGGTACAAAGTTAAGGTAACGATTGCTAATTGGTTAAAGCTTTTGGAGGTAAATATATCTCAAGTTAAATAGGTTGACTTTGCATTCTCCGACATGTTTTCGTTCTTTAATGTGGCGCGTGAATTAGTATACGTTTTTCGTTTAAATCAGATAAATGTAGTAAGTGCATACAAGGATTGCAATAGATTTGCGAATGTGTAAGTCTTATTTGTTTACACATTCATTAACTGGTTCAGTCATTCATTTAGAGATTTATTTATTTTTTGATTCCACCAAGCAAACTGATATTTACTCCATGATATTGACAACATTTGAAATAGCATGCATTGGACCTTTAATTCTAAATGCTCGGTGCTTAAGTTGTTCTTTCCTTAACACCTCAAATGGTTGTGCACAAGGAAAGGGTAGTGTGCTTGTGTGTATGACAGATTTTGTTATAGCACAAAAACCAACAAAATGTGTATATGTGTATCCAGTTATTTTAAACTAAGATAAATTCATTTGTATTATCCGAGCGATACCATTGGGTGGTGGTAGGGAGATAATACAGCCCTATTCCAATTAATCTGATATGTACGAGCCTTTTATATCGGGATGACTGCAACTGGATCAGTCATTGATACTGGCATGATTGAAGAGATGCAATAAGAGGGTATTATTCTTCAACACTTTCGTATATTTTCCTCATTGTCTTGTTAAATGAACTGGGCAATTTCGGACTGTCATTTGAGAAGAAATAATACTAAAAGCAAGGGAGGTCTCACCTAGAATCATCGTGAAGGCAAATGCGAAGAATAAAAAAATAGAGAAGGGAGATATTTAAACAAGGAAAATAAATATGATTTGTGGATTTGATGGTGGTGAACTTTGTTTCTAATGGAAACTAGTAATTTTTAACAAATGTGTTATGTCCATTTCATCATCCATATATATCATTCTTCTTCTATTTCTGGGTCTTAGAATATTTATTTTAGCACACACGGTCACATACAAACACACATATACTCGTTCACTATCTATCTTTCTCTTTTTCTGTCAGAAAATGTTGAATTGTAAATAAGTTCATATAGACCTTTATGTTGACAATGCTATATACGAAATTGCAAGAAGACAATCACGTCTTTAACATAAAATTTCAAAGGAATAAACGAATTAACGAAAACAATTTAGAGTAAAACTATGGCGCTACCAAGAGCCAGTTATGCCTCTTTCATTTCAATCAATTCTCCTTTCCTCCTTCCCACTCCCTCTCTCAGAAACAGAACCGAGCTGGTATAGACAAAATGAAAAGTACACTGGATCTTTTCGAGTTGAGTTATGTGTTTCTGTATTATGTGTGATTAAACATCCTGTTTACATCTTAGAACCATGACAAAACTCAGGTAGACACAAACCCTCAATCAAAATTTAAGCACACATTATTGTTATACATTACTCATCTCGAAGAGACACAGAGAGAGAGAGAACTGTAAAACTTTAATGATTAATTACCTGCAACTCTTAGTCACAATAGAATGGAAAAGTCGAACCATTTTTTTTTTAATTCAGGCTTGGTTTTGTTTTGTGTTCATCTTGTACTAATTCAGTAGTTTTTTTCTGGTATCTCAAAAGACATGGAGAATTGTTTATGCGTGGTGTATCCAGTAAGCGTTCTTTTATTGTCTGGTTTCGGAACTCAAGTTAGTACAATGGCATTTCAGGTGTGACGAATGTTCAATTTTGCCCTCGTCATTGTGCTAGAGAACGTGCTTGACGAGCCATAAAGTGAGCATACATGGTCCGAACAAAATATGCAAAACAGGGAATGGAATTTTTCTCATCACGTGTAAGATCTGCGACCTCAGAAAAAGCGAAAAACTGCACATAATAATCATTTTCTGATTGGATCACAAAGAATATGGACAGAAGGGCAGAAGCAAAACACTTCTCCCTCCTTCGCCATACTTTCAGTGATAGAATACAAAAATCAATTGCCCACAACCACAAACTGAGTTACGAAACAAGGAAAAAATAAATCTTACTGTATACGCCGCCTAAAAATACTGAAGAGCGGTTGAGACCAAGAAGACTCCAGATGTGCAAATAAAAAAAAACAAACTGCAAATATATAATTAATCTGTTTTGAGAACATATTTTCCAATGAAATCATTGGTTTATTTAGTTCATTCTATTTCACTTACCTACAATTACTGCCATTAAGTTATTCTTGTTGGTATACGTATTATTGCTGTTGTTATAGATAATAAAGAGACAATTAAATATCCTGGATATAATCTATGACTATATCACTTTATATTATGTGCTCCTGTTGTATGTCAAAACCCAAAAGAGGTCATTTTTGCGATGTTCAAATCAATAAGTTGCGATATCTGCATTATGTTTTTTTTTAAAACAATATTTCAATCAGGTCCATAATGATGTAAAACGTGTTAATTCAATGCTGTACTTGACGTTTTTGTTTATCTTGTGTGTCTTTTTTGTAATTATGTCTTTGACAAAGACTAAATGAGAGTCGAAAGCGTTTACGCTAGTTAAGAAACTGGTTCTGCACTGTTCCTTATTGTTTGGGAATATTATATTAAACCTGAGCAAGCTTGTAAAGTCGAGCCCTTCTTTTTATAGATATGAATGCATGAAAGGATTTACAGATCCATTATGAAGATATTATTTAATATATACAAATCACAATATGTACCATAATTATACAATCCCAAAAGTCTATAATATATGCAAATCACAATATGTACCATAATTATACAATCCCAAAAGTCTATGAAAATACAAATGCCATATGACTTATGCGATACATGAGTTGAATATATTATTAACTTTATAGGTCGAGAAACAAAAAAAGAAGATGACATTGCCCAAGAAAGTTAAATCTGATTCTCAACAGTCTGGTAAGAGCAATACGGGTATTGGACCTTTGCAAAACAGATTTTACAATAAAATCTCATTGGACCGACCTTCAGCTCAAGGTAGAAGGTCAGGACTTGAATGTCGCAAAGTCTCATATAGCTATAGTATCACCTGTTTTTCGGCTGATGTTCGAATCCGACTTTAAAGAGAAAGATCTTGATGTGTTACCTCTTTCTGGCAAGAAATATGAAGATGTTCTGACCTTCTTGAAGTGCACACATCCAGGAGCACTTGTAAAAGTTACTTGTAAATTAAGCGATAAACCTGTTTTTGGCAATATGGAAAATATAAACGCTTGCTGCTATTGTTCCATATATAACCTAACAAAAGATTCTAACCTTCAAGAGTTTTCTTTATGCTTTATAATTTATTATTATTATTATTATTATTATTATTATTATTATTTCTATGTAATCAACATCATGAATATTGCTTCCATAATTAAAACTAATTGTTTTGACCCATCTCGTATTCCTGAATATATTCAGAACATTTAACATTTTTCGTTTATAGTTTTTAATAGCTGATGATGTTTAATATCTAACCTATGGAGTAATGTATACGATTATTCGCAGAGAAAGAAATTTTCAAGAAAACATACTGGTGGTTTTATTGATTGGATGTGTTGAAGCTTTTCTTTTCCGTTCAAAATAGTTTTAATTTTCTTCACAAGAGCGAAAATAAGTAGTGCATTCCTATCACAAGGACTCACTGAGTAAAAGCTAACACTGGTTTAGTGAAAAAAGACCAAATTCACAAATTACTTGAAATATTTGGTGAAACTGGACGATATTTAGACTCGCAAGCCTTAAGTGATCACAAAGCAATAAAGGACTGATGCTTTACTGGATGACTTTTAAAACGTTCACAGGTAAACGTAAGACTGTAGAATGTTATTTGAAGGTGTAAATGTCACTGTCCAATTCTTTTTCAGATGATGTTGTACCGAAATTGTTACCCTTGGCGCATGAATACCAAGTAAAATGGCTTCTGGATGACTGTACGAATGTGATGATGATGGAGAAAGGTGTTTCTAAATTTTCAATCACATTCATGTGTATTTCTTCTATCGTCGCCACAGAAGTGCTGTAGTATCTGTATAATGGCAGAAAAGTACGGTCTGAACTATCTGACAAACAGAGTTATAGAAAGGCTTTCCTCAATATGCCATACTATTTACAAAGATCTGACGAATTCAAGCAAATATCAACTAAAGTTTGATATAGGGTAGTGTGTGGGAGACTTGATTCCATAGACCAATACATTTTGAAAAAAAACATGACTCCAATCACCGTTTCTAGTCGAGATAGGTGATATATGAATTAATATTTTCATCTGTCGTTGTGACCTATACGTGGTAGTTGCTTCGATGCTCATATATTGAAGATTTTTAATTCAATTGTTCCTAAACAGCTACGCTTGGTGTGCAACAGTAACAACAAACAGGCATAGAATCATAAGAGTATCAAACCAGGCAAAACTAAAATAAATCGACAATTATGTTTCCTCTTGGTTGGCCTGTGTTATAAAATAAATATTTCCTACTCGAGGAAAAAAGACTCAGAGGTTATTCTGCCCTCTAGAAAGGCATGGAGATCAATCAATCCATCAAGTATTCAATCAATCAATCGACGACGACGATAATGATTGTGGAGCTGGTTTCAATGTCATTATGGGTACATGTACTAACACTACCAATGATTTTATTCCAGGAATCTCTTTATGTGTGCGAAAACCGTTTTCAATTAAAATAATACAATGACATCAATATAATCTAAGGGGTTAGAGAGTTATGATTCGTTCCAAGCAGAAATCGAGCTTATATCAAGGAAGCAGCAGGGAAGTTCTACAGACCAGACCGTTCCAGCAAAAATAAGCCTTCTACGAGAACTTTCTCCGTAGAAGCCTCAGAAAGCAGAAATAAAGCCTTCTACGAAAAACAATTTGCGTAAATTCAACCCCGAGTGCAATTTTTGTGTGCAAATTATATGATTCTGGACAAGGAAAAAACAACAAAATTTAGGGGGGGGGTAGGAAAATTTGTGTGCGATTGCAAGAAAGGGCTGCAAATTTATGAGTAAATCTGATCAAGACCGATTCGATATCTACTACGCGGATCATGAAGATTAATCGTGATAAAACCGTGCGGTGTTGCCTGAGCGTGACTGAAGAAATTTTTGAATTTATTTATGTCCATGTCGCCGTTACACCAAGTTTGATGAATATTTCTCAACGTGTGAGTATCAACGCCATTGAATACCGATAAAATATTACAATTATCTCTAATCACCTTTGGAATTTGTGTATATCGCTGTGTCACGTAAATCACATCGGTGTTCTTGTGTCGGCCACGCGAAAATATCCTAGCTGGGTTAGTTTGCTTATCCAGCATCACATCATCGAAAACAACAAGATTATTAACATCGCCGTCTAAATTTTCTACTGATGGAGCTTCATTGATATCCGTGATAAATTCTATTGTGCCATCATCAGTATTATCACTAAATTCCTTCAGTACTTGATAACATCTCTGATCATCAACTGATGGCGCAACCAAATACAGTTTATCCCATTTCAACCATCGCATTATCAAATTTAACAACAACTGCGTTTTTCCAGATCCTGACGGTCCAATGATTATCATTCTTATCGAATTTGGTAACGCCGCGGTGTGTTTTATTTGCTCGCGTTTCTTCGTGGCCGAAAAATCAATTACATTCATGTTACTAGAATACATGGATCTATATTGTGTTAAGTGTCGCACGCGCACTGCTACGATAAATCCAATCGAAATCGTTACACGCAACAACAGGAATGCAATCAAAGGTGAATGTGAAATTTGTAAAACAATCAAATTTAGATTTGTAAAAAAAAAAATAGAAGAACCGGAGGAGACATCACAACCTCCTTAACAAATCTACCTGGAGCTCCTTGGGCGAAATATCCCGGAGAGAAGCATCTGCCAGGATATAATTACTGCGGACCCGGTACGAGGCTAGATATGAGACTCAACAATAATGATCAACCAAATCCCGGCGAAGATCCAGTAAACGCCATCGATAACGCGTGTTACTATCATGATCTTGCGTATCGTAGCGGGGATTTACAACAAAGACATCTCGCTGATATTAGGTTAATTCATGCAATAGACGCGATTCCTGACAAAAGTTTCAAAGAGAAATTGGCAACTTGGTTGATAAAAGGCGCGATGAAAGGTAAATTAGTTCTCGGTGCTGGTAAATTATAATGGAGCAGATATATTATTCTCCGCGAGGTTTTTGGCGAGGAAAATCAGCAATTGCTAAACTTGCTAAGGCAGCAAAAGTAAAGCAATCTGTCGCTGAATCGTGGCTATCGAGACAAGCGGTCTGGCAAATATATCTTCCTCCGCCTAAGAAAATATCATATGCGAGTTTCTCTGTCAGCGTCCCTAATGAAGTCCATCAGGCTGATCTTATGTTTCTTCCTTACGATACCGTCGACGGAGTCACATATAAATACGTGTTGACGGTTGTTGATATCGCTAGCAGATACAAGGAAGCGGAACCGTTATCGAATAAAACAGCAACAGAGATTGCTAAGGCGTTTAGCGAAATTTATTCACGATCTCCATTAACATGGCCGAAGCTTCTCCAGGTTGATCCAGGTCGAGAATTTCTTGGCGCGGTTACTTCACTGATGAAAAAGAATAATGTTAAAATCCGTCGCGGTATTGTAGGTGTTCATCACAATCAAGCTATCGTTGAGAGATTCAATAAAACTCTTGCAGAACGATTATTCGGATATCAATACGCGAGAGAATTTATCCAAGATAAACGATCTCACGATTGGGTAACAAGATTACCTCACGTGATTAACGCACTAAATAACGAAGTAACACGAACAATATCAATGAAGCCCGCAACTGCAATTACAAAACCAAATATACCACTAAAGCGAAATTCTACTATTCCACCTGTGTTAGGTAGCGTCACGGTCAGATATTTATATAAGGAGGGGGAAGCCGAGGGAGGAAGAAAAAGAGCAACTGATCCAACTTGGAGTGTTACGACACATAAAATATCAGCCGTAACAAGATCATCAGGAAGACCAGCAATTTATTTTCTAGATTCGTTAGCACCACAACGAGGATTTACCAAGGAGGAATTACAAATAATACCGAAGGATACTCAACTACCGCCAGCATCGTTAATGTGAAATTTAATTCTACCTAACTGAGATAATTTTCTTACTCGAGAAACTGCTAAATAAACTAAATTTGACCAGGAAATTCTATCATCGACGATCCAAACCTGGCCATGTACAGTCAATCCCTGCGATGAATGTATCGTTGTTGCGTATCCTAGTTTCCATGGCGATCTTTCTGCGTTTATTGCATCATTGACAAGATTAATATCAACGAAAATAATATCGTTCAAAACTAATATCTTTTCTTCTCCGCAGGGTAAAGTAACACTGATATTTTGTTTCCTGGTATCAATGGGCCTGTAACACAACGGTACCTGCAATGCTGGAAATTTTTCACAATGAAGTTTGAATAACATTTCCTGAATAACATCGCGAACAATTTTCCTGCTAGCAACAATCAGATGATCTGGACGCCACAAATTTAGAAAAATATCCATCGGAGTTTCGTCGATTATTTTTCTCATTACATCGCATTGAAACTTATTAGGTTGTAATCGAATTATTTTCTTAAATTCGGTCAGTAAAATATCATCGGATCTATAATCAGCGTCAATCTCTTCATAATAATCAACGAAGTTTCTAAGCCATTTATGAGGAGATTCACCATCAATAGGATCGGGTTGACCATGATCTCCGCACATTATCACAGCGGTATTTTTTCCCTCCAGCCAGACCAGGAATGATTTTAATACAACTAAATTTACTGTACAAATTTCATCAAATATGATTATCTTGTTGATATATTTGTTTCCCATACGAGCCGAATCCCATAATCCACCGCTGTACTTGAAATAACTGTGATACGTACAAGAATTAACGCCGCGTTGTCTTATTTCTCGCGCTAATCTGTGAGTTGGAGTCAGCACGACCATATCAGAGTTTGAAAATAAATTTATCGCTCTCGTTGTTTTACCACTACCACCAGGACCGTTCATGTAGACAAATTTGTTACGTGAAATTGGATCGAATGCGGATGCTGCTGTTGATACTTCATCGCATTTATCTTTATGAAATTTATCGCAATCTTCCACATCAGCGTCTTCGCAATAATCTAGAATATCCTCGTTTTTTATTCTCCAGGTTCCCCAAGAACCATCAGTGATTAAATTTTCCAACCTACACTGATATTTCTTATCGATATAAAACGAATCCGTTGCAACCCTTACCGCGATATCAGAAAATTTATTTATCATCGATAACAAATTGATACTGACATAGGCAAGCATCGATGACCTTAGATGAGTATACTGCGCTGATTCTCCATCGAGATAACTAATCACAGTACCTAACTTCGTTCCATCAATAATAATATTTTCTCTGTTGCAAAATATTCCACGCGATACCGTATCGGCAATAATAAAGTCCATCTCAGCATCATTAATAAATAACCTAGCGTGGCGATGTTTATGATCAACGGATCCTCCTTGAGTAAATTTACCAATTATTTTTCTTCCGATATCTTTCGCATTTTCACAATCTGTCGGCAACCACACCTCGGTCTGCTTTCTATACGATATAATCGCCTCGCTCACCGTCAACGATATTAACATCGACGAATCCAGCATATATCTCAACAATACCGTAGGGACCCATCTTCGCTGAGATAAATGCCGACCAAACCAAATATAACAAATTTTATGCAAATTTTCAGCAAACTCGAATGAGGTAACATGAGCGAATCCTGTCATGACAAAATCAGGTAATGGTCCGTTAATTGCAACTCTCGTCATCTCGCTGGTGGGATGACCAAATTTAGCAAAGTAATCTGCACAATCGCCGTATCCGAGGAAACTTCCAGGATAGCACGCGCTCATATCAACGGAAATCATATCCTCGAAATAATATTTGGTATTCCATAATCCTCCATGGCCGTATTCGATACAGCTAAGTTGAATATCATTAAGAAATTCATTCCTTGTAGGTTTCCACGAGTTTCTTTCTCTGGCAGCGTGAGCAGCAACAGACGGAACCGTAAAACAGTTCGTTAATAATCGATCCGGATTTGATGAATACTTCACCGCGATATTTTTCATTGATTCGTGTAATATTTCATCACGGTAAATATCTCCGCGTGGCAAGATAAATTGATCATATTTTTCTTCGCTCGAGAATAACCAAACTGATATCGGATCAGAAGCGGCTAATATTTTGATATACCTAAACATTGCATCGGAATTATCTTTTGCAGATTCCACGGGATAAAATTTAACAGAACGATCTCGTGGAAATATCATAACCGACTGTGCCCATGCATGTGAATTATGATCAACAATTTCGATTGGTGTTCCTCGAGAATTATACGGCGATGAATATAATATTTCTCCCGATAGTGTTTTAACCGTGATAGGAAATTTAAGTTTCGTGCTCAACGCAGCAACATCGTCAATCGATGCACCATCAACAACTGTTTTTGCCCACGTGTTAATTTTATCCAATCTCAATTGAGTCAGACCAGATCCTCGACGGGCATTCCTCATGTGCTCGATGACGCGCTCAGCAACGCAATTTATTTTCGGAGATTCCTTCATCGCAGGTAGATTTTTCATGTCAGGATTATTATTCAGCCGATAAATTCCATAGACAACAGCGCTAGAAGGATACGCCCTAGCATAATAAGGACCATCAATTCCCAATAATAATCCCGGCTTCGAATTCTTATCAAGAACAACGTTTTTCTTACCGCCACGTACTGGATCTCGTTTATCGCGAATTATCCAAGTGTCGTCAGGCATTTGTGCGATAAATTTTATACCGAAGATAAATCGTTCTTCCTTGTGTTCAGATTTTATATGCTCGATTATCTTTTTTGCTCGCTCCAAATTCATCGTAGCATCAACGGAGTTAGTTTTCCATGTCGACCAAACATGAATCGCTCCATCATCGAAGAATTCTTTCTTTGCACGATCGACCTCTGGAATAATATATTCTGCCTCATCAAGATCAAATAAATCCATTATTATATTTTAGACAAATGTTTAAATTATATAATGCAATGTAAATGGATAACAGTCGGATCAACAAAATCATGCGATAAATCCTGCAGAGGTGAATATTGTGGAGCTCATATATACGCAATTCGACAAGGCAGCAAAGGACCACAACGGTGTTTAGTTTGCCAAGTTGGCACTCGAGGAAAAACTCGATTGTGTTTGTCCTGTGGAGGAAAAAAATATCGTGAGTTACGAAGATATTATGAAAGAAGATCTTCCTCAGTGATAAAATGCGAAGAAGATTATATTAATCGATTCAAAGCAAATTTCGATTTAAACAAAGAGAATATCATATATGGAAATGAAATCAGCGATTCCCACAATGAAAATCATGAACGAGTATAGATCGCATCCAACCATCGAGGGATACGAGGCATCTACCGATGGTACAGTCAGAAATGCCAGAACGAAACATCGTGTTGGTAGTATTTGTAATTCGGGATATCTCAAATTTACAGTCCATAAAAGAATGGAAAGAACAGAATGTTATTACAATCACAGATTCATATACGAATGCTACAAGGGACCGATAGAAATTGGACTTGTTATCGACCACATTGACGGTAATAAACTTAATAACGAGTTATCTAACCTTCGAGTTGTGACGCAGAGTCAAAATTCAAGGGGTAATGCCCGTGGATTTCCTAATTATTCGAGGGCTGTTAAATCAGTGAATCAAACAACAGGTGAGGAACTCGCCTTCGAGTCGATGTCCGCAGCTGCAAAATATTTCGTTATTGACTCACATTCGGTACAACGAGTGGCAGAAGGAAAATACAACGCAACGTTTTCTTATGATGCTGACTCGTGGATCGAATTTTCCTATACTCGAATAATATTTGATTCGGAAAGCGACGAAGAATAATTGAATATTACAAAATTAATATAATGAATGAGGAAACCATAAACGACATCATTGGAGCGATTGATGATCTGAAGAAAAAAATAAATCTTCCATCGGATCTAGATACAAATAAAATTCGATCTGAATTTGAAACAATTGTTCAAGGAAAACTTGAATATAAATATACGCTACCGTCAGAATATAAATTAATAAAGAAGATCCAAATCGCGATGTATCAATCACTTGCTACAGTCAGCGATGATCGCATCGAGGATTTTGTTAAATTATCGATGTTGGTAGAAAACGCTAGATTGATTTTATCAGACGCGTATGAATCACGAAAAATTACAAGTTCGCGTGTCAGGCAGTTGAAAAGACTTGTAGACGAGAGTAAAGTTAGGGAATCTTCCGATTCCTAATTCCGCAAACAAAAAAAAACAAAAATTAAAAAAATATATTAATTTTGAAAATTTCCCTGGATTTTATTTATTTTTTTCGCCCATTTTTCTCTGGGATATAGATTTACGATTTCACTAGCAAATTGATACTTACAGTTTCTCCGCGTATGTCAAGTAAATTTCCTTTCTGATCCGTAAGTTTGAAATTTATTCTCGTCAATAACCGATTATGACATCGCAGGTAAAACGGATTAACGGGCTCCTTTATTATCAAATAACCAGGAGAGGCGCTAGGTGAAAACGAATACAAAATAAATCCCTGATGGGCTTGATTTGACACTGACGCATCAACATTATAACTACCTTCAACAACATCCGCGTGAAGATAAATCGCGATAACTTCCGTTATATTAACGATACCTGGCGAGATATGCCGTCCACCCCCAGTCGGATCGTTATTGTGTTTGAGAATCAATTCCGATTGTATTTTTTTAGTCCACGCCGCATGTAATTTCGGAAATAAATCATCGATGGTATCAGTGACGGATTTTCTCATCGCATCAAAATCAGAATTGGGAAATTTGAAATTTGGCAGTGTTTCCTCGGTTAATTCAAATACTCTCATGAATTTTTGTTTTTCTCCTGAGTTTTTGATCAACTCGAATTTGCTAATAGGGAGAACATAATCGGCAATTGATATATCGTCGACTATCGCCTGAATAAACATATCATGATAATATTCAATATCATTCGCGAGTTGATTTAAAATTTTCACGTGCTTTATAATTTCGCTACATGAACCAGATTTATTTAGGATGCATTCATGAAATGATCCTCGCAATAAATTTAATTGTAATTCGTGTTCTTGAATAAACTCGTCTAGTGTTCTTCTTACCAAGATACCGTCTATGGGGGCTATTATCCTGTTAATGTGGGTAGCGTCGAAGATTTTCACATCTGGGGGGATTTTAGGAAGAGGTAACCACGAGAGAATTCTTTCGTTAATAAAAGTGAAAGCGAACATTACTAGGTTAAATTTGTGGTTATTCATGAGATTGATGGCGCTGTGGATCAAAGGTTTGTGTTTTGTATTTTCGTACCATCCTTCGTCGGTTGTAAAATCCGATTTTTTTGGTTCCGGTAGTTCTGGAAGGGTTTCATCATACCAACCTGGAATAATAACATCCGATTTTTTTGGTTCTACCAGAGGTGCGACCTCGGGCCAACCTAATACATTCCTAATCGATGATTGGTAAATATCTACCACGTACGGTGATTTCACTTCTATCATCGATGACAACGTCGGTTCATGTGCAGATATTTTTATTCCCGGAGTAGCATCGCCGGTTATATTTGATATTCTAGTGATAAACTCATTATTCAGCTGATCAATTTCATAACTACCCGTTGGTATACCAACAACGATCCAATCAGGTGTTCCATCGGGTTTATTTTTATTTGCAAAAACAAGTGAATTATTTGACATCAAATTACCGAATGATTTCGATCTAACATTGGGCCAGCTGTTGTAGACGCGCAATTGTGTTAGTGCAATTTCATTAACACTGATTGGTGTTGAAAAATTAATACTAAATTCTGGTTTCGTTGAACTTAGCGATATTAGCGTCGTTGTCGGTGGTGTCGTGTTTGTCACGATCTGGGCTAACTCGGACATTATTAATATTCATTTGTTCAATCTCCGAGTAGATACTGATAATCGAAGAAAATTCTAGATCGGATATAATACCGTCATTAAGACTCTCCGAAAGTAACGATGATAATTTTGAGTACGCGTCATTGATCTTAGTTAGTTTACTTTTGTACGAAGATAACTTTTCACTCGTGCACGAGGATATCTTTTTCGCGATGATATTTAAAACACCGGCAATTGTTGTTGTTGACGAGATTATTATTGTTGCTACAATTGGCGCGATTGTTGTCACTACGGATAGAATTATTCCTGCACCAGCGACCACAGCAGATACCGCGTACACAGCAACATCAATGGTAACTAATCTGCGCTGATATTTCTTTATTTTTATCTGATAATCGTCGAGGAGTTTTTTTAACGAATCCTGCCATGATCGCGCCTGATTGTATCGGTAATCCGATGCGGTCATTTATTAATCTACGATATCAATTGCATGATCACTGTTATATTCGTATAAAAATTCGAAAATTGCAGAATAGTGAGTTGGTTCTGTGAAAGATCTATCTGGTGGTTCCAAATAAATAAATGTGTTGCTATTTTCTTTTAACGCAATAATAAAAAATCCCGGGGAAATTTCATGAAATTTATAACCAGAATTTAGTTGTCTTTCTTGTACTACTTGCACATTAAATTTTATGTCGGAGATAATATATACCCGATATATACCAGTAATTGGCGCATTGAAAGTAAAATCGTTACTTCCGGGGCTCCAAAAAAGATCATATGACCTAAACACAAATGGTACATAACAGGATATTTTTTTTGTTTCTACCTCCGCTGGTATCGAAATTCGCGATAATCTTTCAAGGTTCATTGACGATATTTTTGTGTTGATGTAATCAAACCTCGTAGTTGCTCTGAGAATATCCTCGTTAATATCTCGAATTTCTTTCTCGTACACTGATGTTTCAACTCGTTTTGATATCATTTTAGTTAACATGTCGGTGTCATTGAGATTATTCTCGTCGAGTTTTTTTATTTCATCGTTGATGGATTTTATTTGTTCTTGCATCGCGTTAATCCCCTTGGTAAATTCGGGAACAACAACATCGCCGAGTTTAATAATTTCCTCGTTGATTTTTTTGCTGAGATCGTCGATTGATGGTTTCTGACCCATCGAGATATTTACTTTGTTAATTTCGGCAAGAATATTAGTAATTTCCTCGTTGATTTTTTTTATTTTCTCGCTGAGATCGTCGATTGATGTTTTATCGATTTTCTGACCCATCGCGGTATTTATTTTGGTAATATCGGCGAGAATTTCAGTGATATCCTCGTTGATTTTTCTTATTCTCTCGCTGAGATCGTCATGCGATGCTTGATCGGCTTTTTTCTTTGCTAGTTCGTTTGCGGCGGAGGAAGTATCGCTGGATGTTTTTATGTTCTCGTCAAATTTTTTGCTAAATTTAGCTAAGGCATCGTCAAGTTTTTTAAGGTCGTTATTTAGCTTGTTAAGTCTTTTTGTCATTCTGTCCTGAAGATCGTCGTGTAATGCTTTATCGGCCTTCAGAAGCAACGTTGCTGATAACTCTTTGTCGGATTTTTCCACATCCGCGATATTGGCCTTCAGGGGTAACTTCGCTATAATATCGGCGATAGATTTTAATACCATCTCCGATTGGCGAGTAAACTGACTAATGTGATCGCGGTATTCGTCTCGCTTGATTATATCAGTTATTTTGACGTTGCTGGTTTGTAATCTTCCTTCGGTATTTTGAAAAACAGCAACTTCGCCAGGATCCACCTCTGACAGCGATAAAAGATTGTTAATATCATCCCTCGTGGCAAACTTTGATGTATCGATGTCGACTACTTCCTTTTTTTCTTTCCTAAAGAGAGATCTACCGTAAATGTCAACCATGATATTTATCTAAGGTATATTCAAATAAAATTTTGCGATAAGGATTGGATGATTTTGAAATTGCATCAAGGACGTTAATTGACTCCGGGCCGCATATTGGTGGATCTGCTAATGTTTGTGTTGGAAGTGTTGAATACCAAACCGGAAGTTTTAGTTTTGACACGTATTTGATAAATTCATTTGGCGGTGCTAATCCATATGAGTCGAAGTAAATAACTTCGCGAGGATTAATCGCGTAAGCAACCCAGTGAGTGCCAGGACCAGAATTTTTATCAAGATTTATTATTCCTGTCTCGGTACGATTCGGTTTATCTGGTAGTTGATCTCGCATAAATACACCTCTGAAAAATTTTATTTTCTTTTTTTTTGCTTCACTTATCAAATCTAAATTTGAGGCTGGTAGGCTCGACTTAACCCGGATCCGTACGGGGGTCGTCTTAGGTAAAGGCCGGATCCTTGTCGTCGCTGCATCATTTTTGCAAGAAGGAGGGGAGCAAGAAGGGGGGGGAATATCCCTCCCTTTTTTTTACGATATCTTCCTCCGGTAACTTTTTTTGCTAATGCGGAACCTATCCCTCCAAGCGCGCCTAATCCTACTGCCTTTCCAATCGCGGGGAGAGCTCCAGCTATCAATCCTGGAATAGCGGCCAATAGAGGGAAAATACCACCTATTTTGACCATATCTCTGATTGCTCCTATTGAGAGATTCAGGCGAATACCAGTATTTGCTGATTTGGCTCTGTTAAAATGTCCATGTTGATTTTTAGTTAACGATAGTTTGTTAGGTCCACCGTGAAGCTGATTGTTTTTTAAGGTTAAACTTAAACCTCGTCGCGCTGTTGTTGCCGATTGAAGCTTTTTCACCTGACCGGGGGTCAGAGTTACGCTGACGTGATCGTATGGCATATTAATAATCACTTAATCTAAATTTAGAATTTGTTACATGTTCTCTACGGGTGCATCGATGACTCTCATTCTTCCACTGATGCCTTCCAGGATCATTGTTCTATCGCTGAGAATAACTGCAATTGCTCTTGCGTTTCCTCCTGTGTTAATTCTGGCTTTGAAATGAATATCAACAACCGACTGCTTTACCAAATCAAGATGTTCCAGGGAAAAGTAATAGATGGGATAGAGAGTATTAAAATCTAGTTGTGATATTTGCAATCCAGTATCAATATTTTGATCGCGACCCATAAAACTTAATAATCGATGATATGCGCGTGCTGTAGAATATTGGGCAAAATTGATAGCTACTTCCTCGGTTGGCTCCTGGTGGCCATTTATTCTTAACGATACGTTTGTTGCCTCGAATTGATCAAATATCATGTGACTATGTAATTGACCGTATCTATTTGCGTCTTGGAGAGCAACAAAGATATGCCTAGGTGCGGAGGAGCCCTGCTGTGAAGCAATTCGCCAGGTAAATATTCCGTTAATATCAATATCGAGGGAGTCGGTCATCGTTGTCAACCAGGACATGATGGATTTTCCTCCTTGATTCATAAATGACAATAATTTTTCTTCTATGATCATCGACGGTGTTATTGCTGGCATCCACAAGGTAATTTTTTCAAGGACAACTTTACCATCGTCTGGACCAGCTGCTCGCCATAGGGCTCTATCATCATTTGCATCTCGAACAAAAATTATCGTATGTTTCGCTCCGTAAATAACTTTTCTAAAATGTCTGCAAAATCCAAAAATATGAGATAACGGAATTGCACAGGAAAATCTTCGTTCACCTCCAACTAACATTTTATTTCGTGTTGCAAATCCAAGGTTGTAATTTTCATTGAGGCTAAGTGCTACAGGGACGGCGGTGGCGGGGTTAGCAGCAACAGCAAGATTTGGTATACCAAAAGTAATTGAAATATTATCAGGATGATCACTGTTATCCTTGGCGAACATCATACTAGGACCGGCCGATCTGGTAAAATCATCAGAGTATCTTGCTAGTCCTATGATCGTCGTTGCTAAATCAACGTTGTTCGTGATTGATTCAATCTCTTTTCCATCGATCATGTAAGTGGCGTTCTTGAATAATGCCATGATACCATTGTTAACAAATCCTATCTTATATTCCGCCGCAAAGTTGGTACCATCAGCTGACTTTACAATTCTCCCAACAAATTCGATATATGCCTCAGATGGAAGGAAATATCTTGTTGTATCGTGGACTTGTATTTCCTTTCGATTTCTTGAATTTGGCTCAACTACATCGTACGAGAAATACTGGAAATCTCGCACTGATGTATCCCTACCTACTGGTTCATCCATGTCAAATACTTCATTTGACACTTGTGCGAACATTTATTATTAATAATATCGTCTAAAACGAAGACCATCACCTGAAACAAAACTTGTATTTGCTAAATTTGTATTAGCAACATTCTGCGCTAGATTTGTATTAGCAACTTCCTGCGCTAGATTTGTTATAGCAGCTTCTTGTGCCAGATCATTTATTTTTTTATTTGCTGCGTCATTTATGGCCTTACTGACTTCAGGTGGCATTTCGCTGGTAATGGGTAATTTGACGGGTTGTTTTTTACGTACTAAACTTAATATTTTATTTTTGATAGCGTTGAAGCCTTTACTAGCCAAATTACCGATACCAGAAACAGCAGTCTCACCTATCTTTCCTATCGCTTTCAATCCTAGTTGTTTTACCATTGGTCCAATTTTAGGTATTACTCGCGTGACAAGACTTCCAATGATATCGCCGAATCCATTACCGTGAATATATTTGTATACTGGCAATCGAGAGTTTACTATGCGGACCTGATTAGGTCTGCGTTGATGTTTGTGAACAATCATGTTATTTCAATTGTATTGATTTAATCGATGAGTTCATCGACAAACTCTTTATAAATGTGAGAATTAATGATACCGCCGCGAAATAATCGCTGACAAATATCTGATGCTTCGTTGACTATCTCACGGGAGTTATTTCCGGCTCGCTTTCCTCCGATTAATACTTCAAGGCGAGATACATCATTGACAACACTGTCGGGACAAACTGAATATCCACTTCCTGTTTTTTTTGTTTCTGGAGATTCCAATGGCGTTACGTAAAATACTTCATCTGACGGCGATGAAGATTTCTTCTCCTCTGCTGATCCTGGTGATGTCCCTGACGACGACCATGGTGAATATGTTTCTGGTGAAATTTGGGGAGTCCCACCCGGGTGTCTTTCTAGTTTTTTACGTTCAGGGTCGTAAAGTAATTGTTTCTCAATGTCCCTGTAGTTTGACGCTGTTGGTTCTGAAGGTGGGTCCATATACCAGGGGCGTTCTGTGGAAGGATACACCTTTTCACGTATTTCAGGAAATTGAAGAGTATGGCGAATATCAAAGGAGGATGAGTCAGAACTTTCATCTTTAGGTGACGAACTTTTACTTTTACTTTTAGGTGACGAACTTTTACTTTTAGGTGATGAACTTTTACTTTTAGGTGGCAAAATTTCCTTACCTGTAGGTAATGAAAGGGAAGGGGGACGAGGAGGAAGAGGTTGTAATAAAGTAGAAATTTCTTCAGGTGATGTTTCGAGTTTGGGGTATGTTAATTTAGAAATAAGTTCCTCTGTTGGATTATAATATTTTTTAGGACTATCTTTTTTAGGTGTTGCTGAAATTGATGCTCTTGCCTTTCCTTGTGATAACTTTACTCTCTGTTTATAAACATCCTCTGTAAATTTCTCAAAATCTTCATCAGAATATTTTATTGGTTTTCCTAAAACACCAAAATACATCATCGCATACCAATCAACTATTTTAACTTTATTAACATCAATATCTTTTCGCAAAAAGAATCTTTTATTTTCCGGAGAATCATCTGCAGCCATTTCAACTATTGAATCATAGTTTCTGATTAAATACAACTTATTTTCATCCAAATAATTTCTAGCAGATAAATTAGGATCAATTATAAACGAATCATCATCTTTGTGCGGTTCATCACTCTGATCTTTTTTCTTTTTCGATTTTCTTTCTTTTTTCTGAGGTGGAATATCTTCCTTTGGTCTAGCTCCTAATTCCTGTGGTTGAATATCTTCCTGTGGTGTTTCTTTTCTCCCTCGTTTTTTAGTTTTTTCCTTCTTCTCCTGTTGTTTTCTTTCTTTCTCCTGTTGTTTTCTTTCTTTTTCCAGTTGTTTTCTTTCTTCCTTCTGCTCCTTATTATATTTTTGTGTTGCTCTTGCTGCAGCTACATATCTTACGTAAAGCCTATCTTCTATCTTTTTTATTGTTGTTGTTTCTGTGTAAATTTTGTATAGTAAATCGTACCAAACTTCACGAGTTCCATATCTTTTTTTTCCTATTTCAGTCAAAAATTCCCTTCGATCCTCGAACATATTTTCCACAAGTTGAGCAAAATGATCTATATTAGGATACATTTCATAAAGTGGCCGTGATATTATATCCCATCCCTCATCGGTGAAATTTTCTCTTAAATTATCAATATTATATTTTCCTTTTATCATCATAGGTTTTCCTACCACAGGTTTTCCATCTCCAGGTTTTCCTCCAGCAGCAATTGCAAGTTCTTGTGCTGCTGCTGCTATTGCTAATCGCTCTGGTAATGTTCGTGATTGATCCTCAATACTTCTCAACGCGCGAAAAATTCCACTTTTTCTGGTATCTGGATCTTTTTCGTCACCATACACAACCTGTTCAATTGTTCCGGTCACTGGCTTCAACCATTTTGCCGAAGTTTCTGAAATTCCATGTTGCATATCTTCGTAACCACGAACATTTCTCTTAAATAATCGTTTTGTCGGAATGAACTTCTTTAATGCCGCTAATTGCTCTCGCGCTAATCTGGCAGAATGAGGTTCTCCAACTGTACTAGCTTTTGGACTCATCTTATTTTCAATGATATTGTTTTATTGTGAAATAAAATTAACATCCGCAACCTTTCCTTGCAATCGGACACAAATTTTCCTACCCCCCCCCCCAAATTTTGTTGTTTTTTCCTTGTCCAGAATCATATAATTTGCACACAAAAATTGCACTCGGGGTTGAATTTACGCAAATTGTTTTTCGTAGAAGGCTTTATTTCTGCTTTCTGAGGCTTCTACGGAGAAAGTTCTCGTAGAAGGCTTATTTTTGCTGGAACGGTCTGGTCTGTAGAACTTCCCTGCTGCTTCAAGGACGAGGATGAGGATAATTACAGCAAACCACATGTCTCGTTTCAATTTTAGAGTTTATCCTCAAAGAAGACTTTTATTTTTATTTTATTTACTTTTGAAGATAAAGAAAAAGAACATATCTCCGTGGACAAATTAGTATTCATTTTTTAACTATGAAGTTCAAGCGTTCTGCAACTATTTAAAGACTTTCTGATTCAAATTACCAAGGTGCGTTTACTTAAACACATTGGGCACTGTGACGAATATTACCCGATTGTTTTTCTCTACCCAGTAAAGAGATTTAATAGGTATTTCGCTCTTGGTATCAGTGTTACTTTTTAAAGTTATATATGCCATAGTGTGATTGTAGTGCTATCTACACCTTATAAATGCATAAATAGAATCATGACATTAACTTTTGGTAATTTACATTAAACATCGTACCCTGATGCCCAATTTATTACTCTCATTGTTGCTATTATTATTATTATTATTATTATTTTAAAATTGACCTGCTTGCTGATGAGAATTAAAAACTATAACCTTTTGTTGCGTAACGAAGATAGTCACGCTAGGAGCAATAAAATTGGAAAGCAATACATAGTGAGTGTACTTTGTCATGATGTGGATTAGCTCTTCGCCACGAACGAAATCATCTGCATTCTCTTTTCACAATTGCCTGCCCGCAGTGAGATTTCTTAGTTTTTCATGAATATGCACCAATAAAAATACGCCATCAATGAACGAGTCAGACAAGCTTATATAGGTCAAAGAGGTGATCTCTTGTCATCAATAAGTGACTATATTTGGAAGAGGAAATTTGACTGGCTGACTTAATCAGCATGAAAGGTCATGGTCTATGAACCAACCTATACAATTTTAATCTTCTTGCAGGCATCCACAGATTGGAGACCTTGGGTCTTCCTCACCCCACCCCTCTCCACTCTCTGTCATAAGTTTATGCCTAGAATCACTTAACACTAACTATGTGACAGACTATGACATTTTTCGACCGCTGTCAGCATATTACCCGTTGACTCTTCCCCCTGCGGGTACGGGTCGTAGAATTGGCCCGACGTGTCCTCACTACGTGTCGTAAGAGGCGACTAAGTAGAGGTAACCTGTTTGCCGTGGGCTGCGTCCCGTGTCGGGGGAGGAAAGGATCCTGGTAGTTGAGCAGAGGCTTTCCGATACAATACACTACCTTGATCTCTACTTCTTCTGGACGGGTCGTCGGGATGGGCCTGGTCTCGACAAATCGGCTGGTCACGCCGAGCCCTATAAAGTCTTTGTTTACTCGCTTACCTTCTTTATCTTTCTCCTTGTATCTCTCTTGATACCACCGTTGCCCCTGAAGTCTATCCCTTTAGCTTTCCCTTTCCCATGTCTTAGAAGACTTCTGAAGGCGGTGGCTTAAGGGGTAAATCAGGAGGTAATTTTACCGACCCTAGAAGGCAGTGGCTTCATTGGTCAATCATAGGTAATTTTATCGACTGAGTATAGCATCTGTGCATCCCTGGCACTTGAAAAGTGTCCCTTTGTTGGGCTCCATGGTGGGCGGGGAGCACGGGTGCTGAAACCTAAGGAAACTAACATGGAAACTTTTACAAAAATCCAAATAAACGCACCAAAACTGAGTCAGATGACGAACCATGTAGTGTGGTGTCATTTCCACGCTTCATGGTTATACAATCTAAAGATGCCTCAAAACCATTTTCCGCACTCTCTCCCTTTGTTATTAGAAAGACAATTGCGGGAACGATCGAAACACCAAAAAGTGTTAAAAAATTGAAATCAGGTTGCCTTCTTGTTGAGTGTGAGCGACGAGGTCAAACAGAAAATATCAAGAAAATGAAAACTTTCTTCGATATTCCAGTGACCTCATTCGCTCACACAACACTCAATACGTCCAAAGGCGTGATTCGCTTTCGTGACTTGGCTGCAGTCAGCGACACACATATCATTGAAGGGATGACAAACGAAGGTGTCACCGCAGTCCGTAGAATACGTATTAAACGTAATGACAATCTGCAGGACACCAACACCAATGTACTCACCTTCAACAAACCAACAGTACCCAGAGTGGTCAAAGTTGGCTTTTTGCAAGTGAAGGTCGAGACCTACATACCGAACTCCCTTCGATGATATCAGTGTCAGAAATATGGCCATCACGACGACTGCTGCTCATAAAGCCAAATATGTGGCCGATGCGGATACCATTCTCGTCAGGAATCTGATTGTAGAGCAACTCCGCATTGTGTCAACTGTGGAAAGGAGAACCACACCAATTCTAAGGATTGTGATACATGGAAACAGGAGAAGGAAATACAGAGGGTAAAGTACACATCTAACATTCCCTATCCAGAAGTAAGAAAACTTGTTCAGGCCAAAACAGTGCATTCTGGCCTATCCTTCTCCACTGTAATGATGAAAAATCCCAAAACAACGAAGGGCGCTCAAAAACAGACAGATTTACCCGATTCACCACCAAGCTCCAACATACACCCCTATTACCAAGAACAGAAAAACACGGCATCTACTCAAAAAACCTTAAATAATATCCCACCACCGAAATCAACAAGGAATAAAAACAAATAGGCAGAAAAAGGGGTCAGATGACCCCATCAAACTCTTTAACGCGTTTGGAGACATTGAGAGCATGGATGCAGAAGAAACTGCTCCATGCGCTCAAGGTAGATCCGGACCTACCAGCAAAAAATTCACCCCTGTACTTCCTCCATAGAAATATCCACACAGATTGCCTCCGCGAAAGGTCTAACCTAGGTCCACAATCTTCAATTTAAATTTATAATGAAGATCACCATCATACAATGTAACTGTCGAGGACTTAAAGCCAACTACAATGATATTCTCCTGCTTTTAAATGAACATTATCCTTCAGTACTATGCCATCAGGAAACATTCTTGAAAAATACGGATAACATAACACTTTAAAATTTCTCCCTGTTTAACACTTACTTTCAAAATGTTGACAGGGCCTCAGGAGGATTTTTGTTGTTCTAGGGTTTAACGACATTTTTCGCACAAGATAGGCTATACATGGCGTCCAGTATAACTGGTAGAGGAAGAACCCTGGTAAACCCAGGGAAGAACCACCGACCCACGAAAAGCTACTAGGAGCCATTCCCACGTACCCACGCTAGACGAGCCTTGGACTCGAACCCACGCATACAGAGGTGAGATAGCAGTGATCCGGAACGGTGAGCGCTTTAGACCACTCGGCCACTCTGGGCCCCGCCTCAGGAGGAGTTTCTGTTGTTGTGAACAACAGAGCCTATCATAGCGTCATCCCTTTAAACACAAATTTGCAAGCTATTGCTGTAAGCGTCACTCTACATCGAGTGATTACCTTTAGTTCTATTTACATAGCACCAAACACCAACCTAGTACTAAATGAATTAGACAATCTTGTTCAACAACTTCCTGCGTCCTTTGTTCTACTCGGAAATTGTAATGCCCATAACATTTTATGGGGATCAAATCACATAAGTGACAGAGACCACAAAGTAAAAGACTTCATTTCTAGACACGATTTATGTCTATATAACACCAAATCACCGACATATTTACTCCCAGGAACGGGTACATACACGTGTATCGATTCGACAATTTGTTCTCCTTCGCTGCTTTTGGATTATGAATGGAATGTCGCTGATGACCTTCACAGCCGTGATCACTTTCCAATCTACCTTGAAAATATCAACTCTACTATTGATGACGCATTCCCACAATGGAATATAAAGAAGGCCGACTGGGATAAGTTTGAAACACTCTGTAAAACTAGGCTGAATGAGAATACAGTTTTCAACGTTAATAACCCTATTCAGCATTTTACTTCTATTTTAGTAGAGATTGCAGAAGAATCCATCCCCAAGTCCTCACCGAACTGTAAAAGAACCCCAAAACCTTGGGTCACTAAGGACCATAAGGAAGCAATAGGACAACGCCAAGAAGCATTTTAAAAAATTCAACAATCACTATTGTAGCTTATGGAGGCTTTAGACAAGGCCCATGATGCATCCGCTGGGCCTGACGAAATACATTGCCAGTTTTTGAAACACCTTCCAGAATCATCTTTAACATCTCTTTTGAAAATCTTCAATGATTTATGGATTACTGGTAATGTACCCAAGATTTGGAAAGAAGCACCAGTTTTTCCAGTTCCCAAACCAGGTAAAGATAGTGCAGATCCTACTAACTATCGACCCATTACACTTACAAGCTGTGTTTGCAAAACAATGGAACGAATGATCAATTCTCGGCTTATATGGTACTTGGAAACTAACTATTTAACATCTCCTTTCGAATGTGGCTTTCGTTATGGCCGTAGCACCAATGACCATCTGGTTAGACTGGAAACATTTATTCGCAACGCATTTTATCAAGAAGGAACATTTAGTAGCGCTTTTCTTTGATTTAGAAAAGGCTTATGACACGACATGGAAGTACGGGATACTAAATGACCTGCACGATCTGGGTCTAAAAGGCCGTCTGCCCTCTTTCATGCCAAACTTTCTCTTAGAGATTTCAAAGTACGAGTGGGCTCTACACTCTCAGATTTGCATGAGCTAGAGATGGGTGTACTCCAGGGCAGTATTCTATTTGTGACGCTTTTCAACATCAAAATCAATAACATCACTAAGTATTTGGCTCCTGGTGTGGATTGCTCGTTATACGTCGATGATTTTCTAACATGTTATCAATCAAAGCACATGCATACAATTGAAAGACAACGACAACAAATTATCAACAAGATTCAAAATTGAGCCAATACTAACGATTTCAAATTCTCGAAATCCAAAACGGTATTTATGCATTTCTGTCAGTTACGAAGACATCATGATGAACCTAATCTCACGCTGGACAAAACATCTATTCCAGTTGTTGAGGAAACAAAGTTTTTAGGTATTATCTTCGACAGAAAATTGACTTTTATTCCACACCTAAAGAACTTGACAGCTAAATGCGTGAAAGCTCTAGATCTACTAAAAGTAGTTATGCACACTCACTGGGGTGCTGATAGAAAAGTCCTCTTCAATTTATATAGAACCTTTATTCGCTCCAAACTGGACTATGGTTGCGTTGTTTATGATTCAGCTAGGAAGTCATATTTGAAGACGCTTGACCCAATTTATCATCAAGGAATAAGACTCGCCTTGTGAGCATTTAAGACATCCCCGTGTGAAAGTCTCCTCGCTGAAGCGAACGAACCACCTTTATCACATCGTTGAGAAATGCTTTCAGCACAGTATGCTCTCAAGCTAAGATCAAACCCTCTGAACCCTGCTTTTTCTGCTGTTTTTCAACCCAAACACAAAACCTTATACGAAAATAAACCAAACGGCATACCTTCCTTTGGCATTAGAATATCATCCAGCCTTGACAATACAAAAACTGATCTTTCTAAAATTCAGAAAACGTCCATCTCCGAAACATCTCCATGGCTACTTAAAGAACCAAAAGTACTTTTCACGTTACACGATAGGAAAAAAATCCGAGACAAACTCTTCCATGTTCCACAACTCTTATCATGAACTCCTCGCCTAATTTAAAAACTACACAATAATTTATACCGACGGATCAAAGGATGAGGAACAGGCTACATAAGCATTCGTTAGTGAAAAAAACGCACAACACAAGTTCGCTCCCCAAATGGCATATCAATTATTTCAGCCGAAACCAGAGCAATAGACCTTGCTCTGCAATATATCGAAAACAAACGTATTTTAAACAGCATCATCTTCTCCGACTCTTTATCAGTACTTCAGTCACTACAAAATAAAAAACTGGAGAACCCATTGTTGGCCAATGTTCTCGTCAAAAATACTAAGCTAAATACCTCCCACAATATCGTATACTGTTGGTTACCTTGCCATGGTGGCATTAAAGGTAATGAAAAAGCAGATCGCGCTGCTAAAATGGCCCTAACTCAAGAACAGTCTGATTTTAAAATACCGTACACTGATTTTAAACCTAGTATCAAAGAGACTTTACGTCAGAAGTGGCAGACATCATGTAATGATGTAGTGAATAATAAACTTCATGCCATCAAGCCAACCCTAGGAGAATGGACTCATTCCTACAGAACTATCCGTAGGGAGGAGGTAGTCATTGCATGAATCCGAATTGGTCATACGCATATAACCCACTCCCACATACTAAAAGGCGAAGACCCAACAGAGTGCATTTCTTTCAATGAACCATTCACTGTTAAGCACTTTATGATAGTGTTTTGACATGCAACCTACGCGCGATCAGTATTACAATGTGCGTGACATGAAGGAACCTTTTGATACAATAAACACCATTATTATAGAATTCCTGAAAGCAGTAAACATTTACTCTAAGCTATAACTTGTATGCCATCACCTTGAGCATTTTATTGTAATGTTTTTACCGTCTCTTATTTTCAACAACTTTTCATTTGTCTTTATTAACATCCACCATTTACATTCCCCCGTTGATCGGTAAGCTTTTTATATTGCCCTTAACCATCTTATCGTTTACTTTCAACATTTGGTTTTGATATTGCTGGTCGATATAAAACCTTTTATAATTTTAAATGATCATACATATAACCATTTGTATGGCGCTAATGGCCCAACAGTGCTGGTGCGCCGCGAAAATAACAATCCATCAATAATTCGACCTTTCTACACTATCTTGCCAGGAGATGTTTAGCACGGTATATGATGTGCGACTACAATAAAAGATAAAAGACCTTGCAATACTCGTGCCTCTTGTATCTACACGTCAACATTATACCTGGCCAAAAACCAGTACCTGTCTGGGCTTGACTTTATTTGCCGCCAATACAAATTTTCAACAAATAATATTCCCTTTTATCCAACCAATATCGTACGACGAGAGAATAATTCAAATGAGGGTATGGTGACGAGATAAGGTCCATGTTAGGCCAAAGAAACGTCGATGAGAGACACTTATAGTTGGAAAATAAGAATATCAAGCGAGAGTGTTGGGGCAGGGGTACCAAAACATTATAACTAATCTCCTATCCACTCTTCCTGTTCAAATATCTAATTGAAATATTTTACAATACTATGTGTTTTATTCCGAAGATATCTCCCATTTAATCTTTCTTGTCTAGCTGTCGAACTCAAAATATTTAAATATTATTTAAGTTGTAATCCTGAAGAGTTTCTGGGTCCGTTTTACAAAAAAAAAGGCTTCCACCTGACCTTCGAATACATGGCACATGTCATGACTGAAGATAAAGCTCTTACTTTTTTCAACTAATGTGTAAGACATACTTTTAGTGAAATTGGAAGCTGTAGCATAAAAGATCACCTGTGTTCTGGATTTCACTTACCTCGTTTGAAATAATACTCTTCCTTACGCCAGTTGGAGTACACACTGTCGCCAAAAGGCTGCATATATTTATGTACCTTTCGACAACGTCAGGACTTCTGTAGTAAGTCGCACGCGGTCATTTTCCACCCAGCTTTATACATGATATGTTATGGTCGGGTGAATTATAATCATAGCACAGAATAAGCGAGAAATTATTGATTTGTCTAGTTTCGAGATCAAACTCATTGTTTGTTTTATTGGTTTTAACAACACTTTTAACACATTAATGGTCTTGATTATGCCCAAGCAAATGATAACTAAGAACCTTTCGCATGTGGGAACCAGTCCAGCCGACCCGCGCTGATCGGGAATGGTATCGAACCCTGCCAAGCTACCTTTACGCCCCTAACGCTCTTTCAAATGCCCCACAGCGGCTCCTGGACAAACACGCTGCATACATACCTTCTACAGTAGAAAGTAAATACTGCACAGGAGACTATGTGTTGTTGAAGTGGCAGTCGACAATGTAGTAAAGTAGCCTCTGTTAAATTTCTTAACTCAAGGCTACGTGATGTTTTCCATTTTTATTGTTAAATAAACAAGGATATGGTATTACGAACCTGTGTTCTTGAAACTAATATGAAGTAATGTACAATTCCCTTAGTTACATCAAAGTATCTAGACAGTGAAATGTCAGATTCGGCTAGGAAGCAGAGCAGGCACGTGGGATCAGGGAAACTATAATATCTCAAAGACGGGTGGATGGCAACTATTTTGAATTGCATCAAGCTGTTAATACACAATGTTTTACATTCAAAATTATCGCAGAGTCAAAGGGCTTGCGTTTGCACTGTGACCATCACTTTGTTTCAATAATGACCTTTGGGTCTTTAACATGCATGTAAAAATTTGGGCTATGATGTATACACGTCTTGATTTGCTATTAGCTATAAATTTCCTTTTGTTGCTACGATCTTTCATTGATTTGCCAAATCAAGTGAAGGATGTTTTTCCGTCTTGATTTATTACAGCTGTCCATAATAATAGACCTTTTCATCCTCCCTGTTTTATACTGTTTTTTTTTTTAATGATTTTTTTCTTGAATTAGGCAGGTAGAAGCGGAATAAAATTTGTGTATAAAGACTCTCAATTACGCTTTAAGGTCGATTGTGTCGATTAATCGGTTATTTATATTCAGCTGACATGTTTATACACCCCTCCGTAATGACGTCTAGTCAGTCGTATCGGTAATTTTCTGAAAGACTCATAGTTATGTAGTATTTAGAAACTGAAATAGTTTATTAGAATATAATGAACATATTACAAAACATACAGAAGTTGAAGAAGCATATCGCAGGCTTTCAGATAATGATACATTTATAATGTCAGTGCCATATTTGCTTCAGTGTGCCTAGCTGACCATAGCAAAATTTGATAACATTATATAGCCAGGTTGTCACCGTTTTTGTAAAATGTCAGGTTGTCCACCATCCAGATAAAATAGGCAGAATATCGTCTGCTCGCGAACTTATTGGGAGATGTTTATTAACACAGTGAAACGGTATTTATTTGGGGGAAGGGCGCCTTTATAATCTGCACCAGAAATCTTACAACATTGATCCGGCTTTTCTTTGTAACACCTAATTACTATATTCATCGTAAACAACACTTTATTTACTGATAGAAGAAAATAATTATTTATTTCTCTTTCACTGTATATCACCCGCCCCCTCCCAACCGGGACTGGGGCTGGGTTAGAAGGTATTTGCTGAAGAATATTATGCAATTAAACTCAGCTATAACTCCTGTCAATCACTAGATGGCGTAAGTGTCATATGGGAATTTAAGACTGGTTTTCTGTTTCAATGGCTTTGCTCATGGGCAAACTTTCTCAAAAAGAGAACCAATAGTTCAGTATGATACATTCGCCATTGGAACGTGTAATGCTATGGTTGGCAGATACACCTGACTTCACTCTTGGAAGTCCTCTCTGGTGGATCAAGCGAAAGAACATATATGCTCCTCCTGTGAGAGCAAATGGCAAGAGCTGTTTGAGCAGCACAGAACAACAACTTAGGTACAACTAGTGGCCAGCCACTGCATCAGGACTCGTCTCCACATGTCTCCACAGGCATTGCGGGAGTCTGTCTTTATTGATGACACAATTCTTACCGAGTTCTTTGTCGCGATGGGCAAACGGCACTGTTGGAAGTCCAAGACAGCTTCGATCCTGAAGTTAGAGTCATAAAAATTGAAAAGGACATCCAGCACAAGCAACCACTCAAATGGCAGATATAACTGCTTTGCGAGGTTGGAAGAAACCATAGGACCATGTTGTGCCAGTGGATCAACCGTCTGGTCCCCCTCTAGGTCAGCCCTAACTTTAGTCCAGGCTGTAGCTGTTCCGCGTCACTGCTGAGACTTGGGAGTAGTTATATGTGCCACTAAGGGGTTAAATGGGCTCATATTTGGAATTGTACCTTAAAAGTTATAGGGTCGAAAGGAGAATAAACATGGGTGACGCCACAGCACTAGAAAAAAAATGGCAAGAGTGTTACAATTGCTAACCTTAGTGTTTGTCTCTGAGTTGGCCTCAACACGCGTACCTCTAGATAAGTATATTAAATTTCTCCATAGGTTTAAAATGTAGAACCTCTATAGGGTCAAAAGTCAAAAAAATTAATTATCATTTAAATTATTTTTATGCTTAGATTATTATTTCATGTTACATATGTTCTATGTGTAATTTAATAAGATGGAGAATATATACATTATATCAATTTACTTGGACCCATTTCATTTCAGAGCTACCTAGCCTGATGACGACCTACAACATCATTAATGTATAGCAAAGTTTGCACAAAAAATGAATAAATACTTAAATACTGACCACCGCTAGGCCAGGATCGTAAGCCGCTATACCAGCGTAATGCAGGGAGTCTAAAGCTAATCAACGAAGTTGCACTGCGAGGGGCGCTACGTTAACACAGCCTCGACGCCCTCAATCTGTCCAACAGCCACCGACGCGGACCCCAACGAGGCCATCTCCGCCCAGTCTTTTTAAGGTCATTAGCATCAGTGTGGCTAGGGTCTATACACAAATCATGTCATAGCTGCCTGACCTTGCTACAACGTACCAATTTTGCCTTCTCTAAATAGAAGCTTACATTACGGATGCTTCTATACTGAGAAATCTCAGCTTCATCATAAGCATTTTGAAGTTTAAAGTTACCAAAATTGTAATATCATAGTGTTTGCATACGTTTATCGTGGAAGCTGAATTAGTACCCCGAGATTATATAGAAAACACGAGCCTTCCAGTGGTTCCACATATGCATGCACAATTAGGTTTAATATAGATGCAACATTCTGTTTCTATTTGTGAATAAGAAGCAAATATGAATACATTTTGTCTACCTCAGAATAATTTCAGTGGGATATTAAACACACTTTCAGATATGCTGCCTTGAAAACCGGGATGAGGGTAGAATGTGCAGATTTGACTATATTGGTTGGGGTCTACTCCACATTGATTAATATATATACAACCAAATATATAAATTATAGACAGTTTACTATTTATAGGGTAATTGTGATATTTCCTATCTATGTTTAGAAACGTGATCTTTCACATTTGGTCGCTTAAGTCTGTACCAACAATCTTCATGCTGACGACCCCTCCTGATTTTGAGACCCACCAATTTTATTCCGTAAATGTTTTGGAACTTAATATTTTTAATTTAAATTTTATTATGTCTATATTAGTTTAAATTTAAATTATAGATGCTCTAGATGAATTTTAAGTCGTTTCTCTCACTGAAATCTCCTTTCTTGGACAAATATATCCACGCATAGATGTTCACATCTACCTATTGGTCATTCAACTCGTAACATGACAAAGATGAAACTCGATTTTAATCTTAAATTGAAGGCAGATCCATGGTGATAGCCGGGAAAAATCACTTGGTTAGATATGTTGACTGTAATATTTTCTTCTTATTTTCTGAACTGAAGTTCAGACATCAAAATGGTGCCCGAAACCATCCATGCTACTGTAATCTTTCATAAGCAAATATATGCGCACTATTACTAATGCAGTCTACTGGTAATGAAAGATGTGTCAAGTAAATCAAGGGTAAATATAGGACTTACGGAACTAATTATTTCGAAATATGGGTCTTGAAATGGGTTTTGATGGACATCGTTTGTTGATAATGAAAAGTAAAATCTTAATAAAAAGAATCTTTCGAGAGGTTGACTTATTTGTAACTGAACATTTGTTTTGGAGACAATGTTCTAATGAGCATTTGTCCTTTTACAGACTTGACTTTGGAACACACATTACTAGACATTGCAAGTGACCTACATCAGACTCAAGAATGTCACAAACGTAAATTTCAACATGTAAAATTAACACGAGGACCACACATAATGAGCATGCGATATTCCCGTGTACGAATCACATTCAGTCCTGGCAAACATCAGAATCATATGTGATGACCCACATTTGTGACACATATGCGATCCATGTCAAAATCGTATGTGAGAATCCAAATGTGTGACACATATGCGATCCACGTAAAACCCAGTATTTACCTCACAAATTGTCAATCGTTACGCATTTATTTCTCTGCAGAACAGAAAACCTAAAATCAGGAATATACAATTAAACGAATTCCTGCTCCCTTCACAAATCACGCAAATTTACTGGTGATTCTGTACAGGGAATAACTTTGTTCGCTCATTTCAAGGGAAGAGCATGTACGAAGTATCAGCCAGGTCATAAATGGTAGGTTGCCCTTTCAATTGAAACTTAAAGAAGAATGTTACTGAAAACACTGTAGATTTAATTAGTATTTGATGTATTTTTAATACAGATTTAGTCAGTTGATATGAAACTATTGTCTCAAAAGTTACCATGATATTTGTTAAAATGTGTTATCTGCGAGCATCATATCTGAAATGTAAAATAACCCCACTTCCTTGACTCTACAAGTATTACTGTCATTATTTTGATAAATTTTGGTATATAGCTTGCATTTGGTACCTGTGATATGTATTACAAACGTCCAATGAAAATTACTAGCTATTGGGTATTGGGTATCTCCATCAAAACCTATGTACACTCGGTGGAAGAGAGAGAAAGCTGAGAAAGCTTAATAAAAACCATGTATGTGACACATAAGAACACAAATCATATCTTATAAATAATAGTTGACTTAAAGCAAGAAGAAATGAAAGAGTCTTTTTATTGATATGAATTATTGTACGAAAACAAGACAACTACATTTCAATAAAATGCTGTCGACACCGAGAAGGATTTACTTACTACAAGTGAAAGTATTGTAAATTAATAGGAGTTTAGACGCTAAGATATAGCTCTTTGAAAATTCGGACAAAAGTAATGACAAGACCATGTACACCCGTTTCATCTATTCTTGCTGGTTGCTATTTTCGTGGTATTGGCTGTTTCCGCTCTAAATAAAGCATTGCTATATCTGAGAATCGTTTATACCAGTATTTTTTATATTAGAAAACGTTTAAACGTAAATTGTAAAAAGGCGTTTTAACAACGTTTTCTTTTCAGGCAATTAACATATATAATGAATCAAATTTTCACAGTTACACGGCTAAAGCTATGAACAACAATTTGGCATGTTATTCGTGGCACAATTTTTCATTCCATTTGCATGGGTACTCGTACTGCGATTATATCACTTGCTGCAACAATACGAACATGTTGTTTCATATGGCAGTAGACATATTATGTTCTGTGTGGCATCTCGTGCAAAATGCGCATAATTTAGAATGTTTTACAGATGAGATGATTGTAGATATATAATAAATATACAAATGAGAAAACTTTCATTAGCATATTTTGTGTCTTTATTTCATTTTCTTGTTTACTATTGCTAGAATACTACACAATATAGTATTATCAATATGGTTTAAACACTGCAGATAGCGAAATGCGAAACTGTAATGAAAATAATACGTACACCGTGTGAACCGTGTAGTCTAGTCCCGAACCACATGCCTAATAGTCTCAGTGTGCAACAATTAAATACCTATAAATTCAGAAATATCAAAGAAACATTGTAGAAAATTCTACACTGAAAGAGACACTAAATGCTAGGCCATTAACAAATTCTGTATAAGTGGAAGGTCTCAAAATTGTTAGCATACGACAAATTGCAGGGACAATATATCAAAAATTTTAAATATTTTTCAAACGTTCATCTATAGTGATTAAAACTTCCAAATCTGTATTTTAAAAAATATTACCTTTTTACGAGTCTATGCTCTTAAAATAAGTAACATAAAATAGTTAACAGCAACAAGCTTTGCAAAACAAACAAAGAATATATTTACCTAGAATACAAATTGAAGGTGAAAAAGGGAACTTACGGTATTGCGAATTAAATATCAAATAATGCTAGAATTATACACACAAGTTCTAATAATAAAAGTTCTAAATGAACCTTAGTGGAAATCCAAATTAAATCCAACGCTGAAAGTGTTGATGTGTATGTGGTGGCATGTATCGTGGTGTTGTGCCCACAGTCTTTTGTTGAATCACAGTACTATAATTCCAGGTTCTTATACACTATAAATCTGTCAGTGTATCTGTCCAAGAATAATATTTTTATGAATACTCTTTATGCCCAGAGAAAACTCACTTGTATTGAATAATTCGAAGAACTAAATTCCGGCTTAAATGAACTACTGGACATAAAAATTCAATAGTAGTAAGGTGGGGCACCCTAGGGACAATGGGACTTAGCATTAAAAAGACCCCTGGGCAACTCTAGGGACAATGGAAATTTAACATGGAGAAAAATCGTGGGCAACTCTAGGGACAATGGGAATTTAACATAGAGTTTGGGCTTGTCTAGGGACAAGGGGAATTGAACATGGGGGGAATAGAGTTTGGGCTTGTCTAGGGACAAGGGGAATTTAACATGGGAATAAATCGTGGGACTGTCTAGCGTCAAGGGGAATTGAATATGGAGAAAAATCGTGGGACTGTCTAGCGTCAAGGGAAGTTGAACATGGTGGGATTGTCTAGGGACAATGATGGTAGAGGGTCAAACACAACAGAGACAGAGACATACATACACTAGTACAAGCGTGAGATTTATATATAAAGCATTACCAAGACCTGAAATCTTGCTGGGGTGTTCAAAAATTTGCATAATTGTAATGATGCTATAAATAGCTATAATCAAGGAAATGCTCAACGACAAAATGGATGTGACTAAAAGTAACGCTAAAATGACGAAATTGTCCCAGAATTTAAAGGAAAATAAACATATCCCCGAAAATTAAGTTACAATGGTTTAGACTAAAATGGATAAAATTAGTAACTACTTACAATATCAACTTCTGTGACGATCGTGGATAAATACCTATGTATCTATAATCAGCTGAAATTCCTATGAAATCCCACTATCTATTTATAGCTCCAACTTGTGGGTTTTTCCTTTGGAAAATCCCACTATCTTTTTATAGCCTCAGCTTGAGTGACGTTCCTGTTTATGAATTCTAGTATATATGTATAGCTACAAAATGTGGAAATCCCCAAGTCGATATTTATAGTCTCAAAATTTCCAGCGTCAGTGACGTCACTGTACTGAACACTAGGGGATAAATGGCAACAGTGTTGCAAGTGGCTGACCTGAATACGCGCTACTGTAGGTAGGTAGGTAGAGTGTATCTGATAGGGATAAAGTGAGTTTTATAGGGACAAACAGAGACCAATACACACACACACACACAAACACACAACATACGCGCGCAGACTCTCTCTCTCTCACACACACACACACAAAAATGTTGTGTTGTGTTGTGTCTCCAGTCTGTCCATCCATTGTCGACTCATCTTCCTACGAAGATGTGCTCAAGATAAGCCAAGTTGAACGAAGCCTATGTGAATTTGCATAGGGTCATGACAAGTCTGATACCGAGACCTGAAGAGATAGACAATATCATAATGTTGAAAGTCACTGAAGACCTGAAAGAAGAGCTCTTCAAGGAGGAATTCAAGAAGGAGAAAGAAGAATGGACGGAGAAGTACAGACTTCATAAACAGCAGAGAGAGCAGCAACAGCAGCAGCAGCATGAACCTGGCAGAGGTTTTGTTAACAGTTTTATCGACACCAAAGAGTTCTTCTTCTCTTTCCGAAGAAGCAGACCTTATCCTGTGAGAAAGCCTGTCGTCAGAGGAGGCCGTCATCTTATAACCTAAGCGATCGCCATAGCTTCAACTTCCCAAAAAAAAATTTCAGGGCTACCCCATACTCTCGAAAAGAAATCACATTCCATTGCCTATGATACGTTAGTCAGTTAGAAGAAAAAATACAGAAGTGAGTCTATCAGCACATGATTTCTTTATCTTGGTTAGAAAGTGTGACTCTAAGTTGTTCGTTTCCGTCGCTTATCAAAATTTTAAAAATAGTAATGTTCTGTAAAAAGTGAATGAGTGTTTCTTTTAGGTCTGTGCGTTTTGTTTTCTTTTTGTTGGTGATAATATGGATAATGTAAGTTCGGGTACAACGAAATTTAAAGAATTAGGTCCAGAACTCGGTGTGGAGGGAAGAAATATACGCAAAAGCAGCGGGAGCAAGAAATGCAGACCTAGCCAGTTAGCACTCCACCCACCTCGAGAACACAAATAACAGCTAGTCAACAGCCGACTATACCTAACAAACAACCCGTCCCGGAAAGAGTGGTGGCAAAACAAAGGTCCAATTATGTTACACAAACGGTATGGCAAACTCAGATGTAATTATCGGAGGCACTACGTTCTTTTCTCACTCCGATACTACAGGCAATCTCAGCTGAAAGAACAACCACAACAACAATAACAGCGACAGACACCATAGCAGCGGATTTGAAACTATCTTCCTCAACTGAAGAATTAGTATCAGAACCAGAAGAGGAAACTGAGGCGGTTGAGGAGGAGGGGGACGCTGACCCTCGTTGAGAAGTACACCGAAATGGGGCTAGATCAAGCATTGTATGACGTCAACATAGCAGGGCAGTTTATTACAGCCATACAATACGTTGCCTACAAATCTCTAGACACCTTTCAACCAAGACCTTCTCAATGGGGATTAGGGGTCAGAGTTCTTCCCCAATTCTACAGACAAGCCTACACTGGATACCCCCTTCAGTCAACTGGTAGAAACCGCTGCTTACATTACCGCCCATCATGGCTACGCATTTCCTGATATCAAGAATCATGAGACTAGGAGTGCGGGAAAGAACGTGAAAGCAAAAGAGAGACGTGTTACCTTCGAACAGAAAAAACAGACTTTTTTGGGGGGTTCCAAAAGATTGCTTTTTATTAAATAGGGAACCATATTTGGCTTGGTATCCCTCCTTGACTAAACTATTCTCGAAACAAACTTGACCCATTGGAACACCACAACAAACTTAACTTTTTAAACCTAACAGTGACCAAACTGGTATATGTCGCTTAGACATAATAATTTAAAATAAGATCATTATGGCTATTTTTATGTACACTAAGTACTAATATTAGACAGATATGTTAGGAAGTAGGAAATTTAACAGACTCGTTAGATTTGAACTAATTGCACAGGTGGTTAACACATTATTGGTACCTTTTATTGTCCATTAACAAAAACGGGACGTGATTTGAAATAAGTACGGGCTAGCGTTTTGGTGAGTACTTAACATCCATGGCTGTCTTGCTGAGCACCTTTTTCCCCCTTTACCACGCTCGGACAGAAAAATGAGTGTGTGGTGAGACAATTCCCACTCATGTTTAAAGTCTTTCAGTCAGGTTGTTAAGGACTAGTTAGTCCTACACCTGAGTGGCTAAATTTAAAAATAGTCTGTGAGTACATAAAAGCCTGGGGGATGAGGCTCTGTTTCCTTCCCCAGGAGTAATTAAAAATCACGCGGTGCGTTATTAAACCAGTGATACATGCTCCATTAGAGCGAAAATCACTTTAATTCAAGTAAGCAGGCAAGCAAGTTCGGGTACCGTCTCTAGCACTCTTGATGACACCAACTGTCTGGGTTATTTTCTTTCTTGCAAGCCCCTATGTTCCACTTCTGTTTGTGATAATAACTTGTGATACTTCACATTTTCTAAAGTAGAAATCTTTACAAACCGTACAAAATACAAAACTTATATGACTTTGGCTTTTGACACTTGCACAGACTCTTCACTTTATAAGTGTCACGAGAAAATTGTATATCCAATTTTTACCATTTTCAAAAACACGCACACACTTGCAGCTTGACCAGAAATATGTATATCTTGTTTTGTGGATAAGTCACAGATAAGTCCAAGCATATATAGGTGGTTATGAACGTTAGGAATATCCCTCCTTTTTTCAGAAATATCAAAGCTTGTATGTGCATTTTCCCTTTTCCACTCTATATTAGTGCTTAGATTTGTTCCAAAAAAAAAAAAAAAAAAAAAAGAAAAAAAAACGATATAATTTTGAAGAAAAAGAAACAACTGAATTTTGAATTCAGGTTTCTCTCTGTTTATAATTTTTTCAAGTTGACGGTGCATGACATAGTACATTCGCCTACCTTTCCAAAGTGAGAGGCATTTCTTCACATGTCATTGCCTTTGTTAAATTCGGTTTCATTGGTTAGTTATCGTTAATCTTTAATTTTTTTCATGCATTTCTTTTTGATAGAAGATTTAAGGCTTTCTATTGTTGTAACGGTATTTATGTTGTTTGGTCTGTTGATGAAATTATCTATAGCAAAGTGCTTAAGATTTTTCATTTTTTTTTATTATTTCAAGCCCTACAAAAGGAGACCAAGTTGGTCTTCAAAGACGATTGAAACTCTAAATTACACGGGCGTGAAGGAAAACATCGTTGTGTTTAATCTAATCATGCTTGCCGTATCTCTTTGTGTTTTAGAGGTCATATTTCTTCTTAAGTAAATACACGCATCAATAGACAGACAGATTGGGTCATCATCCTTGAGTTTCACTGTACTTTCGGTTCTTTACTTCATAAAAACCCCAAATTTATTAGTTTGAAAACGAAAAGATAACATGCCCCTCAATACTGTAACACGTCTGTTCTGACTCTACCGATGTGAGTGTTTATGTCGAAATGTTTAAGTGAGATATAAAAAAATGGTCAGCTTGAAAACGCGAACCAATACTGTGACGCTCATTGTTTTGATGTGGTAAGAGGAAATGGTACAACACACACAAAGAGGGCTTGTAAGTTCACATTTCAGTCTGTCTGTACTGTAATGGTAACAACGCAAGAACATAGGGATTATTATGCCACACAGCCCTAGAACAAAACAATGCATCACCCGTTGTAAGCCATTTCATTGGCTATACTTATTTTCTTACCGCATTCGCTTCGAATTGACTTGAGTAGCTATTCAGACAGTGACGAGAATGGCCATGCTTTACTGGGTCTATCCTATAGGCGATTTATATAAAAAAATATTTTTAAAAATTAAACTAATGCACGAACAATCGTACCATGGGCGATCCCATGGAAATTTTGTCCGTCTTATTGCAAAATACATCAACATTTAATTTAACCGTGCAGATCGCTAGAACAAACCTCTGATAATATACATTTTGAAAAGTGTTGTGTGACACGGATCGCTATTGTCGCTTGGTGTCTGCTTTCTTGTTCGAAAAGAGATCGTTTCGTCTTGACTATAAAAATCTATTTTGACTAAGTTTTACGCACTACTTGAACTCACACATTTACGTTGTAGGTGTAAGCCGTCGTTCTCAGTTTTCTGGAAGTTCGTTTTTGCGTTTCTCAGATGTGATACTATTTTTTATGGACCGAACGAAATTTCTTTTGGCGTGAATCAGGACTCGTGGTTTTGTGTCATAATTGGAGAGCATTGATTAAAGCTCAGTTATGTCGTCTTCGAAATCGCTGACACGGATTTGAACTAAAACTTCAGGTTTTGTGTGAGGCGATACGGTACATCATTGCTTTTTACTTCCTCAATAATATCGTTTCATCTTATTGCAAAATTACATTTGACTAGGTTTCATACGCAGCAGGTCCATGTATATAAGGAGAGTGTCTTAGCGTCAGAGTATTCATTCCGCTCTCAAACGATCAAGAAGATGGAAGAGTCAGCACAGATCGACCTGCTGGTCAAATATTTGCTAAAAGTCATACGAAAGCATAATTCACATGCGAAAGTGGCAACAAAACTTACTCTTTTGGTCGTTGATTTGATGACAGTCATACGAAAGTGTGTAAGTGCTAATGAAGTTTGCCATATCTGCAAAGGTAAATGGGTATTTGTCTCCAGAATACCTGCTTCGTCTAAAAAAGAGAGACAAAAGTCAAGATACCTAATATCGTTGTCAGGAGAAAGGACACTGGAATTCAGATTGCCCTACGAGAAAAGAGAAGAAACAAAAACAAGACGAAACAGAGAAGAGGGATTCAGAAGAAGAAGAAATTGAAGATGATGAAGAACTTGTGCCAGTAAAAACATGGAAATGGAAAAATTGACAATGTGAGCCGATGCGTTGGCCCTGATGTGAAATTTCATACTACCTTCTAAAAGAGAATAGACCAGAAAGAAAACGTAAGTGTCTCTTGGTCTTGACATTGTATAATAAGGATGGCGTGTTTTGTTTTTACTCACACTTTATGAAATTGTGCTCTTTCACCTCTCTCTATCCCTCTGGATCATGTTTTAGTTAGAATTGAAATGGAAGGATGTTTTCCTTCACGCACGCTCTTTAGGCATGCAAGTCCGTAAACAATAGTCAGTCTATTCGTCCATCATTTTGTGTCTTGATGTTTCCTAAATCACACACTGATGCCATAAAATAACGGGTTAAATGGGTTTTGTAGTGTTGGGAGTGGGGGTGGGTGGGGTGTAGGTGTTTGGCAGAGTTGGTCATTGCAGGTGAGGGCTTAGGTGCTTTCAAAAAACTTTTTCTTCTTCACTCTGTGTTGATGGAATATAATGGGTTATTTTCTTCACTCTCTGTTGATAGTATATATATAAAGGGTTATTTCTTCACTGCGTGTGGATAGTGTATAATGGTTTTCTTCTTCTTCCCTCTGTGGTGTGCGTGTGTGTGTGTGTGTGTGTGTGTGTGTGTGTGTGTGTGTTCGCGTACGTTGTGTAGATCGCATATTTGGTTGTTTTTCTTCTTCTTCTTCCCGAGTGTGGATAGTATATTTGCGGTTTATATGCGTTAGCGACGTTGTGTGGATAGTATATTTGGGGTTTGTATGCGTTCGCGTACGTTTGTGTGGATAGTTTATTTGGGGTTTGTATTATCTCCTTTCTGTGTTGATAGTGTATTTGGGGTTTGTATGCGTTCGCGTACGTTTGTGTGGGTAGTTTATTTAGGGTTTGTATTATCTCCCTTCTGTGTTGATAGTGCATTTGGGGTTTGTATGCGTTCGCGTACGTTTGTGTGGATAGTTTATTTGGGGTTTGTATTATCTCCCTTCTGTGTTGATAGTATATTTGGGGTTTGCTTTTTCCTCTTCCCTCCGTGTGTGTGTGTGTGTGTGTGTGTGTGTGTGTGTGTGTGTGTGTTCGCGTACGTTGTGTAGATCGTATATTTGGTTGTTTTTTCTTCTTCCTCCCGAGTGTGGATAGCATATTTGGAGTTTGTATGCGTTAGCGAGGTTGTGTGGATAGTATATTTGGGGTTTGTATGCGTTCGCGTACGTTTGTGTGGATAGTTTATTTGGGGTTTGTATTATCTCCCTTCTGTGTTGATAGTATATTTGGGGTTTGTTTTTTCCTCTTCCCTCTGTGTGTGTGTGTGTGTGTTTGTGTATGTGTGTTCGCGTACGTTGTGTAGATCGTATATTTGATTGTTTTTTTTTTCTTCCTCCCGAGTGTGGATAGTATATTTGGGGTTTGTTTTTTCCTCTTCCCTCTGTGTGTATGTGTGTGTGTGTATGTGTGAGTCTGCGCGCGTATGTTGTGTGTGTGTGTGTGTGTGTGTGTGTGTGTGTGTGTTTGTTCGCGTACGTTGTGTAGATCGTATATTTGGTTGTTTTTTTTTCTTCCTCCCGAGTGTTGATAGTATATTTGGGGTTTGTTTTTTCCTCTTCCCTCTGTGTTTGTGTGTGTGTGTCTGTGTGTGAGTCTGCGCGCGTATGTTGTGTGTGTATGTGTGTGTGTGTGTGTGTGTGTGTGTGTGTTTGTTCGCGTACGTTGTGTAGATCGTATATTTGGTTGTTTTTTTTTCTTCCTCCCGAGTGTGGATAGTATATTTGGGGTTTGTTTTTCCTCTTCCCTCTCTGTGTGTGTGTGTGTGAGTAGGCGCGCGTATGTTGTGTGTGTGTGTGTGTGTGTGTGTGTGTGTGTGTGTGTTTGTTCGCGTACGTTGTGTAGATCGTATATTTGGTTGTTTTTTTTTTTCTTCCTCCCGAGTGTGGATAGTATATTTTGGGGTTTGTTTTTTCCTCTTCCCTCTCTGTGTGTGTGTGTGTGTGTGAGAGAGAGAGAGAGAGAGAGAGAGAGAGAGAGAGAGAGAATCTGCGCGCGTATGTTGTGTGTGTGTTTGTGTGTATTGGTCTCTGTTTATCCCTATAAATCTCACTTTATCCCTATCAGATACACTCTACCTACCTACCTACAGTAGCGCGTATTCAGGTCAGCCACTTGCAACACTGTTGCCATTTATCCCCTAGTGTTCAGTACAGTGACGTCACTGACGCTGGAAATTTTGAGACTATAAATATCGACTTGGGGATTTCCACATTTTGTAGCTATACATATATACTAGAATTCATAAACAGGAACGTCACTCAAGCTGAGGCTATAAAAAGATAGTGGGATTTTCCAAAGGAAAAACCCACAAGTTGGAGCTATAGATAGATAGTGGGATTTCATAGGAATTTCAGCTGATTATAGATACATAGGTATTTATCCACGATCGTCACAGAAGTTGATATTGTAAGTAGTTACTAATTTTATCCATTTTAGTCTAAACCATTGTAACTTAATTTTCGGGGATATGTTTATTTTCCTTTAAATTCTGGGACAATTTCGTCATTTTAGCGTTACTTTTAGTCACATCCATTTTGTCGTTGAGCATTTCCTTGATTATAGCTATTTATAGCATCATTACAATTATGCAAATTTTTGAACACCCCAGCAAGATTTCAGGTCTTGGTAATGCTTTATATATAAATCTCACGCTTGTACTAGTGTATGTATGTCTCTGTCTCTGTTGTGTTTGACCCTCTACCATCATTGTCCCTAGACAATCCCACCATGTTCAACTTCCCTTGACGCTAGACAGTCCCACGATTTTTCTCCATATTCAATTCCCCTTGACGCTAGACAGTCCCACGATTTATTCCCATGTTAAATTCCCCTTGTCCCTAGACAAGCCCAAACTCTATTCCCCCCATGTTCAATTCCCCTTGTCCCTAGACAAGCCCAAACTCTATGTTAAATTCCCATTGTCCCTAGAGTTGCCCACGATTTTTCTCCATGTTAAATTTCCATTGTCCCTAGAGTTGCCCAGGGGTCTTTTTAATGCTAAGTCCCATTGTCCCTAGGGTGCCCCACCTTACTACTGTCAATTGATTCTGCTAGATTTTAAAGCACGAATGAATAATTTTTCAAGTAAAAAGACTATATAGTACTCTACTATACATCAGGTCACAATTAGTATTTTCTAATAAAATCTATTACTGAATGGAAAGCTTTAATTTATAATTAGAAGGTCTGTTACTAAGCTTATAATATAGAGCATGGACTTTGTCAGGTACGCCAGAGGAATCCAAATAACATAGATCTCGACCCAAACAAACCTGTTTACTTTTATTAATAATCCTAGCATTAAACCCATACATCTAGAGAATATTTTAGAATGTATTAATTGTTTACAAAATTATTAAAAAATCAAAAATTCAGATCAAGTACAAAATAAACTTGATTTTGGACAAGGTTAAGTCCCACAATCAAGGTTACATTATAATAACAAACAATGAAACTAATTATGCACAACATTTCCCCTCATAAATAATAAGAAAGATTTACCAAAAAGTTTTCATTTTATTATTAGTAAAATATATATTTCATCCCAAATAATCTAAACAGTATGATAATGACAATATTATTATTATTATTATTATTATTATTATTATTATTATTATTATTATTATATGTATGAATGAATGAACGTTCAAAGTATCACTACGTGTCACTGAGCCTCTAAGGAGCGAGTTACGCGTGTTTCAAGTGTTTCACATACATGATAATCATGCATGACAATTTCACATGTTATGCGTAAAAATTCACAAATGTGTCACATATGTATCTTACAAGATGCCCATGGATTTCAATATGCATGATCATCAGCTCCCTTTTAACGTACGGGACACAAGTGAATTAAAGGCATGTGATAATCATGGTTTTTCATGCATGTAACATGCATGGCATTTTGGCCCGTCTCTTTAACGCCTGCAGTATCCATTCATGTCGCTTTCAAAAGGATCAAGGCCATCTTAATTTTAAAACTGACGCCTTTATACCTATTAGGGCTAACGCAGGCTGCAACATCCAAACAGATTTTTAGTCAATAGTTATTAAAGTAATTGTTCTTGCATATTTTAGTAAGTTTTATGCAAAGTTCTATTTTTCTGAATGATCAAATGACGATGGCAAATTTCGAAATAGACGTCATGATGCAAGAAAGGTCATCCTTGCCGGGTTATATTAACTCTTCAAGGTAACCAGAAATTTACTTGGGCAATTGTTCTGATTAAAACGGTTAATAGAATGCACAAGTTTTGAGCTAACGGGGAAATTAACTGCATGAAATTATAAAAGCCCGCGTTCAAAAGAGCTTCTTTTATCTACTTTTCAGTACATTTGAAGAACTTTACGAATCTAGATCTTAAACTATGTAACAGAAAGATCCGAAACCAAGTTTAGTAAAATCAACAAATGATTTATTTCTCTACGTTACAAAGTGAAATTTTAAGAGGCAAGAGTAAATGATTCCACAGGCCGATCTAACAATTTACAACGATGTGCTTACCACCAAAATCCACTCAGATACTACATTTTGGCGTGTTAACCTTTCAGACTACACTTGTGTATTGAAGACAAGTTATAGTATTATTTAGAATCAAAGACGTTTGGTTTTGATAACGAGATTTGCTTTCCTTAAATGTAGATATGTATTCTGTTCAGATAGTTCTCTCGCTTTTTGGTAGGATCTATTACACATTGTTATAGGTAGACTAGATCACATATTCTGGCAACTGTTTCAGCAAGAAACCCAAGATGAAGATGAAAACTCCAAAATTAGATCTAATATTTAGGGTGCACCTATATGATTAAATTGTTTCAGTATAGTAGAGGGACCCAAGGTTAAGAACATCTGAAAGTTCTGTTATTTTACTTTTATTCTAATTAAGACACAGACTAGTGTTTCTCTTTTCGCAGATCATTTCACAATTGCTGAGGGTTTCGATGGCCACTTAATGATCTTTCCTAATATTAATTGTACCGGACCACTTGAACGGAGTCCGCGAGCCACAGTTGAAGAACCTCTGACAATAAAGATTTTGGAGTTTCAACTGAAGATTGGGTTTCTTTTTCTCAAAAAAGTTTGAGAAATTGAGGCAAAGTTTAAGGTCAGACACAAATCGTCTAATAATCGTCTAATAGCGCCTGCTCTCTACACTTCGTTCTTCCCCATCCCATCGAGTTAATTATGTGAGGCTTCACACAACTACAAATGCCACGGTGACCTTGTCTGTGGTATTTTGGCATTCTTATAGGAATGCTAGATTAACAATATACTGGGAAACACCCATTCTTATTTAATGAAATGTAGGGGATACGATTCCGGTATCATATTTCTGGCTTACGAGTTCAAGATTCCAGCGCTCGACCCAAGGAGATACGCTGACTGAGGGCAGAAACAATGTCATGCCCTGTCATGGAGTTAGTGACAATCCGATTATCGCAGATGATATGCGAGTCATTCCTGGGATAAAATTAGGAAAGAAAAGAAAGGGAGGAGAAGGCAGAGATGGGAAGCAAAACCCAATGTCCTAAATTAGTTGTTGGCGGCGATAAGATTTCCTTGTTTCTGGTGAATATGTATGCACCTGCTAAACCGATCATTGCGAGCTTGTTACAATTTTCTCCGATGGTTCATGCACCATGACCTTTCATGCTGACTGAGTCAGCCAATCAGATTTTCTCTTCCAAATGTATCAATTAATCAACGAATAAGAGGCCACTTCGTTAACCTATGAAAGCTTATTTCACTGGCTCATTGATGACGTAAGTTTGTTGACGCATATTCAGAAGAAACTAGGAAATCTTAATGGGTGCAGCCAGTGATGATTTGACATTGCAGAGGATTTGGTCTGTGGCTTGCGATAATGATTTAACCCATGCCTGCCACAAAGTACATTTACCATGCATTGCTTTCCAGTTTCATTGCTGGACAGGCTATCATTCATGTGACAATATTTGTTCTCTAAAAACTGATAAAGTTTTGAATATTCATTAGCAAACGCGAATACTTTGACAGCAAATAATAATAATAATAATAATAATAATAAATCAGGTATCAGGCAAGGTTTTCTCTAGTAAAGTATCCAAAACTAATGCAGGATTCTAATTATTAATTTATAAGGTGTAGACAACATTACAATCAACTGTAGCATATATAACGTTGAAAGTAATATTTATCCCAAGAGAAAAACATCTAAAGTACCCGTTGAAGATCTATACATGGTAGATAAATACCGCTGTGTAATGAACGTCAAAGTGTCAAATGTATTGAAGTTAATTCACCATGCTAATATGATATAGAAAATCCTTCAATAATTGCAGCATGCATGAACTTCCTATTTTTAAATTCAATAGTACTGTAATTTGTCCACTTAATACGTTCTTCATCAGCGTCTTCAGGCACAAATAAAACTATTTCATGAAGGTCACTAAACCTGAAACGAGGCATATAGTTTGCCTTAATTATTCTGCTCCTTCTTATTTAATGCATTCGCATGGCCTCGTTGGTCGAGGCACTGGTGCATCAAAGCAAGACAATAGTTACCATTAATAGTGGCGTGAGATGTACGTCTGCTTGAAATGAATTATGACACTCTAGCCTGTTAGATTATATTGATGTTATTATAAAACTTCGATCTGTTTGGGAAGACATGAATAAGTTCTTCGAATAATGTGGTGATTACATCTTTCTATCAGTTGCTGATATACCTACTGAACGAAAGCAGTTATGTTGTCATCATTATTAATGTTGATGACGGTTGTGGTGTTACTACGAGTGGCGTCGGTAGTACAAGTACCTGTAATAGCATTGAAACCACCACCACAGTGAGCATTTCCAAATGAAGGAGTGAGTAAACAACGGATTTATTGATCTCATCTTTACTGATGGCAAAGTTACCTCAGTCATTTCTTTTCGCGGTAGAAAAATATATTTGATAGCACAGGAACAACCAAGACGAAGTAATATGACTGGATTTGCTTATTTTTTCAACGTTTCAAACTTCTTTCTCTACCTACCTGTGCTTAATATTTCAGACTAACTGTAGCTGTTTTACACTGAGTCGACGATTTGTTTTTAAAATGAAATATTCATCATCTTATTCAATATATGAGGATGATAGCAGCTGCCATGTCTACGTCATCAACGATAGATGAAAGTATTCAGTTCATAAATCAGCGATCTCGACAAGAAATGGTGTCTGGAACAGTGTTCCTCTCAATCATATTACATCAAAATTACGTCTTTGGAATCAAGCCTTCTGCACACAATCCTATATCGAACTCCGACAGATATTTGGTTGAATTCGAACACGTCTTTGTAAAATTGATAGCATATAGCAGAAAATCTTTCTATAAATGTCTCTATCACAGAGCTCAGCCCGTACCGTTCTGCCAATATGCAGATGTTACAGCACGTTTTAATAAAATTATTAGAAGCTACGGTTTTGCGGTTACACTTGAGTCTTTCCGAAAATTTAGAAGCATCCAGCTCTATCAACATGGCATTTGTACAGTCGTCCAGAAGCCATTTTATCTGATATTCATACGCTAGTGGTAACACTTCCTGTGCAATACTATCTGAAAAAGAATAGGACAGTGGCATACACTTTCATATAAGAATCGTCAGAGGCTTAAATTTATCTGGGAACATTTTAAAAGTCATGCCGTAAAGCGTCAATCATTGAATACTTTGTATCACTAAAGACTTGTGAGTCGAAATATCGTCTCCTTCCATCAACTATTTTAAGTGCATGGCCAATTCCATCTACCGTAACTCAACCAGTGTTTGCTGTTTCTCACTGAGTCATTATTATATGTATGCTATACTAATTTTCTGTCTTGGGAATTAAAAAAACCCTTCCTCTGGATAGAAAAGCAAAAGTTCAACACATCCTATCAATATAACAGACTGTGTTTTTTCTTAAAACCTTCTTTGTCAAGGTAAAACCTTGTAAATGCCTGCTTAGGTTAGACAGTAAATAAATGACTATCATTAGCTATTAAGAACTACAAACAAAATGCTGTGAAATGTTCTGAATACACTGCGGAATACGATGTACTCCCAAACATTGCTAGTTTTAATGACAGAAATACATTACACAATTTTGTTACACAGAAGTCATTTATTTTGTTCTTCGAAGACCAATACTACTACTACTACTACTACTACTACAACTACTGCAAATAATAATAATAATAATAATAATAATAATTTTCAAAGCATAAATAATATTCTGTAAGGTTTGAATCTTTTGTCTCATATATCAATTGGAACTAGCCTTTACAGTTAACACGTTATCTACAACATGGGTCTTTCGCATAACTTACAGGTAACCTTTAAACGTGTTCCTGGATGTGTGCACTTCAAGAAGGTCAGAACATGTTCATATTTCTTGTCAGGAAGAGGTAAAACATCAAGATCTTTCTCCTTAAAGCTGGATTCGAACATCTGCCGAAAAACAGGTGATACTAGAGCTAGATGAGACTTTGGGACATACAAGTCTTTACCCTCTACCTTGAGCTGAAGGTCAGTCCAGCGAGATTTTATTGTAAAATCTATGTCTTGCAGAAGTCCAATACTCTCACTGCTCGTACCAGACTGTTGAGGATCAAATTTAAATTTCTTGGGCAACGACATCATTTTTCTTTGTTCCTCGACCTATAGTATTAAAATATATTCAAATCATATGTATCACATAAATCATATCGCATCTATATTTTCAAAGATTTTCTGTGTTGTTTTTTTTTTTGAAATTATGTACCCGTTGTGATTTGTCGCAGTAAAACAGTGCAAAACCAGTTTTTTTAAACTACTTAGGTGCTGTCGACTCTCGATAAGTCTGAGTCAAAGGCAGATTTACAAAACAGAGACAAACATTATGCACAAAAGTAAACTTTCACTTTACAACACTTTGCATGTTTATGGATCTAACAGAAGTACTTTTATTTTAAAACGTAGGCAAGCCTCGTTTCCTTTTAATTCAAAATGTATACATCTCGTGGTATATCAATGATACAGCGTACATACTATACATATATTCTGACTGAATTTCTTGGTAAAATTATTAAGATTGAATTTTTCTCGAAATTGTATTAAAAGTAATTTTTCATTAAATTATATTGTAAGTAATTTATACTCAAATATCTTGAGATTACTTTTATTTATTTCTGTGCTAAAACTGTATGCAATTTTAATAAAGATTATGCTTTACGAGAAATTGCAAAACCCCTTGTAATATAAAATACATTTTATTTTTATATAAAAGTCAGCAATTTTTAGATTCGGTTGTAAGTTCTGCTGAACAGGCAAATTTCTTTTCGATGAGTATGCTAGAAGATTCACGCGTTTCTTAAAACAAATATGCCGAATGAGCAGAATATTCTGTCTAGTGTCGTACACAGACGCAGACAGCGTCAATGAGGAGGATGGGAGCCTCGTTCTGATTCTAAATGAATGAACACAAAAGAAACTAGATGAATATTCATATTTGCCTGCGAGGATACGTCCAAACTTCCGTACAAATTGAAAACAAGCTTGCGCAAAATCAGTTTATTCATCGAGAAACAGAAGACTGTCTTTCGTTACGGTCGTTCCCGTCGTACAACTCAGTCATTTTCAACAACGTAGATATATCTATACCGTTATGAATGACACCTCTTTTAGATAGCGTGAGCACATCTCTCTCTCTCTCTCTCTCTCTCTCTCTCTCTCTCTCTCTCTCTCTCTCTCCATGGGCAGAGACATTTCTTAAGTTATGAGTATTTCCTTCTCATTGAAAGAAGTGAGAACAAGGTTATGAGAAACATCTCATCAAAACTTCCTCCACCATTTATACTGGCCGCCATGTACAGCCTATCTTACGCTGAAAAATGACGTTGAACCCTACAACAACAACAAACTTTGAATATTACATATATCTTTCTCTACTATTTTGCCAGCGGACACTGAAAACGGCACATACTGTGTGGTTTGTTTTCGATGAAAGAAAACAGATCAAACAATACCTGGACCTCTGGTATCTGTACGTCATTATACCAGGTCCAAAACCGGTGCCTGCCTGGACTTGATTTTACTGCCGACAAAACGAATTTTCAGCAAATACTGGTCTCTTTTATCCAGCCAATAATGTACCACTAGAGACCATCCAAATGAAGGTGCGATGACGGAAAAAGGGGTTAAGATCACCTTTAGGCGAAAGAAACGTTGATCAGAGATGCAGATAGTTGAAAAACAGGTATACCTAAAGAAAATGTTGGGAGAGGGGTACCAAACATTCTACCCGATCTACCATCCATCCATACTATCCAAATACCTAATTAAAATATTTAAATATCTTAAATGAGTTTTACCTCTGAAGAGGTTTCAGAACCACCTTCCTTGTCAAGCAGTCCAACTGATTATATTTGCTTTTCATTTAGTTGTACACCTGAAGAGTTCAAGGGTCCGTCTTACAACAAACCTTCCATTTGACCCTCCAGTATTCTGAACGTGAGAAGCATCAGAAAGGGTGAACAGACCTTTTTGCTGGAGCGTAACTTTTGGAAAAATAAGGTTCCGACGAAAATGAAAATATCAGGTCAATAACGCCAAATCACAGCCTCTATGCAACCGAGTGTTTATCTAACTGAGTTAGTTTTTTTATTGTTACTTTATTGTTGTCGTTAGTGTTTTTTAAAAGGCATGCGCGTGTTTTACCCACCGTGAGACTTCATTGAGCTCGCACCCCCTCTGCTGCTATAAATGTATGAGTAATTAAATTATTATTATATCAATAATGGAATTTTACACAGCTAGATTAGCTCGAGAGCGATTAGAGGCAATATAAAAATATGCCTGTTCGTGATGCTGTCAAGTTGCAACTACAAGCGCGTCAGGCGTCTCAGGCTGAATTTGCAGAGGGTGCAGAACAATTATTTAAACCGGTTACGAAGGCTAACCAAGGAGTTACAGAGGCTACCAAAAGGTCTTCTTCCTACGTTGTAGCAAACCGCTGGAGCAACTGGAAAAATAGCAGAAAGAACTATAAAAAAAAACAAAAAAAAAGATTATACGAGAACTTCTGGGTGACATAGCTGCTGATAAACCAATGCAACAAATACGTGAGGGTATTGACCAATCTCGTGCTGAAATAGGTGATATAAAGGATCGTATACCAGAATCAGAACCAGACACAGAATCAGAACAAGCAAAGGCCAAAATTGATGTAAATGATAAATTTACTGAAAATAATATTGTCTTCATAAAAGAAACTATAAATCTAGATAAATTGTCTGAGTTTGCCGTGCGAAGTTTTCATCAAAGAGAAAGAGTTTTTAAACCCGAGTATATCAATGATGCCGTACGTCGTGATAACTGGTACGAATGGATATTTCGCTTACAATATGGAGTTGATCAGACCCGAAATAGTGATACTAGATATATTGCATTTATCAATGGAATTGATAACTATCTTGCACGGTTACAACCACCACAGCCAGTAATACAACAACTACGCAAAAAATCCGGAAAAGGTCTTGTCACTGGCAGTGTAAAAACCCTTCCGCTGCCTGATAAACTATGTCCCAGCAACGTTCCTTCTGACGTAGAATGAGTAGAAATGCTGACTGGAGGGAAACGTGCTGGAAATAATTCTCCAGAAATTATTAATGAAGCAGTTGATATTCGTCGAAGATTATTTACAGGCGGTATCATGAACATCGATGTTTATCGGTCTCTTATCGATGAAATCGTTGATGATTAACAGAGTGATTAGATAAATAAATAATAAATAAGATGATTGTACATAACGCTCAACGTGGACCTGTAATGGTCAAGGTGATAAATTCGCGATTACCTACTTATGAAGCGATTTACGGTGATGGGCTCGGCGATGTTGTTCAGGGTCTATTCAGAAGGGTATCCGTAAAAGCAATACCGATTGCAAAACAACTAGGATCGAAAGCTATTGACGTTGTTCGTGATAAGGGTATTGGTGCTGTTGATGATGTTGCCGGTAAAGCGTTCTCGGCAATCAAAGAAAGACTAACACGATTAATACGACGAAAACCACAGCCACCAGTGAAACTGGCCAGCACTGAAGTTATGCCCGCAGATGTCAGTAAAATAATAAATCAAACCGCAAATCAAAAGCTAGCAGAGCTGGCTGGTGTGCCGCTATCATAAAAAGAAAAAGAAAACAAATATAACTGCAATAACAATTATAATAAAATGTTCAAACGTGTATCTGACCCAGCATTTGACATGGACGCACCAGTTCTCAAAAATGAGTCTCTGCAGCAGAAACGGTGAACAGACCACTTTCTTGAAACGTCATTTATGAAAAACAAGGCTTCCTACCATAACGAAAAAATTAAGGTCAGTAACGTCAAAACCAAAGCCTCTAACAAACCCAGAGTTTCTCTAATTGGGTTAGTTTGTTTTGTTACTTTATTGTTGTCGTTAGTGTTTTTTAAGTATGCGCGTGTTTACCCACCGTGACGCTTCGCTGAGGTCGCATCTCCTCTGCTGCTGTAATGAAATCAGTCTCTCATCCAAAGATTTTATCAAGACCGATTCAATATCGCGATCGAGGATCATGTAAATTTATTGTTATAAATCCGTGCGGGTTGACTGTGCTCGTGAAAAGAAATTTTTAAATTTAATTATATCCATGTCCCCGCTACTTCAAGTCTGATGAATAATTCGCAGAGTATGTGTATGAACTCCATTAAATACAACTAAGATATTACAATTCTCACTGATCACTTTTGGTATGTGTGTATATCGTTGATAAATCACGTCTGTGCTTGTATGACTTCCTCTGGAAAACATTCTAGCTGGATTTGACTGTTTATCAAAGATTACATCATCATAAGCTACAAGATTATTAATAAATACATCAATGTCATCTACCGATGGTGCTTCAACAATATCAGTAATAGTTTCAATAATATCATTGCCGTCCTTGTCTAACAATTTTGCATTTTCATTAAAATCTTTAAGTACTTCGTAGCATCGCTGATCATCAACTGATGGAGCTAGTAAATACAACTTAATCCATTTGATCCATCACATTATCAAATTAAGTAGCAATTGTGTTTTACCAGACCCAGATGGACCTATGATAATTGCTCTGATAGAATTTGGTAACGCTGGATGATGATTGACTGGTTCTTGCTTTCTTGTTGCTGAGAAATAAATTACATCCATATACTTATAATATGAATCTATATTGTGTTCGATGCAGAACATCCACCCCCACAAGTGGATTAACAACTATGATAATAAAAAATAAAAAGCGTGCGATTAAAGGTAAATGAGTGAAATGTGGTACAAAAAAATATAAATTTGTCTCGTTAGTTGAGTTAGATACAAAGTCAGGACACATAGTGTCTGGTGATGATATCGCTGCTTCATTAGGAAAATTACCAGGAACTCCATCGGATAAATACCCAGGAGACAAACATCTTCCAGGATATAATTTTTGTGGTCCTAGTACCCGACTCGATATTCGACTTGATAACCATGATCAGCCAAGACCTGGTGAATATCCAGTAAACGCTATTGATAAAGCATGTCACGTTCATGATGAAGCTTATAAAAGTAAAGATCTTCAGCAATGACATATTGCAGATGTGAAGTTAACTCATGCATTAAATTCTATTAAAAAAATCTTTCAGAGAATCATTAGCTAATTGGTTGGTAGGATCTGCGATGAAAGGTAAAGTATTATTAGGAAATGGAATTTCCCGAGCCGTAATTAATTAACCAATTATTGAAATAATGGAATCGATTTATTATAGCCCAAGAGGATACTGTAGGGGTAGAGCAGCGATTAGATAACTCGCTGATGCAGCAAATGTTACACGTTCTGCTGCTGAAAAATAGTTAGCACGACCAGCAATATGGCAAATTTAACTACCACCACCTAAAGAAATTTAGCATGCACATTTTGATATCAGTGATCTAAATGAAGTCCATCAGGCGGATATATTACTTTTACCACACGATACTGCTAAAATTGGAAGACGTCAATTAACATACAAGTATTCGTTGACTATCCTTGACGTTGCAAGTAGATATAAGGAAGCAGAACCGTTATCAACTAAAATAGAAACTGAAGTTTCATCTGCGTTTGAAAGAATTTATATCAACGAGAATCTGGACCACAAGGTGGTTTACGATGGCCACAACTATTACAAGTTGATCCTGGCAAGGAATTTCTTGGTGCAGTGTCTTCGTTGATGAAGCAACATAACGTCACAATTAGACGAGGACATACCGCAATTCATCGTAATCAGGCATTTGTTGAACGATTTAATCAAACACTTGCGGTTATTTGGATATCAATACGCGAAGGACATAATTCAGGAAGACAAAAGATCTCGCGAATGGGTTGCAAGATTACCAAGTGTGATAGCTGCGTTAAATAATGAAATTACTCAACAACTGCCATGAAACCCGTTAATGCAATTACAAAAAAACATATACCAATACAACAACTTCAATTTTCAAAACAACCAGTGCTAGGTAATGTTACTGTAAGATATTTATATGAACCCAGTGAACTTGAAGGCGGTAAAAAGAGAGCAACATATCCTATTTTGAGTATTACAATGCATAACATTTCTAGCGTTGTTACATCTACGGGTAGACCTGCAATCTACAGACTAGATTCAACTGCTCCTCAACGTGGATTTGTACGCGAACAATTACAAGTAATTCCTGAAGACACACAATTACCACCGCGATCACTTTTGTAAACTAGCCGCGCGTCTACGTCGATTACATTCAAGACAGATCAGCATCACATTTTCGCGTGTGTGACCAAAATCGCTATTAATTCTTTCTACGGTAAATTGTCTTGGATTATTAAGAATATTGCTCCACAACATTACTGTGTTGCAGTCAGCACAATGATTATTCTGTCGTTGTATCAATGTCATGATAAATTCAACACAGAGATCAAAGTTGCGCTTATTTTTTTTCTCACATTGTTTATAACTAATTATTTCTTACTATATCATTGTCAATAACATTGCCAGCAATTTCTGCGAAGTCTATGACAATTATCCACAGCTGAGATATTATTCTGACTCGAGACACTGCGAGATAAACTAAGTTTGACCATTCGATATGATTATCGACGATCCAAGCTCGCGTATCAGAAATAGTTAACCCATGAGATGAATGAATCGTCATTGCGTATCCTAGCGTCCACGGAGTTTTGTCCCTGACTCTGTCAGGAGTTAACGCGCTCTCAACAACACTGATAGGAACTATGACAATATCATTTAGTACAAGATTTTGTTTCTCCGACGAACCCGGTACATCAACGTCGATATTCTGCCGTCGTGTATCAACCGGTCTCAAACACAACGGTACGGGTAGATTTGAAATTTTTTCTTTATGTAACTGAAATAACCGCTGCTGAAGTGTATCACGAACTATCTTTCTACTTGCAACTATCAAATCATTTGGTCTCCACTTGCAGAAAATCATTCAAAGAAGTTTCTGAAATTATTTCACGCATGATTTCACATTGAATTTTATTCGGTTGTAGTCTGATTAATTTCTTAAACTTCCTTAGTTCTGGATCAAGCGCTCTATGATCATAAGTTCTCTCTTCATAATAATCTACACAAATTTTTAACCACTCGTGTGGAGACAATCCAACAAAAGGCGGTGGTTGACCATGATCGCCACACATTATAACAGTTGAATATTTTGTTAATAGCCAACCAAGAAATATTTTTAGCGTTTCTAGCGACACTGTACATATTTCATCCCAAACAATTATCCCTGGAATATATTTCTCGCCCATTCATTCAGGAGTCCATTTCTCTTCATTCCATCGAAAGAATTTATGATAAATGCACGATTTAATATTTCTTTCTCTCATTTCTCTTGCGAGTCTGTGTGTAGGTGTTAATACAATTATATCAACAGAGTTTGACGAACTCTGTCAAAATAATTCGATTACTCGAGTTGTTTCACCACAACATACCGGTCCATTGAGGTAAACTGTTTTATGTCTGGCTCCTGGATCAAATATACATGGTGCTGATGACAATTTTGATATTTGATTTTTTTGGTAATAAATATATTTAATCGAAACGTGAGCGGATTCAGAATAATTAAGTATTTCTTCTTGCTTTATTCTCCATTCACCCCATGATGCATAAGTGCCGATATGCAGTTGTTACAGCAACTTTGTATTTCTATTGATATAAAATGAATCCGTAGCGATTCTGACAGCAAAATCAGAAACTCTTTTTATCATTGATAATAGATTTATCGAAAGTACGCGAGCACTGAAGATCTTAAATAAGTAAACTGCGATGACTCGCCATCCACGTAACTCACAATTCTATCAAAGTTAGTTCCATTTGGCAAGAAAACAATTTATCGACTTATAAACGTATTTTTATTCGTTGTATCAGCAATTATAAAATCTACCTCAGCATAATCTATAATCAATCTTGTACAATGTCGTTTATGATCAAATGATCCTACTTGCTGGAAATTTACTAATTATTTTTCTGCCAAGATCTTTCGCTGTTTTGTTTTCATAATCAGTTGTTCTTCAGAATATTCCTTTTGTGGCGGAAACCAAACTTAATTCTGAGAAAGATACGATATAATTGCTTCACTGACCAACAACGATATCAGTATCTTTACATCAAGCATATATCGTAATAAAACTATTGGTGCCCACATTTATTCTGAAAAGTGTTTACCAAACCAGACATAACAAATCGGATGAAGACCTTTAGCAAACTCGAATGACTCGATACAGGCGGATCAGTCAAGTTAAAATCCGGTAATGGTCCGTTTATCGATATTCTGGTCATGTCGTGTGTGGGATGTCCAAATCTCTTAAAATACTCAGAACATTCTCCCATACCAAGAAAACTACCCGGATAACACGCAGTCATATCAACCGAGATATCATTATAATCGTATTTAGTATTCCATAATCCACCGTGTCCATACTCTATACAACGACGTTGTATTTCTTCAAGAAAATCAAACCGAGTTGGTTTCCACGAATTTTTCTTCTGAACAAAATCAGCCATTACTGACGGAACGGTAAAACAATTAATGAGTAATTGCTCAGACCTGACATCGTCAGGGTCACGAGGTATATTCAGCGATAAATATTGCCGCGCAAGATTTTTCATTTTTTCCTCCCGAGATTCTTTACGATATATTTCACCATTAGATCTTACAAACTCATCAACCTTATATTTTTCTTTGATACAGATATTTCCATCTGGTCTACTCAATTCATCGTCGTTTTCAGAACTCTGAAATAACCATACTAATACAGGATAGATTTTACTTATTTCGTTAACTAAATCGAACATATCTCCCTGGTAAAATTTAACAGTTCGATTTCGTGGAAATATTGTTAATACATTAGTCCAAGCATACGCATTATGATAAATAATTTCAATTGAAGCTCCCCTCAATTGATTCTTTGATTTGTACAAAAACTCTCCAGCTATCTTTTTTTACTATTATTGGGAATTTTAATTTCTTTCCTAATTTAGCAACATCATTTATTGTAGCTCTGGTATCCTTGACTGATTCAGCCCATTTGTTTCATTTTTCACGTCAAGTCGCTGATCCGTTAAACCATTTCCACGTATAGCGTTTGTAAAATGCTCCGTTACTCGTTCGGCAACGCAATTTATTTTGAAAATTTTTCTGGTGCTGGAACACTAATTTAGGACTGTCATTCAGCGGATAAATTCCATAAATAACCGCGGTCACAGGATACGCTCTTTCATAATACGATTTGTCAATACCAGACAACATTCCTGGTTTGGAATTTTACTTAATACGGCGATTTTTTTCTGAATCATGGAAAGGGTTACGTTTGTCACGGATAATCCAAGTATTATTGTCTCTTACTGCTAATACAATAAACTATATTCTGAAAAAATATCTTTGATCGTTGAAATAATTAATAATCTTTGCCTCTCGTTTGTCGTTCAGTGTGGCAACGGTGAACCTACCACGACGACTACGTCAACACCATCGGCGATGACTTCGTAGACACCTTCGGTGTTACTCATAATTTTGAATGTTGACTACAATAGCATTTCGAATAATATCAATTCGTCGGATCAACCAGACCTCGCATCGGTAAGTCAAGGGTTCTTCTGTCAAGATCGAATCTATAGTCAGAAGGTTTAATCTTAATCACTGATAATATTTCCATATTATAATTAAGAGAAATATTAAAAATGGTGTTGGAGTTAGAAGAGAAACGAAGTTGTGTGTGCAATGTGGTAGTAAAAAATACTGAGATCTGAAACGATATTGTGATTGAAAAAATAACACCGATAATAATAGAGTTATAAGAAATGTGAAAGACTATCTAGGTAGATTTTAAAAATAATAATTTAAACAAATAATATTATATATAAATGAAGCAAATTAAATTTCTTATATATCCTTTCATCAAGAATTATGAAGCATCTAGTGATAGTGTAATCAGAAATTGTCGACTAGAAAAAGCAGTCGGCCGTTTTGCCAATAATAATGGAAATCTCATGTTATGTTTTGACAGGAAGAAAAATTATCTTTGTCATAAATTTATATAAGAATGTTTCGGGGAGGTAATCGAAGACGGTCTTGTGATCTATCATATTGATTCAGATAAGAAAAATAATAATTTGTACAACTTGCGAGCTATCACACAAAGCTAGAATTACAATTTTGAAAATACTGGAACATATAAAAGATTTCATATGGTCATTAAATCCGTAATTACAGAGACTGGTGAAGAAATAATATTTCAATATATACATGCAGCAGGCAAGTATTTTGATATTTGCACGCCTTTGGTACATTGTGTCGCAAGTATATTACTAAATCGGCGTGTTCAAAAGAGCATAAACAAAAAGTATTATTTCAGTATCTCCCGATTGTGTTAGATAACTCTGTCAATGATACGTAGGGCGGTTAAAGAGTTATCTCGATTATATTACTGACTATTTATTTTAAAAGAATTTGTGTCATCATAATCAGTTTAATTTTACCGGCGCCATCATAGAACATATTTTATCAATCTGAGGCCTCTATCGTAGCTAGTGAACCTTCTGAAATTATATATAATATAGTATTTTCAGAACTTTCACCAATCGTGGCGCATGTGAGGCATTTGTGCCGGGCAAAATACACATAATACAACGGTTATTTGACCGATCTGAGGCGTCTATGGTCGATGATGAAATTTCTGAAATTATATATAATATAGTATTTTCAGAAGTTTCAACAGTCGTGACGGCATGTATGGGTCTGGCGAAATACCACCATACAACGGTTATTTAGTTATTCTGAGGTCTCTATTGTTTTTGATGAGTATATCATATTTGTCTGTAGAGATGAGAAAAGTCGCATAATCATACATTATTATAGATTTTGCGAGAGTCCTATGTCGTAGCGCTTATGGAGGTATTTGTGGCGGGCGAAATGTAATTATACAACAGTTATTTCATAGCTCTGATGTTAAAAGGAGATAACTACGTCAAGCTAACTTCTCTCCGGTAGATTAATTAAGTAGTTATATCGTTTGTTACTGCGTAATTATTTTATGTGTCATTATAGTTACGGCGATTATACAAGTTAATTGTCTGCGTGATAATTAACATAACACATTCAAGAAAATATTTCACTTACCTCTGCTGTTCTGTACATCAGTCTGACTGGGATAGAGAAATTATCCCTCTTTTATAGTCGCTTACAAAGAAATTCCAGTGAATCACATAAATTTCCAAAATTACTCAATTCACGCGATGTGTTATTCTGGAGATTCACGCGATGAGTTATTCTGGAAATTCATGTGATTCACTGTGTAAGCGTATGCATAACTAGAAAAGACGGAGAGTCGCAACCTCTCAGTCAGTCTGGGTGTTTGTATTTTGAAGTGGACAAAGTTAAGTGAAATATTTTATTTAATAATATAGGGGATGCGTTTCACAATCATCATGGCTGAGGAATATAATTTAAATGTATATTTATTATATAATGAACTATGCAAATATCAATGCTATTATTTCTGCAATTACCGCTCCGGTGGCCTAGTGGTTAGAGCGTCCGCCTCGGATGCGGGAGGTCGTGGGTTCGATCCCTGGCCGAGTCATACCAAAGACTTACAAAAATGGTACTAACAGCTGCCTCGCTTGGCGCTCAGCATTAAGGGGTTAGTGTAGAACTGGTCGGCCCGGTGTCAGGATAATGTGACTGGGCAGGACATCATGCCACATGTCTGCGGCATGATGCCCCAGTGCTAGACATCACTAAAAACTGCCACACTGCAGACAGCGCAGCGATATGACTGAAAAATTGTTAAAGCTACGTTAAAAATCCAAATCACACACACACACATTTCTGCAATTAAAAAATTAAAACATGACGGCATAAAAATATCTAATGAACTAAATCCTGAAAAAAAATTCTTTCTGATTTTGAATCATTACAATAGCGTAGATTCGAAGGTGGATATACACTACCAGCGGAGCACAAATTCATAAAGCAAATTCAGCAAGTTATGTTCCAATCCTTGACTGCGGACAAGGAAACAGAAGTGGAGAAATTTGTCTCACTTTCGCGCACGATCGAACAATTTAGATCAGAATTGTCTAACGAATATTAAGCAAAAAATTATGAACACACGTGTGGGACAATTAAGAAAGATTATGTCAGAAAATGAAAACAATGGCAGTGACTATAGTAATGAAAATGAAAGTTAGGGCCCCTGTCGTGGCGCGTGTGTATAGTATTTAGTGTCGGGTGAAATGTCATCATACAGCCGTCATTTTGTTATTCTGAGGCCTCTACGGTGTTGGTGGGGGAAACCTATATAATATTAATTTTGTATAGTCGTGGCGTGTGGGGTATTTTTTTTCGGGCAAAATGTCATTATACATTAGTTATTCAGTCACTCTGAGGTCTCTATCGTCGGTGGGGAAACCCATCAAATTAACGAAAAATCAGTAAAAAAAATAATATACTTATTTTATTCGACCTTGTCAAGGATTATTATTCAAAATTAGACAATACTTTTTAAGCCGATCAAATTCAATACAAGAATGCGCATACTTTTGAATCTGATCTATATTACACGTAATCATAGAAATATGTTTTCGCTGCAGTTCATTTAATTGTTCCTGCGTCAAAAAAAACTTTTTCATTGCCGTATTCATCAATATTTATAATAACACTAAATTGTTCTGTATTGACTTGGGACGGTGTCATTATTGTTCTGATGGCATTTTCAAGTACGTATTTGTCGTGTATAAAATCTCTCACATGTTGGTACATTAAATAATACCTCTTGATTAAATAATTAACATGTAAAACACGCTACACGATTAAAAATCGTTATGATCTTAGAAATAAATTTGTATTCAGAATTTCATTCCTTAAATCAAGCAAGTGGCCGTTCTGATCAGTCAGTTTGAAATGTATCCTTGATAATAGCTGATTATGACATCGTAGATAGACCGGATTGATCGATTCTTGCACGATCAAATATCCGGGAGGTACTTGAAGCGTAAAAGTATAAAAAAATATATCCTTGCTGAGCTTGATTTGATTTTTCAAAATCTATTTGATAACTACCAACGATTATATCACATACATCGATGTTACATTTACGATTCCCGGCGAAATATGACGAACTCCGCCATATTTATCATTGTTGTATCGGAGAATACCTGTCGGTGGATTTATTTTTTTTCCACTCTTCAAGTATTTTAGGAAAATATTCATCGATGATATCATTTACGGATTTTGTTAATTCGACAGCGTTAAATCCAGGAAAGTTAAAAGTCAGTAGATCTGCTTCTGTTATCGAATATTTATTGAGAAATATCTGTTTGGGACTTTTTTACGTCTTGATTACTGTTTGCATAGCACTTTGGTGAACAAGTTCAGCATCAGATACAATTTGATTTAATATTTCTATCTGTGCAATGATTTCTTTTGTTGATGTCATGTCAAAGAGATACTCGTTGAAACGTTGGCGTAATATTTTTGTTGTTCATGTTCACGATTAATATAATTAAAAATAAGTTTAATTTCATCGGTGTTAGAATAGACTCCTATGTATATTTTATCAAACTTCCACATTAGATCATTGCCGCTGTAATAAAACAAATTTCCACCATACGGGTTTGCTCTTATATATCTCCACAACGGAATACTGATTTCATATTCTGTAGTAATTCCCCAGTAAGAGCGATTATCCGAAGTAAAATCAGTCCGCGTAGGCTTAGGAATTGCAGTAGGTGACGGTGGTTCTATTTCAGGCCAGCCTAAAACAGTCCTAATCGACGAAGAATAAATGTCAACGGCGTAATCTGGTGAATTTATTTATATCGCGGCCGACAAAGTTGGTTCGTGAACCGTTATAGCTATTTTGTAATTTATTCCACTTAACGACTTTATTCTACGCTGGAATTCATCACTGATTTGTTCTATTTGATAACTGCCCTTTGGAATACTTAAAAGCTGCCAGTCGGTGGTTACATCTGGTTTATATTTATTCACAAACACCAGAGAATTATTTGAAGCTAACCCTCCAAATGATTTTGATCTAATATTGGGCGAGCTCTAATATACTCGCAGTTGTGCAAGAGCTATTTCTTTCACTGGAATTGCAGTTGGAAAAGCAACACTGAATTCAGCGTTGATTGAACTTACTGATTTTAGATTGGATTTCAACGGTGCTGTATTCGTGCCGATCTGTTGAAGTAGTTCTGTCATTGATATTTATATCCGGATTGTGTAAAATCGGATTATCTAAATTCACTTCGCTGTAGATTTTAACCATCGCGTCAAACTCATAATCTGATATCGCGCTGTCGTTAAGGCTTAACGATATCAACTAGGATAATTTAGAATACGTGTGAGTTGGCATTTGTTATTTTACTGAATAAATGCGTAATTTTGCATACGTGCACGTCGACACGTTTTTCGCGATTTCATTTATAATAGTCGCGACTGACATATTTGAGTCTCTGATTCTACTGCCGTCACTAAATGCTGAAATATTATCCATGGTAGCACCGAGTACTCTACGAACTATATCATTCCATTTGATATTACTTGTTTTTAAAACACCGTATTTATCCTGACAAACAACAACTTCATCTCGGTCAACTCCAGAGAGGTTCATAATAACAGCGAGCTCATCTTTAGTCTCATAAGTTGAAATATCTACGTCGTCCAATTTTGTCTTACCTTTGAACGAAGAGGATTTTCCATAAATATCTATCATTATACTTTAAGATCTATTTAAATCGTCTACTTGTATAATCGTGTACGACTTTGTGAGGTGGTAATGATAATTTTGATGTAGCGTCCAGTACAGCAATTACTTCACGGCCACATACTGTCGGATCGGTTATTGCCCGTGTTGGTAATGTTGAATACCAGACTGGAGTTTTTATCGTGTTTACGTAATTCATAAATTCCTCTTGTGGAGCCAACCCATACGAATCAAAATAAATAATTCCACATGGATCAATCGCGTATGCTACCCAATGAGTGCCAACACCGGTACCTTTATCAAGATTGATAATGCCTGTTTCTATATTGTTCGGTTTGAAAGGTAACTGATCGCGCATAAAAGCACCTCTAAACCTTTTGATATTTAAGTTCTTAGCAGCATCAAGTAGATCAGACTTTGACATTGAAAAGACTAACGCAGAGTTACTGGAAGTCTCAGACCTTTTCCGTATCAATAACGAGTTCCTGGTAATCTCAGGACTTTCCCTCTTTTTTATTCCTTGTTCTGTTGCTTTCTTAAATGCCATTCCAACGGTGGTTCCAGCAGCACCTAACGCGGCCGCTTTTGCAACGCTTTTGTGAACTCAGGTGGTAAATCATTGGTATCAAGGTTGACAATGACTACAGACAGTATTCAAAGTAATGCTGCTGGGTTTATCACATGGCAGATATCATCAAAGCAGTGAGTGTCGGCACCACGACATATATACATCGCAGCTCAGGAAAATGTCAGAGTAAATTCGCACGAAAGAAATTATTTATTTTGATTCGTATGGGTTGCCTCCACCAAAAGGAATTTATGAATTGCGTGAAATCAATAAAAACTCCAATCTGGTATTCAACATTACCAACACAGACAATAACCGATCCGACATTATGCGGCCGTGAAGTATTTTCTGTACTGGACGCTATATTAAAATCAAAGGTAAGAAAAAATTTGATCACATTGATTTGTCAAATTAAGCGACTAAAGATGAACTTGCCGATATTTTGAAACTCTCTGATAGTAACACAAAACTCGGTGATATTAAGACAGCTATGTCAAATCTTGAAACGATTAGAAATAAACTAGAAGATGTTATAAGTGGAATTCATGATATCGTTAAAAAATTAATCTGATTGACATTCCCCACAAGCATATTACCAACATAGCATACACAGTGTCATCAGGATTCTCAACATGGCCACCGCAAAATAACACTATCCAACATACTTCAGAAGTCACTTGGGTGTATAGGCTGTCTGTGTTCAGCGGTGCAAAATTTAGTATATTCCCTACGTATCATTGGCGACAAACAACCGATAGGTTTCCCGGAACAGTGTCTATTGTGTTAAATAGCGGAGAGGAAGAAGCATTTATACTGGAATCATCTGGTACAAAATTAACCGCAGCGTCTTAATGGTTGTGTCTGGAATTTATCGCCGAAAGGCCTCAATTGATTACTAAATACAGTAAATTGAGCCTTCCAAACGTGCAGAAATTTAGGCACGAACAAGTGCGTGAATGGCAAGCAAAACTAAATAATATCATTGACGATTATACAATTAAGGTAAAAAAAAAATCGTAGACGTGTAGTTATTATCGACGTTGTGGTTTATTCGGCGTATGCTGTTATTGCCTGCGCTGGTGTAATCTTATCAGCGTTAACACCATTGTTGGAAGTTATAACAATTTGTGTTTCAGCCACAACAACAATTGCTAGTCCTTTTAGTATCATCGCGAAAAATATATCCACGTGCACGAATGCAAAATTACGCATCTATGTAGTAAAATTACATACAGCATCGCTAGCGTACTCTAAATTATCCTCACTGATATCGTCAAGCCTTAATGACAGCGTAATATCAGATTCTGAGTTTGACGCGATGGCTAAAATCTACAAAGAAGCAATGGTTGTGATTGATTTAGATAATCTGGATTTAAATAATGACGAAACTACTTCAGCAGACCGCCACGAATACAGCACCGTTGAAAACCACAATGATATCAGTAAGCTCAACCAATCCTGAATTCAGCGTTGTTTTTCCAACTGCAATTTCAGTGAAAGAAATAGCTCTTGCAAAATTGCATACTACAGCTGGCCCAATATTAGATCAATATAATTTGGCGGATTACCAGCAAATAATTATCTTCTATTTGCAAACAGAAATCTCGATGATGGAACTCCTGCCTGGCAGGTTGTTGAAATACCGTCAGGTAGTAATCAAGTCGAACAAATCAATGATGAACTGCAGCGCAGAATAAAATCTAAAACGAAAAGAGAATGAAAAATAGCTATAACGGTTCATGAACCGACGGCATCAGCCGCGACATAAATAAATTCGCTGGATTACGCCATTGATATTTGTTCTTCTTCGATCAGAAGTGTTTTAGGATGGCCCGAAATAGCACCGCCAGCGCCTACATCAATACATGAGCCTGTGCTATATGATGTTACTTCGGATAAACGCTCATCCTGGGAAATTACTACAGGATATGAAAACAATCATGAAACAGTCCACAGTAATGTCTTTTTTTAAAACTGAATTATGTCTGATTTTCATTGGTTTTTTTTTTAGCAGAAATGGGGGGATTTATCGATAAATCCTAAAATCATTTTGAGAATAGCGTGAGGTTTGGACCATCAAATTAAAGACAATTCAATATTTAAAAAAATTAATAAATTCTGTTTTAATATACCTATCTGATTTGACTTTGTCAAGGATTATTATTCAGAATTAGACAATATTTTTAAGCCGATCTAATTCAGTATAAGAATGTGCATAATTCTGAATCTGATCTCAATTACACGTAATCATAGTAATATGTATCCGCTGCAGATCATTTATTTGTCCCTGCGTCAAAAACATTTCATTGCCGTTATCGTCAATAATTATATTAACACTAAATTGTTCTGTATTGACTTGAGACGATGTCATTATGGTTCTGATGACATTTTCAAGTACGTCTTTGTCGTGTGTGAAAATTCTCACATGCTGGTACATTATATAATATAATACCTCTTGATTAAATAATTAATTAGTAAAACACTCTACAAGATTAAAAATCGGCATGATCTTACATACAAATTTATACTTAGAATTTCATTCCTTAAATCAAGCAAGTCACTGGTCTGGTTAGTCAGTTTTAAATGTATCCTTGATAATAGCGGATTATGACATCGTAGATAGACCGGATTGATCGGTTCTTGTACGATCAAATATCCGGGAGATACTTGAGGCGTAAAAGTATCCAAAATATATCCTTGCTGAGCTTGATTTGATTTTTCAAGATGTGTTTGATAACTGCAATCGATTGCATCACATACAAAGTTAACGCGATCATTGAAGTTATATTTACAATTCCCGTTGAAATATGACGACCTTCACCGTGCTGATTATTGTTATATCGGAGAATACTTGCCGGTGGATTTATTTTCTTCCACTTTTCAAGTATTTTAGGAAAATATTCATCGATGATATAAATGACTGATTTTTTTAAAATTCGGCAGCGTTAATCCGGGAAAATTAAAAGTCGGCAGATCATCTTCCGTTACTGAAAATTCATTATCACCCCTAGTGATTTCTACCAAATCATCATCGACACGAGCCAGTCCAGAAGTAGGCACTGGCCGTGACAAAGTCTTAAGGCAGTTAAAGATGATTACGTCCCGTTCTTGAGTTTGTTTTTTAAACAAATACCCAACGATTATTTTCAGTGCCACCTAATTCTCAAAAAAGATTTAAATTGCAAAAATCAATTAAAACTCAAAAGCCCTTTTTAACTCATGACGTACGTGTGTGAATGCGTGAGTGTAGATCCATATTCTAAAAATCAAAACCAAGAGACACTTACGTTTTCTATCTGGTCTATTCTGGTACCAATATTACAGTCCAATTCACAGCACAACACAACATTTTAAAAAGTTCAGAGACTTCGTTTGTGTCTGTCTTCAGTCTCTCTGCATTTTGAATTTCTTCACTTTCACATGTTTTTTCTCCTATTCGTTCTCACTTTCACTCGTCTTATTTTCTTCTCATTTTCCTCCTTCTGCACGCGTCTGGGTTCTTCCTTTGGGGAGGGTACCTCTTCTTCTTCCTGTTCGGAGTCCCTCTCTTCTTCTTGCTCCTGTTGTTTTTTTTTTTTTTTAGGGCATTCTGAAGACCAATGTCCTTTTTCTTGACAATGATAACAGGTATCTTGACTTTTGTCTCTTCTAGCACCTGTTTTGCTTTATTGACGGTCTGGAAACTCTGATAAACCAATGCCTTTTCTTCTTACAGATATAGCAAGTATCTTGACTTTTATCTCGAAAGGAAGGTGAGTAGTGCGTTGGCTTGTGTGAAGAAAATTTTCTCATGAGACCTCGGAAAGCTCTGATCAAAAGTTCGACCTGTGTGGACACATCCATCGTTCTGCTCGGTTTGAGAGTGAAATTTATATTGGAAGGGAAGTCACACACCCTTTATATATACCCTGGTCTGACATGGATATAAAGCAACCTATGGCATTTAAAATGCAGTCATATGGCTTTTCGCAGTCAAGATGAAACGATCGCGTCATTTCGTGGAGAAAGGAGAAGAAAGTAAGAGGCAGAAATGGGATTTATCACTTCGTACAGTAGCTGAAGTCTTGGCACAAATTAATGCCAGTGATCTTGAAGACTACATGAGTGAACCAGAATCCTGACCCAGAGAGTCTACACCCAGCCAAATTTCACCACCATTAGTAAACCCTGGAAAGTACTGTCACATTCAAGAGACGGAAAAGCGCTCCACTAAAAAATTTTAACCACGGCTTACACGTACACGGTGAAGTTTAAGGATTTCAAGTACAACGTACCACTGGAGAAAGCAGAGGACTTCACCGAGGTGTGGGATTCTTTGTTAACCACAATGAAACAGTAATGTCAACCCAAAGAAGACAATCGCTTAAGACTTTCCATTCATCACGACAGTCTGAAGTCCACCGTTTTGATCGAGTTTAGTAGCCCTGCAGAATGAACACCTACCAAAGTCATCGAACAGATTCTTCAACACGTACAACAATCCAACGACATGTTTTCCATCACCGATGGAAAAGCCACACTGTTGATGACCCGCGTGCCTCTTCTCCAAGGGACAGGTGTTATTGATCGTCGACCTTCGTTGCACCAAAACGAGTCTCGTCCGAATTAACAATCCTCAAGACAAGATATGTTGAGCCATGGTCATCGTGGTGGGACGAACGTATGCCAAAAAGAACGACACGGTAGAATGGAAAAGAGCGTGGAAAACTATTGAACGATCGGACCAAGCCAAACAACGAGGTGATGCAGATCTCCTGTTATAGCAAGCGGGGCTATTAACAACGAAGTGATGCAAATCTCCTGTTGTAGCAAGCGGGGCTATCCAATGAGACACGTTTTGGCATTCCTTAAATGCAAAAATTGCAAGATGTCCTAGCTCCATTCTATACCTTGAAAGTACACCCTCAACAAGTGCGCGGACCTCTATTGTTTTGAGGCAAAGATATCAAAGACGGAAAATACATTCACGTCTATCATCACGACGAACATTTCGATGTCATCACCAGTATCACTACATTCTTGGGATATGGTTATTACTGTGATAAATGTGACTATTGCTATAACAATCGAGAGCAACACAAGCATTGTGGATCGAAATGTGAGGGATATTTGGCCACTAAGGCCTGCCTGGACGAAGGACAACCACGAGTACATTACGCTGCTTGTCAGCGCACTTTTGTCAGCCCTGCCTGTTACCAACATCTGAAGACGCAAGGTTCACAGCTGAAAAGTGTATGTTAACTGCTAAGATTGTGCCCTACTCGTGGAAAAGGTATACGTACCTATAATGCCAAGGCACACATATGTTCAGGAAGGAAACGATGTCACATTTGTCACCAAATGGTGAACTTGGAACACCAATGCTAAATTAAAAAATACCATTACAAACAAGAAGAGAAAGATGACCAGAAAAAAGGGAATTTCATCTTTTTCGATTTCGAATGCATGCAAGAGACAGGCATTCACATTCCTAATTTCTTCGTGGCTCATCGAACGTGCGAGAAGAGCATCCAAGAGCCTATCTTTTGTCATTGCCCTCACTGCAGCAAAATTCCTGGAGGACGTGAAAAAATCTTTCAGGGACCGAACACACTGGCCGATTTCGCCCAATGAGTCTTACACCCAATCGACGAGACGTGGCGAGAAGAGGACCTTGCATGTTACGTAGATTGTGATCGCCATGCCACGGTGATAGCTCACAATTTATCGGGATACGATGGGCAGTTTCTTTTGAGATACCATACAGAAGAAAGTAGCAAACGTTCTAAAGTGACTTAGAACGGAGCCAAAATTATTTCCATGCAAGTGGGACAAGTACAGTATAAAGATTCAATGAGTTACTTGGCCATGCCTTTGAGTCGAATGCCTAAATCATACGGAATGACAGAAATGGCCAAAGGTTATTTTCCTCACTTTTTCATTACCGAAGCCAATCAACATGCCGTTCTACACCAATTGCCTGAGGCTCACGATTACGACAACATGCATACCGAACAACGAGAAGCTTTCTACACTTGGTACCAGGCTCACGTTCCGGACCCTTTCGACTTTATCGAAGAAATGTTAAAGTATAAGCGTTCCGACGTGGACATTTTACGGCGTTGCTGTGGAAAATATCGAGAACTATTCATGGAACACGGAGGGATCGATCATTTTAAAGAAACCTGCACCATTGCCAAATCGTTTTTCTTAGTGTACCGTCAACGATTCATTCCCCAAAACATCCTAGCTGTCATTAGTCCTCAAACGACGAACTTTCTCAAACGTTAATACTCAATCAAAGCCCTTTGTTGGCTACACTACTTGTGCGACAAGGGAGACAAATGGATTCAGCACGCCCGCAACGGAGGAGGCGAAAAGACCATCGGAACGTGTTCGGTGGATGGCTGTGACTTAGAAATCCCCAAAATCTTGTACGAATTTAACGGTTGCTTATTTCAGGGGTGTCTCCTCTATTACCCTCAACGTGGTACTAAAATTCATGGAAGATTTGTACCAGCCCACTTGTCAGAGGCGTTTGAAGTTAAAACAGCAAGAATACCAAGTGGTGGAAATGTGGGAACACGAATACGATCACCGTTTGAAAACTGGTCAGGTGTTCAAACGCATCGTGGAATGTTACAAGCTGATGGACCTCCTGAATCCGAGGAACACTTTGTACGGAGGACGGACGAATGCCACCTGCTTGCTGTACCACGCTAACGAAGAGAAAGGAGAAGGAGTCAAATACGTGGACGTGTGTTCGCTGTATCCTTACGTGTTCAAATATTGTCACGTTCCTGCAGGGCACCGGCAATTGCTGACGAAACACACTGACTTGGATAACATTCGACAATATGAAGGGTTGATCAAGTGCAAAGTCTTGCCTCCCACCGACTTGTACCAAGTCGTTTTACCTCACCATTGTCAAGAAAAACTGATGTTTCCCTTGTGATGTTCTTGTGCCGAAACGTGCAATTAAGATCGACCTTGTCAGCATACCCAGGAAGAGCGCACCTTGACGGGAACGTGGATCAGGGTGTAATTGTTTAAAGCTCTGGACCTGGGATACCAACTGATAGAAGTGTACGAAATTTACCACTTTCCCAAGACAGAACAGTACCACAAGGGCGACAAGACTCAGAAAGGCATTTTCGCAGACTACATGGATGCCCTTTTTGGAACTAAACCAAGAAGTCAGCGGCTATCCTTCCTGTTGCCAGACTCCCGAAGACCAAAATAAATTCAAAGAGAAATACTGGGAGCAGGAAGGCATCACTTTAAACAACATCGAGAAAAACGAAAGAAGGCGATCGTTTGCCAAAGTGATGCTAAATTTTTTGTGGGGAAAAATGGCACAACGACCGGGTTTCCCCCAAACAGAGTATTTGACAGAATCTTTCCGTTATTTCCAGATGATTCACGACAAAACCAAATACATGAAACACATGGACGTCGTTCGTGAGGAGTTGATCCTGGTCAATTACGAAGAATTGGACTTGTACAAACCCACGAATTTGGAAATGTCATCATTGCATCGTACTTGACAACTCACGCTCGCTTAAAATTGTACGAAGCTTTAGAAATGTTGGATGATTGTGTGCTCTACTTTGACACGGACAGTTGCATCTACATCGTTCGCCCGGGTCAAAATCACCCTGACATCGAATGAGACCGTTTAGGAGCCTGGACAGACGAACACCCCGACGAGAAGATTTTACGTTTTGCTAGTGGCGGTCGTAAAAATTACGGCTACGAATACCGGGGCAAACAAGGAGAAGTGCACGCGTAGTGTAAAGTGAAAGGGTTTAGTATGGCAAGATCATGGAAAATTTACAAGAGAATATTCGTGGTTTGCCTGTGGAGTTGAGAGAACGAATTTACCGAGAGCTCGTCAAAATACAAGTGAAACGCAAAGAACAATTGCAACCGTTACGTCACCGATGTTCAAACACTAGTACCTGAATGCTATAAGAGAATTGATTCATCTGAAACTGTTCCAATGGTCAGACATTGTTCAACTGGAAAAGGACCAGAAGACTTTGATGTTCTACTCATCCTGCTTGTTACATGTTGGTCTTATTACAACGAGTTCAAGAGGAAGAGTTAGAGGATTACCAAAATCTTTTACGTTATCGAATGTTGTCTTTAGATAAATATTCTATGCGATGTGTAGTATGTGAACTAGTGACTAAACCATTCATATTCGTCACTGCATCATCTCTGAGCATACGATCATCTCTGTGCAGAAAGAACACTTGTTACCTCAGACAAAAGAGGGTATACAACAGGCAAGCATGCCACAACCTTTATCACTCGTGATTCAACCAATTCCGTGGAAGGAAATCAATGAGAGTATTAAAACGGTGAAAGATTACCAACACTTATTACAAGAACTGTGTCCATTCAATTCGGGTCGCAGTGTGTTGTGTGTCTTAGTGACTTGCTTTCTGGGATTTCGTTTACCAGTCGATTCCTTGTGGACTCTTTACGAACAGTACTTACCACCAAATAAAACATGAAAGTGGTCCCTTTAAATGTCCACGAGAGACTCATTTTGTTAAAAGCACTGCGTTTTCATCTGGATACTTCTCGACCTCTACGGGGAAAAAAGATTCGTCAACTTTTAGGTACAGAAGATGTGTATGACGATGTGTGGGTAGCTTGTGACTTACATCCTCACTGGACAGATGTACGTGACTAGAAAAAAATTGTGTTTTAAGGCTTGGACCAAAGAAGTGGCCCATTATGCCCAAGAGTTATGATCCTCAATTCAAACGTCCAAGGAAAAATGTAACTTTTAAACCTGTGTTAGTGACAATGCTAGAAGAACCCGTCACCGAGGACAATCACTCCCTTCAGGACAGGACTGTCATGGACATTCCCGAAAGGCCATTTCGGGAGGAGACCTGTGTGACTTTACCCCATGTAGAGACTCTAAGAACATTATACACTGTCCCAAGGACACTTTGGTTACCAAACACGTGTTGTACAATGACTTGTTTATATTCCACTTTGATAGATTTTATATGTGTTTTTATTGCGGTACTTAACCATTTGGCTCTATGCGTTTTTGTTTTTTGTGTTGTTCCATTTTAACTTGCAAAAAACGTGTCCTGAAAAAGTATAAAAACTAATGTCTTGTCTCTCTTTGTGTCAAAGGTGACATTCCTTGCACTATGGCTACCTCTGCTGTCTCTGCTCCCTCTTCCTCCACTTTTAAAGTCATCGACGAACACTTAAATCGTACCAGTTTCGAGGCCTTGTATCTTCGCCATCCCTTTAACATGTTAATTGCCGGGCCTAGTGGTTCAGTCAAAATCGTATTTTTCAAACGTTTGATCGAACATAAACATCATTTGATCGATCGTCCACCTCAACTAATCGTGTGATGTTACAAAGATTGGCAATCAGCGTAGAGCCTCTGGCAAGAAAGTCAAGGCGATTCCATCGTGTTTGTAGAAGGCATTCCAAGCGAAGACGACGGGATCGTGTTTGACCCCAGTCAAACCCATCTGGTTATTTTCAACGACATGTTAGGAGATGACGAAGAAGAAATTAAACTATGATTTACGCGCAAAGGGTATCATCGTAATGCCAGTGTCATTTACATTACTCAAAATTTGTTTCAACAAAGTAAAGCCCATCGCACCATCAGACTCAATGCTCGTTACGTAGTCTTGTTTAAAAGCCCTAGAGATAAAGAACAAGTGCAAGTCTTAGCCAAACAGTTAGGAACGCCTTGGCTGACTCATGCGTACGACGATGCCACTCAAACCCCAAACGCCTATTTACTCGTGGATTTTAAAACAAAAACCCGAATATTTGCGATTTCGTACCCATTTGCTTCAGCACTGGTGTCAAGACGATCGGCCTGTCCTGTACACGTCCCCTTCCTCGACTTAACAAAACAAAATCTATAAAAACCTAGGACTTTTTGGGCAATCACGCACAGCCTCAACATGACGTCCATTCAGTCTCATCTTCCCGTCAAATTGATTCGTGCCTTGTACGGCATCAGTCGCGAAAAAGAATCAACAAATACGTGCTCGTATCTTAGAAGCCAGTCTCAAAGAAGTCTTACGATAGTTCACGGCATTATTCACATTCCGCATCAAACCAAACGCTTTAATGAGAGAAACAATGTTGCCTTGACGCAACTGGCCGATCCCACGCATCAACACTCAAACTAAAACGCAAATCATTTTGAAACCTGGAGGGAGCGGTTCCCTAAGAGGTATCATCATTTGCTCCCTCTTAAAAAAGGATTATAATGTCCCCAAAGTTCTCCCCAAGAAAATAATCCACTCCCAAAAAACCCAAACGTAGCCCAAGGAAGAAAAAGAGCAACGGTGTCAAGACCAGGTCACAACCCCAGAAAAAGAAAAGCCCACAGAAAAGGAAAAAGAAAAGTCCCCAGAAAAAGAAAAGCCCTCAGAAAACAGCTTCTATCCGAAAGAGAGACTCTTCGGCCAGGACGCAACATTGCATTCGCAAACCACGACCTGCAACTACGGTGACCCCGTCTCCGCTAGCCTCAGGTTTATCTACTTCTCCGTTGCTAGTGATGCCTGCCAAACCCAATTTGACACCCGTTCCTCCTCAGTTTATGAAACAATGGAAACCCGCGTCTCCAAACTCTTCTCCTCCACCGGTGACACCCTCCTCCACTTTAGCTGCATTAGCATCTGCTCACAAAGTACATGTTCCCAAAATCAAAGTCCTAGAGAGATTGGGCATGTTACAGAGTTTACTAGACTTGTCCAAGCAAGAAATGTTCCGATTTAGTCCGTTGTGAACCGCTCCACGACGCGTGATGCCAGTCATCAAGTTGATACGACGTAAAGACAATCAGTGGCAACGCGTTCCAGTATAAAAAAGTCTGAGGAAAAGAATTGGAGCCAGTGTTTGTGTGGTCCTGAATGCCCAAAGATGTCACCCACCCCAGAACCATCCCTCTTCCTAAACCCAAAGGAAACAAAAGGAAAGAACTGCCTCCTCGTTTAGTCAAACATGGGGACATGTTGTCTTTCCTGTCCAAAGCTTCGCCACTCATGCGAAAAAAACTCATTCAAAATGCCTCCAAACATGCAATCGATGCCGTGCACGAATGTTGTTTGAACTTCTTGAAAGGTACCGATACCTTTGTCGAAACACCAGAAACAATGCTTAGCCAAACATCGTCACGTTCTTCGCCGAATGGTTTAAAAGAAAATCCCCATTCGTCAAAAGAAGATGTTGGTACAAAGCGGAGAAATTTTGCCTCTATTGTTAAGACCGATGCTGAAAGGAGTATTGGGAACGATGCTGGAAGAACTCGTGGGAGCAAGATAAAAAGAACCAAGAAGATAAATGGGACCTCTGGGAAAAAAATCTCAGACGTGACCCTTGAAATCGAATAGAAGAACGAAAACTAACTTTAGTTCCTAACAAATGATGAATGGAATACCATCGTTGGCAACAACAATGAACCCCACATTTGCCTCACAATCCTAATTTGATCGAGATGTCCCAGTTACAACACGAATTGCCGTCGCTGATGGGTCGCAACGATTTGTCCGAAACAGAAAAATCGAAAAAGTACGGTCAACTCTTGTAATGACTGCAACTCTTCCACCAGAAATCTTTAGACGAAACAGCTCTGTCCATTCTGAAAGATTTCAAAAATCTGATGACAAGTCCATCACAATCACTACCACCCACAGTGGTCAAGACAGACGCAACCGCCACGAAAGTCTGAGGAAGAAAAAGACGTACGAGAAGTATTTCAAACACCGTCATCAGCTCCCATTCCTAGTAAGATTTCAGCGTCCTTGTTGACCCCTTCCCCCACACCCCAACGAGAAGGACTGAAAGCATGGGTTAAAAAGATGATGGGTTAAAAAGATGATGTCCACTCCTCCATCGACAGAAGTGAAAACGAAAGAAGGGAAACCAGAAGTGAAAAAATGAAAGAAGACCAAAGACATTCCATTACCACATCCACTACCACCATTATCTTCGACTTCTACTCCAGTGGCACATCGGACACGTAAAGCCGTTTCCAAATCACCATCTCGCCCCATCCAAAGTATCATCAACGAAGAGAAGGGTGACTTATTAAAAAATGGAGAAGGTATTAGCCAGCATTTACTACGATCCATCCCATCCTGCAGTTTACGAAGGAGTTCAGAAATTGAATCGTCCTGCCAAAACCCGTCTGAAAAGTCTCCATTTACCTCAAGTGCAACGATGGTTACAAGAACAAGCCACATACACTTTACATAAACCCATTCGACGAAAATTTTCCAGACGTCGCACACGAGTGGAGGGCATCGATCATCAATGGAAAGCCGATCTAGCCGATGTTTCTCATTTAGCCACCTACAATCGTGGCTACAAATGTTTGTTTTGTGTCATCGATGTCTTTTCCAAATTTGCCTGTGTCGTGCCATTGACTTCAAAATCGAGCAGTGAAATAGTGCGGGCCTTGCAACGAGTGTTGAAACAAAGTGGTCGGCACCCTCTTCGATGGCAAACTGACAAAGACACAGAATTTCTGAAACATGCTTTCCAAAAAGAATTAAAGAAACGTGACATTCATTTTTTCGCCACCGAGAATCCCGAAACCAAAGACAGCAGCGTGGAACGTTTTCAACTTACCTTGAAAGAACGCATGTGGAAATATTTAACGCATCACCACACTCCCAAGTACATCGACATCTTACCGCACCTGGTTGAAGCATACAACCAATTTTACCATCGAAGCATCCGACCTGCCCCGCAAGAAGTGACCACAAAAACGAAGTCCTCGTTTTCGAGCACCTGTTTGGTACGTCCCCGACAGTGGCTGTCCCCAAGAAAAGTGGAGTGCTGCCCATAGGAGATTGAGTGCGCATTGACAAAACCAAACGCACTTTCGACAACGGTTACTTACCCAACTGGGCCACCAAATTGTTTCCGTCACTGGACGAGTGCGTGACCGTCATCCTACTGTCTATAAATTGGAAGACATGAACGGGGAAGTGTTATAAGGAACGTTTTACTTGTCCGAGTTACAATAGTGACCAAAAAAGAAGCAGACGTGTACGATATCGAAAGCATTCTCGAACACAGTGGGAAAACGCCCTGTCAGTGAAGTCAAAGCACGTTGGAAAGGATATCTTCCCAGTTTTGATTCTTCGATCGACGCTTCGCAAGTCATCGACTATAAAAAGAAGTGACCATCATGCCCTTCCACACAACCTCAGCTACCGCTACCACCGCAGTGACCACTCCTTCACCCAGTTATTCTCTGCAAGATCTACAAAAACAATCCTTGTGGGTGTGGTGTGGATAACGTGTGCCTAAAACGTAAACGGTTTTTTCTGCCAAATCTTTGTGGTGTATTGTGTCATCGGTGCAGCCATTGCCAATTTGAGTTTGCAACAAGGAGACAAACAATTGTGGACCATTTTATTGAGTAGGTGCATCGGTTACCTTCTTCCCAATCCTTCCTTGAAATACTCGAATGGAAACAACGGGAGCCTTTCGTCCAACGTCAGTCACCACTTCAACAACAACAACCACATTTTGGGCAGAGACACTTCTCTGACTTCCAGTGAACCCTCGGACAGCAACAGAACTCTGGAATTATGAACAACAATAACCAATTTTACTTGACGTTACCCAGTAACAGGTCCATGGAGGTGTTTCCCCACAACACTTTGTCTTGTTACACAGCAAAATTACCTCAGGCCATCCAATTAAATCACGGAGCCCATTGGGAAGAGACTTTGGTGGCAATCATTCACCCCACACAAATTCAAAACATCACTGAAAATGAATGCACTTTTCAAGTCGAAGGTACGAACGTCCAATTGCAAGAAAAAATTAATAAAATCGGGTTTTCAGGTCCCACAAAACCAGCAAAATATTCATCATTCACCAACTACACTGTGAAAATTCCGCCAGGCTATTATTTTAGCGTTCAACATTTGGTGGACACCATTACTGACAGGTTCAAGGCAATGTTTGACAAAGCCCTGAACAGAGTCAAAAAAGTATAAAGATTGAGTACCATCCAGTGGCTTGTCGCCTGATGATTAAATATCAGGATACCGACACTTTGGGCATTACTTTTAATAGCAGCTTGTTTGAAATTTTGGGTGGACATACACAAATGGTTACACAGAATTTGAGCCCAAAGATCAACAGTAATATGGATTTTTACAGAGCTTTTGGATCCCCGGTAGAACTGAACGAAGGATTGAATTTGATCTTTGTGTACTCCGATGTGGTAGAGTACAACGTGGTGGGACACACCTCCGTACCGTTACTGCGTGTCATTCCTTTCAAAGTGGATTCTGCCGCGATCACTGACGAAGAAGGTGGAAACACATATCCCGTTCATCATGAATTTGTACATCCTCATTATCTGCCCGTCAGTAAGTCGTTTTGACACTGTCAACATTGCTATAAAAGGAGATCGGGGACAAAATAATTCATTCACCAAAGAAAAAGTCACGGTGAAACTCCATTTTCGAAGACGATTCTCTAACGAGTTGTGAATCATGTATCCAGTGTACCGAGGCATCGCTTGACAGCGTGGACATGGTTTAGGAGATATGTTGAAATCAGCCTTTCGTTCGGTGGCTCCCGTTTTGAAACCGATGGTGACACGCGGATTACACGCTTTGAAAGGTGCCGCTTAGACGTACGGCAAAGAATTTCTCCAAAATGTCGTCATTGACAAACAAAACTCAAAAGAAGCTTTCTTGAGAGCAGGCAAAAATGTCTTGCTGCAAACGAACAAAGACATTTTGGGCCGACGAGAAACGACTAAAAATGCTCTAAACGATACCAAGTCAGGCATTCCTGCTTCCCTGACACCACAGCAAGGACAAGGCAGAAAGAGACGACGAAGAAAACACACCTTCAGAAGCCTTCACACTTCTAAAGATAGAAAGACTAAGAAAAGAAGAACCATCCGAGACACAGACGTTTTTGATTATTAAATCATAGAGATAAAAAATGATGCACCGAGAGGCTTGCGCCTGTTCCAAGTCGGAACAGGATCTGTTTGCCATGCCACCCACTATGATGACGATACAAGAATCCCAATGGGTCGAATTTTACCCCGTCTCCTCTTTGATGGATTCAGCTCCCATCGAGTTTGAAATCAAACGACAGCCTGAAGATTACATCGATCTGAAAAGCAGTTACTTGTATTTGAAAGTGAAAGTGATCAAACCGCCCAACACTCCCATAGACAACGATGATGTACTAGCTCCCTTCAACAATTTTATGCATTCCTAGTTCAGTGAAGTGGATTTGTATTTGAATAACAAACTGGTCAGTAGCAACATGGATACTTACCCTTATCGAGCGTACCTGGAAAAGACGTACGGAAAAGAGGCCAAGAACACTCATCTGGATTCTTGCGTGGTATGGAAACCTGACAAAGAGCCTAAGTTCAACAGCATTAAGATTGCTGGGGACGATCAAAATTTATCGGGATTTGTAGAACGGCGACAGAAAATTGCTAGAAGCCGTAGTTTAGAACCAATGGATCGCTTGCATTTGGACATGTGGTTGCAAGAGAAATATTTGCTGAACGGTGTGGATTATCGCCTGAGACTCAATCGCAGTAGTACCGCATTCCATTTTTAATCTACGGGTGATACCCCTTACAAAACTATCATCGAAAAAGCCAGGCTCTACGTGCGTCGTATGGAAGTTCTACCTAAAGTAGGAAACGACATCAGTCACACTTTGAGCAGAACGACCGCCAAGTATCCGATACAACGCGTGGAAGTGAAAACTTTCACCAATACCTATGGATTCCGATCAAAGATCGAAGATCATCTGTTCCAAGGGCAGTTACCCAAACGTTTGATCCTTGGCATCGTGAAAAATACAGCCTTCAACTGGGTCTACAAGGAAAATCCTTTCGAATTTCAGCACGTCAACGTATCCAAGATCGAAGTCACTCGAGATAGCAAGACCATGTGTACCAGACCTTTCGAACCTATGTTTGCCCAGAAGAATTACCTAAGGTCGTACTTGTCTCTCTACGAAGCTACCGGACAGATAGGAACCAACACCAGTCACGGTATCATGTACGAGGAATATGCAGGAGGTTATGCTTTGTGGGATTTTGATTTCACTCCAGCTTCAACCGAGACGCTGATCGTCATCTCATATGCTGAATTTGATAATACCATAGAAATCAACAGTTTGAGAGAAGTCATTGTAGACTATTATAAGCTATGGAAGACACTTATCCCTCTTTAAATAGTGGAGAATCTATGGAAATGATATTGGAAGATACCTTGGAAGTAGAACCTCAACAAAAAGACGAAGAGAGCATAGTGATGAAGTCAAGATGGCCATAACAAGAACAACATTTAGTCTCCTGTTTTGCCAATACCATCAAGCTCTTGGATAGCTGCCTACTTTCCTAAAGAAGGTTGCGTGGAGTATCTGTATTCGCATGGCTTGCCGCCTTTGGAAGACGACATCACTGACTATGAGAAGAAATGCTCAGACGACACGATTCAATAACGTGAAATTACAAGGCAGATTCCATGGTGGGTGGACAATATTGTGTGTATTTTCTTCAGCAGCGCAGTATGGGGTGTTCTGTAGAACATTTAGTAACTTATTTTGATCGTCACTCGTCTAGAAACGATGACAAAGTAAATCGATGGATTTGTGAACATTATGGTTATTTTTATGGTTATTTTTTTTCTTTAGCTAGGAAACGTAGTGTAAATCAATGGCCCGATGACGTCCAACAGTGGAAGTCTAACTTCATTCACAACGTTGTCAACCTTGTCCAAAATAGTTTGTAAAATGAAAAAACGTTTCTTAGTTTATTTAAAAAATTGTTAATTATTAATTGTTGGTTGTTAGTTATTTGAATAAAAATGTTGTTTTAAAAAAAAAATACGTCTGTCGTTATTTTCATTTTTATCATGAACAATGCTCTTTGACTTCTCTCTATCCATCAAATCATACTATCCTAACGCTCCGATTCTAAACAGTCTAGGGATGTTTTCTATCGCGTCCGCGCTTAAACCATATAAAACGGGGTAGTGTCCAGTCTAACCATCCATTGTTGACTCATCCTTCTATGAAGATGTGCTCAAGACTAGCCAAGCTGAACGAAGCTTACGTGAATTTACATCATGTCAGGCAAAGCATGATACCAAAACCTGCAGAGATAGAGAATGTCAGAATCTTGAAAGTGGCTGAAAACCTGATAGAAGTGCTCTTCAGAGAGAAAACAAAGAAGGAGGAAGAAGAAAGGACGGAGAAGTACAGACTTCAAAAACAGCAGAGACAGCATCAGCAACAATAGCAACAGCAGGAACCAGACAGAGGTTTTGTGGACTGACGTGTAGACACCAAAAGGTTATCCTTCTCTTTCCGAAGAAGCAGACCCTATCCTGTGGGAAAGCCTGCCGCCAGACGGAGATGCAATCTTAGGCAATAAAAGATTGCCATCACTCGTACACAAAACGGCCCTTTCCAGGGCTACCCAATAATCCAGAAAAGAGATACTAATTCAATTGCCTAATGAAATGTTAGTAAGTTAAAAAATAGAAGTGTGCATATAAGCAATTCATTTCTTTGACTTTGTTAGAAGTGTGTCTATAAGCACTTCGTTTCGGTAGCTTTTCAAATTTTTAAATAATGGTTGTAAGTAAAAAAGTGAGTGTTTCTTTAAAGTCCGACCGTTCTATGTTTATTTGAGTAATGATATGGGCCAAGTAAGTTTTGGTAACAGGGTTTGTTTTCCTTCACGTCCGCGCATCACACATATAATGGGAAACGCTCGTCAGCCTGGATACCCGTCGTTGACGCATCAAGTAAAGAAAATGAGTAGACTTGCCAAATTGCTTGAACTTCAGATGCATCTGGAATAAGCCAGGCGCCTCCTGGACGAGCTGGCCATGGACGCAATTGAGGAGGAAGCCAGAATAGAAGAAGAGGAGGAGAGGAAAAAGAAGAAAGTGAAGGAAGACATTATCCTACCTCACTTCATGCTGAGACCTCTGTGTGAGGTCAAGCCTGAGGTGAGGATACCTCCACAGGCAGCACCAGCACCACAGCCACGTCAGCTACATCCACTGCCAAAACCACAGCCTTTACCACCAGTAGCAAGAGTCGCAATACCACAAATGGAAAACTGGTAGGAGGAATTGCAAGAGCAACCACATCAACAACAACAACAACAACAAGATCATCCCCGTGTCTGGAATAGAAGAAGAAGACAGAGGGAACAAATCTTCAGAATCCCAGAAAATGAAGATTGGGGTGCTGAGGTTAATCATCCTGCCTCTGCACTCCCAGTCACTCATATCAATTGGGACAATGATTGGAGTAGGCGATGTGTGTCGGGGGCTCGGCCTGGAGATGTTATCACTAACAAGTGTATCTGAAGTTTTATAAAAAACAGCCCTTCTCAGGCCTAACCAAATCTCTAGAAAAGGTACTATTCAAGTTGCCAATTGAAGTGAGTGTGATTGTAAACACTAACTTCTTTACTACTGTGATTGTGTGCGTGTGTGTGTGTGTGTGTGTGTGTGTGTGTGTGTGTGTGTGTGTGTGTGTTTGTGTGTATGCGCTGACGTACGTTTGTGTGAATAGTAGATTATTGGGGTTTGTAAACGTTTGCGTAAGTTTGTGTGGATAGAATATTAGTGGTTTGTGTATGCTTCTTCCCGTGTGTGGATAGTAGATTTGTGTTTACTTTTTTCTTCTTCGTGTGTGTGGATAGTATATTTGTGGTCTGTTTTTTCTTCTTCGCACGTGCGGATAGTACATTTGTGATTTGTGTTTTCTTCTTCGCGTCTCTGGATAGTATATTTGTGGTTTGTTTTTTCCTCTTCGCGTGTATCGATAGTATATTTTTGGTTTGTTTTTCTTCTTTGCGTGTGTGGATAGTATATTTGTATTTTGTATTTTGCTCCTTCCCGTGTGTTGATAGTAAATTTGTGGTTTGTTTTTGTTCCTCACCTCTGTGTAGATATTATTTTTTTTGGGGGGGGGTTGCTCCTCACCTCTGTGTGGATAATAGATAATATGTTAAGTGAATGTAAGGGATCTTTTCCTTCACGTCCGTGTTTGACAAATATAAAGTCAAAGCGTTCGTGGTTCGCGCCATTCAATCTTGAATAAACCAAGAAGGCAATACACTTGTTCAACAATTTGAAGGATAGTTGGTATTGGATGGTAGAAGCGGAGTATGTAGTAGAAAGACTTCAATGAGAATGGAGGTTCCCAGGTAGCCGGGACTTTGTGCACAGCCAGAAAGTAGCCACGGACCACATACAAAGGATGATAGAAGAGTAAGTGGAGAAGTTGAGAGATTTCACCAATCCTAAATATGTAAGAGTCGTAACGTTGAAGCAGACCCTTCATATTGTTATCAAAGTGAGATATTTTTGGATGATATATTCAATTTGACAGAGTGGTCATTTGTCAAAATGGGACTGGACAGACTAAACAAAGCCGAAGAAATTATGAAAAAGGTAATGGAAGAAAAGTAAAGATACCTGGGAAAAAAAGAAAAAGGAAAATGAAAACAAAAAGAAGAAAGAGGAGTTTGACAAACTGAATAAGAATTGGATGAAGGTTCAGGAAAACTTTAGAGCCATGGGCCATCCTGACTGGATAGCAGAGGATGAAAAAAAAAGATGAAGAAAAGAATCATTGGGAAAGTGAGGAGCTGGTGGAGAAAATAGAAGAAGAACCCAAAGGCCCTTTTCAGGGCCACTCATATGCCTCGTAAAGATTTGCTTTCTTGCCTAAAATTTGTTTTTAGTCTGTTGTATAACAGTTTATGTTTCTTTATGTCTGTGGTCTGTGTTATCTCTGTCTTTGTTCCTCTATTCATGGTAAGTCCCCTTGTCCGTAAACAATCCCCCTATTCCCATGTTCAATTTCCCTTGTCACTAGATAGTCTAACACCCTTGTCGCTAGACAGTACCATTTTTTTTGTCGCTCTATAGTCCCATCCATGTCAAATTTCCCAATGTTAAACTCCCACTTGTCGCCAGTGTCCCATAACCTTTTTGGCTGAGATTTCCATTGTCGCTAAGGTGTCCCCCTTCACTACTTATGACATTATAATATCATGAGCGATTTAATTACGTGTTCAGAAAATAGTACATATTTTCCACTGAAGCGTCAATAACTCTCATTCTTCCACCACCACCTTCAAGTAACATTGATTTATCACTAAGTATAACAGCGATTGCTCTATAGCCACCAGCGGGTAGTCGAGCTACACGGGCTCGAAAATATATATCAACGACAGATTGCCTGAATAAATCTAAATGTTCCAAGGAAACGTAATAGATCGGATACAGCGTTGTAAGATGTCTTCAAACTAGTGTCAATATTCTGATGACGCCCCATAAATGTCATCAACCGATGATATGCATGTGCTACATGATTGTGTTCAAAAATTCAGCAACACTTCTTCAGAAGGTTCTTTATGTCCATTTATCCTCAAAGCAACTTCAGAAACTCCAAGTGAGTCAAATACCATTGGATTTCTTTTCTGCGAATCAACTCTGACATTTTCCTAAAATGTGATGAATATATGTTGTGGTGCCGACACTCCCTGCTGTGATGCTGTCTGACATGTGAATAACCCAGCAGCATTACAATGAATACTATCTGGAGTCATTGTCAACCATGATAACATTGATTTACCACCTGAGTTCATAAAAGAAAGTAATTTTTGTTCTTCAGCAAGCGATTGAGTCATTACTGGCATCTACAGAGACAGTTTTGTTAGTGATACTTTATCAACACCAACGGCTGCATCACGCCATATTGCATCATTGTCAGTGGTTTTTCTAACAAGTACCACGGTGTGTTTAGCGCCAAGTATAACCTTTTAAGCATTTCTGCAAAATCCAAAAATATGAGACAGTGGAATTGCGCTTGAAAACTCTTCATCACCATTCAACATCATTCGACGCGCGGCAAATCCTAAGTTGTCATTTTCATTCATTGATGCAACTTCAGTCAGTCCAGCTGCATTCTTTGTTACGTATCTGTTTTCTGGATGATCAGTTATGTATTTTTGAAACATCATTGTTGGACCGGCCGATTTCGTATAATCATCACTGTATACCTTCGACCTCGATAAATGCCTCAGCGGGCAAAAACTATATACTTGTATCCTGAACTTGCAATTCGATTATTCCACTTGCGTTAGGTACACGAGCATCATAAGAATAATACTGATAATCACTCACAGTCTGATCTTTGAGAACTGATGAGTCCATGTCAAATGCTGGGTCAGATACACGTTTGAACATTTTATTATAATTGTTATCGTCTAACACGAAGACCACTTCCTGCTATCAGACTTGCGGTTATATTTTTTTCTTTTTCTTTTCATGATAGTGGCAAACCAGCCAGCTCTACCTTTTGATTTGCGGCTTCATTTATATTTTACTGACATCTGCGGGCATAACTTCAGCGCTGGCCAGTTTCACTGGTGATTGTGGTTTTCGTCGTATTAATCGTGCTAGTATTTATTTGATTACCGGCAACATCACCAACAGCACCAATACCCTTAACACGAACAACGTCAATAGCTTTCATTCCTAGTTGTTTTGCAATCGGTATTGCTTTTGGGGCTACCTTTCTGAATAGATCCTGAACAACATCGCCGAGGCCATCACCGTAAATCGCTTCATAAGTAGGTACTCGCGAATTTATCACCCTGACCACTACAGGTCCACGTTGAGCATTATGTACGATCATCTTATTTATTATTTATTAATCTAATCACCCTGATAATCATCAACGATTTCATCGATAAGAGACCGATAAACATCGATGTTCATGATACCGCCTGTAAATAATCTTCGACAAATATCAGCTGCTTCATTAATAATTTCTGGAGAATTATTTCCAGCACGTTTCCCTCTAATCAGAATTTCTAGTCGTTCTACGTCCGAAAGAACAGAGTTTATCAGGCAGCGGAAGGGTTTTAACACTGCCAATGACAAGACCTTTAGCAGCAGAGAAGGTGAACCGACCTCATTTTATAAGCGTTATTTTGGTAAACTAAGGCTTATACAAGAAACGAAAAAAATACACTGATAACGTGAAACCGAAGCCTCTAACTTTCCGAGAGTCTCACTGGGAGTTAGCTTCCTGATACTTTTTTTTGCGTCGTCGTTTCCGAAAAACATATAGTAAGTTTTACTACGTTGACGCCTTATCGAGGTCGCACCCTCTCTGCTGCTGTTAATTAAAATAAAATTATAACAAATAATGCCACCAGCGCAGGAATCTCATATAGCTAGATTAGCTCGAGAGCGACTAGAGACAACTAAGAAATATATTCCACTGAGAGATTCTGTTAAAGAAAAACTACTACATGCGCGACAAGAATCCCAAGTTGAGTTTGCAGATGGTGCAGAACAGTTATTTAGACCTGTTACAAAGGTTACTGAAAAGAATCGCAACGGTACTGAAATATTCTTTCGCCAGTAAAACAAATCGCAGAACAAACTGAAAAGATAGCAGAAAAAAATTTAAAAAAACAAAAAAGATTTTACGAAAACTTCCAGCTGATATAGCTGCAGCTCACCCTCCCTCTGTAGGTAAAGAAACACTTGAAGGTATTCGTACTGAAATATCCGATGTTAAAAAAGAACTTCCACCTAAACCTAAAGTAAGAAAAGAAAAAACTGATCTGATTAAACATTTTATAGAAGGTCGTATTGAGGAAATTAAAGAAAAAATTAAAAAGAAAGATTTTCTCGTTTTGCATTTGATAGTTTTTCTCGAAGTCTGAAATTTTAAACCTTAAGTATGCTTATATAAATGCTGATACTTATTTTAAATGACTATATCGCGTGTATTATAAAAAAAACTCCAGGCTAGAAATAATGATGATGTGTACAATGAATACATTATCAACATAAATAGACTTTATTTTGACTCACTTCAACAACATCAACCACAATCTCCCCAGCAGGAGCCTTCATATCAACTTTCTCCACCGCGGCAACAAATAGAAGAACAACAATCTTCTTCACCCCAGCAAAGGTTGATCTCGGAACCTGAAAGGTCTAAAGAGCTTAAAAAAGCAAAAGTAGAAAGATCACCCTTATGACTATTTGAGAAAAAACCGGAAACAACAAGTGAGGAAGAAAGAGCAACCGGAAATTGTTTATCTACTTTGACTACGCAAGGAAGTGGTCTTACTCCATGCCCTAACAATATTCTCAATGATGTGCAACGACTAGAAATTTTCATAGGAGGAAAACGAGCCGGTAATAATTCTCCAGAAATAATCAATGATGCAGCTGATATTTGTCAACGATTATTTCGTGCCGGCATCGTGGATATTAATGTTTATCGTGAATTTATTGATGAGCTCGTTGATGACTATCATAGTGATTAGTTGTTACCACGATTAAACTAATAAATAACAAATAAGATTATATACAACACTCAAGGTGGACCTGTACTGGTCAGAGTAGTAAATTCACGACTACCCGTTTATAGCGCGATTTACGGAGATGTACTTGGTGATGTTGTTCAGGGATTATTCAGAAGGATAGCTCCAAAATCAGCACTAATCGCAAAACAATTATCAATGAAAGCTATTGACGTTATTCGTGAAAAAGCTCCTGATGCAATCAGCGACGTTGCTGGTAAGGCATTCTCATCAATCAAGGAGAGACTAGCACGATTAATACGACGAAAGCTACAACCAGTGAAATTATCAAGCACTGAAGTAATGCCTGCAAATGTCAGAAAATAATAAATCAAGCTGCAAATCAAAAACTGGCAGAGTTGGCTGGTGAAGCAAAAAAAAATATTGCTTCAAGTTTGATAGCAGGAAGCGGAATTTCCCGAAGTAATCCTCGTGTGCGTCGCAGGTCTCCCCGACCATGATTTAGATCATCGCGGTTATAATAAATGTTAAAACGCGTATCCGACACAGCATTCGACATGGACGCACCAGTTCTCAAGGATAAATCGGTACGTGATTATCATTTTTATTCTTATGACACACGACTACCAGATCAACGTGGAAGGATTGATTTACAAGTGCATGATACAAGTAGATAATTTCTACCTGCTGAGGCTTTTATTGAGATAGAAGCTGAAATTATAAAAATATAAGATACTGCATACTTAAATGAAGTTAGAATTGGTTTTGTCAATAACGGTATCATGGCATTGTTTGAAAGCGCTACACACTAGATTGATGGGAAAAAAGACGAGACAATTCAGAAAGAGGTCGACTTTGCCACAACAATAATAGGTTTAGCAAGATACTATGATGACTTTACAAGATCAGCCGGTCTCTCAATGATGATTGCCAAGGACACTGCTAATTACCCAAACGACATACCGTATAATATAAGACGACCAAGAAATTTTGCCGGGAACGCTGACACTGATGTGACACCGGTGGTTCATGGTGCTAATCTAGAATATAGCTTGGCATTTTTAACGCGCCAAGCAATATTGGAGGGAGCCCGTATAGCTTTTTCATGCGCGATTCAACTGTCACATATCTCTGGATTTTGTTGAGGTGTTAGAAAATTTATCTTTGGAGCTAATCACACAGTTACTGTTGTGAGAAAAGCTACTGACAATGATGCACTTTCACGCCCTAACGGTGTTTCTGGTAAAGTAATACTGTCAAAACTTTCATTGTGGATACCGGTAATGATTCCAACGATCGCCGAAGAACAGCAACTACTGTCTTTTATGGATTCAGGTGGTAAATCATTGCTCTCATGGTGACAGTAACCACGCATAGTATGCATATTGCCGTTAACGGAGTATTTACGTGGCATATAGCATCACAGTAAGGCGTTTCTCAACCGCGACATAACTTTGTTGCGCTTCAAGAGCCTACACGATTGAACTCACAAACACATACCGATATGATATCTGACATACTTGGTGTTACCCAGGATTCTTTGCGGGTAAACGTACAACAAGAACCAGCGGAAAATAAAGTACTAAATTATGAACAAAATCATATTGCCCGTGTGTATCAACGATTAATGTCATTTTTGGGACGTGATCAAAATATACACACTGGGGGTTTGCAAATATCACAGTTTGATTGTAGAAACTTATATCCGATGTATTACTTTTCGCTGGAGTATCTTGATTTATTCAGACAATCTGTTGTTGATATCCACTTAAGAGCCAGCGTAAATACAGGTGGTGGTGTTAATTACAGAGCAATCGCGATTCTATTCAGCGACAAAGCAATGTTCCTTGAAGGTGGTGGTGGTCAAATGAGAGTCATTGATACACCAGTAGAAAACATGTAATGTGATTTAAAAATACAACAATAATCATAAATGTCATCATTTCATCATGTTAGTGTCAGTCTGACTCCTGGTCAGATTAAAAACTACAATCTGCATCAATAAAAAAAATCCGAAACCACGATAACGCTAAAATAACAATCAAATCACAGGCGGTGAAAATAAACTGTCGTTGACGGAACGCCAGTGAAAACATCTTGATAAAGCTAAACAATCCAAGACTGGAATACGACTTAAACTTTCCGCCGGTGCCATTAGCGATGCCGCTAAAACGGGCGGGATATTTCCACAATACCCCAGCAATATCAGCATTGATAGCCGCTGCAGTTTTAGCCGTTGGAAAAGCGGCCGCGTTAGGTGTTGTTGGAACAGCTGCTGAAATGGCATTAAAAAAGCAACGGGACAGGTCTTTGGACTTCTAGGAACTCATCGAGGAAAAGGTCTAAAGAATTCCAGGAACACTTCGGTACAAACCAGCGGTTTTGCACCAATGTCAAATTCTGATTTCTTGATGATGCTAAACAATTAAAAATAAAACATTTTAGAGCTTTTTTGTACGCGATCAGTTACCGCAACGATCAAAGAGCACCGAGACGGGTATTGTTAATCTCGATAACAGAACCGTACTTGGAACACAATGGGTAGCATACGCAATTGATCCTAGTGGAATTGTTTATTTTGACTCATACAGGTTAGCTCCACCGCAGAAATTTATCAACTATGTCACACCGCTTCACGTAAAAACCAGGTACTCAAGACTACCAACAAAAATTAACCGATCCACCAATATGCGGCCGTGAAGCATTTGCTGTAATCGATGCCTCGATGCTATAGCAGCGACACTATCATTACCACCTCACAACGTTGTGCACAATTATACAAGTGCGTCGTTTGTGAATAATGGTAGATATTTACGGAAGATCCCGCGGTGATACTACTAAGAGTAAAAACAAAATCGACGAAATAGATCTGTCAAATTACGCGACTAAAGACGGACTCGCTGATATCATGAACCTGGCTGGAGATGACCAAGAGGAAGTTGTTCTTTATCAGGATAAATACGTCGTTTAAAAACGAGTAATATCAAATGGAATGATATAGTTCGTAGAGTTCACGGTGCTATCATGGATAGCATCCCATTGTTTATCAGCGATGGAAAAATCAGAGACTCAAGTATATCTACATCGTAAATCAGAAATGAAATTGCAAGAAGCGTTTCTAATCGTTTGAAGAATACCGGTGACACAATGACAGGTGAACTCAGCATGAACGAAAATAAAATAGTCGTGCTTAGAGATCCAACATCCGACGAAGATGCTGCACCAAAAATTATATGGATCATGTAGATGGTAAATTATCCACGTTGCGGGCCGAGTATGATGTTCACGTAAGTGCGTTTACAAATCTTCGTAGAAACTTTAGAAAACTTAATGAAATCGCAGATGATTTCGTTTGCACACCGTTGACTGCTGACGTGAAACTCTTTGATATCAAGACGAATATTGAACAAAATTAATCTGATTAAAATTCCTCATAAACAGATTACCAATATAGTATACACAGTGTCATCAGGATTCTCAACATGGTCACATCAAATTAATACTATCAGACATACCGCAGAAGTCACTGGTGTATACAGGTTGTCTGTGTTCATCGCTGCAAATTTAGTATATACACTAAATATCACTAGCGTCATTCAACCTTTAAGTTTTTCGGAGTTGTGTCTATTGTGTTAAATAGCGGAAAGGAAGAAACATTTATCCTGGAAGCAGCTGGTGGTGTCTGGAATTTGTTGCTGAAGCACCTCAATTGGTTACTGTGTAAAATAAAATGGGTATTTCAATCGACGTTCAAATATTTAGATATGATCAAGTACGTGATTGGCAAATAACGTTGAAAACCATCATTGACAATTATACAACGAAAGTACAAAATACCGAAGACGTGCAGTTCTCATTGCTGGTACCAGTGTGGTATTATCAGCGCTAACACCAGTGACAGCAGCTGCAGCTGTGACAATGTGTTTCATCATCGGCAACCATCGCTGAGGGTTTTAATATTATCGCGAAAAAGATATCCAAGTGCAATAGCACAAAATTGCATGATTAGGTTGTAAAATTACACATGGTAACAATAGCATATTCTAAATTGTCGTCGCTGATATCATTAAGCCTTAACGATAAGACGATACCATATTCTGAATTTGATGTGATGCTTCAGATATACAATGAAGTCATCGATTTGGAAAATGGAAATTTAAATAATGACAGAACTACTTCAGCAGATAGCCACAAATACAACCCCGTTGAAAACCACGATGATAACAGTAAGCTCAACCAACCATGAGTTCAGTATTAATTTTGCAACCGCGATTCAGGTAGCGGAAATACCTCTGGCGCAGTTGCGAGTATACTACATTTGGCCAAATATCCGGTCAAGATCGGTTGGTCGACTACAGTCAAATAATTCGCTAGCATTTTCAAATAAAAATAAAGATGATGGATCACCTGACTGAGTAGTTGTTGGAATATCCAAAGGCAATTATCAGATCGAACAGATCAGTGAATTCCAACGTTGAATAAAAATAAAACACTGAAAGAATCCAAGATCGCCATAACAGTACAGGAACCAACGCTATCGTCCGCAATTGAAATAAATTCACCGGATTACGTCCTTGATATATATTAGTCATCGATCAGATCTGTGCTAGGATGGCCTGAAATTCCACATGTTGATCAAGGACCACCTGAACCAAAACGGTCTGGTTTTATCATCGATGAAAAGAAATTTATAAAAAAAGCCAGAGTATAGAAAAAATTTTGGAAAAAGATTTTTTTTTCTCACGTGGACCGATGGCAGTGTTAGTGTAAATAGTCTTGATATATTTGCTAAGATAAAATTTAGAGTGATTGTGGATGAAGAATACATGAATGGTCTTTTAGAACAAATTAGGCATGAGTTTACACATGAACATAATAAGTTACATAATTTAGTTATCGGTGTTACACAATATTATTCTGATGAAACAAACCAACAAATTATCGAAATAATACATCTAAACAAAATCATAGAAGATAACGAGTATCTTAATTCTTGAATTGATAAGCAAGCAAATATCCCAAATTATTATGATTGTGGACGTGAATATAAATTTTATATAAATGATGTATTTCTTGAGCATTATACGATAACTAAAGAACGGCTGCCGATGTTTAAAGTACCAGGATTTGCAACCAACGAGCTAAAAAAGTCAATTAACGAACTAATCAACGAAAACTTTCCAAAAATATTCGAGTCATGGAGAAAAATAACGCCGCCATCAAGTATTCTCCGATACAGCAATAATCAACCATGTGAAAGCCGTCATATTTCTCCGGGAATTGTAAATGTAACCTCAACGATCGCGGTCAATCTTATTTGTGATGCAACTGACGGAAGTTATCAGATAAATACTGATATATCAAATCAGGCGCAGCAGGGATATACCTTATATACTTTTACACCACAAGTCACACCCTGATATCTGATTGTGCAAGAACCGATCAATCCGATCCATCTAAGATGTCATAATCCGCTATTGTTGAGAATAAATTTCAAACTAAGTGACGAGTCAGGCAACTTGCTTGACTTTCGTGGTGGGAGTCTCTGAGTCTGAATTTATATGTGAAAATCTTAAAAATCTACGATTTTCGAAGATTTCCAATCGTAGATTTGCAATCTTAATGATTTTTAATCGTAGAGTGTTGTCCCTCTTATAAAGGACAGAGTCCCAGCACATACTATAAAAAATACCAATGACGCGTGATACATTAAAAACAGTATAAAAAAGATAATTTCGTCCCTTGATTTTGTCCTTGATAAAATCGTTGGGGTGGACATTTTTTTACTGACAAAATCATTGAGGAAAAAAAAGACTAAAATCTGACATACTTTCACTTTCATTTCCACGAATGACCCTAACTTTCATTTTCATTACCACTAGCAGTTTCTGACATAATTTTTCTTAATTGTCTTATGAGAGCATAGAGTGTCTTTTCTGCTTCGTATTCACGAGACAGTTCTAATCTAATCTGCCACATGACAGTCTAGCAGGCTCAGGGGTGCAAGAAACACCCCCACAACATTCTAGAAGGCTCAGGAGGGCGTGTTTAGCTGAGGACGGAATAGTACATAAATTTTAATTCTAAGGACGGCACAATCTCCATGTGAAATCCCTAGATTGCCATATGACAGTCTAGCAGGCTCAGGAAGATAGATTTACAGTAAACTTTAATTCTAAGGACAGCACAGTGTATATAGTATTTACAGTATGGACGGCACAGTACATATAGTATTTACAGTATTTACAGTAAGGACGGCACTGTACATACAATATTTACAATTAATTAAGGACGACACAATACATGTAGTATATGCAATGTTAATTAAGGACGGTACAATACATAAAACATACACTGGGGCCATTCTCTACGCTCAATAGATTTTTGCACACCCTCCCCAAAATCAACCCCGATAGAGTGCAAAAGGGCACCCACCACGTGGTGACATGGTGGGAAGGTGTGTTTTGTCTGTTGAGTTTCGAGCAATCAGGAGAAAACCCCCAATAATAAAAGGGGTTCATGACATATACGCTAACTGATACTCAGAAATCCAACAGTAGCTCACGCGATGGCCGTGGCTTTTGTGCTGTTTGTGCTCTCATTTTTACTTAATTATAATCGCAAAAAAATATATATGAAACAGGAAATCCGACGGATTCAGTAAAACGGGAATATTGTTTCTGAAAACAAAATATCATTTATCCTTAATAAAAGATTACACCGCCTTTACAGGTAGTCCTTGATAGAAAACAACGGAGATAACTGATACTTCCTTGAAATACAATGTCAACCGCGCTCTTGAAACCGTGTTTGTCGAATTAACATTATAGTGATAGGTCTGTCTTTTGTGTCGCGCCGAATCCTTCGAAAATCGATTTGATTTTTTCCAACCATTAGGTTATGTCACTTTTAGGAATACCTGACCCCAAGAAATTCCGGAAGAGAGAATTAACCACCCAAAAAAAATATGTATTTACAAATATCCTGAAATGTATCTCCCTTGACAAAGTCAATGATAAAATCTGGGACAGTGTCAAGAGAACAGCAATAACTCTATCAACCATATTACATATTTGCGGCAGATTTATCTCTGTTGATTTTATCAAGGATATTGTCGGTATCTAATACAAAAGGGAGGTATTCAAATGAAATCATTTGTTCATACTTGTGTGAAAAAATCAAATTGGTTAATTTATCTGCTACACGTTGTACTGAAGGCATGCAGATATCAAAATTCTTTGAAGCCGCATTCATCGATTGAAATATTATTTCTTCACCGGCTTCAATATTTTTGTATTTTGACGGCTCTCCTCCTAAAAATATTTTCATACTTCCCAGTATTTCCGAATAAACAGTGTTTGCTCTGTGTAATAGCTCGAAGGTTACTCAATTTATTTTTTTTCTTATCTGAGTCAATATGATCGATCACAAGACCGTCTTTGATCACCCCAAAGAAACATTCCTACAGAAACCTGTGACAGAGACACCTCTCCTCCCTCTCAACAGTAAATCTAAGATAACCAGTATTATCAACAGTTCATTTTTGATGATAGGATATCTGACAAATTCTTTCTGCTCCATTTTATATATAATATTATTTGTCTAAATTATAATTTGTCTTTACAAATCTAACTATATAATCTTCATGGGTTCATATAACTTTATCAAGAACCTTGACAGAGTCGGGTTTTTTATTTTATCATCATATCGTTTTAGTTCTCTATATCTTTTATCACCACATTGAACACACAACTGCGTTTTCCTTCTAACTCCAACACCACACCGTAAGTACGGTTTTGGACCAAGACTCCCTCTCCTTACGCTTTGCAAATGCTGCCCACAGAATTCATTTACGCAAGATTTGTTACAAGGAGTTGAAGACCCTATCATCAACCACCTGCACTGATTCCTTATTTGTGTCATTGTATATATAATATATTTTATTTAAATACTTGTCTAAAATATAATATGGAAGAATGTAAGAGATTATACACAATCAAGCCCTGAAAAACTTCGTTTCCTTGATCCAGATTCGATCTTGACAATAGAACTCCTGACTTGCGGAGGCGAGCTCTGGTTGATCCGACGAATAATCTGATTACTAATATTCGGAATGCTAAAAAAGAATTTCGTGATGATGGGGCATCTCACACGTGGTCGACATTCAAAATTACACTTGATGACAAAATCATTGATGTTACAATGAACGATGAGCGGGCGAGAAAGATTATTGATTATCTCAACCATCAACGACATCTTTTTCAGAATAAAGTTTATTGTGCTACCAGAAACAGATTCCGCTGAGTGGATTATCCATGACAAACGTGATTATGTTTTTCATAATGTAAAGACCGCTGTTCTAAGTAACAATTCCAAGCCAGGAATGTTGACTGGTATTGATAAACCATATTACGAACGAGCGTATCCTAAGACCGCTGTTATTTATGGAATTTATCAGCTAAATGATAACCCTAACATTAAAGATATGGCACCAATGAGATTTTCAAAGATGAATTTTGTAGCCGAACGAGTTATCGAACATTTTACAAACGCGATGCGTGGAAATGGGTTAACGGATCTATTACGTGAAAAAATAAACAAATGGACTGAATCAGTTAAGGATACCAGAGCTACAATAAATGATGCCGCTACGTTAGAAAAAGGGGCCCCGAGTGGCCGAGTGGTCTAAAGCGCTCTTCGTTACGGATCACTGCCATCTCACCTCTGCGTGGGTTCGAGTCTCGGATTCGGCTAATGTGGATATGTGAGAAAGCCTGCCAGTAGCTTCTCGTGGGTGGGTGGTTCTTTCCGGGGTTTTCCTGGGTTCTTCCTCCACCATTAATACTGGCCGCCATGTATAGCCTATCGCGTGCTGAAAAATGGCGTTAAACCCTACAACAACAACAACAACAACGTTAGAAAAAAACACTAAAATTCTTAATATATGTAGCAACGATAACAGGAGAGATATTATACGATTTGAAACATTATTTATGAAAAAAGAGCTCCCATAAATATCGTTGATCATAATGCTCACGCGTGGGCTAGTGCAGTAACAATATTTCCACGAGATCGGACCGTAAGATTTTAAACACACACACACACACCCAAACACTCTGGGAGGGGAAAAATGTTTGATTTTATTCACGAAATAAGTAAAAACGATTGTGTATCAGTATGGCTATTTAAGAGTTCCGATGATGAAAAATATGATCAATTTGTACGACCTAATGGCGAAATATATCGTAAAGAATATCTCTACGAAGAAATGACAAATCTTGCACATAAATTTTCAACAGAGAATACTGAACAATTACTAAATAACTGTTTCACCGTTCCGTCAGTTGCAGCTCACTTTGCATGAGAGAAACAATTTGAAAGCCAACACGATTTGAATTTCTCGAAGTGCTGATAAGCTGCTGTGAATACGGACACGGAGGGTTGTGCAATACTAAGTATAAATACAGCGACATTATCTTGGTTGATATGGTCGCGTGTTATCCGGGAAGTTTTCTTGGTTACGGAGAATGTTCTGGATATTTTAAAAGATTTGGACACCCCACACATGAGATGACAAGAGTATCGATAAATGGACCACTACCTGATTTTGATCTAACCGGATTCGCTCGTTTTGTATCATTCGAGTTTGCTAAAGGTCTTCATCCGATCTGTTATGTTTGGTTTGGTAGGCACTTTTCAGAAAAACTTTGGTCACCAATAGTTTTATTACGATCTAAGCTTGATTGTAAAATATTAATATCGTTGATTGTAAGTGAAGCAATTATATCATACCGTCCTCAGACAAAAGTTCGGTTACCACCACCTGATAATGATAAAACCGCAAAACATCTCGGTAGAATAATAATCGGTAAATTTACTCAAGGCGGGGAATATGATCATGATCGACATTATGCACGATTAATTATGGACGCTGTTGAATATGATTTTATAATCGCCGATGCAATAAAGAAAGATATATTTGTAAGTCGAGAAAACGTTTGCTTGTCTAACGGAACACGATTAGGTACAATTGTTGGTTATATTGGTGGTGAGTCACCTCAGTTTACTCATTTAAGATCCTCAATGCTCGCTTATGTTTCTAAAAATTTATTATCGATGATAAATAGATTTCCAACCCCTGCAGTCAGAGTTCAACGGATTGACTCTATATCGAAAAAAATATTCAGAATTACTGACTCAATTTACAAGTACTGATGCATCGTGGGGTAAATGGAAAATAAGACAAGAAATGTTATATAATTAATCTGAATCCGCAGATGTTGCGATTAAAGATATTTATTACAAAAACAATCAGATATCAGAATTATCGTCTGCGGCATCTGTGTATGATCCATTATCCAGACACAAGACGGTCTATCTAAATGGACGGGGGGGGGGGTGCGCTCTGGTAAACCAACGCGAGATATTGAATTATTTCGATAGAATTCAGATGATATGGTTGTTTTAACACCTACACACAGACTCGCAAGAGAACTAAGAGAACGAGAAGTGCAATCATGTATTTATCATAGCTTTTTTCGATGGAAGGGAGACGCATGGACTCCTGATCGAATGGGAGAAAAATTTATTCTAAAACTTATTATTTGGGATGACATATGTACAGTGTAGCTAGATACATTAAAAATGTTTCTCTATTGGCTATTATTAAAAAAATACATCTGTGGTTATGTGCGGCGATCATAGTCAACCAACACCGTTTGTTGGGCCATCTCCACACGGGTGGTTAAAGAATTTTGTGGATTATTTCGAGGATATAACTGACGATCATAAATCTCTTGATGCAGAATTAAGGGAGTTTAAGAAATTAATCAGACTACAACCGAATAAAATTAAATGTGAAATAATTCGTAAAATAATTTCATTTCTATGAACGATTTTCTGCAAATGTGGAGACCAAATGATTTAATAGTGGCAAGTAGAAAGATCGTGATACACTTCGACAGCGGTTATTTCAGCTGCATAAAGAATTTTTTTTCAAATCTACGTGTACCATTGTGTTATAGACCAGCTGATACACGACGACAGAATATCGAAGTTGCTATACCAGGACAGACTGAGAAACAGAATCTCGCATTAAATGATGTTGTCGCAGTTGATGTCAGTGTTGTTGAGATACGCTGAGCGCGGATAAAACCCCGTGGACAGTGGGATACGCAATGAGAATTCATTCATCTCAAGGGTTAACCATCTCTGATACTCGAGTTTGGATTATCGATGATCGTATCTCGCAGTCTCTCGATTCAGAAGAATATCTCAACTGCGGAGAATTATCATAGACACTACAGAAACCATCAATGATGTCCTCGATAACAGTGATATAGCAAGGAAAAAATTAGCTGGTTATAAACTAAGTGGCAAAAAAAAACGCGACTTTCATCTCGATGTTGAATTTGTCATAGCGCTAAAACAGCAACAAAATAATCATTGTGCAAGTTGTAATTGTATCATGTTGTGGCGATATTCAAATAATGATCCAAGACAATTTACCGTGGATAGAAAAGATAGTAGTCTTGGTCATACAAGCGAAAATGTGTTGCTGGCCTGTCTTGAGTGTAATCGACGTAGAGGTGCTAGTTACGTGATCGCGGTGGTAATTGTGTGTCTTCAGGAATTACTTGTAATTGTTCACGTACAAATCGACGTTGACGAGCAGTTTAATCTAGTCTGTACATTGCAGGTCTACCCGCGGATCTTACCACGCTGGAAATTGTATGTGTCGTAATACTCCAGACAGGATCAGTTGCTCTTTTTTTACCACCTTCAAGTTCACCGGGTTCATATGAATTGCAGTATGTCCTCGTCTGATTTTGACATTATGTAATTTCATCAGTGATGATAGTGCGCCCTGAAATTATTTGCCAGGGTCAACTTGTAACAGCTGTGGCCATTGCAAGGGTCCACGTCGATAAATTCGTTCAAACGCAGAAGCTACTTCAGTTGCTGTCTTTGTTGATAACGGCTCTGCTTTTTTATATCTACTTGCAACATCAACTACTGTTAACGCATATTTGTAGGTTAATCTTCGTCTTCCAATTTTGATAGTATCATGTGGTAAAAATAAAATATCACTCTAATGAACTTCATTAGGAACGCTAACATCAAAATGTGCATACTGAACTGTTTTAGGCGGTGGTAGATAAATTTGCCACATTGCCTGTCGTGCTAACCATTTTCAGCAGCAACACGTGTAAAGTTTGCTGTGTTGGCGAGCTTACTAATCGCTGCTCTACCATTCCAATATCCCCTTGGACAATAATAAATCGACTCCATTATAATAATAATCGGTTGATTAATTACCGGCTCCTAATGCTAGTTTACCTTTCATTGCAGATCTCACCAACCAATTAGCTAATGATTCTTTGAAAGATTTATTTTTTTATGGAATTTAGCGCATGAATTAATTTTACATCTGCGATATGTCGCTGCTGAAGATCTTTACTTTTAGAAGCTACATCATGAGCGTGACACGCTTTATCAATAGCGTTTATTGGATACTCACCGGGTTTTGGTTGGTCGTGGTTATCAAGTCGGATATCAAGTCGAGTACCAGGACCGCAATAGTTATATCCTGGAAGATGTTTTTCTCCTGGGTACTAAGTCCATGGTGTTCCTGGTAGTTTTGCTAACTGAGCGGCAACATCACCTCCTCTTTTTGTTAATATTGTTTGGATTAAAAGTAAATTTAAATTTCTTTGTACCACATTGTTCACACTTACCTGTAACTGCTGATCTGTTATTTTTTATTGCAATAGTTGTTAGTCCACTTATGGCAGTAAGCGTCCTGCATTTTACACAGTATAAATCCATATTATTTATAATATTTCTACAACATGGATGTAATTGATTTCTCAGCGACACAAAAGCTGGAGCCAGTCAAGCATCATCCAGCATTACCAACTTCTGTCAGAATGAATATAATTTGACCATCCGGGTCTGCTAAGACACAACTGTTACTTAAATTGATAATGAGATGGTTGAAATGGGATAAGTTGTATTTAGTGGCTCCGTCTGTCGATGACCAGCGATGCTATGATGTATTTAAAGACTTTAATAAAAACGCAAAATTGTTGGATGAAAACGGTGATAATGTTATTGAATTTATTACTGATATCGGCGAAGCGCCATCTGTAGATAACCTCGATGGGTTTATTAATAATTTAGTTGTATACGATGATGTGATGTTGGACAAACAGTCAAATCCAGCTAGAATATTCTCGCTCGGAAGACATAAAAACACTGATGTGATTTATGTTACTCAGCGATATACACAAATACCAAAAGTGATCAGAGATAACTGATATATTTTTGCTTTGTTTAATACTCTGCGAAAAATTCATCAGACTTGGTGCAGCGGACATATGGACATAATTAAGTTTAGAAATTTATTTAGTCAGGCTCAATTATCCCCGCATGGATTTATAACAATAATCTTACATGACCCACGATCGCGTTATCGTATAGGTCTTGATAAATTGTTGGATAGCAGCAGAGAGGATGCAACCTCGATAAGGCGTTAACGTAGTAACACTTACGATATGTTTTTCTAAAACGACGACGCGAAAAAAAAGTAACAGGACGCTAACCCCCAGGGAGACTCTCGGAAAGTTAGAGGCTTCGGTTTCACGTTATCAGCGTATTTTTTCGTTTCTTGTATAAGCCTCCGTTTACCAAAATAACGCTTATAAAATGAGGTCGGTTCACCCTCTCTGCTGCTCCTTTTCCGGATATTTTGCTTAGTTGCTGTAATACTGGCTGTGGTTGTTGTAACCGTGCAAGATAGTTATCAATTCCATTGATAAATGCAATATATCTAGTATCACTATTTCGGGCCTGATCAGCTCCGTAGTGTAAGCGAAATATCCATTTGTACCAGTTATCACGACTTACAGCATCATCGATATACTCGGGTTTCAAAACTCTCTTTTTGATGAAAACTTCGCACGGCAAACTCAGACAATTTATCTAGATTTTAGTTTCTTTTATGAAGGCAATACTATTTTCGGTAAATTTATCATTTTACATCAATTTTGGCCCTTGATTGTTCTGATTCTGTTTCTGGTTCCGATTCTGGTATACGATCTTTTATATCACCTATTTCAGCACGAGATTGGTCAATACCCTCAAGTATTTCTCGCATTGGTTGAGCAGCAGCTATTTCACCCGGAAGTTCTTGTATAATCTTTTTTTGTTTGTTTTTTTTTTAGTTCTTTCTGCTATTTTTCCAGTTGCTCTAGCGGTTTGCTACAACGTAGGAAGAAGACCTTTTGGTAGCCTCTGTAACTCCTTTGGTAGCCTTCGTAACCGGTTTAAACAACTGTCCTGCGCCCTCTGCAAATTCAACCTGAGACGCCTGACGCGCTTGTAGTTGCAGCTTGACAGCATCACGAACAGGCATAATTTTTGTATTGCCTCTAATCGCTCTCGAGCTAATCTAGCTGTGTAAGATTCCATTGTTGATATAATAATGATTTCATTACTCATACATTTATAGCAGAAGAGGAGGTGCGAGCTCAATGAAGCCTCACGGTGGGTAAACACACGCGCATACTTTTTAAGAAACACTAACGACAACAATAAAGTAACAATAAAAAAACTAACTCAATTAGAGAAACTCTCGGTTGGTTAGAGGCTATGGTTTGGCTTATTGACCTTTCATTTTCGTAGGAAGCCTTATTTTTCCAAAAATGACGCTCCAGCAAAAGGTATGTTCACCTCCTCTTCTGCTTGAGATAACTAAAGATAAAGGTGTTATCTTTCTTAACGATTGCGCAAGGTATACTTTCACTGAAATGATGGTGATAGCGCAAGTGGTAGACTAAATCATTGCCAGTTTTCTGACATTCATTGACCTCGTTTGAAATATTACTCTTCCATGTACTAGTTGAAACACACACACACACACACACACACACACACACACTCATACAAACGCCTTGGGGTAAGAAACACCCTGGCCTCTTCTAGTTCTTGTTCAAGCAAAATTTTTCTTTCATAAAATTAAAAAGTTGTTCGGCTTTATCCCCACTTGCCTCCTCTCCCCACCTTGTCTGGCCTGCCCGCAACAAGGAAGTTCTATAGTAAACAGCACACTCTTTCCAGCCATCTTTATACAGGATTATGACCCCAACTCGTCTCCTGGACAAACTTTTATTAAACTACCCTTTTCCGTGGAGTAGATAATACACAGGAGGTTGGCTGGTTAAGTGCAATTGTATCGATTAGTCTGTTGTTTCTATAAGTGCGTTGTGTGTACGAAGGTACCTCTTCAATGTACAGGTACTTCGGTAATTAATGTAGGAGAAGAATGTACGTAAATTCACGATTGATTTTATTTCGGATTTACATATATTAGAGGCATGTCTGCATTTTTCATAACAAAATAATTCCAAAAAGTATGAATGTTTTCACAAAATAGTTATATTTGTAACAAAGTAATTTCAAATATTAAAAAATATAATTATATTCATTAACCTTTAATTTCATGTTTGCCAAGCCTTTTATAGTACTTTACTCCGATAAATATCTTCCCCGGAAATACCGTTCCACTCAAAGTTTCACTGCCTATGATATCAATAATTTAGTGTCAATGCTTCCTATTTTATCAGCAAGCTCTATAATATCAACCAACGACTTTTACAGGGTGTCAGCTATATTGTAATCTCAATAACCCCAATTCCGTTACAGATTATAAATGACAACTTATACGACAATCAACATACACATAACCAATTCATCTAATGTATGGTATTAAATATTTAAATTAGGTTGCGATAGATGAGATTTACTTTCAAACCAAGATAGTTTATTTTCCGTTCCTTCTAATAATATTTGTCATAATTCAGAGCAAAGATACTTTTGGCCCATATTTGGCAGCTATTTGAGAGTTTATTATTTTTTCTAAAAAAAAATCATATGCCCCTTCCGAAGAAAACTAAACTCTTGATCACATAATATGATTGCGGTCTACCACGGTCCAAAATGTTTCTTCTCTCTCAACTCTAGTTCTTTCTTTTTATCTGCCGTTTACATCAGTACCTGATTACCTATTAAGCACATTAGGGCACCAGTCCAATAGGGGCACCATAAAAAAATTCAAATTAATACCATCTTTCTCTATTATTTTGCCTAGATGTTTACCACGGCAGATACTTTGTGGTTTTGATGAAACAAAAATGATCAAGCATTAACCGACCCCCTAGTATCTACACGTAGCCATTATACCTGGTCAAAAACCGGTGCCTACCTGGACTTTACTTTATTTGTCGACAATACCAATTTACAGCAAATACTTGTGTTTTTTTGTCCATACAGTATCTACAACGAGAGAATGATCCAAATGAGGGTATTATGAAGGACTAGGGGCCATCCATTTAGTGTGTACGCAAAAATCTGGCAAAGCTTGACCACCACCACCCCCGTACACATGCTTACTTTTTTACACCCCTCACCATCGTACGAACGCCTGACGCACCCCACCCCACCACCCACCACCGAATTCTATAGAACGGCCTATATGTAATCCACGCAGAAACGATCAAGGATTAATACTATTAACGTGTTTAATAAAATGGATAGTCCACCGACGTTGAATGTCTGGCTGCATCAAAGAGGTAAGATGCGTAACTTTAAAAAGTTTGTCTAGTGTCCGCTAACATGCAAACGCCGACGACTACTCCGGTGACCTAGTTTTTAGAGCGTCCGCCTCGCATGCGGGAGGTCGTGGGATCGATCCCCGGCCGAGTCATACCAAAGACTTACAAAAATGGTACTAACAACTGCCTCGCTTGGCGCTCAGCTTTAAGAGGTTAGTGTTAGGACTGGTCGGCCTGGTGTCAGGATAATGTGACTGGGTGGGATATCATGCTACATGTCTGCGGCATGATGCCCCAGTGCTAGACATCACCATAAACTGTCACACTGCAGACATCGTAGCAATATGACTGAAAAATTGTTAAAGCTAAGACAAAAATCCAAATCACACACACACACACACTCAAAGGCCGACTGAACCCATTCGAACAGGTTACGTATTAGAAAAATTAATATCGCGGTTTCACCAAACCCACCCCCCGTTTCCTATGCATTTGTACATTATCAGTAGACCCTCCCACCATACGCAAGCGTATGCATTTGGGTTAACCCCTCCCCCCTCCATGCGTACTTACTAAATGGACGGTCCCCTATGGGGCTAAGGTCCCTGTTAGGCCAAAGAAAAGTCGATCAGAAATACACATAGTAGGAAAACAAGTATACCGAGAGAGATTGTTGGGGGAGGGCGAGCAAATAGTATACCAGATCTACCACTGAATCCCCCGCGTCCAAATACCTAATAAAAATATTTAAATATATTAAGGGAGTTTTACTGATGAATATATGTTCGACCCACCTTCCTCGTCTAACTGTCTAACTCAAAATCTTATTAATGTTATACACGTGAAGAGTTCATGGGACCGTTTTACAACAAATCCCCAACTTGACCCTCCAGTATAAGAAACGTGGGATTTCTAAAGCTAAAGCTGCTTCCTTTTCTTAACGAATGTATATGGTATATTTTCACTGAAACGATAATGATAGTGAAAGTGGTAGACAAAACGATTGCCACTTTACTGACATTCACTGACCTCGTTTGAAATAGTATTCTTCCTTACACCAATTAGAACACACACACACACACACATGCGCGCCAAATGCTGAATATTTTCCATACCTGTGACAAGAATGCCCTATGGTAACTAGCACACCGTTTTTTTCCAGTCAGCCTAATACAGGATTAGCACTCTGTACCAACGCGGCTCCTGGACAAACTTGTGTCTAACTACTTTACTATAACAGTATAATACACAGGCGGCAGTGTGGTTAAGTACAATTATATCGAATTAGTCATGTCTGTAAGTGCGTTGTACGTAAGAACGTACTATTTCACTGTATCTGTACTTCGGTAGTTATCGTCAGTCAGTAAGGAATGTACGGAAATTCACGACTGATCTTGCTACGACTTTATTGATATTAAGAGCATGTTTTCATATTTGATAACAAAATAAACAATAACAAATTATGAATGTTTTTCAAATTATGTATATTTATCACAAAATAATTTCAAATATAAATGTAATTACATTTATGAACCTTTAATCCCATGTTTTTATTGTTGTTTACTCTGATAAATATCTTGCACGGGAACCATTCTGGTGGCCTAGTGGTTAGAGCGTCTGCCTCAGATGCGGAAGGTCACGGCTTCGAACCCCGGCCGAGTCATACCAAAGACGTATAAAATGGCACTAGCAGCTGCCTCGCTTGGCACTCAGCATTAAGAGGTTAGTGTTAGGATTGGTCGGCCTTTTGTCAGGATAATGTGACTGGGTGGGACATCATGCTACATGACTGCGGCATGATGCCCCAGTGCAAGACATCACTATAAACTGCAACACTGCGGACATCGTAGCGATATGACTGAAAAATTGTTGAAACTTCGCTAAAAATCCACCACACACTCACTCTGCAATAATCACCCCCTCCCACCCCCCAACCGGGACCGGGGCTGCGTTAGAATGTGTTTCTGAAGAATATTATACAATTTAAACTCAACTATAATTTATGTCAATCACTAGAGTGAATAAGTGTCCTATTTACTCGTCGGCAAACTTTCTCAAAAAGAGAACCAAGAGCTCAGAATGATATATACACCACCGAAAGGGGTTGACAGGTAGACCTGACAGCTTCTGGGAAGCCCTGTCTGGCGGATCAGGCGTAAGAACATATATGATTTTCCAGTTAGAGCAAAGGGAAAGAGCTGTTTGAACAGCGCTGGACATCACCTTAGGTGCAGTAGGACCTGATGGCCAGCCACTGTATAAGGACTCGTCTCCAGATGTCTCCACAGGCACTGCGGTAGTCTGTCTTCTCTGATGACAAGATTGCTACCGAGCTATTTATCGCGATGGGTAAAGTGCACTGGTTGGAAGTCCAAGATAGCTTCTAGCCTGAGGGTAGAGTTATAAAACTTGAAAAGGACGGCCAGCATAAGCAATCACTCAACTAGCAGATACAAATTGTGCCAGTGGGTCAACAGTTTGGTCCCACTTTGGGTCAGCCTAACTTTAATCCGAGCTGAAGCCTGCTTTGAGCACGTTTTACTGTACATGTTATCCTTTATAAAAAGTACCACAATACTGCTTCGGGTCAGTGCCACTGCTGCGACTTGTTCCTCACTTGAGTTGGCAATGGTAGCCGTTCTCTGGTGGAATTCCCGTACTGACACACACTCCCTACCGTAGGCAACAGAAATAGCTGTAAATGTAACATAAGTGTGTGTGTGTGTGTGCATTTTATTGTCATCTATATTCAGGTGCTGTATACTCCGATGTATTATGGCGGGTTTTATATTATCGCGGCAAACGAGATTTTCCGATTAATTGTGGACACGCGCCGTCTTGCGGTTGTTTACAGATGTAAAGCTCTAGCCAGTAAGGACGCAAATATCTTGCATCACGATTTCCTCTAAAATGTCAACATTTTTTTCTAAGTTTACATTGAAAAAGAATGAACACCACTTTTTGGTAAAGCGCATACATTTACATTGATCATCATATATAAAATCTCCAGACGAACTAGCTATACCTGCATTGGTTTTGATTATGAAATATATTCAGTGTATCGTCTGAAGTTTGATGATTATAAGTCATATACTGATGGTGACATACATGTCTTTACAAGGTTACGGTTACAATATCATTACGTGGTAGCGATTATGGACCAAAGTTTATAAAATGTTGCTTATGATCAAACTTCTCGTTCATAAATAATAACATAATAACAGTAATATTTCAGTAATAATATTAATAAAATTTGCTATATATTTACATTTCTTTGCCCTCATTGCATTTAAAATTAATATAAAATTAAATCATAATTTCTTTTAATTTGTAATGTTGTTATATTTTGTAATTCATGGATTTACTCTTGATTACATTTGTGTGTTTGATTTATCATTGGATCCTTTCTTTTTTGTGGAAATATTATGCCAGTACAAGCTGGGAATATTCTTATCATAGGTAAGTTGTAATTTATATTTATTATAATATCTGCGTGTTACCATGCATAATATAGTCAAATACCGCAATAATATAGAGTTGTTCCCCCCTTGCACGTTAATCTGGGTCAACCACCAGATGTTTTATTTTCATTTGCGAGCTGTGATTGATAAAGTTTTGTTGTAGGAATAGAAAGAGGGGAAAGTCAATGAAACTTTATAAATTATAAGTAAGCAGCAATAGCAGAACAGTTTTAATATGTACCGATAAGTACATTAAGTACTACGCAAATAGAGCGTTCCCGGCTATTAGAGGTCTCACGCAAATCATATCACTTCTAATACTGATCCATAAATAATAGTCATTTTAATTATTATCCTTGTTTTCAAACATTTCCATGCAGTCTGTATTAACATAACATAATGTGAACTATAAATGATGAAGAAGGGCATTCTTGCTCCTAATTTCAATACTCAGATTCCTTTCTTTGGTAGCTCTGGTCTCAGAGTGAGAAGAGTAGTTCCTTGGCTTAGAAGGGCACTCTTCATTTTCAGGAGCATGTGCGATCGGTCTCTTCAGAGACATATAAAGCACATTCATTCCTGAAAGTTGTTCCAATCAAATCAAAGTTTTTATGGTTTAGGTAAACAGCCTCGCCGAAGGAAGAAAAAAAGAGAACTGTGAACGAATCACGCTCACTCGAGAGGGTGTGTTAGCACCCCCTCTATTTCTACAGACACAGAGCGAGTCGCGCCCGTCCACCCTCTGTGAAGGAGGAGCAGTACTCTTTCATAATCCAAAACCCTTTAGTGACTAGAAAATTAAATCATCTGGTAAGTGAGAAATACTTTACAGCAGCTTAGGAAGGGTCAGCCTAAGGATCTGAGTCGCTTAACGGTCACTGCAGGGGCGTATTAACCATTAAGCAGACTAAGCACGTGCTTATGACACCAGGGCCAAAGGGGGCACCACAAAGTTGAGAAAAGTGTGAAAAGAAAAAAAGAAACGAATGAAGATTTGTAAAAAAAAATTGATAAAACTAGTGCAAATTGATCATAATGTTCTATTTCTTGATCATGGTGCACCCTAGGGTTATCTTCCCAGGTGTACATGGAAAGGAGGGGGGCACCAAGATTTGTCAGTGCTTAGGGCACCAGTGAGCCTTAATCCGTCCCTGGGTCATTGTCTTGTAACAAGTCATTGACTAGTCACAGATCAATGGCGAGTGACCAGTCATTAGTCTTCGTTCACCAGTTACCAGGCACTGGGCCCCGGTCACCCGCCGCCTTTCTGTGAGTGACAGCCATTGTATTTGGAATCCGCTCCGTATGGGGATGGTGATCGGATGAGACCCCCCCCCCCCAAGCTACGCTACTGTTGGATCCCGCTGAGGACTGAGATTAGGCGTTGAAGCGCCAAACTATGGAAGAGGATCGGATTGGCAATCCCCTACCCCTTTCGTATTATCTCACCCAATCGTTACGTGTTGTGTTGTCATCCAATGTAGAGAATAATGGTTCCTTCCCATTATGGAGACATATACTTCGGGGCCTTGGTCTCATACTAGAGATGTAGATGTTGCTGTTCACGGACCGATTTCACCCGGATACAAAGTGAAGATGTAAAGGATTGCATCAATAGGCGCTCTTTTCTTTATGCCATAAACGGCAGTCCCCTCGTTGTCCGTGAGGAGTTACTGGTCCAGGTTCCCCTTACCTACATGTCTTCTCCGAAACAGAGTGACACTGAGGAACAAAGTTCTACCTCCCAAAAGCGAGAGCATGATGAAGACGTCGTGCCAGTCCTCATGGACTTTCATGAATTCGATGCAGAGCAGGCTGAGGTGGAACCCCTTCCCATCCAGCACACCTCCGCCACTCACAACCGAGTGGTAAAGGAGGAATAAGTTTGGTCCTTGGACAAGTCGGTCAACGAAGTTTATCGCTTTCTACTCCCTGATTGGTATTCCAGTGCCGCAGGTTTGGCGGATATAAAACTGTTCTCCAGTTTGGAGAGACTCTTCGTAGCTACCTCCTGCACGTGATTCTTCTTGCTGCCCCATTCGGCTTTGATCAAAGGAACATTTGTAGAGGTTTTATAATGGTTAACAGTTTGAAAGGCAGACCAAGGGTGGCCATTCCGCTTTCTATATTCAGACATCTGCTCTCTGTTTCAAGCTATAGGGCTCCAATTCCTGATTGGCCACTTTAACCTTCCAGCTTGGTTATATACTTCGGAATCTGTGCTCGCCTTATAATCGAATACTGGAGGCCTTAGATAGAGATTAATATCAGGTCACTGGTTATCATTGCCTCACATGCCGATTTTTTATCTACCGTCGTTTTCAGCCTGGAAAGGAAGCATCGCTCAGCTTGCTGAAGCTAGTGAATAAGACATCTCAATATGCTTTATCCATATCACTGGCCTTATCATCAGTGTTACGACTCTGTGGTCACAAACTAAGTACAAAAAAGAAGCAAAATCAATGTCATAAATGAAAATGTGAGAGGAACGTACAATATTAAGACGTAAATCCAGAATAATCCTGATAAAGTTCTATGAAAGTCCTAAATGAATTAAGCATTCTGGACTAATTACGAAACCGGAAATGTGTGTGTGTGTGTGTGTGTGTGTGTGTGTGTGTGTGATTAGGGTTTTTAATGTAGCTTTAACAATTTTTCAGTCATATCGCTACGATGTCTGTAGTGTGGCCGTTTATAGTGATGTCCAGCACTGGGACATCATGCCGCAGACACGTAGCATGATGTCTCACCCAGTCACATTATCCTGACACCAAGCCGACCAGTCCTAACACTAACCTCTTAATGTTGAGCGCCTAGCGAGGCAGCTGTTAGTACCGTTTTTGTAAGTCTTTGGTATGACTCGGCCGGTGTTCGAACCCACGACCTCCCGCTTCCGAGGCGGACGCTCTAACCACTAGGCCACTGGAGTGGTAAACCGGAAATATACTGGTCCTCTAAGATTCGTGACGTTATCAAGATGGCGTCGTCCAGAACTCCTTTGAATAATTAACAACAGTTCCAATATAATATTATGGTCCAATAATTGTGTACTTTCTAATTCCAATGAACATTCCAAACAATTTTGTCCTCTCGAATAATACCTAAGTACAATATAAAACACGTCTGCAGACTTACACAAGAAATTAGAATGACTCTGATTGCTCATGAATGAATCTGATTGCTCATTTATTTTCTTATATACACCTTATATTGCGACTAAATTTCACAATATACGCCCCGTGACAGAGCTTATTACTCATTTTGCCTCGAATTTGCCTATTCATGTGGCCCAGCCAAACAAATGAGAAGTTACTGAATTCATCTTGAAACGTCGAAACCCCATCAGCCAATGAAAAATTAATTCCAAGGCGCCGTTAAGTCTCGTTATTAAGATTATTATTAGCAATTGTCAACATATACGTAAACATCTATTTATAGAGCCTATTTAATGTTCGCTCTTAACAGACTCAGGTCAAGTAGGAAAAATCTAACTAAATCTATTTTGTACAATTTACAACGATGAATAAAACTTTTAAAAAATAAATAAATTAATGTACCAAGAGTTACCAAAAATATCGATATATATATATATATATATATATAACATCAGAGCTTCTCCAATCCGCATGAATGATGCTTTGGACATTTCCACTGTTTTACTGAAGACAGTACGAACCTTCTGTAGACTTTTCCCCTGGATGCAGAGACCCTCTTAATTTCGTGTATGGTTTCCCAGGGTCTGAAAGACCAGCAATCGGTTCCTTGCATCTCCTCATGGCCTGGCGAAACTGGCTAAGAAGTGAGGTCACCCTGATCGACCATAAAAGCTGTCAGCACAGTTCTTCAAACCCATGCAACCTCAGTTCTAAAAGAAACTCCCAATCCATACCATACCACCGGCAGCTACGCCTTATTAGTGGCCGTCGAGGAGTCAAAGGGCCTGCAGAGACTGTTATCTTGCTCTCTAAGGCCTTGATGGAATCGTTCACGTGTCGTGTGGTTTGCGAGCCTTTCTTCCATGTGATGCGAAAGCTATTGCGTTGCATTTGTTACAGTACGAAGCGTGTTTGTCCTTGATATCAGGATATGAACGCAGTAGCTGATATTCTTCTCTTTCGTTTTAACAGAGGCAGCGATCTGTTTTTGCAGCCGTATCCAACACATTCTGATTTTCAACAAGTCTGGCGATCATTTAGGATTAACTTAGTGTTGTCCTAGTGAGATATTTGGGGATGCAGAGACCGTTATCTTGTTCTCTAAGGATTTGATAGAATCGCTTACGTGTCGTGTGGTTTGCAATCAAATTACAACCCCACATGAAGCTTTGGGTGAATCTTCTTTCGAGAACCCCACCCTTGAAAAATGCTTTCTTCCTCTCTTTAGAGTTTGCACGACGAAGGAGCGAGCTTTATTTTCTGTCTATAAAACCAGAATGCTGCCATTTCAAAGTTAATTATGAGTCATTTTTTTCCTTTGCAAACTCCCGTAGCGCCACTTCATGTGCAGACCCCACAGTCTCAGTCTTGCCTGAGATGGGGATGATCAAGTTCGACGTTAATTCTCAGAAGGAGTGCTACGTCTCTATTTGGCAGACTCTAAAGGAAGAAGAATGGGTTGAAAGCGTCTTTTCATTATTCCAGAGTACTCGGCTGATATTTCAACTTCGACCATTTCAAGGTGGATTATCACAACAATCAAGACAGGATTTTCAATTCCTTAGCGAGAGGGACATTTCACTTAAAGAATAAACCTCGCGAGGCTCGAACCATTACCTCATGGACATATCTAACTCAATCGTCTTTTGAGAATATTCTGAAAGTCGCGTTTTGGCGATCTCACACTATCCTTTCCACCTACCAGCGGTGCACCAAAACGGCCGCATATTTTATCTAAGGCCATATGCTTGGCACAAAACGTGGCCCAAGAGGATACCATCTTACAGTAGTGGACACTCGTGCCGTAAAGGTGAGCATTACCTTGTTTTCCTTTTGCAAGTTTTGGGGGTCATCATCCTCCCACCGAAGTGACAAATTCAGCTAATAGTTGCAATTGTCGCATTACTGATGGTAATATATATTGCATATGGGATAAGACTAATTTTAATAATACATTTTTTTCGCGACCGATGGCATGCAGTACACGAATCAGTTTGGCTGGATAATGAGATTGAAAGGAAGTCATATTTAATTTGGTCAGAAAGGAAACAAGAGAGTCGGGATTTTTACAGTTTATTTACGTGGAGCGGATAAAAAGCGAGGAAGGCGGCTTGTTAACGACTGAACTTTATTTTTGATCAGATTAATGAACAATTTGCATTCTTGTATTTATTTTTCAAAAATGGCTAATTAACGAAACGATGATAATGAATTAACTCAAAAGTATCCCGCTAGTTTACCGCACATAAAACTAGACTTGATAGTATCAATTATGTCGTTATATAACTGTTCCTACTTTTGATGCAATATTTATCCTAGTTCTCAACCTAAAAAAAAATAAATCATGCTGTGTATCTCATGTACATGTTGAGTTGGCGAATGACTCCTTTATCCGTAGATAACGCCATCATGATTAAGATGATACAGCACGTGTCTGCATTTCACATATAGAATGGAAAATATTGACCTTAAATGTTGTTTGCGTTATTGGGTCCATTGGAATTCACTCGAAAAGACCACTTACCCGGTAGGGGAACTATATCACCTTTCTGTACGATGGTACACTGTAGCAGTCGTCAACTGGCATGAACCATCCCTTATCGAGTGAAGCTGGTTATGTACAGGGGTTCGTATCAATCAAACATATAGAGAAGATATTCTACTTCTATTTATATATACACGAGTTTGTGATTTATATATGTAAATGTACTTCATGTCCTTGTCCTACTTGTGTCTGTGCCATTTCTGTATGTGTTTTTAATCTCCTAAAGGACGAAATAAAGATGGAATACCGTAGGAATCAATTGAAAACTACGAAATTGTCGCATCTTCAAATTTAACTTTTGTCCGTGATTGTAGGTTGTACTAAAGATTATAGTAAACAGAATGTTTATACAGCATTTGAGTTCAAGGCCAGTCTTGTTTACAGTTAAAAAGGTTTATCCTTTTGAAATGATTCATATCCTGTTATGATATAGAACAAGTGAAAGTGTGTATAAATAGGGATTCGAAAAACAAATAATTAATTCCTGTTTCTGTGCGGGAATCTATTTGTGATCAGAGTTTACAATGGTTGAAATCACAAATATATAGAGCTCAATTATTTATGAAAAACATGCATTGGAGTTACTAAATGCTCAGTGGCTTTTGAACTAATACATTTCTTTTGGATTTTTGTGAACTCATTTAAAGTCATTCTGGATTGCATCATTGGGTTGTATAAAAACACTCAAAAATATTGGAATTTATTCGGAACATTCTATACTTTTGGACTTGTGATAGGACATTTAGGATTATTTGAAATTTCATTCACAATGGAGTGCGTGTCTTTTAAATTTTCACTTTGTATTTTAGAGACATAAATTGCTTGTTGAAGTTACTTAAATTTTTGGTTTAAATATTTCTGTTACATATTTTAAAGGCCTAGAGAAGACACGTCCTCATTAACATTCATATAAATTTAGTTACCACTTATTTTCTTTAAATGTTCGTAGATTAGGTTGAAGTCAATAAAATTTCCTAGAGTTGCCCAAGGTCTTTAAATTCTCGTAGATTTGCCAACAGTCTGTAAATTCTCGTAGAGTAGCCTCTAGTCCTTTAATCTTCATGGATTAGGTTATAGTCTTTATATCCTCGTGGATTGTCTTTAGTATTTATATCCACGTGGATCAGCTTGTAGTCTTTATATCCTCGTGGATTAACTTTAGTATTTATATCCTGGTGGATTAGCTTGTATTCTTTATATCTCGTGAATTAGCTTGTATTCTTTATATCCTCGTGGATTAGCTTGTAGTCTTTATATCCTCGTGGATCAACGTTTAGTATTTGTATACTCGTGGATTAACTTGTAGTCTTTATATCCTAGTGGATTAGCTTGTAGTCTTTATTTGTTCGTGGGTTAGCTTTAACTCTTTACATCCTCGTAAATTAGCTTGTAGTCCTTATGTACTCGTGGATTAGTTTGTAGTCTTTATATTCTGGTGGATTAGCATGTAGTCTTTATATCCTCCTATATTAGCTTGTAGTGTTTATATCCTCGTGGATTACCTTATAGTCTTTATATCCCCGTAGATTAGCTTGAGGTCTTTTTATCCTCGTGGATTAGCTTGTTGTTTGTATATCCTCGTGGATTAGCTAGTAATCTTTATATCCTCGTGGATTAGCTTATAGTCTTTATATCCTCGTAGATTAGCTTGATGTCTTTATATCCTCGTGGATTAACTTGTAGTCTTTATATCCTCGTGGATTAGCTTGTAGTCTTTATATCCTCGTGAATTAGCGTGTAGTCTTTATGTCCTCGTATATTAGCTTGAGGTCTTTTTATCCTCGTGGATTAGCTTGTAGTCTTTATATCCTTGTGGATTAGCTTGTACTTTTTATATCCTCGTGAATTAGCTTGTACTCTTTATATCCTCGTGGATTAACGTGTAGTCTTTATGTCCTCGTGGAATAGCCTATAGTCTTTATATCCTCGTGGATTAGCCTGTAGTCTTTAGATCCTCGTGGATTAGCTTTTAGACTTTATATCCTCGTGGATTAGCTCGATGTCTTTATATCCTCGTGAATAGCTTATAATCTTTATATCCTCGTGCTTTAGCTTGTACTCTTTATATCCTCGTGGATTAGCTTGTACTCTTTATGTTTACGTAGTTTAACTTGTAGTCTTTATATCCTCGTGGATTTGCTTGTAGTCTTTATATCCTCGTGGATTAGCATGTAGTCTTTATTACCTCGAGGATTATCTTGTTGTCTTTAAAGCATATTACTTCAGTAGCTTTCTTTATATATCGTTGGAATCAACTTCATTTTCAATGACATATCTTTATTTCTTCTTTAATGTTATTTATTGCCTTGACAGGACATTATTTTCAAACTGATTTTGTTGGTTCAGAACTGTTAAAAATGCAATCATACTCTTTCGATTTAACGAGTGCATGGATTTTACCGTTCATTCTTGTGGCTTTCAAGGTCTTGTGAACTTTGTATTTGTCATCATATTTGTCGTATACAGACAACTTGTAAAACATGCCATTTATATTATCTCTCTTGATGTCTTCCAGTTCGTAATTGATTGGGTCATCGAAACAAATTGATTGAAATATGATGATGACATTGGACCGCCAATGCTGTCCCTTGTCAGTCGTCGCTTGTTGTGAGGTGTAACTTTGTAACATCATTTAAAACGGAATAAAATAACTAGAATGTTTTATGATTGATACTGTTTGTTTAGGTGTTATCAACAATCCAACAGAAGATCCATTTCAGCAAATGCTTTTTGCAACGTTTCTCAAATCCATTTAATTTATGTTAATATTTTTCCTTTCCTATGAATGAAATTAAAACATCATTTTTCACATAGGGAGTCACCACGTGTTGCTTCAAAATTGAAAGTGTCTTATTTTTTGTTGCTGAATCCTTGTAAATGAACTCTATAAAGTTTCCCAAATTTTCAATATGTATTGTAAAGTGAGCCGAATAAAAATTGGTGTACTTACAAGCATCAAAAATTGTAATTAATTCTTCTCTAAAGCACACTGATTTAATCATCTTTTTGTTACGGTTGACGACGCTTATCTAAATGCTATGTTCATTAAATGTTTCATGTACATTTTGTCCAAAGAATTTAGAGATATCAACAAAATCAACATTTATATTTTCATGTATATATTTTATAACATAAATAGCTTTGACAAACTTTATCTCATCCAGACTTATAAACAGAAATACAATATCTCATGTTGCCGAAAGTATTGCTTCCGAGTTAAACTTATGAAATGTATGCCAATTCAATATAATGTAGCTTTGTAACATTATTTACATCGTGACAAAAACGTAATTACTGATGTGCTTTGTTAACTGAATGCGTAGACTGTGCTTACAGTAAAACCACTTTGGGATCTTGTTTTTGCCTTTTTAAAAACAAAACGTGAGTGTGGTTCAGACGTGTTTTCCAACTGGGATAAAAGATTGAAATAAAATTGCAATAAAATCACTGGTTTAATTTAGTTTTCTGGGTTACTGGTGTTAAATAAACAACGTCTAAGACAGTACCAGTGTACAGCACAGTCGTTGGGGTGGGTGGGATGGGATTGAATTTTTGTGAATATAGTGGCCTAAAAATGTATCCCTATACGACATTTAAAACTGCAAAAGTATGATTGAAACACCGCTCTTTAATTGTATTGTATGCTAATGGTGAGAGTAAATCTCCATAATCCATTCACCGACTGTCCGCAGTTTTAGAGCTTGCAAACAGAACAAAAAACTATTCTTGATGTTTAACTGCATTACTTCGTATAATTAAAACCTACGTATATTGTCATTGATTGCAAACAAAAAGAAAGTTCGTGCGTGGATTACGAATTTTAAAATGATGCAATGAAACAACCAGAAATATCTGTTCTATAGTAAAACGAAGAGAAACCTTCCAAACGTACATTCTTACAGCCATTGTTGATACATACAATTTACTGTAAAAGTACGATTATACGAATTCATCTTTCTACATTGGCGGTACATACATACATACATACATACATACATACATACATACATATATATATATATATATATATATATATATATATATATATATATATATATATATATATATATATATATATATATATATATATATATATATGTGTGTGTGTGTGTGTGTGTGTGTGTGCTAGCAGGAAAATTAAAGTTTGCCCCAAAACGCAAAATGCTTTTCATGAAAGGTTCTTGAGAAAGAAGTCATAACGAGTTTCAGGTATGTCCTAGAAATATTTTGTCCCCAAAATGGTTTTCCGAAAGCGATTATAGCCACGATCAGTCATAACTTTTTCTCGTGTTTACTATTGATTTATAATAGCCAACGAATAGGGCGCTGTTTATATATCTACAAATCATCATACCCCCTCCCTCCACAAACACATGAAACTACATGAACATTGTTAGAAACTAGATAATTATTTCTTGAGACGCTACTGCTGATGAGAGTGATGGCAACGATAACGATAATCGATATTTGCATTATTTTTCCATAGGCCTGCTATACCCATTTCCAGAAAGCTAGTTTCATAATAGCTGAAAATTATTTTATTTTTTCTGAACTTCTTGCATTTACCTTGAGTTATTTCAACTTTAAAAGCAGCCTTAAAACCCCAAGCAATACTTGCAAAGTTTTGAAAGTAAATTACTGTACGTTTTCTTCGTAGGCTGGTACCTTTCCCAGCTATTGAGAAAACGCATCTCTTTCCATAGCAGAGAATTCTAAAGGTGTCTCCTTTTCTTGCATGAGTAATCTAAAAGTGGCTTCTTATGTATAACGAGTACTCTAAAAGTGTCTTCTCATGTTGCAAAGGTACTCTAAAACTGTTTTCTTATGTTGTACGGGTACTCTAAAAGTGTCTGCTTATGTTATATGGGTACTTCAAAAGTGACTTCTAATGCTGTACGTTTACTCTAAAGCGTCTTCTTATGTTGTACGTTTACTCTAAAGCGTCTTCTTATGTTGTACGTTTACTCTAAAAGTGTCTTCTTTTGTTGTAAAGGTACTCTAAAAGTGTCTTCTTTTGTTGTAAAGGTACTCTTAAACTGGCTTATGTTTTACGGGTACTCTAAAAGTGTCTTCTTATGTTGTACGGGTATTCGAAAAGTCTCTTCTTATGTTGTACGTTTACTCTGAAAGTGTCTTCTTATGTTGTACATTTACTCTAAAAGTGTCTTCTTATGTTGTAAAGGTATTCTAAAAGTGTATTATGTTGTACGAGTACTCTAGAAGTATACTATTTTGTACGAGTATTCTAGAAGTATACTATTTTGTACGAGTACTCTTTCTACATATACTACTCTTGTTTCAACAGAAGTTGCAGCAGATAATTCAATAATTCCCACCAGTTTCGAATGGAAAAGAGTAAAATGAAGATGTACTGGAGACTAAATAATATACTGAACAACAGATAAAATAATTTGTGGCTATTAATTGTATTTCAAATTTCATGATTGTTTAACATAAAACCGGCAAGTTCTGATCTCTACATGCGTACATTAATAACAGCCATGCCAGATATAACTATGCAGTGCTGGATTAAGGCATTCCATGGACCTATGCACTGGAAATATGAAGCCCCCGCCCCCCCCCCCCCCCATAAAATGTGAAGCTAAAAAAGACAATATTAAAAGCTAATATGGTGAGAAAATACTATAGTTGCCGTCATTCCAAATCAAAATACTCGTACATGCAGATCGAAATGGTCATATATAATTCAATCAATTTTATCATGTACAATAATTTGAATTGTTCTGGTGCCCCTGTTGAGCTGGTACTTAAGTGTCACGTTGTGGGAGAAAATTTGTTAACAGTTCCTGTGCATGTTTATAAATGTCTTCTGATAGAACTAGTAATTCAAAGTACTTTAGGTAATGTGAATACATGTTATATAATATTATAACTTTGGACCGATTCTGAAACAAAGAAACTACCTGTCTGTGAATTAGCTATTGTGTTAACTTCAAATTCACGGTTACTTCCTGTGAAAAACTTTCCGCAAGGCGAGAAAGTCTGTTTGCTTGCAATTAGCAGTGATGTCACCAGTCGGCTTAGGCTTGGAGTCGGAAACCCGACATTGTAACACCTCTGTGATACCATCCCAGACCGCTTTCAAAGAGACCACCGCTATCCAATCAGAACTAAGATAATCGAATTTTGGGCGGGTTTCTCACGCAGCCAGACATTATTCTGTTTAATCCATGGTGAAAGAATCAGTGCATGCCTCCTCTAATTTAGGGTGACCGAGCTAGACAGCACAACAGTGATGGAATTCAACACTGCGAAACAGAGCGCGCAAAGCGTGCAAGGCGAGGTGCCAACATGGCTGCCAGCCATAGCAGTGATCTCTGCTTCAGCGCTAAGAGCCATTAAAGCTCTTCGCAAAAAAACAAGCCTCTAATTGGAGCTTGAGAGCTGGGACTAAAAGAACAACTATACTTCTAGTCTGGGATTCAAACATGGAGGGAGAGGACCTAATCGGTGGAGAGGGTGACTATTGTTTAGCTAGAAGAAAAAGTAGAAACTGGAGACATAAACAGAGGAGGGAACCCGCCATTAATAAAGCGGCTAGCCACTCTGATACCCCGGCTACTAACTCGAGCGGAAAACAAGGACATCAACACCCGATACATGCGCACCAAATGATTGGAATTTGTACAGCTACCCAGACTAGCAATCAGCAGCAAAGAAAACTGGAGGATGCAGAAACGCAGATAGAAATTACCACCAAGGATGCTAACATTATTACTGAGACTCAGTCAGAAATGGAAAAAGAGCACTCAGAAGAGATAGCAGCGGAAGGAGAGAACACTGTTGAGGATAGTGAAGAGGAGATAGTAGAGCCGATTACGATTGAGCAGCGAGCAGAAGAACTGGATCTGCAGGACACTCTGAGTGACTCCAAAAATGCCAAGAACTTTATCAGCACTGTAAGGTACATGGCCTGGAGATCTCTTTGGAAGAAGAAGAAACCTACCCAAAAGCAGTGGTTGTTCGCTCAGTATATACTATCGAAGTACTATCCAAAAGCCTATGAAGAATCGCAGCTCACTGACCTGGTTAGTTTCGCTCAAGCGTTAACAGAAACGCACGACTATGAGGCATTACCAATAGAGGTGTATGAGGAGCGACATACAGCGGCTGCGACCTGGAATTATGAAAACCGCTGGAAGACCTTCAGATTGCTGCCATAGATTGTCTCATAAGGGAGAAATCCCAACATAGGGGTTTCATTCTGACCCCGAAAGCCCTTTTAGGCGAATAACTCTGGCCCTGAAAAGAAACGGACTGGAAAGCTGTGAAATAACTTATGGAATGTGATACTAATGGAGATCACAACATTTTAATGCTACTATAAGCCAAATCGATTGGTTAAATGTTTTTGAAAAATACAAATAGTACATGAAAATTATATAACTGAACAATAGGTAAATTCACAACTCAGAAATATTTTATTCGGATGTCACTCTCACATGTTTGGCATTAGGTTAGGGACAGCCTGATAGATCGGAAACTTGGCACGGATTTGATATAATTGTAAATATTATAAGGTTGCAGCCTCGGTTGTGGAAGGAGTCCTTCTGGTGCCTTGCTTTCGGTTGCTTGTTTGGGAGGCATTCTCTTAACAGCAGTTAAAGGTAAAAATCAAAAAGTACGCAAACGCGTACAGCCCAACCGGTCGCACATCCCAAAAGGTGCTCGTGAACTAAATCCTATATATATATATATATATATATATATATATATATATATATATATATATATATATATATATATATATATATAGTGCACGCCTGGACAATGGCGAGAGCAGATCGTAGGAAGTTGGAGACACTAGACTGCACTCCAAGTGCCGACGTTGTGCGCTCGTTAAAAGGGCGGGAAGTTACTCTAGGAACTTCGGACGAGATTGGAGCAAAGGCTTCTGAGGTCAAATATCTTTGTCCGAATCTGTCTCACTTCCTAGCTAGGTGTGGTAAGATTTGTGCATTATTATGTGCATTTAATTTAGTAGAAATTTAATCTTTCATGTATAGCTGATTTATCAAAATGTCGTAATGTAGTTGATAGCGAATTAGTAATTTTGAAGATTAATGCATGTGGTTGTTAGCATAAAATTGAAGTGAATGTTGTAATCTACTAAGATGTTGCATCGTGGTACAGAACTGAATTTAATAGTGAGTAGTTAGACCTTGTACTTGTTTGTATTTGAATATTTAGTTGTGGATTTTGCCGAATTAGGCGTTGTGGGCCTTGTGCACGTATAATTAGGAATTTATATTTTTATGTGTCTTTATAATTTGTAAGGTAGGCAAAGCGTAGGAATATTGTTGATATTGATAGTTACTATATAGAGAATTAGGTATATGCGTGTATGTATCAGAAGTCGTCATATTGTTGTTGTTATAGCCTTTATTATAGAACAAGCGTGTGTGGGATATATATATATATATATATATATATATATATATATATGAGTGTATGAGTTAATTTAATTATTCAATTGCCATTATGCTCAAGAAAGATCTGTGAGAGTGTGTTAATTATCCTGTGTTCGAACAAGGAGGCACAGCTGTACGTCCCTTCTAATCCACATCAAGCTTTCCGGGTGGGAACGGACGCCACCCGAAAATCAGAGAGGAGAAGACGTGAAGAGCACGTAAAGATAAGCTGTTGTGAGAGGAAGGAGGCCGAGAGAAGGGAAACAAGGGTACCGGAAGTACCGACAAAGAGAGCCACGAAAGGAATACAAGGTGGACGTTACAGATGAGTAACATAGAAGAGACACAGGAAGGAAACACTCTCACCTTTAATTTCGCGGGATGAAATAATAGGCAATTTGGATAGGTCGTGGATTGACTGGAAGCAATTGCAATGAAAAATTGTCCTGTAATTGTGGAATACTGTGATTTAGTTTATTAAATTGCTATACTTTCACTTATTAATTTTATATTTTAAAACCTAGACCGTCGGCTTTGCTGACTGGAGGCTCGGAGCTATTTAACTTTTATATTGTCGTCCTTCTCAGGGGTTAGTGATAATTCAGTAGGAGGCATGTGACATCAAGAAAGTGCTTAGTGTGCTTAATCGGTAATCCGGTACTGTCTGTCAACAGAACCCCCACACCAATGGACCAACCACTTACTTCATGGCATAAATTTATGAGATGTATGTATATCTCAGTATACAAAATCCAGTCTAAAGCTACTACATAATACTGTATCTTTTACAAATTGTACGAGGACTTATGACAAATCTTGATCTAGACCAAAACACACTACATAATGCTTTACATTTCTTGACCACCCTTTACTCAGTCTCTCAACAGACTCTGTCCAGGCCAACTTGATAATCATAGTATTGTATACATGATTCGACAGTTCTCTTTTGCAGTAGCTGTGAAGAACCAGTCACATGGGCTGCTAGGGGAATATTGTTTTAAGCATATGATTCCTGGTGTATAGCAAAGTGCGAAAATATTAATTGCAAATCGTATGAACATTTTGGCAACTGATTCTCAGTCATTGATCAAAAAACAACAAAAATTGAAAACTTGATATCTCCCTGAGAACCGTATATTTCTGTAACAAGCTACACTTGTTAAAAACCGGAGATTCATGGTGACATATAAAGGTCCAAAAATGGGAGGGGAATTAACATCGTAGTCAGGAAAGCGATATTTACTTTTAACGTACGTGATCTTATAATAATTGTTGTTGTTGTTGTGGGCTTTAACGCCATTTTTCAGCACACGATAGGCTATACATGACGGCCAGTATTAATGGTGGAGGAAGAACCCGGGAAAACCCCGGAAAGAACCACCGACCCACGAGAAGCTACTGGCAAGCTTTCTCACATACTAACATTGGCCGAATCCAAGACTCGAACCCACGCAGACAGAGGTGAGATGGCAGTGATCCGTAACGGAGAGCGCTTTAGACCACTCAGCCACTGGGGGTCCCTATAATAATTGTGAAAATATATTGATCAAAATTTAAACCAAAGCCGGGAAACCATTAGCGGTAGTGCTTACTACAAGATACGTGAATAAGATAATAAAAATGACGAACTGAAGAGATCACTAGATCTTCCCTCCAAAATGAATTTCCATACCTCATTAGTGGCAGATTTTAACCTACTTAGTTTTGGTTGGGCCACCATAAGTCCTAAGTGAGCTTTCTATAAGGTTTGTATTGAAACTTTCAATGACCTTAACCTTGAACAAATGATTACAGTTCCCACAAAAGGCCAAGCATTAGACAACAACTTGACTCTTCATAATATTACCCATTGTAAACATTTATCATAATTATACTGTTATGGAAGTATATATAATGTTGGCTTGAATCAAATCTTTTTCTAGACAACAGAAGTAAAACAGACTTAGGAAACGTAGAAAACTTGAATGGTATACAGGAATATCCATTATATTTCTTGCCTATATTATTGACCTCAAATCTACAATAAAATTGTTTGTAGACTATACGACTATGTGTATCACAATAACTCAGCAGAAAAAAATAAATTATAAGCTCTCCAAAATGACAAAACTGGAAAACTGAATGTGAAATTGGGATATGGAATTCCAAATTTTTTAAACATGCTACAGTTGCTAAATTGGAGACCACTTGACCAGTAAAGAATGGATAGAATGCACCTCATATTATAAAAACCCAAATCATCAATGTCTTTGTAACTGTTCCCACAGGAAACTAATTTTTTTACAAAGACAACCCCGTAATTGCCATAACGTTGACTATATACTCCTACAGATTATTATAAATACTCCTGCTTCCCAAAACAGTATCTGGAACTCTGTACCTGCACGCAGGAAGTTAATAGCTACACCTGGCAGTTAGCCACGTCTATTATACCTATCATAATTTCATCCATATTTCATCTATATAAAAAAATTCACCATATACATAACCATTCTATCACTTCTTTTATCTATGATAAACACCTTTTTGTTCCTTCATACACTTATCAGAACTTTTTCCACTATTATGATTGCCGCAGATGTGCAGCGACAAGAGCTTCAGAAATGGGTTATACAGTACTGAAAGATAGAAAGACTTGCATTTTGACACTTAAATCTAGGTGTGGTCGCAGCACGGGTTAATCGTAGCCTTTTGCCATCTGGACATCAAGTGTATAGTGTTGATCAGAGTTAAATATAATATAAGTAACTTCAAATATGGATCTACTTACTGCAGCCGGTTCGGTGTCACGGGAACGGTTGGTTCCCTGTTTTTAGCCCTCATATTCAAACCATCCCGAAATCTAGAACTACCCACCTTGTGCTCATGCACTGGTCAGAGCCAGCCGATTATTCAGGATACTTTGAATCGGTCAACTTGTGCTAATTTATTACATGTCACATAAAATATAGATGAGTTTTATTACTGGATAATCTGTGAATTTTGTTTTCCTTGACAAGTAATATGGATTTACAGTACTACTGCCACAGAAAGTATTTGTTTTGACTCATTTGTATTGTAACGCAATTCATATAAGTGTGTTCCACGCTGAAAATAAAGTAGAATCGCGTACTCTGCGACTATAAGAAACTAAGCGCACAATATATAATGCATATGATCCCAAAAGGTGATGGCAGAACATTTTTAATATTGATTATCTTCGTTTATACGTATTCCGATGGACTGGTGATTCAATTAGCGTATATTATACGGTTATAAATATTGGGTTTTTTCTCCAATTGCAGCGAAGTCAACCACATTTACTCAAACTCCGTAGCTAACTACAGTACCATTGAAAATCACTTCTACATTTGATCCCTGAGTGAACAAGTTGGGTGAGTGTGTTTATGATTGTATGGTGACGGCAAAAAAGGGTGCACCAAGTGGGCTAAATGCAAGCGTGCAGTAGACAGCGATGATGAGAAAATAAAGGTGCTCAATGAGTTAAAAGAAACGGAGGAGAAAAGACGAAAGCCAAGAAGGATCAAGAAAAAGAACAGTTGTGGAAAGAGAGAAGCGAAAGCTGATTAGAAAGTGAAAAGGTCAAGAATGATGCTGCTTAAAGTTAATTAAATAAAATATTAATTTAAATTTCTAAAATTTGAAATCCAAACTGAGCAAGGAACACAGTCTGATTCTTAACCTGCATCACCTTCTTGGAAAAGGAGTCTTTTTCTGATGCAAAAGGCATGAACGATAAGAAAAAGAAAAGTGCAAAATAGTTTAACAATTAATCAAAACATTAATATCAATCAAGCTTTAGCCATAGCCATCCATGTACGAAAAAGAACAATTCCAAGCTAACAATATTCAGTTGCTTAGCTAATTCGGCAGATTATGTGAAATCTATACAAAAGTGATCTATTCTCACTAACAATTTGAATATGCAAGTGATTCCAAAATCTTTTGAAAATTTGGAAATGAAAAGTTTTATTGTTGCGGAATTTGTGCCAGTATCAGATCCCAGTATTTCCACAGTAGAAAGAATAAGCAGAATAACATATACAAAAGAGAATAGTTTAATAGTTAGCTAGCGCTGAATTGAAAGCTCGAAACATCTGGTACGTTGTTTGGCTCAGACAAACTATTGAACTAGACAATCACAAATGGCTGGACGATCCTCAGAAAATTGAAATCCCAACAGAAAGAACAAACCCAGTAGAATCATATCTAAAAAAAATAAAAGGAGTGTAAATACATCTTGAATCTTCTGAAAGGAAAGAATATTGTTTTGTTCTGTGTACCAGCGCAAGAAACTAGCTTCATTGAGAAAACAAGCCACAATATTGGCCAGGCGTATTTAATAAAACAGCATATACAAATATACCCGATAGTACTCTTTCTAACCAAATTCAAGAGGCTTACAAAAGTTACTAGGCTTCCGACATAATCTGACTGTGCTGTGCTCAGCATCGTAAGAACTTAAATACCCATTTACAAAAAGGGTAATGCAGAAAAAAGTAACACAAAAAACACAACAGAATCACAAGGAGTGTTCTTCTGTCTTCTCTTGTATGAAATCTATCGTGTGCTTTTCTGTAAACAATGATAATTCCTACACGCAGTTTATTTTCCCTAAATGTTTGAAACACAGTGATAAATCGCCGAATTATTTGTCTTCAACGAATTTTCTTGCTTAAACAATTAGCTGTATACGACTTACAGACGAGGAAACAGAAGTAAAGGTTGTATGCAATCCAAATTACTTCCTAGACATAATTTATCTTCATGTAAATTAAGTATCAGTCACAACGCTTGAAAAATATGCCATGTTTCTACTTTATAGTAGAAGTTATCAACGTTTTCAGGTTTTTGTACATGAATAGGTATCTTTATCATGCAAATACAATTTTCAGTGGTGTAGAATTCCCAATAATATCAAATTAAATATTCAATGTTTAAGAGATCTGTTATATGACTTACTCAACGTTCGTTTCCCCGTTGTCTTCAAAGAAATAAATCACATCCCTAAAGATCTTTTAATTTAGAAAACGTTGGTATAGCTACATTGTACACAGACTGCATTTTGAAATATTTTCAAAATAAATTCATAAAATGATGATATTTTTTGGCGCTTTCAAGAAAACCACTTATGGAACTGTATCTCTTGAACGCGTTACCCCCCCCCCCACCCCGCATAAAAAAGAAGAAAAAAAAAACGCGGAGAAACAAGAGTGATACAGGATTTAATGTTCCAAAACAGCATGTTACGAATGGTTTTATTTCATGATACGAATATTTAGAAGATACGGTCAATCTAGCGTATCTAAAAGTAGATGATTAGTTAACCTTCTCAAAAAGAACGGTAGAAATTGTTTTGGGGGTCCAAACGGATTTAAGCAAAGCACCAATTGGTCTAAGGGTATTTAGGACGTAGATAAAGGCAAATGCCAATTGGTCCAGGTGTATTTACGACGTGAATAAAGGCAAATGAAAATTGGTACAGGTGTATTTGTGTATTTACGACATGAATAAAAACAAATGCAAACTGGTCCAGGTGTATTTACGGTATCAATAAAGGCAAATGCCAATTGGTTCATGTGTATTTAGGACGTGAATAAAGGGAAATGCCAATTGGTCCAGGTGTATTTATGGCGTGATTAAAGGCAAATACCAATTGGTCCAGGTGTATTTACGGCGTAAATATAGGCAAATGCTAATTGGTCCAGGTGTATTTACGGCGTAAATAAAGGCATATGCTATTGGTCCAGGTGTATTTACGGCGTAATTAAAGGCAAATGCCGATTGGTCCAGGTATATTTACGGCGTGATTAAAGGCAAATGCCGATTGGTCCAGGTATATTTACGGTGTGAATAAAGGCAAATGCCGATTGGTCCAGGTGTATTTACGACGTTACTTGTTTGAATACTCTTGAAAAAAAATCATAATTACATTGACACTGTTCAATCAGTGGGATTATGAAGCACAACATACGTGTATCAAAAAGTTACAAATACCAATGTATTAATTATGTTTAAAAATTTGAATATGTATATTGAATTAAATTATTTACAAAATTTAGTAGGCAGACAATGTATCGCCGATACTCGTTTATAAGTCGAGTCAAACTGCGAACAATAAAGATCCTGATCTGACGTAGTATAATGCGCCTGTAGATCAGGTTCTATGATGTTTGTTCGACTGATTACTTCTAATAAACTGCACAGACCCAGATCTGCTGGAGCATTATGCGACGGCAGATCTGCGTATGTGCAGTTATCAGTTGGACTCGACTTATAAGCGAGTTATGACGGTATACAGATTCTGCTTGTTCATACTTGGATCATTTTTTGACAAATGCGATATCAAGAACCCTGTAAACAAAGCATGAACACCTACTCAAAGAATTGTTTCATTTTGCTAGGATTGCATGGTAGTGGTACTGTTTATCACAGTTACAGTGCCATTTGAAATATCAAAGTACAAATTGCAAGAAATTAGAGATTTGACATCATTTAGTACGCGCGCACGCATGGGGGGGGGGGGCGGGTAACCCAAATGAATACGGTTGCGTATTGGGGGCGGTCTACTGATAATGTAAGTACCCATAATAAATGGGGGGACCTGGATAATAATTTGTCTAATATGTCACCTGTTCGACTAAGTTCGGTCGGCGTTTGAATCTTAGCGAACACTATACGAACTTTTTAAAGTTATGCAGCTTGTTTCTTTGATGTAGCCAGACATTCAACGTCAGTGGACTGTTTTATTAAACACGTTAATATTATTAATCCTTTGTCGTTTCTGCGTGGATTAAATATAGGCAGTTCTATAAAATTGGGGAGGGGGGTACGTCAAGTGTACGTACGCAGGTGGGGGTGGGGGTGACAAAAGTACGCATGTGTACAGGGAGGGGTCAAGCTTTGCCAAAATTTTGCGTACGTACTAAATGGATGGTCCATGAATTGCTTGTTTTGTAAATATAGAGTTACCCTGAAAGGAAACTCATTGGTTGGAATTTTAAATTAAGTTTTTGTTCACTCTAGACCGGGATGAATTTTCGTATCTACTCTTCTGACTTGGTTGAGAATCGTTAATACCTTTTCTCAGAAACCACATGTTATTCATGACGAGGTGCGAAAGGACTCTCTTTTTGATTTTTGGTGGAGTAAAGTATTACCTGTATAAAACGATACACCTATGCTAGCAACATATAAACTCAAAAAAATAAATGGAAACCTACTTGTTCTATTGTATCAAATTCAATGGGAATCCTATATGTTGTCTTGAAACAAGATGAATGGGAATCCAGTCCAATGTGTTGTATCAGATTCAATGGGAATGCAGGCTAATAATGTGTTGTATACATCTGAATGGGAATCCAGTCTATTGTGTTATATCAAATTCAATGTGAATCAAATCTGTTGTTTTGTATCAAATTCAATGGGAATCCAGTCTATTGTGCTGAATGAAATTGAATGGGAATCATGTCTATTATGTTGTATCAAATTCAATGGGAATCCAGTCTATTGTGTTGAATGAAATTGAATGGGAATCATGTCTTTTATGTTGTATCAAATTCAATGGGAATCCAGTCTATTGTGTTGAATGAAATTGAATGGGAATACAGTCTCTTGTTTTTGTATCAAATTCATTGGGAATCATATTTATTGTTTTGTACTGAATTCAATGGGAATCCTGTCTATTGTGTTGAATCTATTTGCTCTAAATGCAATTCCTAATTCTACCAAATTTTGGGGTTATTATGCACAGTATTTTTAGGAGATCCTTTAAATATATTTCTTCTGTCAAAACTTATCTTGGGGGAATCGGAACAATGCATTTCATTCTGGGTTTTGATTATCTTTGGACTTTATGAAACATAAAATAGAGTATATATCGGTTTGTCTGACTAGGATTGGTTAATAATGTAAGTTATGCTTTAGGGGGGAAAAAGAATCTTTTGAGAGCTATTCCTAGTTGCAAGTGATTTGTTTTTAGAAACATTGTTTTATTGATGGAATGTCAGTTCTTTAACAGTCTTGAGTTTGGAGCACTCATTACTAAAATTAGCACCTGACTCTTTGGTGCAGAATTGAAAGCACATGTTTCAAACACATGCTGGTCCAGAAAATGCGACAGCTCATATCCTTTCCTCTACACAGAAGCTGACATCCAGGTTTCATCTATACTGATAAATATAGGTTTGATCACGAGCACTCAAAACATTTAAGTTATTGATTTTTTAATATCATGGTGTTTGCCTAGGTTTACAGTGGGAATTGAATTAGTAACGTGAGTCCTTAAGTGAATGGCGAGCATGGCGGTTTACACACCAAACATTTAGGCCAACTATATTAATTACATAAGCCGGGCCACGCTGTCAGCATGGCGGCTTGGGCCTCGCAGACTATAAGGCTGCTCGAATGGCAACAAAACTCCCAACATGCAATGAAAATACTCTTTATGAATCTGATCTATCTTTTAATAGATGTGACAGCCAGTTATTTAGGTAAACTCGAATGAAAATATTGCATACCCAGTCACACTGTGTCGAATAACAGTGAAAATGAACACGTATTGATAGCTGGTGCGGAGACTAGGCTGACTGTAGTGTTACGAGAGTTATTCTTATTTTTCTACAAAGTATAAAGTTTCAGGTGAAAATACGTATGACTTATCTTTGAATGGCCTTTCGCCACGTGTTTGGGACGTATTCCGCGTTTGATCTGAGTGTTTGTGCGTAGATTTTACCATTGAAGTCTAATGAGTACATGATTCTCCTGCAGTGTTTGACTTATCTCCTTTTGACCACGCCACGAAGACGGGTGGGGTGGGGGTGGGGGGTGATTTAAAAACAGATCGATAACGAAAAAAACGAAAACAAACAAACAAACAAACCACTCTATATAGTTTAAAAGCACTTTAATAGATTGTGTGGCCAATAAGTAGTATTGTGGACGGCGAGCTTATATTTTTTTAACCTTTCACAATCATTCCTGGAAAAGGATGTAGAAAAATTATACAAATAAGAAACAATTATTCCTATATACCAGATCGAGGCGGTAGTACCATGAATCTGTTAATAGTACTTTATTAGTGAGGGTTCCAAATGGGTACTGAAATCGCATACTCAGTGGTGTAAATCATGACTTTGAACACACACACATCTTACCCCCCCCCCCATCGGATACCAACATATTACTCAGATAATTCAGCCCCTAACATGTACTGATACAGACTGAAAGTTTAATCTTTTGTCAGCATCAGAACAGGTTTGGGGATAATTATTGGGCTAGCCTTGCAATGATGACGTAGCCTCAACGTCATCGAAGTAGGGGTACCAATATGGGTACTAACACTAGCCCACATTGTATGGGCTCTCGTGGCGGTAGTTATGCCTGTGCTTAATTAAATGTTCTGTGTGGTCAAGTAAACATTGAATTTTTACCTAAAACCCATTTTTTCTCACCCATTGCAACCGCAGACATATTATGCAGATTCTTGTTTCTACATTATACGGATATTTTGTTGTTGCCAGGATTAAAAAAAATAAAAAAAATAAAAAAATAATTTTCAGCTCTTCCCAGATGTCATTATATTAAAAGTCACAGGTCATGTAGTCATTCCACACGGACGATTTCACTAATGGGTGTCATGTTTTAGAATTTTATTCTACATATCTTTAAGTGGCAAGTATTCACTTCATTTTGGATTTTTATACATCCACATTCCTTTGGAAGGTTTTTATTTAGACTGCCCGAGAAGTGCATACGACAAAATCAATGTTAAAGTACGTAGATATTTTTGGACGAAATGAACCTAAAGGTATGATCCATAACAATGTCACCCGCTGTGATGTCACTATGAAAGCTACACATATTGATAAACAAACTTGCACTACCCTACAGTGTGACGATTCCATTCAACGTGCTCGTTTCTTGACCAGAGTGTCGTACATGGTCACCATTGTAAACGTCCATAGCGATCGACAATTTTTGTCTGGAAGCTTCTTGATGCAATTTAAGGCGCAGATAATTCAATAATCAGAAATGAATAGACTTTAAAGAAAATTAGTGTTAAATTTTAGAAGAACAAGTTATACTTGATTTAAAATGAGTAAATATGCATACATAACCAGTATGACTTGTATTGATTGATTACTTGGATTTACGTTGCGTGCGCCCAAAAGGGTATGTGTGACGGGTTTATTCCCGCACAGCGGGATGCTAAATGTTCCTAAGGGAAGGAATTAGTGCCACATCCCACTGACGTTTATTAGCTCAAGGAGCATTGCTAATTTAGCCGTCAGGTCGTAGGACTATATGTCCCTAACCACCCGAATGAAGGGCTTTTATGAGTGGGAATGGACCCAAAACACACTAAAATTAACTAAGAGTTGTTTTCAGTCATTGACTGTACTATGTGTCGACCCAAGCAGTATTGGTCGCAAAGATGACGTCACATCGGGACACATAACTTTGGGCGGGTGGAAATTGTTCCACATCTCCGCCGTTATACGATGTCTGTGAGAGGCAAGAAGGCAAGAAACTCGGCAAGCCAGGCATGGATGTCGTACACTTCCAAGAACGCCAGCCCCTACTAAGTCAAATTTGGTCTCTTGTATTATAATTTTGTTCTCCCAAATATGCCGTAGTAAATCAAATTACAGGTAACTAATTTATAATAACAATAACAATAATAACAACAGGATAACAGATTTATCGCTACAAACACAAAGTTTTGGTAAACATGTGTGACCCCTCTGGGTCAGCTATTTTCTAAATTGAATGCTACAGTTCAAAACATGCTACTCTTCACAACATAAAGATAAATAAGTTGGCTAACAGTACGCGCGGTTTCTGTCAAATAGAGAACGGACTTCGTGCATTGATTATTTACAGTTACAGTTACTCTAGCCCGTCATTGTCAATCAGAAAAAGGCATATATGTTGAGAATCAACTATTTATCAGAGTAAGTAGATCATTTGAACCTTGCGAGTGACTGGACTATTCTTGTACGGGAAGTTGACTATTATTGCCTGGAATTATTTCGTTGCTAACGGCTAGGAGACAGGTGACTCCGGTAAGTGTAATTTAGGGCGATGCCTAACTTTTATAAACTGTAAAGTAAAGAACTAAATAAACAGAGGACAACCGAGATTAACAGACATCCAATTATTATAAAGTATAGCTCGATTATAAACAAATTGAAAATAGGGCTAACATTGCACTATATTTACAGCCCCCCCCCCCATGGTAAATTACCCACAAATCCTTTGTAATTTCAAAGCGAATGCACTTAGTACCCTTTATATGAAAACTTAGTATGAACACTGGATACAGTGTCCAGGACGGTCATGATAAAAGAGGGTTTTCCAGACATGAATCGATATTATATATATATATATATATATATATATATATATATATATATATATATATATATATATATATATATATATATAAATCTTTCAAAAGCTGACATACACTGATGAATCCTGAGCAGGGCCGTAGAGAGCAATCACGGGCCCTGGGGTAAGAAACACCTGGGCCTCTCCTATTTCTTGTTCAAACAAAAAATTTCTTTTATAAAATTAAAAAGTGTTGTTTGGCCTGGGCCCCCTTACAGGCCCGGGCCCCAGGGATATATCCCCAGTTGCCCCCACCCCCCTTGTTGGTCTTAATACTGAGGCATATATTTTGATGATATACAAAGAAAACAATTCTTCCATTCTTCCATTTTGGCAAAGAAGCAATTAATGAAAATAAAAAGCTGTATAAATACCTGGAAATTGTTCTTTAAATTCCTTTGTATTCTAAAATGGACATTTATCATGTGTTCTTGATTTAAGTGCATAGCTACAATATTCTTTAACTGCAGATACCCCAGTCAGGTCTTTTGTGTTACAATGTAAATATACCACCCTCACATTCTTTTCTTGCGTAGACTAATTGCCAGGGTTCCGAGTTTTTTTGGGGGGGTATACAAATATGTGTACTTTAGGAAGGACACTCAGTCAGCTTGGAGAGAGAAAACTGAATCAAATAATTGGTGTGATGAGATTGAAGAAAATTTGGCCTATTATTTACAGCTTGTCAAGACAGTACTTTAAGCTACTTTATTCATCTTGTTTGCATTCTATTAGTCTTTATCTATAGTTAATTTATAGAGTTTTTCATACAGTTAAATATCATCTTACACATTGACAGTCATGAGATAAGACACAGTATTATATCCTGTGAACAAAAGTTACCAGGTGTATTATTATGCTGGCGAAGGAACGGGTTTTCTAAATCAAAACAAGTTTGAGCAAACAGATTTCACTAGACGAACTGGTATTCATGTGGTGATCAGCAGCTCCAAGGTTAAGGTCATTCATTGCAAGAACTAGATTTTGTCAATGCATTTTTCATTTCCATATGATAAGTTTAAGCAAAGAAATTTCATTGTAACTTTTAGATACAAGTATGCAAGTGTAACTTTATAATACAAGTGTACAAGTGTAACTTTATGATACAAGTGTACAAGTGTAAATTTATGATACAAGTGTACAAGTGTAACTTTATGATACAAGTGGACAAGTGTAACTTTATGATACAAGTGGACAAGTGTAACTTTATGATACAAGTGTACAAGTGTAACTTTATGATACAAGTGGACAAGTGTAACTTTATGATACAAGTGTACAAGTGTAACTTTATGATACAAGTGGACAAATGTAACTTTATGATACAAGTGTACAAGTGTAACTTTATGATACAAGTGGACAAATGTAACTTTATGATACAAGTGGACATTAGTGTAACTTTGAGATAAAAGTGGACGAGTGCAACTTTGTGATACAAGTGGGCAAATTAAGTTTTCTAACCCTGTTTTTAATAGTTGTACTTAGGTGTGAAAAGATAGATCTTGCATTTCGGTTCTGTACAACAACTTCATTTCTCTTAGCCAGCTTTCATCCCTACCCACTTTCCTGAATTTTAGAGCTTGTAGGTTGAAGGTTAGTTACAGTTAAAATCAGAGTTCATCCTTAATAATTTGGAAAGATTCTGTACTTGTGACTTCTTTAGTTCCCCAGAAAATAAACACCTTAATTGAATTTCATTTTGGAGTCAGCTTTTATAACCTTCCAGGAGAAGTTATAAGTTATTCTACTGTTACCCACCTGGTTGGTCACTTTGGTATTTTATTATGCACTTCAGGTAAGTTAGGTTAATAATAAATATATGCAGGGATTGGTCTGCTATACTTATTGGGCTAGACATCCCCAAGGACAAACCTATATAACAGTTTTAGCTGTACTGGTCATGAACAACATGCAATGGACCAATAACACTTACTGAATGGCATGTTGTTCATTATGAAAAATAGTGCTGCTTAGACATCCAATATGGCTGCCATGACAGCCATCTTGAAAATCATGTAATTGCTTCTCCTTCTGAATGGATGGTAATGTCAACATGAGGTTTTACAGAGAGACTTCTTATGATGTTTAATTGGTCCAAATGAGAATGGTTCAGCTTGGAATTCTAGTATGGTCAACACAGTGGTGATTTTGAAACTCTTGTTTTCGCTATCCCTAAATAGTTCATTGTCATACCAAAATGGTGTTTTCAGTGACAGACTCTAAAAAAAAATGGTGTTGATCTGACATCCAATATGTCCACCACTGTGGCCATCTTGAAAATCTGTTGTTGCTTCTCAACCTGAATGGATGGTCATATGAACATGAGGTTTTCATTGAAATATGTCTTGTGATGTCTAAGATTTATCCTAAATGAAAATGGTGCTGATCCGATGCGGCTACCACATTAGCCATGTTGAAAAGCTTGTTATCCCTCCTAAATGGAAAGTTATATTATCATGGAGCTTTCACAGAAAGAATTATTACTGTGTGTAAAAAGTTGGTCATAATAAAAGAATGTATATGCCATTTTGATTTACAATATGGATGGCACTAATTTATAACTCTTAGTCATCAAGAATATTATGGATGTTTTCAAAAGTTCTAAGAAGAAATGGTATTATCTTGAATTCCAGTAAATTCTTTTTGGGTCAGTAGAGCATTGGTCCCTTAGAGGGATTTTTGTTTAATTTGCTATAAAAGGAGCTTTGAAAAACATTGCAGCAAAAATTTAATGAGTTATGAAGGATTGGAGATTTGAAACAAAAAGCCTGTACTTTAAATAGTTTCCCCAAACTCTTATTTTTGATATAAATTTCAATTCCATTGGTAGGATTCATAGTTTTATTGTTGGAATTATCCTTGATACGGGGCTTACATACACACACACACATCAAGAAGACTTAGTAGGAAAATCTGTTCACTGGAATTAATCAAAATCCTGGATCAGCTAACATTGTGTGCCATTGGGTATTGCACTTTACTCGGATTGCCTGAGGGCTCTCAATAATTCATCTTTTGTGCTGTGCAGAAAATGCCAAGTGAAACTAAATGAAGTAAACTTTAAAAAATTTATGTGTGCTTTCTCATTAGGCACTGAATTTTTCTGTATGTACTGGAATTTAAAAGAGTGCGTATAACAGTTAGTTTGGATGATATAATAGATATACCATATATGCTCCCTTATAAGTCAATTCAAACCACAAACAAAGACCCTCATCTGCCATTGCATAATGCTCCAGAAAATTAGGGTCTAAGTTGTTTGTTTTACTCATTACTCCTTACAAACTGCACAGACCCAGATCTGCTGGTGCATTATATGCCGGTAGATCTAGGTCTGTGCAGTTTGCAGTTGGGTCTGACAGCGATTTACAGTTGGACTTGAGTTATAAGCGAATATATACAGTAATGAGTCAGACAATTTTCATGGGTGGTCTAAGTAGCAGTTTTGTTTAATTCATTCAAAGAGAAAGAAAGACAACAAGAAAATGTTCCTTTTCAGACAGTTTATATTATTTTGTTTACATTTCATTGTATTATTGTCTAGTATTAATAGTTTGAATCTATACCATGATAAAATGTTACCAAATATTGTGATTTATTGATGCTTTGAGTTGATAGAGCTCCACCAGTCTAGCTTGGGAAGTTGGGTGGATATGGATATATAATTTAGTTTGTGGATGGTGACTTAAATTTTATTCCATCTTTGTATGTATGTATGTATGTATATGTATATATATATATATATATATATATATATATATATATATATATATATATATATATATATATATATGTGTGTGTGTGTATATATATATATATATATATATATATATATATATACCCCTTAGTCCAAGTAAGGATTCTGTTGATTTGGAGATCAAAAGCACTAAGGTCAAGATTGCTGTTGCTAAAACTAGAATTTTGGGCTATGCATTTTATATTCTAATAACAACATAAGTTCCAGCTAATGGAATCAAACTAAACATTCTTTCCCTGACCCCAGGGAGAACATTACTGGTGTAGAGGTCATTCGTTTCAAGGTAAGGTCACTGTTGCTACAGATTTTGCATAAGCATGAGACTATAACAGTATTCATAACTATAACAGTATTCATAACTATAACATAATTAATAACGATAACAGTATTCATAACTATAACATAATTCATAACTATAACAGTATTCATAACTTTAACATAATTTATAACTATAACATAATTTATCATAATTGAACACTCCACTTAGACACTGAATGAACCCTGCTGAATTCGGGATCAGTAGCTGAAAGGTCAAGATCACTTACTAAATAGATTTGGCCATTGTATTTTATTTCCTTTCTGCGGTTTGCAGAAAACACATTTAAACAATAAAGCTTATGTTGGCAGGGTATTGTGCCATTCGCAGTGCTTCTGTTGCATGCAGTAAAACTTGCCATAGAAGATACCTTAATTGATAGAAACCATTTTTCATCCATATCAGTCACATGTACCTGTCCATATACTGCCAAATTGTGTGGTTCCCTAAGTGTACTCAGTGGACAAGTTTCACTGTCTTGGGGAAGGAAGTTATTTACATGTCTGCATATCTGAACACATGGTAGGTCTTCTGATTCTTTAAATAATATCCTATATTCACTAGAGATATCCTATATTCACTAGAGATATCCTATATTCACTAGAGATATCTGAGTGCTTCTTTTATGTACACCACATTTTTGGTTGAACAGATTGCATCTGTATCTTTGGAAAATGTAATTCCCAGTTTTCCAGACAAAATCATCATCTCAGTTTTGTCCCGATAAATGTCAATTTACTGTGTAGACAGATATATGTGTCCTCTAGGATCATTTTAAATGTGCATACCTAAAGGCAGAGGCCCACAATAAAATGGACTGGGTAACCCCTTACCTTGAGACTAAATTTGGCCGTTGTTGATGAACCTTGCTCAATAATGTGATTTGATTGGTTGTTAGAAATTGAAAAATAAATGACACATGAATTGACAGGTTAAGCTGAACATTCAGTTGACCATCTATGGCACATGCATTTCCCATCCAGTTCACAAGTGAATGAAGATGATAGCTACTTGCATGGGAAGGACTAGTGCAGTCTAATAGTTGTGATATTTTAATGCAGTATATGTCTAATTTGATTTATAGTCACAAAATGACTTTGGTGTTGCATGGACCTAGCAGTTTTTGTCAGTGGCTGTGGCCAATATAAACTCTGACCTTCTTAAGGTCACCCACTACAAAAATATAACCTCTAAGCATCAGTATCTCAAAGCTCAACAGAGATGGAGAAGCTGAGTTAATAAAAAGATTGGCATGATCAGCTTGCTCCAAAAATGATTACCCCCCCCCCACAGGATGTGAAAATCCCTAAAAACCCATGATGTTTAGCTCCTATACTGATCAAAATTGGAGATATTTCATATATAAGGTTATGACAGTTGTATCACATGTATTATTTTAATGAAGAAAAAAGTATACTTTTAACAGATTTAGATTTCCAACAAAATTACCTACTATTAAAACTTCATTATATAGATAAGAACAGATTTAAAAGAAAATGGTTAGATGCCCATGTGCATTCTTGACCAAACTTAATTTCAAATCTGGCATGTGCAACATGAAATCATACATTCATATCTTGTCAGCAGCCATCCAAACCTGGCATGCACATGTTCTCTAGCACAACATCGTGCATTCCTGTCTGCAGCCACTTGAACCGAGCTTGTACAACATGACATCATGCATTGATATGTGTCAGCAGCCACTTGAACTGAGCTTGCACAACATGACATCATGCATTGATGTGTCAGCAGCCACTTAAACCTAGCTTGTACAACATGACATCATGCATTGATATGTGTCAGCAGCCACTTGAACTGAGCTTGCACAACATGACATCATGCATTGATGTGTCAGCAGCCACTTGAACTTGGATTGTAAAACATGACATCATGCATTGATATGTGTCAGCAGCCACTTCAACTGAGCTTGTACAACATGACATAATGCATTGATATGTGTCAGCAGCCACTTGAACCAAACTTGTACAATATGACATCATGCATTGATATGTGTTAGCAGCCACTTAAACCGAGCTTGTACAACATGACATCATGCATTGATATGTGTCAGCATCCATTTGAACCAAGCTTGTACAACATAACATCATGCAATAATGTGTCAGCAACCACTTGAATCAAACTTGTACAACATGACATAATGCATTGATATGTGTCAGCAGCCACTTGAACCAAACTTGTACAATATGACACCATGCATTGATATGTGTTAGCAGCCACTTAAACCGAGCTTGTACAACATGACATCATGCATTGATATGTGTCAGCAGCCACATGAACTGAGCTTGTACAACATGACATCATGCAATAATGTGTCAGCAACCACTTGAATCAGACTTGTACAACATGACATCATGCATTCATATGTGTCAGCAGCCACTTGAACTGAGCTTGTACAACATGACATCATGCATTGATATGTGTCAGCAGCCACTTGAACCGAGCTTGTACAACATGACATCATGCATTGATGTGTCAGCAGCCACTTGAACCAAACTTGTACAACATGACATCATGCAATAATGTGTCAGCAGGCACTTGAATCAAACTTGTACAACATGACATCATGCATTCATATGTGTCAGCAGCCACTTGAACCAAGCTTGTACAACATGACATCATGCATTCATGTGTCAGCAGCCACTTGAACCGAGCTTGTATAACATGACATCATGCATTGATATGTGTCAGCAGCCACTTAAACCATGTTATAAGACTGCTTTTTTTGTTGTTGTTATATTGTTACATTGACTTAGATTTTTGTACTATTAATTTGAGAAGTCTACTTAAAAAGATAACATGAAAGCTAATGTTGATACCACTTTAAATAAAGAGGGATAAACATGGAGATAACATTTTGGAGGTTTCTACAATCAGAAATTCACCCCATGGATAATCCAATTGAAGTGCTGGCATTATTTCTGTTTGTAAAGAGTAGTGAAGGGGGGCGCTTTACGGACAATGGGAATTAGCATTAAAAACACCCTTGGGTCACTTTACGGACAAGGGAAATTTAACATGGAGAAAAATCGTGGGTCACTTTACGGACAAGGGAATTTAACATGGAGAAAAATCGTGGGTCACTTTACGGACAAGGGGAATTGAACATGGCAATAAATCGTGGGTCACTTTACGGACAAGGGGAATTGAACATGGGATTTTTTTTTTTTAAAAATTTAAAAAATTTTTTTTAAAAAAAGGGGTAGGCAATTCAAAGACTATCTCTTTTCGAGAAATATGGCTGGCCCTGAAAAGGGCCTTTGGGTTTTCTTCTTCTTCTAATTTCTTCTTTTCCTCCACCAAGTTCTTATTTTATCTCCTACACTCTTCTTCTCTTTCTTTTTTTTCTTCTCCTCTTCTTTCTTCTTCTCTTCCTCCTCTTCTTTCTTCCTCTTTTCATTTTCTTCTTCTTTTTCAATTTTTTCATTCCATTCTCTCATCCTTATCCTTTCCTCTTCATCCTCCTTTTCCTCCTTTATTTCTTTCAACAGATCACTAATGATTACCTTCATTTTTCGTAAATTGTTTATCTCCATCTTCACTCTATGGGGACTATATGAGTAGTGATCCTCGTTTAGGTTAACCAACATTTGCTCAAACATTCCTAAATTGTCCATGACGTTTTGCAATTTTTCCATTTTGTTAAGGTGGTTTGACGCCATCTTCTTTGTATTCTTTGCAGAATGGTTTGAACAACGAATACTGTGGGTTCTTATACGAAAAGCGCGAACGTGAAGGAAAACATCCCCTAAAACATGAAATGGATCTTACCTAGATGATGACCCAACATCGCGCGTATGTGAAGGAAAACATCCCCCTACTTTCTCATTTCATATAATATAACCCTAACTATACTCTTCACATACGCTAAGAAACCCATAATTTACTATTCACACAAACTTACTTCACCATTTACAAACACAAACACACTTCCACTATTAATAAAGAGTTAGTGTTTATATTCACACTACTCTACCTACACACATTGGCAAATTAATAGTTATTTCTTTTCTAGAGTATTGGGTAGCCCTGAAAAGGGCTGTTTTGTTTGGAACTTCATGGACACCTGGTTAATGGTGGCACCTTCCAGGCCTGGCGCCACATACACATCTTATCCCCCAGTTACTTTTTACCTTTTGGGGGGAGAGAGCAGAGGCAGGATATGTCGCTTCAGAATCCCAATTTTCACTCTCTGGGATTCTGAAATTTTTTCTTCTCTCCTTTTCCTCCTCCTCTTCTTTATATCTTCTCTCCTCCTCTTCTTTTTTTCTTCTTTCCTCCTCTCTTATCCTTCCCTCCTCGACAATGGCTTCAGCGGCCAGTTCATTTAATATGCGCCTGGCATATTCCAGATGCACATGAAGCTCCAACAGTTTCTCAAGTCTCGTGTTCATTTTTTTTGGTGTTGATCAATCAACAAGGGTAGCTGGACTGCCGAACGAGTTTCAATTTATACTGAAAGCGCGGACGTGAAGGAAAACATCCCCCTAAAAACATAAAATTCATCTTACCTAGATCACGACCAAAAAAAAAAAAAAAACAACAACAACGCGCGGACCTAAAAGAAACACTCGCTCACTTTTTTATGCTACCCATCACTTCAATAGACTATCCACATACGCAAAGCAATCCAATCTAACCCCAAATATACACCTCAAACAGCCCAAAAAAACTAACATCATTTTAATCTACTATCCACACCAACCTACTTTATCACTTATAAACACAAACACACAAACACATACACTTCCACTATTAATAAAGAGTTAGTGTTTATATTCACACTACTCTACCTACACACATTGGCAAATCGATCGTTATTTCTTTTCTTGAGTATTGGGTAGCCCTGAAAAGGGCTGTTTTTTTGTTTTGCTATGGCATTCTTTTAGTTTCTAAGAATGCGATGTCCTCTGAGGATAGACTTTCTGGCAATAGGTCTGCTTCTTCGGAAAGAGAAGAAGAATTCTTTGGTGTCGATACGACAATCGACAAAGCCTCTGTCAGCTTCAGGTTGCTGCTGCTGCTGCTGTTGCTGTTGTTGCTGCTGCTGTTGCTGCTGTTGCTGCTGTCTCTGAAGTCTGTACTTCTCTGTCCATTCTTCTTTCTCCCTGTTCATTTCTTCTCTGAAGAGCTCTTCTATCAGGTCTTCAGTGATTTTTAACATTCTCACATTCTCTATTTCTTCTGGTTTCGGTATCAGACTGTGTCTGACCCTATGCAGATTCACGTAGGCTTCGTTGAGCTTAGCTAGTTTGGAGCACATCTTCTTAGGAGGATGAGTCGACAATGGATGGCTAGACTGGGAACAACCCGGTTCTTAAAGTTAAAGCGCGGACGTGAAGGAAAACATCCCCCACACGGTTTTCGAGCCGCAACGTTCATGAGAGGGATAGTAAGAAATGAAAGAGCATCAATCCAACATTCTTATAGCTAAACAAAAGACAAAGGCATTTTTTCTAAACACAACATTTTTTATTCAAAAATCACTTAACACTAAACAACAACTCTAACATTTTTAACAATAATATAACACTATAACATCAAACATTTTTTTCAAATCACAAACATTTTTTTCTCAATTCACACTCTACTTTAAACAGGGCTGACAACGTTGTGAATGAAATTGTGATTTCCACTGTTGGAAATCATTAGGCCATTGATGGACACTACGTTTCCTAGCTTGAGACAAAAGATAAGCATAATGGTCACAAAACCATCGATCTACTTTCACATCGTTTCTAGCAGAAGAACGAGGATCAAAATGAGTCACTAAATGTTCTAAGGAATAGCCCAGGCTGCGATGATGCAGAAAATACACACAGTACTGTCCACACACCAAGGAATCTGTGCCTTGTAATTTCACATTATTGAATCGGGTGGTTTGAGCATTTCTTCTCATAAAGTCGATGATATCGTCTTCCAAAGGCGGCAATCCGTACGAATCGAAATATTCCACACAGCCTTCTTGAGGAAAGTAGACGGCTACCCAGTGGGTTCCTGGGAGATGACTGTCGTCCGTGTTGATCACGTAAGCTTGATGGTCTTTAGGTTTGCGATGAGGGAGTTCATCTTTAGCACAGACGACAGGATTCCAAGAAGACGTATACGAACTGTGGTTCAAAAGGTAATAAAGTTCCCAGGTATCCATTGATTTGTGTTTGTTTTCTTCTTCTTCACAGGTAATAATAAGTCGTCAATTCGATCCTGACTTTTTGCTTGAAAATGTCTGACGAATAAACGGTTATTCGTTCTGTTTCCTCACTCTGATTCAGGAGAGCTTCGATACGATGGATCTCTTGAGTGGTTAATGGTGGACAAGAATGTTCACGCAAGTCTTTATACCACTGGTGCAACACGTCTTTGTTCGAGATGAGACTCCAAGCTTCGTCCAGATACTCGTCCAATTTTTCTTCTTGACTTAACATCAGGCATTTATCGTGTTGAATTTGACTGGGATGATCGTTTTGACATCCATAGCAATTTTTCTTGATCAATTCCGTCATTTTGTCGACCAAGTGTTTGGCAAAACAGGAGACTAAATGGGCTTCTTGTTCTGGCCATCTCGACTTCATCATGATATCTTCTTTGTCTTGAGATTCTTCTCCTTCCACGGTCTCCTCACATTTCATCTCCAAAGTTTCTCCACTAGGTAAAGAGGGATAACAATCTTCCATGACTTCTAGTAATCTAGAATGACTTCTCTCAAACTGTTGATTTCTATGGTATTATCGAATTCTGCATACAGGATGACGTTCACTGTCTCTGGCAGAGGATTTGCAAACTGAAGTTCCACACGAATCTGGCCGGATTTTATAGGGTGGAAATGTCCCTCGTCGCTGCCTTGGTCTGGAGTGAAATCAAACGCCCACAAAGCATAGCCTCCTGCATAATCTTCGTACGTAATACCGTGACTGGTGTTGGTTCCTAACTGACCGGTGGCTTCGTACAAGGACAAGTACGATCTCAAGTAATTCTTGTTTTTAAAGTCAGGTTCGAAAGGTCGGGTACACAAGGTCTTGCCATCGCGACTGACTTCGATCTTAGACACGTCAAAGTGTTCAAAGTTGAAAGGATTTTTAGCGAAGGCTCCGTTGAAGGCTATATTCTCGACCATACCAACGATCAAACGTTTGGGTAACTGTCCTTGGAATAGATGATCTTCGATCATGGATCGCTGTCCAGCAGGAATGGTGAACGTTTTCACTTCCACTCTTCGTATGGGATATTTGGCGGTCGTTCTGCTCAACGTCTGACTGATGTCGTTTCCCACTTTAGGTAACACTTCCACACGGCGTACGTAGAGTCTGGCTTCTAGGATTTTGGTTTTGTACTCGTCAGCATTACCCAATAAATGGAAAGCGGTACTGCTCCGATTCAGTCTCAGGCGAACATTCACTCCGTTTAGCAAATATTTCTCTTGCAACCACATGTCCAAATGCAAACGGTCCATCAGTTCTAAACTTTTGTCGACTCCTTTGATTCTGTCTCTTCGTTCTATAAATCCCGCATTGTTTTTTTTGGCTGATGGATCAGTTTCGAATGTTTCAAACTCGCCTGTTTCGTCAGCTTCCCATACTACACAGGAATTGAGATGAGTGTTCTTGGCATCTATTCCGTACGTCAAGAGATTTTCCAGGTAGGCACGATAAGGGTAAGTATCCATGCTGCTACTGACCAGTTTGTTATTCAAGTACAAGTCCACTCCACTGAACAAGGAATGCATGAAATTGTTGACGGGAGCTACTGCTTCATCGTCTATAGCACCTCCAGTCTTATCTAGAATTTTGACTTTCAGGTACAAGTAACTGCTATTCAGATCGATGTAATCTTCGGGCTGTCCTTTGATTTCAAACTCGATGGGAGCGGAATCGGTCAATGAGGAGACGGGGTGAAATTCCACCCACTGAGATTCTTGCATGGTCATCATGGTGGGGGGCATGGCAAACAGATCCAGTTCCGTCTTGGAACAAGCGCAAGACTCTCGGTGCATCATTTTTTTGTTCTGTGTCTCAATAATCGAAAACGTCTAAGTCTCGAACGGTTCTTCTTTTCTTGGCCTTTCTCGCTTGAAGTCTGGTGAAAGGGTGTTTTCTTCGTCGTCTCTTTCTGCCTTGTCCTTGCTGAATGCCTGACTCGGTAGCGTGCAGGGCATTTATAGGTGTGTCTCGTCGGCCCAAAATGTCTTTGCCCGTTTGCAGCAAGACATTTTTGCCTGCCCTCATGAAGGCTTCTTTAGGGTTTTGTTTGTCGATGATGACATTTTGGAGAAATTCTTTGCCTTGCGTCAGTGCCGCATCTTTCAAGGCGTGCAATCCGCGTGTCACCATCGGTTTCAACACCGGGGCCACCGAACGAAAGGCCGATTTTAACATATCTCCTAAACCGTGTCCTCGCTGTCGAGCCACCCCTCGGTACACTGGATACATGACTTGCTTACGAGTCGTGAGAGAACCGTTTTCGAAAATGGAGTTTCACCGTGACTTTTCCTTTGGTGAATGGAATATTTTGTCCCAGATCTCCTTTTATAGTAATGTTGACCGTGTCCAAATACGACTTGCTGACCGGCAAATAGTGAGGATGGACAAATTCGCGGTGGACGTGGTAAGTGTTTCCACCTTCCTCGTCAGCGTTTGCGGCAGAATCCACTTTGAAAGGAATGACACGCAGTAACGGCACGGAGGTGTGTCCCACCACGTTGTATTCCACCACATCGGAATACACGAACATCAAATTCTGTCCTTGGTTCAGTTCTACCGGGGTACGAAAATACTGGCCAAAAGTCTCGTTGTCGTAAATGATTGATAATTCGGGGGGTTTTTTTTGTTGTTCTACTCTCTTCCTCATCTCCATGTCACCGCCCAACATGTCAAACAATTCATCACAAAAATAGAAACCCATGATTTTATCCTCAGGAAATTTTATCAGGAAGCGACGAGCTGTTTTGTGGTATTCCAGGGTGACAGTTTTGTTCTTGACATTCTTAAAAGCTTCCCCAAACACGCCATTAAACCTGGTGGCTATGGTGTTGACCAAATGTTGACCACTAAAATAATACCCTTGGGGAACGAACAAGTGATAGATGGTGTACTTTAGATTTTTTGTGCTAGGGGTTTTATGCTTATATTTGCTATGGGTATCCATCCACTGTTGTATTTGTTCGTCATAAACTTCCACATCAAAAACATTTTGATTGGCAACGACATTGAGGACTTGGGTCGGGTGAATCATTTCTACTAAAGCCACTTCCCAATGGGCTTCGTGATCTAAGGGGATGGCTTGAGGTAATTTGGCCGTGTAACAGCACAACGTGTTGTTGGGAAACACCTCCATGGAACTGTCACTGGGTAAGGTTAAGTAAAATTGGTTTTGGTGACTCATAATTCCAGAGTTCTGTGGTTGTCCGAGGGAATATTAGTGGATGTCAGAGGTGTGTCTCCGCCCAAAATGGGGTTCTGGTTGTGGTTGTTGGAGTGGTGACTGGCACTGGCACTGGACACAACGTTCCCGTTCGAGGAGAATTTCAGGGAGGGATTGGGAAGCAGGTAACCGATGCAACTGCTCAATAAAATGGTCCACAATTGTTTGTCTCCTTGTTGCAAACTCAAATTGGCGATGGCTGCCCCGATGACACAATACACCACGAAGATTTGGCAGAAAAAGACGATTTGCGTTTTAGGCACACGTTCTCCACACCACACCCACAAGGGTTGTTTTTGTAAATCTTGCACAGAAGAACTAGGGGAAGAAGGACTGGTCGACGTAGCTGCGTCTGATGTGTGAAAGGGCATGATGGTCACTTCTTCTTTTTATAGTCGATGACTTGCGAAGCGTCGATCCAAGAATCAAAACTGGGTGGATATCCTTTCCAACGTACTTTGACTTCTTTGACACGTCGTTTGCCCACTTTACGGGTTCTGCGTTCGAGAATGCTTTCGATGTCGTACACGTCGTCTTCTTTTTTGGTGACACGTTGTAACTCGGGCAAATAAAACGTTCCTTTGAGCACTTCTCCGTTCATGTCTTCCAATTTATAGACGGCAGGATGACGGCCATGTACTCGTCCAGTGACGCGAAACAGTTCGGTCGTCCAGTTAGGTAAGTAACCTTTGTCGAAAGTGCGTTTGGTTTTGCCAATGCGCACCCAATCTCCTACGGTCAACTCTCCACTTTTCTTGAGGACAGCCCTCGTCGGGGACGTACCGAACAGGCGCTCGAACACCATCACTTCGTTGTCGGGAGTCACGTCTTGCGGGGCACGTCCGATGCTTCGATGGTAAGATTGGTTGTACGCTTGCACCAGGTGCGGTAAGATGTCGATGTACTTCAGAGTGTGGTGATGCGTAAAATATTTCCACATGCGTTCTTTCAAAGTGCGTTGAAAACGTTCCACGATGCTGGCTTTGGTTTCGGGATTCTCGGTGGTAAAAAAATGAATGTCACGTTTCTTTAATTCTTTTTGGAAAGCTTGGTTCAGAAATTCGGTGCCTTTGTCCGTTTGCCATCGAAGAGGGCGACGACCGCTTTGTTTCAACACCCGTTGCAGGGCTCGCACTAACTCGCTGCTGGATTTGGAAGTCAAGGGTACGACCCAGGCAAATTTGGAAAAGACGTCGATGACACAAAACAAATATTTGTAACCACGATTGTAGCTGGCCAAATGAGAGACATCGGCTAAATCGGCTTGCCATTGATGATCGATGCCTTCCACTCGGGTGCGACTTCTGGCAAACTTGCGTCGAATGGGTTTGTGTAAAGTGTAGGTAGCTTGTTCTTGTAACCATCGTTGCACTTGAGGTAAACGGAGACTTTTCAGTCGCGTTTTGGCAGCACGATACAATTTTTGAACTCCTGCGTAACCTGCAGGATGGGAGGGATCGTAGTAAATGCTAGCTAAGACTTTTTCCATTTTTTTGTGTTGATTGGTGTCTTAATAAGGCACCCACTCTTGGAAGAGGCTACTCTTTTTCTCTTGGGGTATTTTCTTGGATTGCAAGGCTTTGCGTGTGCGGCCAGCAATAGGTGTCGAAGAGGAGGAGGATGTCTGAGCAGGGGATATCGGTTCTTGTTTCACTTCTGTCTTCACTTCTGTCTTCACTTTCTTTTTCTCTTGTGAGGAAGAAGGGGTGGCCATCATCTTTTTAATCCATCCAATTCTGGAGGTAGGTGGTGTTGTTAACTTGCGTACTTTTTCTGGTGGAGTTTGAAACCCTTCTTCTTCTTCTTTTCCTTTTTCTGTCTTGGTCACGGGTACTGGTGGTACTGGTACTGGTACTGGTACTGGTGATGGTGCTGGACTTTTCATCAAGGTCTTAAAATCTTTCAGAGTGGGTAAAGCTGTTTCGTCTAAAGCTTTCTGGTGAAAGAGTTGCAGTCTTTGCAAGAGTTGACCGTACTTTTGAGATTTTTCTGTTTCGGACAAATCTTGGCGATCCAGCAAGGATTGCAATTCGTGTTGTAACTGGGACATCTCGCTCAAATTGGGATTGGGAGGTAAATGCGGGGTGCGTTGTTCTTGCCACCGATGGTATTCCATCCATCGTTTGTAAGGCACTAAAGCTAGTTTTCGTCCTTCCATGGGGTTGTCAGGGGTGAATTCTGAGATCTTGGGACTTCCGAAGGCCTTTTTATCTTGCTCCCACCAGTCCTCCCAACATGGTTCCCAAGACTCCTTTCAGTATGGGGCCTAACAAGAGAGGTAAAATGCCTCCACGTTGGACCAACATCTTCTTTTTTTGACGAATGGGAATTTTCTTTTGAACCATTTTCCGAAGAACGTGACGATGTTTGCCTAAGCATTGTTTCTGGTGTTTGGACAAAGGGATCGTGCCTTTCAAAACGTTCAAACAACATTCGCACACGGTATCGATGACCTCTTTGGAGGCCGTTTGAATGAGTTTTTTTCGTAGGGGTGGAGAAGCTTTGGACAGGACAGATAACAGGTCCCCATGTTTGGCTAAACGTGGTGGTAGTCCTTTCCTTTTCTTTCCTTGGGGTTTTCTGGAGGGTGACATCTTTGAGTCTTTAGGAGCACCTAAAAACACTGATACCCTACTCGGTCACAGGCCTTTTTTATACTGGAACGCGTCGCCACTGATTGTCTTTACGTTTTATCAGTTTGAGGACAGGCATGACACGTCGTGCAGGGGTACGTAACGGACTAAATCGAGCCAGTTCTTGCTTGGACAAATCCAGTAAACTTTGTAACATGCCCGATCTTTCTTGAACTTTGATTTTGGGAGAAGGTACTTTGTGAGCAGCAGCCACTGCTGCTAAATTGGAAGGTCCTGCCACTGGGGAAGTTCTTTTGGGGGTCATCAACGGAGAAGTTCTTGGTGTGATCAACGTCTCCAAGTACTCTTCAGTTCCTGGTGACATCAACGGAGAAGTGGACAAACGTGAGGCTGCCGGAGACGTTGTGGCAGGTCGTGGCTTGCGAGTGTAAGGTTGCGTCCTGGCCGAAGTGCCTCTCTTGCGACTAGTTTTCTTCTTCTGTGGACTTTTCTTTTTTTGAGGACTTTTTCTCTGTTTCTTTTTCTTGGGGCTTCTTTTCTTTTTCCGGGGTGATGGTGGTGTCTGGTAAGAGGAGGGTCCCGCCACTGGAGAAGTTCTTCTTGGGGACTTGGTCTTTTTCTTTTTCTTCTTGGGGCTTCGTTGGACTTTTGTCTTGGGGATAACTTTGGGGGCATTAGGATCCCATCTTAAGAGTGAGCGAATGATGACCCCTCCTAGAGTACCGCTCCCTCCAGGTTTCAAAATGATTTGTTTTTTGGTTTGAGTGTCGATGCGGGGATCGGCCAGTTGGACCAAAGCGACTTTGTTTCGATCGAAAAAGCGTTGGGTTTGATGAGGAATCTGAATGATTCCTTGGAGTAATTGACGTGCCGTCACCGTGAACCATCGTAAGACTTCTTTGAGACTAGCTTCTAAGACACGGGCTCGTGTTTGTGGATCTTTTTCTCGACTGATGCCATACAAGGCACGAATCAATTTGACGGGAAGATGAGACTGAAGGGACGTCATGTTCACACTGTGTGAGACAGACGAAAAAGGGTCTGAGGTTTTTATAGATTTTTTTCATGGGGAGTGAAATGAAGTCGAGGACGGAGACGTGTACAGGACAGGCCCTCCGTCTTGGCACCAGTGGTGAAACAAGTGGGTACGAAATCGCAAATCCTCGGGGGTCGTAGGTTTCAAATCGACGAGTAAATAGGCGTGTGGAGTTTGAGTGGCATCGTCGTACGCCTGAGTCAGCCAAGGCGTTCCTAACTGTTTGGCTAAGACTTGCACTTGCGATTTATCTCGAGGGCTTTTAAACAAGACCACGTAATGCGCATTGAGACTGATGGTGCGATGGGCTTTACTTTGTTGAAACAAATTTTGGGTGATGTAAACGACACTGGCATTACGGTGATGCCCTTTGCGCGTAAACCACAATTTAATTTCTTCTTCGTCTTCTCCTAACATGTCGTCGAAAATGACCAAATGGGTTAGACGGGAGTCAGAGACGATGGCATCGTCTTCTTTAGGAATGCCTTCCACAAACACGATGGAATCGCCTTGACTTTCACGCAAGAGGCTGTACGCCGATTGCCACTCTTTGTAACACCACACGATCCGTTGAGGGGGTCGATCGATCAAATGATGTTTATGTTCGATCAAACGTTTGACGAATTCGGTTTTGCCTGAACCGCTAGGTCCAGCAATGAGCATGTTAAAGGGATGGCGAAGATACAAAGCCTCCCAACTGGCACGATCTAAGTGTTCGTCGATGACTTTGACAGTGGAGGAAGAGGGAGCAGAGACAGCAGAGGTAGCCATGGTATGAAAAATGTCACTTGTGACACGAAAAAACAAACAAGACAAGAGTTTATATACTTTTTCAGAACACGTTTATTGAATGTTTCAAATATGAACACGAAAGACAAAAATACATACAACCCAAATAGTGATGTACAGGAATATAAAACACAGCAAAGCGATCAAAGTGGAATATAAACAAGTGTCTGTACAACATGTTTTGGGTAACGAAGATGTCCTAGGGACAGTGTGTAATGTTCTTACAGTCTCTACATGAGGTATTGTCACACAAGTGTCCTCCCGGAATGACCTTTCAGGCATGTCCATGACAGTCCTGTCCTGAAGCGAGTGGTTGTTCTCGGTGACGGGTTCTTCTGGCACCGTCACTAACACAGGTTGAAAAGTAACTTTTTTCCTTGAACAACTCTTGTGCATACTGGGCCACTTCTTGGGTCCAAGCCTCAAAACCCCCCTTTTTCCAATCACGAACATCTGTCCAATGGGGATGTAAGTCACAAGCTACACACACATCGTCATACACGTCTTGGGTAGCTAAAAGTTGACGAATCTTTTTTTCCTGTTGAGGTCGAGAAGTATCCAGATGAAAACGCAAGGCTTTGAGCAAAAGGAGTTTTTCGTGACCATTTAAGGCCATGGAGGTGGTAAGTACTGATCGTAAAGAGTCCACAAGGAATCGGCTGGTAAACGAAATCCCAGAAAACAAGTCACTAAGACACACACCACTTGTCGTCCCAAATTGAATGGATATAGTTCTTGTAATAATTGATGGTAATGATCCACGGTTTGAATATGGTCATTGAGTTCCTTCCACGGAATCTGTTGAATGATATGTGACATAATCCGTGGCATGGCAACTTGATTTTATAGTGTCTTTGTTTCGGAAGCAATAAAGGTAATTTCTAACCAAACACGTTCGTTCTCCAGTAGGGAATTTAAATGTTACATACTGTAACTGAAACGCCAGAGTTTGTCTAGATGTTTCGTCTTTTTCTAAGCAGATTCCATGTAACAAATGTTGGTAATCCTTTAACTCGTCTTCCTCAATACGTTGCAGTAAGTGAATCTCCAAGTAACCAAAATTACGAACGTCTAGCCCATCATCATCATTCATATACTGAAAGTATTCAACAAGGTCTGACCAGTGAAAAAATTTCTGACGAATCAGTCCTCTTATACCATTCAGGTACCAGTGGTTAAAGATCTGGTGACGTAACGGATGCAATTGTTCTTTACGTTTCACTTGTATTTTCACCAACTCTCGATAAATCCTTTCTCTCAACTCCTCAGGCAAGCCCAAAATGTACTCTTGTAAAGTATCCATAAGTATATACACTGTTTTTGGAATCGCTGGGTGGTAGCCAATAGCCTCATTTAACTTTGTGCCTAATGTAATATCCACTCATAATCAGTCTTCTTGTACTTTGGAACAGAGCATAATTTAAAAACGGATGAATTACTTTGAGTTTACGTTTCACTTGTATTTTGACCAGCTCTCGGTAAATGCGTTCTCTCAACTCCACAGGCAAAGCACGAATGTTCTCTTGTAAAGTATCCATGAATAGGTCATACTAAATCCTCTTTGGTCTGACACAAGAAATGTACTCTTTGCACAAACATGGTTTCACTTCAGTGTCGAATTTAAATCGTTGAGTCACTAATCTACACATTACAATTCGTTCAGAAGTTTCCTCTTTCACCAAGTTGACATTGTGTTCAAAAAGTTTGTAATTCGTTAACTCTTCCTCTGGAATTCGATGCAGTACGTTTACAATGTAGTAACTACAATCGTCCATACCAAACCATTCCTTTTTATAACCAGAAGGTCGTTGATCAATGTCTGTCCAATGGAACACTTTCAATTGAATCAGTCCTTGTATAGCCTTCAGGTACCAGTGGTTCAAACACCGGTGACGTATCGGATGCAATTGTTCTTTACGTTTCACTTGTATTTTGACCAGCTCTCGGTAAATGCGTTCTCTCAACTCCACAGGCAAAGCACGAATGTTCTCTTGTAAAGTATCCATGAACAGATGATTATGGTAAGAAGTTACTTCAATGTCTCGGTCCCACTAAAGGTAAGTAATGACAATTCGGTGACCATCGAGCATGTTCAACGTAGGCCGAATCTTGCGGTTCCCAGTGGTGAAGTGACACACCGCAACTGAAGCACTTGACTTTATCTCCTTCGCCCAAGTAGAAAAATCCGGCTCTGGCTAATTCTTCGGGGGTCGGTCCTCCCAGATACTTTGGCCATTTTCCTTTGAACGATTGAAGACGATTTTCAAAGTCGCAGTATTCCGACAAACGCACAGGAAACGAATATTCGTCTTTCACAGGTTCGTTTCGATGAGGGTTGGGTGACATGAACAGGAGTTTGCTCAGGGCTGGATGACATCCGTAGGGGGGTAGACGTGAAGGTGAACATTCCCCTTTAAAACGAAACCCAGTAAAATGTCCAAGAGGACGAGCAGCATCGCTTTCGCACCCCACAGGTTTGACACGCACAGCATCACTTTCCATGATAGGGGTAGGGGCACTAAAGTTCCCATAATGCTTTACGGCATCGCTCAGGTCACAACGTACAGCATCGGTCCCATCGCAAGGCTCACAATCGCACTCGTCTGCAAACTCCGTTACGCAATTACAATGGTAACCACATGGACAATCGCAGTTTCCTTCCGGACATTTTCCGTCGCAATGCCTGGGTCTTATCCATCCAGTATTAGTCACACTAGAGAAAGATACAGCTTTTTTACAATCCCCAAACTGGAACGATGTCTCTTTCAAAGTATTCATCTTGTTCGCTCGGTCTTGGTAGTCACAATGAACTATCGATCTTGACCATAGCCCCCTTTTTATACTAGTCGCAATGCAGTCTCCAACTTGTACATCTTTCCTTTTTTACGTTTTTTATGTCTTGTTTCGGAAGGTACCGTCTCTAAGGTACCGTCAACATTGTACCGTAGTGTGATGGGTGGAAAGGCCATAGAAAGGTAAGGGCAATTCGGAGACCATCGAGTATGCTCCAGAATAGCTGAATCTTTATAGATACATAGATCCATTCGTAACTTCAGTCCGCAAGCGAAACACTGTACCTCGTATCCCAATCCTGACTCAGGTCCCAAGTAGACAAATCCTGTTCTAGCTAAAACATGCGAAGAAGGTAATCCTTCCCTATCCGTAGGCCATTTCTGAAACGTGTCCAATCGACGGGCACAATCACAATAGTCAGGTAAGAAGACTGGAAAATGGTAGGGTTTGAACTTGGAGTTCTCATCGGGTTTCTCACTCGATTCTTGCTGTGGCGAAGTCATCTTTCTGGTGGGGTAACTATCCTCTTACAACCAATGTTTTATACCAACGTGTCCATACGGTAAGGTGAAATGATTGGGAAGTCGAACTCGCTTCTGGTACACGATTTGATAGACTTTTTCCAAGGGTCGACTGACGATGTGGTGAGTGGGTAAACGTACAATCTTGTTCGGTTGATAGGTGGTCACTTTAAAGTTTCCATCCTCTCCCGATTGCAAGGCTTCTTTCAATACCCCAAAGTTGACCACTCGACTGGTACGATAATTCAGAGTCAGTCCTTTCACTTTGCACGTCGTGTGCACTTCTCCTTGTTTGTCCCGGTATTCGTAGCCGTAATTTTTGGGACCGCCACTGACGAAACTTAGAATCTTGTCGTCGGGATGTTCGTCTGTCCAGGCTCCTAAACGGTCTCCTTCGATGTTAGGGTGATGTTGAATCGGGTGATGGATGTAAATGCAACTGTCCGTGTCAAAGTACAGGACGCGTTCCCCTAACAGTTCTAAAGCTTCGTACAATTTTAAGCGAGCATGGGCTGTCACGTAAGCCGCAATGATGACATTTCCAAAAGGGTCGTCTTGTACAAAGTCCAGATCTTCTTCGTAATTGACCAAGATCAAATTCTCTCGAACGACGTCCACGTGTTTCATGTATTTGGTTTTGTCGTGAATCATCTGGAAGTAGCGGGAAGGTTCTGTCAAATATTCCGTCTTGGGTAAACACGGTCGTTGTGCCATTTTACCCCACAAGCAATTTAACATCACTTTGGCAAACGATCGCCTGCCTTCGTTTTTCTCGATGTGGTCTAAAGTGATGCCTTCTTGTTCGTAGTATTTCTCTTTGAATTGTATTTGGTCTTCGGGAGTGTGACACCAGGAAGGATAGCCGCTGGCTTCTTGCTTCAGTTTCAAAAAGGCATCCACGTAGTCGGCGAAAATGCCTTTCTGAGTAGGGTCACCCTTGCGGTACTGTTGTGTCTTGGGAAAGTGGCAAATTTCGTACACTTCTAACAGTTGGTATCCCATGTCCAGAGCTTTGAACAATTCTACGCTGACCCAGGTTCCCGTCAAGGCCCGTTCTTCCTGGGTGTGCTGACAAGGTTGGTCTTGGTTGCACGTTTCGGCACAAGTACGGCACAAGGGAAACATCAGTTTGCCTTGACAATGGTGAGGTAAGACGGGATGGTATAGGTTCGTGGGAGGCAAAACTTTACACTTGATCAAGCCTTCGTATTGTCGAATGTTTTTCAGGTCGATGTGTTCCGTGAACAATTGCGGGTGCCCTACAGGAAAGCGACAATATTTGCACACGTAGGGATACAACGAACACACGTCCAAGTATTTGATTTCTTCTCCTTTCTCTTCGTCGGCTTGGTACAGCAAACAGGTAGCATTGGTCCTTCCTCCGTACAAACTATCCCTCGGGTTCAGCGGGTCCATGAACTGGTAACTTTCCACGAGGCGTTTAAACTCGGGATCGGTTTTCATACGGTGATCGTACTCGTGTTCCCACATTTCCACCACTTGGTATCCTTCCTGTTCTAACTTTAGGCGCCGCTGACAAGTGTCCTGGTACAAGTCTTCCATGGTTCGTTGCAAAAACTGATTTTTAGTGCCACGGTCAGGGTAACAGACGGGACATCCGTGAAATAAGCAACCGTTAAACTCGTACACGATCTTGGGGTTTTCTAAGTCCCAGCCATCGACCGAATACGTTCCGATGGTCTTTTCGCCCCCTCCGTTGCGGGCATGCTGAATCCACTTGTCTTCCTTGTCGCACAAGTAATGTAACCAACGTAGGGCTTTGACCGAGTATTGACGTTTGACAAAGTGGGTCGTTTGAGGACTGATGACAGCCACGGTCTTTTCAGGCATGAATCGTTGTCGATACACTAAGGAACACGCTTTGGCAATGGTGCAAGCTTCTTTCAAAGGATCGACCCCTCCGTGTTCCATGAACAGTTCTCGAAATTTTCCACAGCAACGCCGTAAAATGTCCACGTCGGAACGACAATACTTTAGCATTTCTTCCTGAAAGTCGAAGGGGTCCGAGGCGTGAATCTGGTACCAAGCGTAGAAAGCTTCTCGTTGTTCGGTACGCATGTTGTCGGGGTCGTAATAGTGAGCCTCGGGTAAATGGGGTAGAACGGCGTGTTGATTGGCTTCCGTATTGAAAAAGTGTGGAAAGTACCCTTTAGCCATTTCTGTCATTCCAAACGTTTTAGGCATTCGACTCAAAGGCATGGCCAAATAGCTCATCGAATCTTTAAACTGTACTTGTCCCACTTGCATGAAAATGATTTTGGCTCCGTTCAAAGTCACTTTAGGACGCTCGGTGCCTTGTTCCGTATAATATCTGAGAAGAAACTGTCCATCGTATCCGGAGAAATTGTGAGCCATCACTGTGGCATGGCGATGACAATCTCGGTAACGTTCGATGTCCTCTTGGCTCCACGTCTTGTCGACGGGGTCTAAGACCCATTGGGCAAAATCGACTAACGTGTTTGGTCCCCGAAAGATTTTTTCACGCCCTCCGGGAATCTTGCTGCAGTGATGGCAATGACTGAAGATAGGTTCTTGAATGCACTTCTCGCACGCTCGATGAGCCACGCAGAAATTAGGAATGTGAATGCCGGTTTCTTGCATGCATTCGAAATCGAAAAAGATGAAATTGCCTTTCTTCTTGTGACCGTCCTCTTTCTCTGGTGGGGGTTGGTATTTTTGCACGTAACATTGGTGTTCCAAGTCCACGATGTGGTGACAAATGTGACATTTTTTCTTTCCTGAACATACGTGTGCCTTGGTATTATTGGTACGTATGACTTGTTCACACGTAGAGCACAATCTCAGCAGTTGACAAGCGCATTTCTTCTGTGAACCTTGCGTTTTCAGATGTTGTTGGTAACAGGTAGGGCTGACAAACGTGCGCAGACAAGTGGAACAAGGCACTGGTTCTTCGCTCAGACAGGGTGAAGAGGCCAAACATCCTGTGCATTTCGATCCACAATGCTTGTGTTGCTCTCGATTGTTATAACCATGGTCACATTTCTCACAATAATAACAGTATCTCAGGAATCCAGTGATACTGGTAATGGTATCGAAATGGTCATCGTGATGATAAAGGTGAATGTATTTTCCGTCCTTAAAATTTTGGCCTCGAAACAACAGAGGTCCGCGCACTTCTTGAGGGTGCACTTTCAAGGTGTATCGTGGAGCTAGGGCATCTTGCAATTTTTGCATCTCAGGAATGCCACAGGGTGTGTCTTTGGACAGTCCGGCTTGTTGTAACAGGAGTTCTGCTTCGTTTCGTTGTTTGGCTCGATCGGAACGTTGAATAGTGTCCCAGGTTCTTTTCCATTCTACCGTGTCGTTCTTGTTGGCATAGGTTCGTCCCACCACGATGGCACGGGCTAAACACATCTGGTCATGAGGGTTGTTAATTCGGACGAGACTCTTTTTGGTGTTGCGAAGGTCGTCCACCAATAACATCTTTTTGCGTCCTGTCCCTTGAGGAGGAGAGACGTGGGTCATGTCCAGTGTGGCTTTACCATCGGTGATGTCAAACTGATCATTAGATTGTTGTACGTGTTGAATCTTGTCCATGACTTTGGAAGCAGTCAATTCTGCAGGGGTGCTAAACTCGATCCAAACAGGGGATTTCAAACCGTCGTGTTGTATGGAAAGTCTCAAGCGATCGTCTTCTTTGGGTTGACATTGTCGCTTGAGTGCAGTGAGCAAAGAATCCCACACCTCGGTGATGAACACTTCTGCTTTCTCTAACGGTACTTCAGCCTTGAAATCTTTAAACTTCACCGTGTATTTGTAAGCCGTGGTTCTAAATTTTCTAGAGGAGCGCTTTTCCGTCTCTCGAATGGAATAGTACTTTTCAGGGTTGACAAAGGGTGATGAACTTGGTTTAGAGGGTTCGGATTCTGGTTCACTCATGTCCTCTTCAAAATCACTGGCATGAATTTGTGCCAAGATTTCAGCCCTGGTACGAGGCGAGAGATCACGTTTCTGCCTCTTACTTTCTTCTTCTTTTTTCTTCTCGAATGAATGGGATCGTTTCATCTTGAAAGCAAAAAGTCAAATGACTCAAGTTCAAACACCATAAACTACTTTATAGTCATAGCAGACCAGCGTATATAAAAGGGTGTGTGTCTTGTCCTTTCACTATTCATTTCACTCTCAAGCCGAGCACAACGATGGAAGAGACTGACCAGATGGAACGTTTCGTCAGAGCTTTGCGAGGGGTCATTAGAAAATTCTCTTCAGACCAGCCTACGGACTACTCTCCTTCCTTTAGAGATAAAAGTCAAGATACTTGCTATATCTGTCAGAAGAAAGGACATTGGTCTTCAGAGTGTCCAGACCGTCAAAAAAGAAAAAAAACAGGGGATAAAAAAGACAAAAGTCAAGATACCTGTTATTATTGTAAAGAAAAAGGACATTGGTCTCCAGATTGCCCAAAAAAGAAACAAGAGGAGTCAGAAGAAAAGAGGAATTCTTCAGAAGAAGAGAGGGATTCTTCAGAGGAAGAGAGGGATTCTTCTGAGGAAGAAAGAAGACAGGTGAAGAAAAAGAAACAGGAGAAAAAAAGAAGGGAAGAAAGCGAGGAGGAAGAAGAAGAGGAAAAGAGTGTGACGGTGAAGAAATTCAAAAAACAGAGAGACTAAAAAAGGAGAAAAGAAGAAATTAATGAACTTTTCTTTATTAAAGTGTTGTGTTATAAATTGTGAATTGGATTGTAAAAAATGGAGAAAAGAATAAATGAATGATATAAGGTAAGAGTCTTTGAGTTTTTGATTTTAAAATAAGAAGCTACACTCACGCACTCATACACAGACACGTACTATAAGGGTAACATGGGTGAGTTATTTTTTGAGTTATTGGCAAATTGAAATTGTATTTCTTTTCGAGAAATGTGGGTGGCCCTGAAAAGGGCCTTTTTTCTTCATGGTGTAGGGGTGAGTTTAAGCAATCAATTTTAACTGCCTTAAGCCTTTGCCACGACCAAGGCCTACTTCTGGACTGCGTAATGTTGATGATGATGATAATGATTGGGTTGAAATCACTAAGGGTGGTACGGTAGGCTTAGTCACAGGGTTGACGTGTTTAGCTCGGGAAGGTCGTATTCTCTTCGGTCGTGATAAAGAAGTCTGATACATTTGTTTCAGACTTCTTAACTCCGCTAAAATGTCCAACAATACCGTGACCGTTTGATTTTCACCCTCTTGTTTCTTTGTTGCTAATTCTTCTTGCTGTTGTTTTTTTCTTACCTCTTCTTCTTGTTGCTGTTGCTGTAGGAGAAAAGCCTGTTCCGCTTCCTTTTGTCGTTGTATAAATTTCTCCAATTCTTCTTTCTGTCTCTGTCTAAAATTCTCCACTTGCGGTAATGAAGAAGGTAACGAAGGTTCCGGAACAAATTCTTGCGAGGAGAGAAAATCCACAAAATCCCAATTCACCTCTTCTGAAAGTAAGTCCGAGTTCCCTTGGGCGGTCTCCCCTGCTGGTGCACCCCAATGGATCGTTTTCTGAGTTTCCGTCATGTTGAATCACTGTCGCATAGACTGAATGCACACAAGCGCTAGCGAATCTATATTGACTAGGTGACGTCACAGACTGCTCTCTTCGGATTGGATGCGAGCTGACTGAATTCTGTAACGCGTGTTCGGATTGGTGAATGAACTCAATCCGTTTCAATCCTTTCTGTACCTATAAATAAGCGCCGTTCAATGCATTGATTCGCCTGTTCTCGTCGCTTCAAGATGTGGACTACAGTTGAGTCATCCACCCTTGTGTCTTCCATGATGTTTCGGACAGACTTGCTCATGTATGTCCGATCGAAGTGGACCGTTGTCCACAGGACAAACACCAGCCTGTGGATACGTAGGATCTACGTCGAAAGACAAGGATGCCTGAAAAGAGTGCTGATGTACGGACCAACAGTAAGACGCAGCCTAAGGACAAGAAGAAGACCAATGCGGTGCCATTTATGTTAATGAATACATTAACATAAAACCCAAAGGCCCTTTTCAGGGCCAGCCATATTTCTCGAAAAGAGATAGTCTTTGAATTGCCTACCCCTTTTTTTAAAAAAAATTTTTTTAAATTTTTAAAAAAAAAAATCCCATGTTCAATTCCCCTTGTCCGTAAAGTGACCCACGATTTATTGCCATGTTCAATTCCCCTTGTCCGTAAAGTGACCCACGATTTTTCTCCATGTTAAATTCCCTTGTCCGTAAAGTGACCCACGATTTTTCTCCATGTTAAATTTCCCTTGTCCGTAAAGTGACCCAAGGGTGTTTTTAATGCTAATTCCCATTGTCCGTAAAGCGCCCCCCTTCACTACTGTAAAGTCTAGATTATAGGTTTGTTGGACTGGCTGATAAAAATATTTTGCCATCATTGGATTTGTATTCAATAATTCATTGAGAGAACCCAGTTTCCTGGCTTGGCATATTTTCATTTGTATAATTGATTTTAAATAAACATTTGGCTTGATATGTGTCATATTTATACTTAAATGATTCTAGCATTATATGATAACTGCAGTACCATTTTTACTCGCTTATAAGTTGAGTCCAACTGCAACCTGCTCAAACCCAGATCTGCGAGCTCATAATGCGGTTAACAATCTGGGTCTGTGCAGTTTGGTTGGAGTAAGCAGTAGAACAAACAATACAGACCCTGGTCTGCGGGCTCGTTATGCTATGGCAAATCATGATTTTAATTGTTTGCAATGTGACTCGACTTATAGAGAACAGAGACGGTAAATCCTCTGCAAATGGGCTGCAGCTCACATCATATTTTGTGAAGATTTTATGGTCTTAATAATCTCAAGTTTTGATTATGGTTTCTCATATTGGATATTTGATTTGATTCTGGATTCAGCAATATTTGTTATCCCCATGATTTAATGCAATAATGAGGGTTAAATATTACCTTCATCTGTGTGTGTGTGTGTGTGTGTGTGTGTGCTGTCCAAAATCCTTCAAAACCATTTGAGATATGAACTTCAGACTTTTTATAGAGGGGTGGCGTGGAACAGGAGGTTGCTGGTCTTTTGATTTGTATAGCAATTTTAAAAAAATTGAATTGTTTATTCATTCTGTTATGTATATTTGATTTAATTGTATCTGCTTTCATATATATTTATTTCAGTTTAATTGTTTGTCAGTTTTAAATTTTATATTTTTCATTACACAATATTGTAATGTAAATTTATTCACTAGAGATATTTTTTTAGAAAATGCTTTGACCTTGACTGTTAGCTTATAAACACCATGTGTTGATCTAAATTCTGACCTTGTTTCAGAATTTGTAGCAACCTTCGTAAACAAGTTCTCTTTTATTTTAAAATGATTGGTTGTTTCCAGGGTCATGATGGAACTTTGTCTCTAAGATATAAACAATTTTTTATATTTTTTTTTATTTCTTAGAGTAAAAATGATTGGTTTTCGTCAAGGTCACACTCAGTAAACGTGATCTGTAAAAAGTACTTGATTCTATAAACTTCCAGAAGATGGTCGCGTGACTCTTGTTTACGTTTTAGAAAGCCCGTATAACCCATGTTTTGGATAATTAATCTTAGTCGAAGCTGGGCTGTTAAACTGCTAGCTGTATATTGTGCTGTTTGGAGTTATTTCAAATTACTTGGTTTGGAGTTATTTCAGATTACTTGGATTCAGAATTAATTCCATTATTTTTCCTGGAAAATACGTGTGTTCATGTAATATTGTGGACCAAGTACTGTTTTAACAAAAATTATTCAACTATCAGAAACCGGAGTGATAATTTTTATTTCTACAAGGAACTGTAGACTTCACCACTACAGATTGCAGCATACGTCATCGTCTTCCATCTTAGATTCTTCGTCGGGATTCGAACGTGAAACCAGTAGAACATTTTGCTATTAGGACTACTAAAATTTTATTCTCGGATTATTTTTGGATTTGATTCTTTAAAACCGTAAGTTGATATTATTATTTTTTCATTTTTACAGACTTTTTCCAGGGAAATAAATTATTGTATTTTTTAAAAGCTTGTTGTTTTCACTCTTTCTTGTGTTACTGTTTATTCTAGCCTAAACAAGTGACATAAGACATTCCTTATGAGCACTGTTTCAGGAATGAGAGGATCAAACACTATTCGCATAAATATAGTGCATTTATCCAGATATTCGTTGTGCTCAAATTTGCAACAGAATTTTAACAAATAATCTTCTGCAATGAACATTATCACATCACAGCAAGGGTATAAAAAAACACAGCATACTTTGTCAAATTGTAACCGTCTTGCATTGATTAGAAACATAAAGCTCACTTTCCAAAATGTTTTGGCCAGTGATACATGTATGTCTGTATACTTTTTCAGTCTTGTGTGTGTTACAAATGGTAACCTATTAATTTCCCATTTAAAATGTAATTTCTTTAACATGGATGATATAGATGACCCTGCCTGATATGATCGTTGGATTTTAACCTGAACCCATTCAATTGTATGTCCTTCATGCTAACCACAGAGCCACCATTGTTCCCCTCTCACAGCATGGGAAGTTGCATGATAATTGGCCTATTATAAATCCCCAAACAGTAGAACAGGTTAGTGTAATTAAGCATAGGAGACTAGGATAAATTTAAGTGTCAGGTCAGAATGTTTAGGTAGACCTTATTTTGTTTGTAGTGCTGATTGAAAGCATATAGCTTGAAAGCTAGATGGAAATCTTGTTTGAAGAGATAAATATATTGCTAAAGTTTAAATGAAATTTGAAACTTCGGCTTTAATGTATGTTCAGCATGTATATGTACTTCAAGACCCCTGCTTATTATCTGCACTTTTTTTTATAAAGCTTTAGTCTGATACCATCCTTCTGTCCATCCATCTGTCCAGTTGTCTGTCTCACCATTACCACATCTCTTCCCAAACCTTCGGATGGAATCTCAGACAATTTTCTAGTTTTATTACCCCTATATGTTAACAGCCCGTGAAAGGGTGTTGTTGCCCCTTTGATAGCAATCAGTGGGAGGGCTGTCATTGTTGTCTTTATGGTAACAGTCAGTGAGAGGGATGTCATTGTTGTCTCTATGGTAACAATCAGTGGGAGGGGTGTCATTGTTGCCCCTATGGTAACAGTCAGTGAAGGGGATGTCATTGATGTCTCTATGATAACAATCAGTGGGAGGGGTGTCAATGATGCACCAATGGTAACATTTATTGAGAGGGGTGTCATTGCTGTCTCTGGTAACAATCAGTGAGGCGAGTGTCACTTTTACCCCTTTGATAATTATTAGTCAGAGGGGTGTCATTGTCGACTGTATTCAAAACTTTTAATTATAATGACATTTTAAAATATTTTCTTACCAAACTTTTTTATAGTTTGCAATAATAGCAGGCAGATGTATCTGAATATGTGAAGAATTTCATAGTATGATCTCTTGGATGACTTTAGGGGGTGGGATGCAGTTTACAACGGGACACCAGTCCATGAAGGACACACGATCACGATCCTTTAATTCCCTTCACGGACAGAATTAAATGTACCTATATAAATTTGCCCTTGTTCAATTATTTTGCTACTATCGTCAGTGTGTCATGACTTTATACCATTATATCAACTCAGTAGGGACCAATAGAACGGATATAAATAGCCACATTGAAAACAAATCCCAAATAGCTTTTCTTGATGTAGTGCAGTACAGAAGGGAAAAAAAATGTTTTTGTTTAAATCCAGATTATGCTTAAATTTAATTGCATCAATGAACAGAACATATATTGAACCCTTTATTCATCAAGATAAGAAGAGTTACAGTATTGGATACGCCAGGAGATATGAACTTGACTCGCTATACCAAGTATGTATCTAAGTTGCTACCTTAGGGATTTCCAAAGTGGGATGCAATTAGAGGGAGCTCATTGTATAGTCACATCATGGAATAAGTGCACCAAGATTGGCAATATAGAGGTTCTTATTATATGTATGTATTATGTAAATTTTAGTCTGAATTTTACGCTGACTCTGTAATGCAGTGTTGCTGAAAATACTCTTGGATTCAGGGTCATCGATGACTTGGGGAAAGGATACCGTGTCAACACTAAAGATTGTTATCAGGAATTAATTCTGACGACGAGTTGTGGCAGAATCATAATAAGCTTACAAACGGGTTTGTAGTAAGGTAATTTTTGTAATCTACTATATTTATTCATTCGTCTTTCTTGTGTATCTTTCATTTTTTACACCGTTCCGGTGGCCTAGTGGTTAGAGCGTTCGCCTCTGATGCGGGAGGTCGTGGGATCGATGCCCGGTCGAGTCATACCAAAGACTTACAAAAATGGTACTAACAGCTGCCTCGTTTGGCGCTCAGCATTAAGAGGTTAGTGTTAGGATTGGTCGGCCTGGTGTTAGGATGTGACTGGGTGGGACATCATGATACATGTCTGCGGCATCTAGCCCCATGCTAGACATCACTGTAAACTGTCACACCGCAGACGTCGTAGCGATATGACTAAAAATTGTTAAAGCTACGTTAAAAATCCAAATCACGCACACTCTGTCATCCTTTATGAGGTAACTCCTTTTTTGTGTCTTTATATGCAAATCAAATAAGGCTGAGTATATTATGATGTGAAATTCACATATCGCTGTTACCAATCGCGTTTCTGCATACTAGCTCAAGTTTTCAACCATCTACAGTTACCAAACTTTGTGGATGGCTTGCACTTTTATGTAAGGAACAAACTTATCAACCTTGGGGTTAAAAGCTCAAAGGTCAAGGTCAGTGACTGAGAAAAGAAAACGATTTATGTACGATAACTAAAGTTTTCCACCAAGTACATTTACCAAACTTTATGCATGACTTCCTGGGTTAAGGAAAACTTCTATCTGCATCAGGGTTAAAGATAAAAGGTCACGGTCAATGACAGAATGGAGAAAAATGGTTTCCACACATTAACTTTAGTTCTCCACAATCTACTTACCAGACTCTGTTAATAGCTTAGGGTTGCGGTGAGGAAGAAACTCTTTTACCTTGAAGGTCGAAAAGTAAAAGTCATTGTCTGAAAGAATAACAAGATTTAATAATATTAGTTCTATGTCACTTATCTGAAAAATCATTTGTTGTTGGCTGGCACTTGGAGTAGGGAAGAAGCCTGTTGATTTGGGGGGTCAAAAGGTCAACAGTCAGAGTCTTTGACCAAAAGAATAGAAATGCTTTCTGCTTAGAAATTAAACTATCTACATACATGACTGTTCCGCACGTAGTGGGCATCCAGTGTGCCTTTTTGTCATCCAGTATCAATCTACCAAAATATGGATGAAATTAAGAATGAGGTCGACCGCTCGAGTGGCCTAAGTGGTTAGAGCGGAAGCAGGAGGTCACGGGTTCGAACCATGGCCGAGTCATACCAAAGACTTATAAAAATGGTTCAAGCAGCTGCTTTGCTTGGCGCTCAGCATTAAGAGGGTGTTAGGACTGGTCGGCGTGATGTCAGGATAATGTGACTGGGTGGGACATGATGCTACATGTTTGCAGCGTGATGCCCCAGTGCTAGACATCACTGTAAACTGCCACACTGCAGGCATCGAAGCGATATGACTGAAAAAAATGTTAAAGCTTACGTTAAAAATCAAAACCACACACACATACACACACACGAAGTCACTTTTCCTATACACACCACTTGTGGCTGATCTTAAAGCTTTAGGGAATCTTGAATAACGATTTGCAGTCAGTGTTTCCATTGTAAAAACAAACAATGATACTTATATCACATTTTGAAGAGTTTGGAATATACAGCAAAGAGTGCAAGGATTCACTAGGGTGAGCCATTTCAGTTGCTATGGTAATTTTGTGTGATTGTACCTTGTATATTCGTTTATACTACACTAGTTGAAGACAAGTTAGTATCTAAGTGACTTGTGTAGTATAACCACGTACAGTAAAACTTGGCACCTGTTCAGAAAAGACTCAACATTTTGATCCTGTTGAATTACTGTACGGACAGCGTTCACTGTACCCGTATAAATTTAACCATGCTGCCTCATTTTGTTACTATTACGCATGTGTATGCATGGCTTCATACAATTAGATCAACTCGTTGATGATGGGGTGGGGGGTGGGGGGTGTGGCTGAGTGGCCGAGTGGTCTAAAGCGCTCACTGTTACGGATCACTGCCATCTCACCTCTGTCTGCGTGGGTTCGAGTCTTGGATTCGGCCAATGTGGTTATGTGGGAAACCATGCCAATAGCTTCTAGTGGGTCGATGGTTCTTTCCGGGTTTTTTCCTAGGTTCTTCCTCCACCATTTATACTCTCCACCATGTATAGCCTATCGTGTGCTGAAAAATGGCGTCAAACCCTACAACTAGTATAACAGTGATAATCAACAGAGTGGACATAAAATAACCACATTGGGAACATATCCCTAAGAGATTTTGTTGATCAAGTGCATTTCAGAAAAACTTTCTTTTTAATAGATCCTGTGTTAGACTTAATTTTATATGCATCAATAAACAATTTATGTTATTGAATCTACACTCACAGCAAAACAAGAAGGGATTTTCAAAACCTAATGCCATAACATTTGTATATGTTTTGTATCATTTATTGAGAGTGATGGTCAACTGTGTTGCTGCATTACTGCAAATACATGTACCTTTGGATAGGGGATAATTGATTGACTTTGATCAATGGTACCATGTCAGCGGGGCCCCCGAGTGGCCGAGTGGTCTAAAGCGCTTTCCATTACGGATCACTGCCATCTCACCCCTGTCTGCGTGGGTTCGAGTCTCCGATTCGGCCAATGTGTGTATGTGAGAAAGTTTGCCAGTAGCTTCTCGTAGGTCGGTGGTTCTTTCCGGGATTTTCCCAGGTTCAACCTCCACCTTTAATACTGGCCGCCATGTATAGCCTATCGTGTGCTAAGAAATGTCGTTAAACCCTACAACAACAAGAACAACAACCATGTCAGCATTAAATGATCATAAAGAATTACTTTGCAGAATTGAGATACATTATAGCCTTACCAACAGGCTTGTAGCAGGTAAGTTATAAATTCTCTCCATCTAATCTATTTTTGTTATTGTCTATCTGTTTATCTACCATCAGAATTTCATTTATGTTCAATAACTCAAGGTTTCCACCGTCTGCAGTAGAAAATATCGAGGATGGCTTCGGCTTTGATTAAGAAAGAAATCTATAGATTCTGATATTAAAAAGGTCAAAGGTCAAAGATCATTTTGACTGAGAAAAGAAAATAATCGTTTGTGCACAACAAAACTTAGTTCTCTGCCATTTATTCGTACATGCATTTGTAAGGAAGAAAGCTATCCGTCTAAGGGACGAAAGGTCAGGATTACTGAGACTAAACACAAAAATGGTTTATGTACAATAACTTGAGTTCTTCACTGTCGATAGTTAACAGACTTTGTGGATGTCAACATAGTGCCATTAGTCCTGCATCTCATACCAGAATCAAACTTTAGTGATGGTTTGCAATTGGGGCGAAGACGAATGAAATGGTTTAAAGGTCAAGGCCACTGTGACAGAGAAAAGAAAATGGTTTCCACACAATACTATTACTTAACATATATGCATCAAACTTAGTGGATGGCTTGAACTTGGAGTAATGTAGAAGCCTGTTGATTTTGGGATCACCAATTACACACATATATTTTGGTTGACACAAACGACATATTACAAAGATGTGAATGTTACTGCACTGTACAAATAAAAACTATATTGATGAATAGTATACATTACACACAAGTACTCCCCATATACCTCTACACACAGTCTCATACTGATTATCCAACTGTTTTTTTTAAAAAATACTTTTTGTTTTGTTGTTCGATCACTGGAAACCTGCATTTCCAGTTGTATGGTGGCTTTCAGATCATCTGCTCCTCGACAGATCTTTGCTTACATGATTTGGATGCTTAATGTAAATCTGTCAAGAGAGTAGATTTATGCAGCAGTACCATGTCAGGAGTCGATATTTTGGTACCGGTATCCGGATGGGGGAGGGGCGGAGGCGGGGGCAGTGGCATACTAACATTAAATGGCGTCCGGGGCGACGATGATAGCGCCCCAAGATCTCTAGCGCCTGGGACAACTACCTCTTCCTCCCTCATTAATACGCTGATGTGTGTATGGTGGTGTTGTTTAGTGTTTCACAACGTCTGACAACATTTTTGAGGGATATAGTTATCCAGTGGCAGTAGCACAATCGGGCACATGTACCTTGGTGACATGGTTGTTAAGAAAAACAATGTGTATTCAACTATCTCTAACTACACTTGAGCAATTTGTGGTCTCTGCTCGTTTTCTCCAATCCAAAATTCATTCATTTCTCATGAGGCGAGTTCGAAAAACGTTCATCCATGCTACATCACCTGTGACAATATTCTTGGCCACTTTTTTCATATTTAGCAGCTGTCGATACGAGTCAGTCTGTGTTTGATCAACAATCAACAAATGTGGGACCCAGAAGAGTACAAACTTACGCTTCCAAGGATTTGAGCGACAATGAACACCAGTCTCTTGCATCTGCTCCTGGCCCTTTGAAACTGGCCAAGAAGTAAAATCATCCTGACTCTCCTCAGGGTCCATTGGCTAAATTCTTTAAAGCTGTTCATCCCCAGCAAAAGCAGCCACCCATTTCAGAGGCCCATCTCGGTAGTCAAGCCTTGAAAGGGGATACCACAAAGGCTAGGGGAGGAAATTTGCAAGCCCATACCCCATCCTAAGAACAAGGATGGACATCCCTAGGGACCTGCTCCTTCCCTTGTTAAGTGTGCCTCTTTCGATTTTTCCCGTTGGCGCCAGACGAAACCTCTTTTCAAGCTTAACGGCTGATGTCTGGGTCATTTCTGTCATAAAAGATGGCTACCGGCTTTGGGTTTGGGATCTCCCGCCTCTAGTAAGGTCCCCCATTTTTCTACAAGTCTGGCACATTTAAAGGAAGAGGTTCAATCGCTTATTCAGACTGATGCAGTAAAGAGGGTGCTAAACTACGAATCTCCGGCCTTTTACTCCCGAATTTTCTTGGTTTCCAAGTAAGTGGAAAAATCCCATCTAATTATTGACTTTTCCTCCCCCCCCCCAAAAAAAAATATAAAACAATATTTTGGTGGACAGTATTTCAAGGAAAGGGAAAGGTAGTCGTCATGGATTGCTGACTCCACCAATCCGTATCATACTATATGCTAAACAGGAACAAGCTCCCATTCTACTTTTCTGTAGTCCCTGGCTAGAAGGCATGGACAGTGGACGGTTTGAGCTTGTAGTTGGATCGTCTGTTCGCTTACGCTTGCTAACCTTTCAGGATGACCTACAGGTTCTCCACAGCGTCCGGGACTCCACTGATCTGCTCATTTTAATTGCCCCTCTGTGGCCCCAGCGATTATAGTTTAATGATCTTCTCAATCTGCTGTTGGACCATCCCAGGACCCTACGTCGTTCTGCAGCTGGTTCGCTCTCATATTAAGAATAGAAAAATGCAGCTAAATTGAAGCTAAACGGTTTGTACGAGTTTAATGTGTGGCATGTGTGCTACCATAATATACTTTGGTAAGCAAGCTGTCAAATTCTCTTTCATCGTGCGCCTCAAATAACAGCATAGTAAAAAGCTCATGCGCAATCCAAGCAAATTCTGACATGATACATATTATGTTCTTTGTAAAGCAACATTAATCATGAATATTTGAAAGTAACTCATGCCAGGGTTTGTTGGCGCTGCTGAAATAAAAAATAGTATACACCTCTTGTATTGCGCCGTACCTGGATTCGGTATGTCAAAGCCATAGATTTGAAACTCTATTGTCTAGTTGCTTGAGAAAAGTATCAACCAGGTGACAGCATCATTTAACACCTTCCGCCTCTAATTGTTCATGCTTTCGTTACCGTCTATCCTGTCCCGACAGCAAAGTGTCAAATGCATACCGATGCAGAGCAATCAATTCGCGTCCAAATGTTATAGACGCCAGTAATCTCCCACTCGTTTCCTAGTGTTAAATATATGGGACATGGCAACAAAATGCATAAAAGGCCTGGCAGTTGCTAGACTATCATGAGGAAGCATGTGCTTAAAAGCCACTGCTGTTCAAAACAGAAAACAGTAGAGGAATGTGTTCAGTAGTATTTGTACAAGTTTAATTTCAAAATATCGTTTTGTTGCTGCGTCATGAATGTCTGATGGCGCGCCAACATTTTGAATTCTTGCGTTCTTCACATGTACATCTGGCACCTGCATAGTTATTGGACTAAATGTTACTCCATATTTTCTCTGTACAAAAGTCCACCTAATTTCAGATGCAAAGGTAAAACAATTCATTTCCCTCATTCAGTTCTGACTTCGTTCGAATATATGTCAGTCACAACTGCACTATTCACTATTATGTCGCTGCCAGAACTAAATGTGTCATCAGCATACCTCTTATTGGTTACGTCTGCATTATTTGTTGGAATCGCGAGATCTGTAATGCTGTTGTTGCTCATTCTTCTGAGTACATTCGTCATCATTTTAGAACCAGTAATCAGAAGTAGCATAGCTCGTAGCCAACATCTCTGCACTTCAAGCTGCTAGCGTCCCGGCGTGTAATATGAGAGTATAGTCAGTATACCATCAGCTAGCTTATCGCAGTAAATTTCTGTGGTAGGCATAGAACGAAATGTCATTGCAGTACCATTATTTAATTCCTCATTGACACATTCGCAGGCCCTTTGGCGGCTTAGTCCGTGAATTCTTTGTTGGCGGCATCTGTGTTATCGGTAGGCATGGCCACACTTTTTATTTTTTGTGACGACATATTTCGGTGGGCCTTTTGTAATATCTCCACATCTCAGCATGCGCATGTTGAGTTCTGCATCAGAAATTGTTGACCTGTCGTTGGCAATGACGTTACCGAAAGCTGTATAATGACTCATAATATATAGATTGCTTATAAAACATTTTGTTTCATAAGACGCCAAAAAATCACGCCAAAATATATCAGAGGCAACACGGACTGGTTGATTTTATTTTCTGGCAATATCGATTCACTCGTTCGTAAGTACTGTCGGGAATAGCTTCTGCTAAATTTTAGCAGTGATATCACGAGGCCGTATGTGGCAACAAATATGCTTTTATGCTAGTCCATTGCGATGCAAACGAGATCCCGGAAATGTACTGACGCGGCTTTGAGGAATTGTTGTTTAAACAACAGATGCATACCAGAGGCGTAGCTATGATATTTTGCGCCCGGGGACGAACTATAAAATTGGCACCCCAGCCCCCTCCCCGTTTAATCACATTTTTGAATATTACCCTTGTTTACTTATTATAATGTAACGTTGTAAGCCTCATTTTGGCGCCCCTGTACCTTGGCGCCCGGGAACATATGTACCCCCCTTGCCCCCCCCCCCCCCCGCTACGCCTCTGATGCATACTTGGAGGAGCTAGAAGCTGTCATAAAATTGCATAGAAATTCCGATATAAATTTCATCTGATTTAACTGTGGTGTCACCCACAGTCAATCTTGTAATACACTTATTGCAAAATTCGTGATTAAACGACACGAGGTTTTAACAAAGATTTTGCTTACAAGACATCGGTGATGAGATGATATCACGTGGCCAAGAGGCTACTGATACATCACTGTGCTGCTTATAACAAGAAACATCATTTGTCGGCTACATGAGTTGCATTTTACCGACAAAAATAATTTGTGATGCAGATGACAGTAAATACTATGTCGGCTACGTCGTTTTGAATTTGCACACATCCATTATGTAAAGACGCAGAGATCACTGTTATTTAGCTGGCCGATATCTTGGCGAGATACATAATACATACAAACAGCGATTGAGTACGTCATAATTTATTTCAGTCATGTTTCTTAATCTCAGGGGCTACGACTCGCATTTCTTAGTGAAACATTTGGACAATTCGAGAAAATAGCATGCATACCAATTAACTTAATTTTTTTTGTTTTTATTATTCTGTCTAGGCGAATTGCGTTTAATTGACAGCCTGCATTTTATGAACACTTCATATGAAAAGCTTGACAAGAATACATAATCTTTAAGATATATTGCAGATGAATTTTCTTGCGATAAGTTGGGTCTGTCAACTCGAAAAGGATGCTATCCTTATGACTATATGACCTCGTGGGAAACTTTTCACGATACTGTTACCAGTGTTGTGTGTGTGTGTGTGTGTGTGTGTGTGTGTGTGATTTGGATTTTTTAACGTAGCTTCAAAAACTTCATTAATATCGCTACGATGTCTGCAGTGTGGCAGTTTGTAGTGATGTCCCACCCAGTCTCATTATCCTGACACCAGGCCGACCAGTACTAACACTAACCTCTTAATGCTGAGCGCCAAGCGAGGCAGCTGTTTGTACCATTTTTGCAAGTCTTTTATATGACTCGGCCAGGGATCAAACCCACGACCTCCCGCATCCTAGGCGGACGCTCTAATCAATAGGCCACGGGAGCGGTCGAAACACATTTGTAGATGTCAACAGGCTTCTCCCTCGCTTCTTCAATCCGATGTATTTCATGTGGAATTGTCACATATAAATCCAATCCACATTCACGATATGACTACAAATTTCAATTTTAACTAGACAGGCCATTTTTTTTCGAAAGGTATGTCTAGCGTGCGACAGAGTTCAGATTTATCTGGATCGGGCTTAATTCCATTTCAAAAACTCGTTCATATTTTCCCATACAAATGCAGTAACCTATAAATATCAGTCATAGAGAACAATCTTTGGAAAAACCTCGTACTTCATATAGTCTCAAAATACCCATCAGTACATGAAAATATTATATTTTAAATGTACAGTATTCAAAAAATGTAAACAAATGATGTGAAACTAAATGCTTACCATACTTTACAAATTTACATAAGACGAGAATAAAATCATTACATCACAACAAAATATCCCCCCCCAAAAAAAAAAAAATAAAGACTCCATCTTTTGATAGGGATACGTAGTCGAATGCCTGAGATAATATTGCTTCCATATTTATTAAGCTACGCAAAATGTAGCTTGAAATATCAGCATTTATTTTTAAATAGGTCGCGTGAGCAAGGAGACAAGTGTCCTCTCTTGTAGTTATTATATGGTACATTTATGACATGTCAATTGTAAGCAACGATACGAGCCCCTGGGCATATGGGTACTAGCTGCCAAGTGATTGTTTGACAAAATTTGCATATTTTGTGTTGCTTGCGAAGGAAGGTAGCTCTTATCTGCAAACAAAGGAAGCAATTCCTGTGCTTAAACAAGGGAGATAGCCCTTGTGTGATGCAAGGGGAGGCAACTTGTATAATCTTGTTTTATAGTTGTTATCTGCCATCGTTTTGCGTTTAAAAGGATATATACAATTGTTATGTGTTTATATTTTGTATTTAACTTTTGCCCATGATTTTAGATTGTAAGGGTAATTTGTTTTGTAAAAAAATTATTACATAGCTAACTACTGTCCAGTATTGTAGAAAAATATCTTAAGATAATATTTGTTAACTTGGATTTGAGTTAAGGACATTGGTTTTCCACAACCATGGACTACTTGATCTTTGCAGGTAGTTTGCTCAATGTAAGTAAACAGCTCTGACCTTGCATCCAAATTTGATTGAAGATTCTATTGTAAATGACCTAGTGGACCTAGATGGGTATTGAATTGTGTCACACATTAAGTGACAATCTGTATATAAGCTTGAAATAAACAAAATTATCTAATTCACCTGTCTAGTGAAATTAGTCATTGTGTTCATTTATAATTTTAGAGGATTTATTTATTTAAATTATTCATTGGAATTACAAAGTACCCATTGACACTTTTGGATGAAATCACTATTTTGGCATTATTGTGAATTCCTTCAAGGAAATTCTGTATTGTGTCAATGTGATTGTTAGCACATCAGCATATTAAGGACTATTGGCATATCAGCACAGTCAAGATTGGAATTCAAAAAACCACTTTAATTCATTTGGAACACAATATTTTGGAGTTGTGATAGAGCTTTTAGGACTATTTTTGGGATTTAATTCAATAATTTAACTTCTATTTATAGTTTCAATTTTTATTCTAGAAAATTAAAATATTTGTTGAATTTTACTAAACTTGTTTGTTCTTTGCATTTCTTGTTAGTTAGTTTATGACTATAGTGTCGTAATACAATTTTAATAGGTAGTATAGTAATTATCACCAGCTGTGCTCACCCATTTTGTTATGTAAGAATCCAGCAAGTGTTTTGAAGTAACAGAAACTGCAGACTAAACTGTGTTTCCCTGTTGTGAGCCCATGACATTAATGCCAGTCATCTCATGGTGAAAAACAATCACAGTCTATGCATCTGATTATTTGGAAACTACTGCTGGTTCCTTGAGTTTGGGTGAGTTCATAACCCCTTTTACTATACTACTGCTAATGCAATTTCTATAGAAGAGACCTTTCAAATATATAAAGTGGAAATTGACTTTATCTTTTTGCTGCAGTATTACGTAAATGATAATCTGTCAAACATGTGGGGTGGATTTACTTTCAGATCAAGATATCCTTTATAAATATATGAAAAAAATTGTGAAATTAACAAACAATGGGGCAGACTTATGATCAAGCATGGAGTTTATTTGGATAAATATGGTATAATACTTAAAGGCCATGACACTGATGTCAACAGCTGTGACCTTTGTGTGGTTTTAAAAAAATTATGTTTCTGATTTTTTTATTTACATGCCAGAAACATTGGTCGAGATTTGACTAAATGCTTTTTTGTTTATAATTTATTTTTTGATTTAAAAGAAAAACAGTTTTGATTGCTAAAAGTGTACTTGATAAATAGACTTTGATTGTTGTATATACTTGCAAATTAGGTAAGTCTAACTGCAAACTGCACAGGCTTAGATATGTCTTCGCATAATACACTGGCACTAAGTCTGTGCAGTTTTTAGGAGTAAGGGATGCATTTTGTTTCTGAACTAACAAGATAGTGAACAGCTTACCTGTTTTATTTAAACCCCTTGACACTACCATTTTTTGACAGAGTCCAACAAGGCCATTGTCAGAGAATGGATTTATTTGTGACAGTGAACTAGTTAGTCAGAGACAAGTATGGTTTTGTAGAATATGGCTTGCACACTGCTATCAATAATTATGTTTGAGCACCCACCCTGGATGGCTTTGGATATGTCCTGGCCATGCTCTTTATTATTGCTAGCTAAAATTGTCATCTTGTTGCTTGATTACTAAGCTGACCATTTAGGGCCAAGTCAGGTTTTATTAAACTGGTGATAGCATAGCAAGGTTACATATATAAACCAATATTTGGAACAATCTTTAGAAGGCAAAAATATTTTCTAATCTCTTAGCCCAATCTAATCTTTTATTTTCCCTTGTTTGCCCATAGTCAAACCTTTTTAATGTACTCACTGTATACACTGTTTGCATTTGAGGGGGCTATCATGGCAAGTAAATGATATTGTGTACATTGTATACACCTTTATGACTGGTAATCAAAGCATTTTGTATAGCACACAGATAAAGTATATCAAGCAATATTCTGTGATTACAGCTTGTTTTACTGTGCAATTTAGGCAATTTATGTTCTAGTTCCTGAAATGTTAATCCAACAAGTTTCTAGTTACGAGTTCAGTGTTTTAGTTTATTTTCAATCTATCAGTGATCAGATCAATTAGTCTAAATCCCATAAATACAAAAATAATTATACTTTTTCCCTCCACATTTCTACCACATGGGGATGAAAGGTGGACTTGTAACTCCATGTTTTCATGATAGTGTTAATGTTTTTGTTTCCAGATGTTTTGAAAAGAGCTGGGATTCCGTATGTTTGTTTTTCCAGTGCTTGGGTACAGTCTGTCTGTTCATTCAATGCTGGGATATAGTGAGTCTGTTCATTTGGACTCAGAACACAATTAATTTTACTATATATTCTCAATATTCTCAACATTTGTTGCTCAGTGCTGAACTTTCCACTGTGTGACAATACAAATCATATGTTAATCTAAAATACCTTCAAAGATGACTTCATAGTGAAGTTCTAGTCATAGGCTCACTGGCATTTTTTTAACAGTCTGGACTGTAAACAATCCAGCCTGCAATGGAATACAGATTTCACTTCCAGCTCATCATCAAGACTTTATTTAACTCCCTGTACAATATTGCCGAAACACACACAGACAACCACACTATAAACTGATATTCTAAATAATAAACATATACCTTTAAATCCATACCAAGAAGCCTAAATCTAACTCTTGTATCACCACCAAAAAGGAGACAGGAAATTAATAGTAAAAAAAAATAGACTGGGACTACACTCGTGGGTACTGAACTGAAACTGTTAATTGTGGTCTGATTCCATCTAGTACTCTCTTTATCCAGTGCTGGGATGCAGTCTGTCTTTTCATCCAGTGCTGGGATGCAGTCTGTCTTTTTATCCAGTGCTGGGATAAAATATGTCTACTCATCCATTTGTTTATTTTTAGTATATTATTCTTCAAACTGCTAGATGGAAATTTACAAATTTGGTATTTTACTTGTTATCCTATTGCCAAAAACATTTGTAGGAGATATACCAATTGCCCATTTGTTTATAATATTCATTCAAATGTTGTTGCATGTTTGTCCATTTTGTATGCCCTCAGTATTTTGGGCCCTATTTTACACTCGTCGAAATTATTTGTGAGTGAATGCATCTCATTGAGTAACTAAGTCATATTGAGTCTAGATCACTCTGACCTAACTTTTACACTTGCAGAGTAACTAAACCAAATAAAACTAGGTCATTGTGACCTAATTTTCATGATTTGGTGACATTTTTATCCATTTGTTTATTACATGCTTAATATTTTGTTATAACTCTTTACAGTTGGTATGTGGGAGCACTTTTAAAAGCAATAGGAATTCAACCATACCAAAATTTGTTCAAGGTGACCTGATCTTCATTTTTGAGTGACATATATTTGTCTTTAGATGATTATTTTTGGTTAGATCCTCAACAACTTGGACCCTATTTGACCTACATTAATTAAATTGGTATGTGACTGAATATCGAGAAATGTAACTCCAGCTTATCAAAAACAAGTTGTTCAGCTAATTTTAACACTGGAGTTACTTTTATATCTCAAAAAAAAATCTACTCCCTTGCACCCTTTTTAAACAACATAATGAACTTTGTATATATATATATAAGTTATAACTCAAGAAGAGTCATTCATTCATATCAAAAATAGGTCACCATGATCTAATCTTTTTTAACTCTTGAGAGACCAATGTTTCTCCAGCAGTTTATAAGTTGTACCCTAAATATCTTGGACCCAATGTTACCTAGACTCATGAAAATATGTCTGTCTGCATTTCTACACGAATAAATCAAGCTTTAAAAAAAATAGATCATGGTGACCAGATTTTCACACTTTTGTATTTTCATTAGTGTATTATGGCCATAATAGCTTGGACCCTATTTATCTACACTTATGAAAATATATTTCTTGTTACATCTGAAGAAGAGACATCAACCATACAATAACTATGTCACTGTGACTTTAAGATTTTCAGCCATTCATTGATCATACTTTCAGCTTCTTATATCCTATTTCACGTACAGTTTTTTTTAACATTTATATGAAGATGCATCTAAAAATTTGCATTTCAACCACACCAAAACAAAGTCACTGTGACCTAATTTTCATACTTAAGTTAATTTTTTATTTTGAGCCCTTTGTTTCTTATACCCTTAATAACTTAACACTATTTAATCTACACATGAAAATAGGTTTGTGGATGCATTTCGATGTGAGTAATGAAAGGGAACCACAGCTACCTTACTGTGTCCGAATTTTCATCCTTTATCAACTTCTATTTTCAGCCATTTCTACTTTTTCCCACTTTATCTTGGTCACTATTGAAAATTGACTTCTGATTGATTGATTGATTGATTGGTTGGATTGATTGATTAGTTGACTGATTGATTGATTTGCTAGTTGGTTGGTTGATTTAATACCAACTTGATATGCCAATGTAGAACCCGGTAGATATGTACATTATGTATTTAATGCACATTTTAACTAATTCTGTATTTTGCCTTTCCTTCATATGTAAGTTTATTCATTTATGTCTGCAACCTTTCCGTACCAGTGATAATTGGACTGTAACACCCTAGACTTCAAAAACAAATTCCCAGAGATTAAATGTTCCAAGTGATAATTAGACTGTAACACCCTTGACTTAAAAAAAAAAATGCCAGAGATTAATTGTACCAAGTGATAATTAGACTGTGACATCCTAGACTTAAAAAAAAAATCCCAGAGATTAAATTTTCCAAGTGATAATTAGACTGTAACACCCTAGACTTAAAAAAAAAATCCCAGAGATTAAATTTTCCAAGTGATAATTAGACTGTAACATTCTAGACTTCTGATGTTTTTCCCAGAGATTAAATGTACCAAGTGATAATTAGACTGTAACACCCTATACTTCTAATGTTTTTCCCAGAGATTAAATGTACCTAGTGATAACTAGACTGTAACATCCTAGACTTCTTAAATGACAGTTTTTCAGAGTTAAAATGCTTAAGATTAAATGGCTGATTGAAAGGATTCTGTCATTGTATGGTCACGCCTTCATAGTCTCATTGAATTCATTCAAGGCAGTAGGTCATGAACATACGTTTTAAACTGTCAATTAATTGAACTTGAGATTATATCTTTCATGGGAAAAGTTGTAAAGCTTTTTATAATACAAGGCATGGTAATAAGAAGACTTCCTCATAAAAGTGAGTTTGTTTAAAATATAGCTTTTAGTTATGAAGCGGAATACTTGGGTTTGGGGGAATCAACTTTATGGAGTTGGGAGGAGGTATTGTTGATGCTTCCTTTGCTATAATTTGATCCCTTTTTCACCTATATTTATGACAGTAGATATACATATGCATCTCAAGGATGAAATTAATCACTGTGACTAATTAGCAATGCTTGAGAGACTTGTATTTTTGGGCATCTATTTGAGATGATGTTAATATCAATGCACAGTTGATCACTGTGTCTAATTAGCAACTCAGATATACTGAAATTGATCACTTTGTCAAAATAGCAACTCAGCTATACTGAAATTGATCGCTGTGGCTAATTAGCAGCTAAGCTATACCGAAATTGATCACTGTGTCTAATTAGCAACTCTGCTATAACGAAATTGATCACTGTGGCTAATTAGCAACTCAGCTATACCGAAATTGATCACTGTGTCTAATTAGCAACTCTGCTATAACGAAATTGATCACTGTGGCTAATTAGCAACTCAGCTATACCAAAATTGATCACTGTGGCTAACTAGCAGTTAAACTATACCAAAATTGATCACTGTGGCTAATTAGCAGCTAAGCAATACCAAAATTGATCACTGTTACTAACATTTGTGCTTGAGAGGCTTGCCTTTTCAGGTATGCAGTTTTGTTTGAATGTTAATATCTTAGATATACTGGGGGAATCGACTTTACTCCATAAAGTCGATATGCACTTTCACCTACAGTTGCTATATGGATTCATCTCAGTGAGAGTAACTCAAACAGACCAAAAGATCACTGTGACCTAATTTTATGGTTGGGTGAATTGTATTTTAGTTCATTGTTCATAATGCCCTCAATATCTTGGACCCTATTTCAGCTACACTGATGACAATTGGTATGTAACTCTTCCATACAAAAACTAGGTCAATGTGTCCTTATCACATTTTAGTAACTTTCCCTCTTTTCATCTGTTTGGTTCTTGTCACTTTCTTTGACCCTGTTTTACCTACTTATGGATGGATATTGAGGAAATAAATTCAGCTATGCCAAATCTAATTTTCATGCATGAGTAACTCATTTTTTTTTTAAGTGATCCATTGGTTACATCCACAACATCTTGGATCCTGTTTCACCAGCATTCATGAAAACTAGTATGTGAATTGACTACCTCAGCCATACCCAAACTCGGTAAATATCACCTAATTTCCATGGTTGAGTGCTTCATATATTGAATCATTTATTATGTCTATTTAGACTACTCTGCTGAAGCTTTACATGTTGACACCTCTTAATATCAGTAATATGCACTGCAGTAATATTTCCTTCCTCTACATGATGGTTCAAGGTTAGACTCAAAACTAGTGGCAGGTTTGAATCCTGTACAGGCCAGCCCTGGAGTCAGGTCAGTCCTTGTGATGTATATCTCTTTCCAACATCACTTGAATACTCATCTTCTTTGCTTTAGTCCTCCATGCCAGGCCTGCATGTAACTTGAAATATGCACTAGTTGGAAAGGGGTCTTGTGTTTAAGGGTAAACTTTGTTTCTCTTGTTAATTATAAATATTATCAGTTAACTTTAATTTAAATTATGGTGCAGTACCTTTATAATCTTGCAAATAAATTATTGTGTAGTAAAAGATGTCTTGAAATACCGTTGCTATGGAAGACCAACATTTTGAGAGAAAACCTGTTATGTGTCAGACCATGCTTTGTTGATAAAGAATGGTGTTCATAAAACAGGTTCTAGTTTATTTCTCATAGACATATGGAAATAAAAAAAAATTTAATTAATAACATTTTTTTAGTTGTAAGCATAGATGTTATAAACGTTAAGATTAAAATAAAAAAACATTAAAAAAACGCATTTTTTTCTCAATAAATAAAAAACAAAAAAAAAATCCCAGTAGTTTTTAGGCAACACAAAAATGAATATTTTACTTATTTACTCGCTACATACCAGTTTTAAAGTTTCAGTGATACAAATCTGAAAAAATGTAAAGTTTTAAACCGTAGTCCAGATAACATTGAATTTTTTTTCACTCATCTATGGTTGTAAGGCATAATATACAAAAACATTTGTTCATTAAAAGCATATGTTAAGTATGTTTGCTTTAAAATTAATCATATTGTTTTTGATGAATGACCCAATATTTTTGTCCTTGTGTTTTTACAAATGTATGCCGCTGCTGTTCCTTTACCGATACCTAGGGTTTGATGACTCCATGATCTTCAGGATGATTCCCTAGTTTAGACTATCTTCATTCTTCCAATTTTATTTGTTTATTCCATCCATCTTATCATTCTTTCTTATGTTTGATAGTCAGGGTATTACAGACCCCTCCCCCCCCCCAACAACAACCCCCCCCAACAGAAGAATAAAATACAAATTATATCTGGATAAGGATAAAGTACTTAGCCAGAATGACTTAATGTACATGAGAAAAACTGGAAAGGTCCCTCAATCAATCAGTAATTTTATTCTGTCATAATTTTTCAGCATTTAGGATACTAATAGGGTACTGTATGTACTCACTTATAAGACGAGGCACACTGCAATCAACAAAGATCTGATCAGGTCCATTGTTTGTTTTTTTTAATTACTCATAACAAAACTGCACAGACACAGGTCTGCTGGTGCATTCTATGATGGCAGATATGGGTCTATGCAGTTTGCAGTTGGACTCATCCTATAAGCATGGTACCTTCCAATCTGTCTGTTCATTACCACACTGCAGGGTGGAAATTAATGAAACTTTACTGTTATATTGTTATTGTTTAAACCACATGTGAGATGGGTGTCGTATCCTTCATTCACACCATGGGAGTCCCTGGGAAGGGGGTCAGAGATCAAATATAAATTATTTTAATTGCAAGGATGTATTTAAATACATGTAGTTTCTGACCATACTGCATGCTGTATATGCAGTCATAACATGAAGACACCTTATAAATGCAGGGTAGTTTGCATTATGACTCCTGGGTCACTGTATGTGAGTGGCTAGTATGTGAGGTGGGACAGGGTCAGAGAAATTACAGCACTTGCCCTCTGCTCCAAGAACAGGAAAACAAGTACAGTTTTGTTGTAAAATATTGGGTTTATTGTGCATGAGGTTAGTAACTAATGTCCAATGTTCTATTTCTACTACTTTCTTTGTAACCGCACTGCAGTACTAACAGCTGCCTCGCTTGGCACTTATCAGCATTAAGAGGTTAGTGTTAGGACTGGTCAGCCTGGAGTCAGGATAATGTGACTGGTTGGGACATCATGGCTACATGTCTCTGGCATGATGCCCTAGTGCTTAAGACATCACTATTAACTACCACTACAGACAGAATAGTGATTTGACGAAACTTGATAAAACTAAGATTAAAATCCATATCACACATGGTCACACCCTTACTGCAATCCTATCACCAGAACATTTCAGAAACAATCTACTGGACTAACTCTGTGTCACTAATATGTTGTTCATACTATATTGTTTATGCAGACAAGTTGTAAGCTGACCAATTGGAAGGTTACTTACCACTTGTCCTTTAATTAGAACAAATTAGCATGAACAGTAATCAGGGTAGCCTCATTGCTTAGAGTGAGCAAAACTTAAACTGATAATCCTGGTTTAAGGTTGCCTGATTAAAACATGAATATATAAAAAATGTATGATCCTGCTGCACACTTCCTACCACATATATATATATATATATATATATATATATATATATATATATATATATATATATATATATATAGGTTGGAGGAAACATTAATTCCCCTGACTATCTCTAAGTAGACTAGTTTTTAAGCTCAGAAGACTTCCAAGTCCCAGGTGTTTATGGTACAAGTCTCTTCGGAGACAGGTAAGACCTTCTGATATGAGGGAATGAATGTTTGAGGAGTAGATCACCTCCCCCAATATAAAAAAGTCAAATAACCCTCACATTCATAGTAGTGTGATGCTGTCTTCCATGAGCAAGGAATTGGTCGATTCTTCTCAAGATAGCATGATGCTGCCATCCATGGAGAAGAAAGCACTTCTCTCATCTCATGGTAGTGTGTTGCTGTCTTCCATGAGGCAGGAAGTGAATCAAAAGGGAGGAGCAACCCATCACCTTGATGAATAATGAGGATGAACTAAGCTCTGACACGCCTAACCTGCACTGATCAGTCTCCAGCCCTGTCACCAGTCAACATCAGGTCATGGGGTCCAGTCACCAGTCAGTTCATCAAAGTGACTGGCCACTGATCATCTCATACTAGTCACTGACTTTACACTAGTAATAACTCAAAGCCCTCATGGTCCAGGGATAGAAATTGAAGTGAGTTCTTTCTCTCATCACACTCTGTACAGAATTGGGAGTCAGCCCAGCAGATCCAGACTTGGGAAGGGAATCCAATTCCCTCTTATGAGAACTCATCCCTACCATGGTTTTTGCCATATATGAAGTACATGTAACATCAACATTGATCCACCCCAGGAAGTGTACTAATGCAAATCATTTCCAGGGGCCATCCACAAAACGTTTGAAACAGACGCAGCCACAGTCCAATATGTACCATCTCTCCTCATCTGTAAGATTCATTGTATGGAAATCACTGAAGAAGCCTTGAGTAGGAAGTTCTCTAAACCACCTTCCTTTCCCAGGAAAGAAGGATATAGCCTTAGAGACTGGTTCCTCTTCTACCATGCATTCCTTTCCTAAAAATTCTTCTCATTGCTTTTCTTAGCATGTTTTCAGAGGTTTGGTCAGGCATGGAAGATGATGGATGGGTCCATTCTGCTGTGAGTGAGGGTTACTGAATTCAAGTTCAGAAACAACTCCTTCTATATTACCCCCATGAATTGTTACCAGTCAAGCCTGGTAACATTAAGGAAAGAGGTGCACACCCTTTGGCAGAAAGAGACAGTTGAGATGGTCATGAGTGATCAGTCTCCTGAGCTCTGCTTCCAAATATTTGTGGTCACTAAGAAAAGTGGGAATTTTGTATCGTAATTCATCTCTGGCCACATTCACCTTTTTTCTTCTCTTGGAACATTTCAAGATGGAAAACACTTCCTCAGTCTGGAATGCAATGCATGTCAGATTGGGTGATCTCCATGGAATTTCAGGATGCCTATTTGCACATTCTAATATTTCCTGGCTTCAAAATTCCTCTGGTTTTGCTTGGCCCAGGTCTTTTCTAACTCCAGATCCCGTTGTTTGGAATTGCATCTGTACCCAGAATATTCACTCAGGTAGTAGGATATTACCTTTGAGTACATTCTCCAATATTACCGGCTGATCAACAATGTGCAGGTTCAGTCCCTCCATCAGGATCTGTGCCATTGTTGGTCTGCAGTAACTCATTTGGGTCTTATACAAAGCTTTGTAAATTCAGTACTGATTGCGTCTCAGCACTTTGTTTAAATGGGAATGGACGTTCAGATCCCACATGACAATTCTAGAAGTGCAATGAGGAAAACTTCTTGCAAGGTGACAACCACATGCAGATTCTCTATCAGCTCTGATTCCTCTAGGATCCAATTTTCTTCACCATTTGCACTTGTGCATAAATTGGGACAGGTTCCTGACTGGGGTTCCCGTGCATGCACCCAGCACTGTTTCATGATGCATTGGGTTCTAGTTGGGGCACTCATTAGAGCCAGTGTGCATAATTTTCCAGGGTCATTTCATTAATTGTCCCTCCGCATTAACAATCCAGAAATGAAAGCTGTATTTCTAGCTTTGTAAGGATGCATTGACAGATTGTGTCCATCTCTCATTAGCATATCTCTGACATAAAGAAGGCTCACATGCCCAGTCTCTTTGCATGGAGGTTTGGAACCTCCATTGCTGAGTGCCTTATTAAAGATTACCCTCTAGCCAGCCACATTCCTTAATAAAGGATATTTTGGTGGAAGAAGAACATATTTGTGGACAATTTGTCCAAGTCAAGCAAAGCAATCCTCTTGTAATGGTCTCTTGACCAGTCCTTAACAGAGTCCATTTTGTCACTTTGAGGAAAGCCTCAGGTGGATTTGTTTGCAACCAGGCTCAACAACAGACTTCCCTTTTATGTTTCTTTAGACCTGGATCAGAGAGTATGGGCAGTGGATGCATTCAGTTTCCAGTGGGATCGTCTGTTTGCATATTCCTTCCCACCATTCCAACTGCTACCTCAATTCTGCAAAATTCATAATTTCAGCTGCCCTTATCAATTTCATAGCCCCACTGTGGCACCAACGATTATGGTTCAGAGATCTGTTGGTAGATCAACCCAGGCCTCTACCTCACAGGAGAGATCTTCCTGGGAGGATGTCATGAAGTCAACAATTTGTCAGTCCAGTACTACTTTCTCCCAGCTTTTACCTCTGCTTGTTAACATAACAAGTGCAGACATTTTCTTTTTTCATCTCTGGGACCCATAATTGTGGCACAACATGTGGCCCAGAAGAACACTAATTGCACCTTCTAATGGTGAGTATGTTGTATTTTTTCCCCCTCTATTTTGAGAACTTACCACATCAGTCTTTCCACCTAACTGAGAGCAGTGGGTAATGTATTGCTGATATTACAATGTAGTTTTCATTAGGGGGAGGTGTAATATTTAACTTATGGAATAATTACCAATAATAATTGCTGAATGTCTTCCTTTCAACCTGCTCTGACATCCTGGCATCGTTGTCATCTATGAAAAAGTCAATGTTTGTCTAAACATGGGCCAGCAAGGTGCACAATTGGATTATGTTCTCCCCTCTGTGGGAAGATTTTATTCACAAGAAATGGATGAGGTTTTTCTTATGTAAAGGCAACACAATAGTAACAGGTAAGTTGATTAGACAAATAAAACTAGTCCCTCACAAAATAAAATATATTTCAAATACAGTATAAAACTCTTTAAATAGTATGTCATACAATATATGAATCATTATTTGCACTCTGATTAAGTCATGCAGGTTAACATTCTAGTGGCTGAGGATGAAGAATGTTAGAGAGTGTGTGTCTATGTGTGTGTGTGTCTGTGTGTGTGTGTGTGTGTGTGTGTGTGTGTGTGTGTGTGTGTGATTTGGATTTTTAACATAGCTTTAACAGTTTTTCAGTCATATCACTACAATATCTGCAGTTTGGCAGTTTATAGTGATGTCTAGCACTGGGATATCATGCTACAGACATGTATCATGATGTCCTCACCCAGTCACATTATCCTGACACCAGGCCGACCAGTCCTAACACTAACCTCTTAAAGCTGAGCGCCAAGCGAGGCAGCTGTTAGTACCATTTTTGTAAGTCTTTGGTATGACTCAGCCAGGGATTGAACCCACGACCTCCCACATCCGAGGCAAATGCTTTAACCACTAGGCCACCAGAGCGGTCAGTGTTGGAGAGAATTTTTGTTAAGAAAAATAACTGGAAAATAAAGGCTGCTTATTTGCAGATTTCTTGTTTAAAAACTTCCCATGAGGATATGTTCTTGGTTTGCTCCCCACATCCCCAGCCTAGTCAAAACATTAAACAAGACTGTGATTTGCAATGATGGCTGTTGCAGAAATAACAAATTTCTCACAAACTTAGTACAGTGTATTTAGTTGTACATGAACATTTTAACAAATGATCAAATTTATCACAGTGAATGTTTTGCTCTGCATTACAGTTAATGCTGGTATATATCCAAGACACTTGGCTGTTGCATCAGTTTCCTGGTATACTCCCAATGCAACTAAGTAAAATCAATCTGGAAACTTTGTACCATATATACTTGCTTATAAGACAAGCCCAACTGCAAACTGCAGACCCAGATCTACCGTCACATATAGTGTTGGCATATCTGGGTCTGTGCCCATTTTTTAGGAGTAATCGAATAAAAACAGCATACCGGTAGACCAGGATCTGCAGACGCATTATGTTATGGCATATCATGATCTTCATTGTTTGCAATTTGACTCGACTTGCGAGTACGTATGGTATGTGCTGTAATTATGCCCTAAAATCAATCCATTGACAGCTTAATGATGGGTACTTTGACTAGATTAGGTTGCTGATGATTTGTCAAGTTTAATTTAATTATTGTAGGGTTGATCTCATTTTTTGGACACTGATACAGTAATAATCAGTCAACTTAAGTCACACATTTTGATTTATTTAATGATGGCATTATGTTCATACATGTGTAAATTATCAACCTGTTTGACAGGAGAATCTTCTTATTTCAGACTTGAAAATATGGCCAAAAAAAAGAGAATATTTTGGTAAACTCCCTTAAGCTGCCAGTAATCCAGATTGCATGTTCTTAATTTTTGGTATTTTGAAATTGCTCAGAAATAATCATACAAAAGTCTCTGATGTATGTTCCAGAATTGTGTGTGCAAGATAGATTGAGTCAGTGTCACCTTTAATTTTGGTAACGGTGCATGTTGTCTAGTTATCCATTATTTTTTAGGATGTATAGATCACTAATGTTTTCAATGCTGCAGTTTGTTTTGACTTCAAGACTAATTTGAACATATGTATAGAACACTAATGTAATGTAATGCTGTGATTTGGTTTGATGTCCTTTTCAAGACTAATTTGAACAGATGCATATCAATTTTCCTCTATATGTATGATTGTGTTTTCCACAGTAGAACACTGGTGGAGAATATCTCAACCCTTAATCACTTTACTTTTGTCTTACATTGTTTGACATCAAAAGTGTTTTTGTTGGAGTATTGCCACTCCAACTTTTTAGTTTTTATCATATCTGCTATTATTCCATTGCTTTAATTTCAGTAGTTTTTTAATTGATCTTTTCCAACCTCATCTCCAAGTTTATGCTGCATTCTTCAGCCTAAACTGAATATTATACCTATTAATTAAATATGGAATCAGTTTCAGTATGAAATTTGTCCTGTTTATAGTTTCTTTTTACTGACAGGATGCCATTTTATTTATAACCTTATGATACTTTGGAGGTAGGAATATGAGATAAAATATGTATATTAAACATTGGTGCTGGAAAATTCCTCCAGGATTATAATTTTGTGCCAGATGCTGAGCTAGCCCAGAGTTGGATGCAAAGTTTTGATCCTTGGGTGTAATTTTCCTATCCTACACTGATACACAAGTGGAATTAGTCTTTGTGAGTGGTTACATAAGTCTAGTCTACTACACCATCTGCATCAAGACAAATGACGTTGTACCAGCCAGAAATGTTTTAGGGATCCCAAATGGCTGAATGCATCTGAAAGAAAACAAATGAAGTTGTAAATAGTATACATTTTTTCAGGATCCAAGTGGCTGATAGTGGCTGAAGAAATGAATGCACTTTACATTTTAACTTTAGTTCTCAATTGCATTTCTTGGCCAATGTTTGTGGAGGGCTTGAAGAGGCCTACTGATTCTGATGACAAAAAGGCTAAAGCTTAAGGTCACTCAAAGAAAAATGGGTTTTGCAGCTTGAAGAACTGCATTTTGGGAAAAAATGTTTAATGGTAAAGGTCACTAAAGAAAATGGGTTTTGCACAATAACTTTTATTGTAGACTACGTTTTTAGACCAAACTTTTTGGACAGCGTAACTGAATCATACTGGGTTGGATTGGATCTAGTGTTTCATGAATGAGATGTTATTTATAATGCCAGTGAATGATAAATGAATCTGATACCCTACTCATGGACACAAGGTTCAGCAGATATAACAAAATGATATTGTTCCTAAATAGTTACATGCAAGTTCAAATAAATAATCACAAATGATGTCAAATGTCAAAACAGATGTGATCAGTGAATGGAACTTTTCAACTGATATGACTGATGTATTGACCTATCAGCAGATACGATCATTGTATAAAATCTACCAACATGTTTGATCAAAGTATGGGATTATCGACAGGTATAATTGATATAAGTAATTATCAATGGATATGATTGATATATGGATTTATTCAATATATATGTGTTTGTATGTATATATATATATATATATATATATATATATATATATATATATATATATATATATATATATATATATATATATATATATATATATATATATATATATATTGTATCAGCAGTTATATTTATCTCGATATGTCCACACAATGATCATGTGATTCCGATTCCACAGCTCTTGACAATTGGTGAAATAATGACTTCGTGTGCTCTGCTCCTCCCAAGCCTGTGGAAGGATTCCTCAAAATCCTCCCTATGGTATAGAGTCATTGGTCCAGAATCTTTGTCCTCACAGTATTGTACCTCAAAGTAATGTCCCCACTGACCACAGTATCCAGTTACACAAAGTTCAGTGACTCCCCATAACACAGCAAAAAGCACAATAACTGAGCCATGTAAAACAGACATTTAAGTATGAAATACAGTGATATACGTTATGTTTGTCTGTACATGAACTGACTATGTTAGCATTAAATTATTTCATAAAATTGACTGTACAACAGAGGTGGGCAAACTTTCCAGTGCAAGTGCAGCATACATAAATTTAGACCTTTTCACGGGCCACATAGTTCATTAAGTAAAATAACTAATATTTGAAATAGCAAAAAGAAAAGGTTTTTCTAAATAACATCATAATTAATTTTCAGTTGTTAATATGTTGTTAATATTTGATAAACAGAGTGACATAAACAGAGTCAGTGCGAATGATGACTTATTCCTAGGCCGCATGAAAACCCTTGGCGGGCCGCATGAAAGCAAGTTTGCCCACCCCTGCTGTACAAGATGATTATTGTAGTAGTCATCTTTATAAATGGATATATCTGATGAAAATAATTCCACCAAATTATGAAAATAATTCCACCAAATTATGAAAATAATTCCACCAAATTATGAAAATTTGAATGTTCTTATCATACAAATAAATTCAACTTGTTTGTTCAGCTATACATATGTCTAACATGGAACACGCCAAATTCTGTATGATAGCATGCATTATTGTTACTAGGTCTAACTGTCAAGAAAATTTAGAACAAATTCTGAAACATTCAGTATATATAACAATTATATTATGTTGAATGGATATCAGGAAAGAAATCAATGTTGTTTACATAAAAAATTGACATAATAGCTCTACAGCTGAAGATTGCTTCAGTTGAGCGGACAGTTTCATGTGAAGATTCATCTGTATTGTGACAATACAGATAATTTGGACTATACTATTGTTGTGGACCACATGTACAGCCAGAGAACTTGAGGTGAAGTGGGTTCCACAATGCCAGCACTTTGTACATCATTGGGTGAACCTAATTCAGTATTTCAAAATTGCCAAGGTTAAAGCTTATACACCCTGGGTAATTCTATATGGGCAGTGAAACAAATCTTCATTTCCATTCGTATATAATGCATAGTCATTTTCATATATATAATTCTGTGACAGATAACTTGCACTTAGGTAATAAACAAACATTTAGATTGCAACTTTGATGCATGTGCAGATCAGCCCTGACTTGGTATTCTCTGATCAGGGCATTTTGTTGCTTTGTCTTCAGTGTTAAATAGTCTTTCCTGTGCTGTTGTGCTATGCAACACCAACCAAGCAGTCAAAAGAGCATTATAATTGCTTGTACTTTAACTTAATTAAATGTACTCTGACCAATATTGTGACCAATTAGTGATATTATCATGTACATGTTCAGTTTACAAATCTGTAACTTGCAATTAAGGTATCAATCCTAATAAATTTTTCAAAAGTATATGAAAATAATCTGTGGGGAAATGTAGTTCCAGAGACAGTATAATGGGTTGCTTTTCGTTGATACAACTTTGCATTTGCTGTTTCGATGGAATTCACAAGTGCTAATTCATTACCTAGATCTGATAGCATGAAATAATGAATGCTGATATCTTTGTTCTGAGCACATAATGCAGCTGAAGGGAATATCAAGTAACCAATTTGTTTATCATAATAAAATAACTTTCATTAGATACATTGCCTGTAAAGTATCAAATATTGACAAATTTACAAGATCCATCGATTTGCCTTAAAGTGTAATATGTCATCCCAACCCCTGAGTGTTAGTGATCATCAGTTTTACGCTAGTTTGCATGTGGAATTCAAAAGGTTAAACACTTTATTTGTACAGTTTTGTTCTGTTTGCTGTTGAATCATGGATTCTCAGGAACTTGAGATACATCACACATGTACTATAAAGCCCTTTATTATAACACAAAATTCCTGTCATAAGGTCCTTGATTATAATGCAGATCATGTTATAAGGTCCTAATCATTGTAATATAGTTCCTGTTATAAGGCCCTTCATTATAGCACAGTTCCTGTTATAATGCCCTTCATTATAACACAGTTCCTGTTATAGGGCAATTATAGTCATGTATCCCATTGCATTAAATGGTAGTAATATTATATGTATTGTCTACTTCATTATAGGTTGGTTTTTATTTATTGTGTTGTGCATGGTAGATCCATTAAGTGACATTATAATGAGTGAGTTCTGTACCTTTGCATCTAAGAAATTTAAAGTGACAATAAACTCCTGTACTGTCTTTTCATGATTACAGTACTAATTACAGTGTAATCATAATCACCAAAATCATTGTCATCATCATCATCTTCTTTTTTGCATATAAATAAACAATGCAGGAAATTCATGTTGTTTGCCTGTGCCATAAGGCTTGTGAATTGGACTATGCTAAATGGCACAAGGCTGCAGTCTCACTTGCCCGTGTGAATTTGACTTTGCTAAATGGCACATAGGCACAGCCTTCCCCTGCAAATTTGACTGTGCTGAATGGCAAAAACAGAACAGCCTTGCACTTGTGAATTTGGCTGCAGCCTTTTGCCCCTGTGAATTTGACAGGGCTAAATGGCCCAAGGTCACAGCCTTACCCTTGTGAATTTGATTGTGCTAAATGGCCCAAGGTCACAGCCTTACCCTTGTGAATTTGACTGGGCTAAATGGCACAAGGTCACAGCCTTACCCTTGTGAATTTGATTGTGCTAAATGGCCCAAGGTCACAGCCTTACCCTTGTGAATTTGATTGTGCTAAATAGCCCAAGGTCACAGCCTTACCCTTGTGAATTTGACTGGGCTAAATGGCACAAGGTCACAGCCTTACCCTTGTGAATTTGATTTTGCTAAATGGCCCAAGGCTAATTTCTTGACTTTGTGAATTTGACTTTGCTAAATGGCACAAGGCCTGGAGAAAATGCTGACAGCATTTGCAAGTCACCGTGGATGATGATGCACACAATTGGCAAGGGTTTTTCTTTATAGACCACCCCACCCCAATCCCCATACTCCCCTGCCTTTTTAGCCAAAAGTGGGAAAAATAGCATTTGCAGTTTCATCAATCTAAACTTCTGTCCATTTACTCATAATTCATCATACTTTCATTTCTGCTCTATAACTTTAATCTATTTAAAATTAAGGAATACATTTATGTATAAATAGTTAAACTTGAATATTTACATTGTAATCCTAACAAGGACATGTCCTAACATTTTATGTGTTCACAACAATTTCCTTCCATTCTGTTATTTTTTAACTGTCTGAGACTTGTATATAATCTTTAGTAGGTTTGTTCATACAACATTGGGGGTCCCAACTTCATGATCAAGATCGCACTCATTATGTTATGTTTTTGTCAAACTTTTTATTCCATTCTATAACTTCAGAGCCATTTCAGTTTTATGAATGCATTTGGTATAATTGTACTTGATAATCATTAAATGGTGTGTGGCATACCACATTTAGGGTCCTGTCAGCAAGGTCAAAGTTCAGCATTTGAAGTTTTCCATAGTTCTTTCCTTTCATTTGTGTAACTTTGGAGCTATTTGAGATTTAGGAATGAAACTTGATATGTGTATTCATATACAGCATCATAAACTGTATCCTCCATTTGGTGTTCTGTCTTTATATCGAAGGGTTGGTATGTAAAAAATTTCATACTCGTTCCATTCTGTTTTGTAACTTTAGAGCCATTTGAGGTTAAGGACTGAAACTTGGGTCACTTGTATTTCATAGCTAGAAAGTGTGTTGTATACCATATTGTGGATCCTGTATTCAAGGTCACAGTCATGATTCAATATTTTATGTCTTTCACACTTTCCATTCAGCACGTCAACTTCAGACCTTCAGATGTAACTTGGTAAATATTTACATATTCATTTACTACATACCTAATTGGCAGTCCTGTCTTTTGAGGTCAAGGTCATGGGTCACTATTTAAAGTTTTTCATTACTCTTTCCTTCCCTTTAACTTTAGGGGTATTTGAGGTGATGGGGTGAAACTTGACATACATGTGCCTAATTATTAGAAGGTGTGTCATGTACCACATTGGGGTCTTACTTTTAAGGTTAGTGTATTTGCTCACTGTTTTAAGTTTTCTGTCATACTTTCCATTTTGCTCACTAACTAAAGAAAAATTAAAAATTAAGAGGTGCCACTTGCTATACATCATCACTTGAAATGCAGTACCTACCATTTTGGGGGTCCTATCTGCATGTTTAAGGCCACAGGTCAATATTTTAGGTTTCAGGTATATTATCCCCATCTTCTCCATAATGTAAGATATGTTTAAGATAAATGGAGAACACTTTGTAATGTTATCAATGCATTGTCACTGGAAAATATATTGCAGTTCACATTTGGGGTTCTAGTTTATGATCAGGGTCACAAGTTAAAAGGACTCCTCTCTTTATGTTTCATCTCATACAGGCTGTATGTTGTACAGAGGTTTCCTTTGGTGCACTTCTTTTCTAAATTTGATATCATCCCATGTATCACACTAAAGGTTTTGTCTTCAAGGTCAAGATCACATCTTGTGTATCACACTAAAGGTTTTGTCTTCAAGGTCAAGATCAGTTATCAATTTTTGCCCCTCTGCATTAAATTGACTCTGGCATCTTTTGAGATTAAGAGCTATGAAACTTGGTTACCATGGCTGATATGTAACCTTACAGCTCTGTCACCAAGGTCAGAGTCAGATTTTACCATTACATTTTTTATGTGACATCACCATGGTAACAGTAGTGGGGACAAAAATTCACAGAATTTGGTATTTTGCAGTAAGTCTGTAAACAAAGAAAACTATTAAGATCGGCCTAATCTATTTATTACTGGTAGTTGATTATTGTTAGATGTTTTTTTTAATATATAGGAAGCAGTTATATAAATAAAGGAAGCTTGCACGATTACAGTTTTGGATAACAAATCATAGTCAAATATAATGTACAGAATCAGCAAGAACACGTGTTTCTAGAGAAAGATACAAGTTTTCAAGCTTCGAAAGTTTTAGCTGGGTTAAATGCAAGAAAATGGTAATGAAATTGCAGTCATTGGAAAGGAACAGAAAATCATACTATTTCATGTTCATTTATTTTTATTGCTCAGTTTTGGGGTTCTTTTTAGTTCTTTTTTATTTTAATATCCCCATACATAAGTAGCCATGGGTCAGGGAGCCTTGTTCAGTTCTTTATATTGTTTAACTTTACTTTCACTTCTGATTAGTGATAGTTAAAATTATTTAGGCATTCTTCCCTAATCATTTGAATTTTTTTAGTGATAAAGATGTTTAGTTAAGAGTGATCATGCTTAAATAAATTGACACTGGTAATCTTCTAGCATAATGGAAACTTGCCTGAATTTCTTGAAGCACCCAATCTCGTGTGCATTTGTACACGTCTAACTTTTAATTTTCTTGCAATTTGCCCTTTCAGCTTTGAAGGTGACCCCATGCAAAATCATCCAGTTCCTGGACCTAACAGTGCTAACTTTGATAGACTGCAGTGAAAGAAACTGATTATACTGGTGTCAGAAATAATTTAGAATGTAAATTGATTCTTGGCCCTTTCATCAATGTTAAGACTAGCTGGGTTTTTTTTATTAGTAATTTGAACAGGAAGCAAGACACATGCTTCTCAACAGTTTCCTGATGGATTGGCAATTGTCATCTTAAATAAGGATCAAGTGATGATTTTTCTTCACACAATGGTTAATCAGAAATCACTCCACTCCTTCTCATAGATTCCTATGATTGTATCCAATTATGAGTGAAAAGGTGTTGAGGAAATTTACAGCACAGGATGAAAATTTGAGCTGTAGATTATTCTCCTTCCAGTGAATAAGGCCCTGAAGTAGCCCATACAATGAATAAGGCCCTGAAGTAGCCCATACAGTAAATAAGGCCCTGAAGTAGCCCATACAGTGAATAAGGCCCTGAAGTAGCCCATACAATGAATAAGGCCCTGAAGTATCCCATACAATGAATAAGGCCCATTTATTTTGTAAACCAGTACATGCAGCTCAGCAAAAATATGCCTGTCCAGCAGCACACACTAACAATACTCTGGTTCCCTTCCTTCCTCCCTCCAAATAAAATACATTTGCCAATAGATTGACAGCAGATTGAAGTGGCACTGCAGAGAAGAAATTCATTTTTATATGAGTGATACACAGCCAGATGCTTCTATTTTGCTTGCTCTGTTCTGGAGGGAAGATCCCCTCAACCTTTTGATGAAACCTCATCCTCCCATAGGGTGATTTGGAAAGACCTAATGTGACCTTGGTACTACATGCACAGTAACCATCATTATCTTGCAGCAGCTGCCATAATTATGGCAGTTTAAATTAAAGAAAAATTGCCTCCCTTCACTGGCCCACAGTTCATTGATGGCAGGGAGTACATTGCATTCTCCTGTGAAGATGGAGCAGCACTTTTTGATTGCTGCCAACACCAAAGAGAAATTTTATCATGCAGTCCTCCCTCTCAGGAGCATGTAGAGGATGATGATGTCCTATCCTACCAATGAGATTCTCTTGAGTTTGACTTGGAACAGGCCATGGTGGCACCTCTAACCTTTGAGCTCATTGCATGCTATAAAATGTTGATCAAGGCAACAGAGGAATGAAGAGATCTTGTCCTTTGACAAGGTGGTTAACAAGGTTTACCTCTTTACCCTGAGATCTGTGTCCCAAGTGTTTTGACTCTGAGGACACTAAACTTATCTACAGCTTGGAGAGACTCTCTGGGAATATCTCCTGCCCAGATCTCTTATTGTTGCATCAATGATCTATGGTTAAGAAGCTTTTCTAGGTTTAGTAAGGGCCAGGAGTTAGCTAGATAGTATAATGTGTGGTCTTTCCCCCCCCCCTTTACATGGAGACCTCTGATCCCTGCAACTAGTTATCATGGATATAGGGTTAACACCCTTTCCTACCCCTAAAAACCCCACTTTGGAGACAGCTTCAGTGGCCTAGTGGTTAGAGCATCCAACATGGATGCAGGAGGTCACGGGTTTGAACCCCATCTGAGTCATGACAAAGACTTATAAAAAATGGCACTAACAGTTGCCTTGCTAGGCACTCATCATTAAGTGGTTAGTGTTAGGACTGGTCAGCCTGGTGTCAGGATAATGTGACTGGGTGGGACATGTCTGCAACATGATGCCCCAGTGCTAAACATCAATATAAACTGTCACACTGCAGACATTGTTGCAATATGACTGAAAAACTACTAAAGCTGTGTTACAAATCCATATCACACACACACACAAACACACACATACACATGCACTTTGGACGCTGGGTTTGTCTCAGGTGGATATTTCTACAGGGAAATGTACTCACCTTACAGGTCAAACATTGGTGGCCTTAGAACTAAAGTCTCAGCATCTAGTTACCATAATCTTTTATTCCAGTCTTATTTTGGCAGCCTTGTTCCACCTGCAGAAGGAGGATTCTCTGTTGACAAACTGCCTGTCAACATTTGTTGGAAGCAGTGGCCAACATATCTAGGCATATGTTGTCCATGTCAGCATGTTTATCATCAGAACTTTTCTGCCTCTGCAGAGATGTTACCCTGGATACATCCTAATTCTTCCTTCAACATTATAAGAATCTTCTGAGGGCTGCCTCCCTGGAGTAGTTGCTGTCCACTAAAGGTCTTTGGGTATCCCTATCGTCCAGTATTTTGATGGTTGGTTGATTTCCAGTGGCCAGCTACAGTACCTCAGACTAGATTGTCTCATTGTTGGTCCATAGTGACCAGGCTGGGTCTTTTACCCAACATAGAGGAATCAAAACCTATTCCATCTTAAGATCTTTTGTTTATGTTGGGATGAATTTCTTCATGAATGGAAGATTAGTTTGTGTCCTGTGGGACAGATTAGAAAAGATTATGCCCCAGTTGGAAGCACTGATAGCCAAGATAATTGTTTGTTGTCTGTTTCCCTCTGTCTTCTGGGAACTTTGAACTCCACCATGGATCTGGTTCCCCATGGCAGATTTTTGCCCTCTTGTTTCTCCTGGCAAACTGGAAATACTCGGTGATCTTTAGGTCTTGATTTCCAATGTCATGCAACAGGATAGATAAGTTGGGACCAGTTTCTGGCTAAAGTCCACACACATACACCTGAGCCACAATTCTATCTGTTTTTGGACACATCAGATTCCAATTGCAGCACTCATCTGGAGTTGGAAGGTTTAGTTCTTCAGAGTTTATGGTCCTCGGAAGAAACCGTCCTTCACATAAATTTTGAAATGAGGACAGTACTGTTAATGCTCAGCAGTGCTTGATGAAGGAAGAGGTCACTGCATGATAATCTGCTTGGACAACATATCAGTGGTAGTGTATTTCAGATGATAAGGAGGCACACATGTCCTCTCTATTTCTCTCTCTCACTCTCTCTCTCCCTCTCCTTCTTCATGGCAGCTTGGAATCTCCTTTGCTGGGTAACCTAGGATGTGATTATGCTTCAACTTTGCTACAATCCTGGCATGAACAATATTTGTGTTGAGAGTCAATCGGGAGGGGTGAGATAGTCCTTATGGAATGGTCTCTACATGAATTTATACCATAACAAATTTGTTATTCCAGCTTTGGAGGAGAACCTTGGTAGACTTATTTCCACTAAGGCTAAACAACAAGCTCCCCTTTTTCATTTTCCTAATCCCAGATCAGAGGGCCTGGGCATTGGATGCTTTCAGACCTGAAGTAGGGATGTTTGTTCTTTTATGCCTTCCCACCCTTTAGGATGATTCCAGAAATACTTCAGAAATTAAATACCTTCACTGCTCAGTTCATTTAGATTGCCCATCTGTGGCCCCATAGATCATTGTTCATCAATCATCTCCACCTGCTGGTGAACCATCCCAAGACTTTACTCCAGAAGAGGGACCTTCTGTCAAAGCACAGGGAGTTTCTCCTTCACAACAACCTGCAGATACTCCACCTTCACACTTGCCTCATTTTAAACAATCTTTCTGCCATGATAAGTTTTCCAGCTAAGTTGCCATGTGCATCATTTTGTTTAAGAGATGATCCGCATACAAGGAATCTGAAGCCAAGTAGAAAATCTTATCTCTCGAAGATGTGGTGGCAGTTGCATTCAAATGAAGTCATATGTTCTTTGGGGCTTATAGTTGTAGCACAAAATATGGCCCATGGGTCTGTGCATTTAGCAGTTGGATCTGACTTGTACATGAATATATATAGCAATTTTGGATTTTTTCTAACTTTGGCATTTGGCTTCATATTGTTGAAACTCTGATAGAGTTCAGTTTCCAGCATCACCAACATCATCTAGAGTAGTTTTGGCCCCTCATTATCAATTTTCCTAAATTTGGTTTCTGCATTTTTGGATTTCAGCCAAGTTTAGCATGGACCTTTATATGGATACAAAGTTCAGTCTTATTGATTTTTGGTTTTCCACAATATCATTTCTATCAGTTGTGGCTCCTGATTTTCCATCCTTCTGACTTCAGGTTCTGCATCATTGCTGTAAGAAAGATCACTGGATTTCAACCAAATCAGGCATGCAGCTTGTATGGAATATATTCAAATTCCAGCCATTCACATAATTAGAAGAGTTATGGCCCTTGATCACCCATCTTCCTAAAACTGGTTTCAGCAAAACATTTTTACTGAGGAATATTATATTTCAAGCAAATTTGTTTTGCACTATTATATTGGTGTGACATCGCATGAATTTGATTTTCTGTATTCCGTCAGTTGAAATATTTATGACCCCTGAATGGCCATGTGTCTTTCACTTTTCTTGGCCCATACATGCTCCTTCATCTAAGGTCCATCCAAGTGAATGGTAGTGGATGGGGTTCTTTGCTGTGTGCCCATCACTAAAAGTTCTAGTCTTGTACTGAAAATTTTTAATAAATAATAAATTGACAATACATGGGTTTAATCTTGTTCCTTTTTTAAGAAAGAAATTATGCTCTTTGTCATTTAGTTGCTTAGACTATTGTTTGCAGTCATCATAACTCAAGAACCATGCAACATGTTCTGATGGAATTTCATATGAAATTTTGTCTGCTATAAGAAATTTGTCTGTTAGACCATGTCATGCCTTTTATGGATTTTGTTTTTTCTTCACCATTTTGGACTGAGTTATGGCCCTTGTCAGTCAACTTTGTTAATTTACACAGAATGTTTCTTCTAATCAGCATGACCCGAGAACCATGCAACCTTCCTGATGCAATTTGATGTTAAATTGTTTCATAGACTTAGATGTGTTTTCGATGGGCTTTGTCTCATCTGCTCCATTTTTAGCTGCCTACAGTTGCTGCCTATGTTGATTGTCTTCATATTGTTATATGCAATATCGCTTGTGTTTCATCAGCTTGGGGTTTTCAAGAGGAGACTTCTTATGATTCCTAGCTGGTCCTAATTTAAAATGTTGTCAGTTGTAGATTCAATATGGCTGCCATGATGCCTCTTTTGAAAATCTTGCTGTCATTATCATATTGACGTCAAATTTTCACCACAAGACTCTTGATAATGTCTTTTTAATTCTATTTGAAATTGGTGGCACTCTGACATCCAGTATGTTCAACACAACAGCCAATTTGTTACCGAATACCAGACATAGTTTCAACACTCAGCAGTTAAAGGAAAAAAAATGGTCTTGAATGTCTGGAAATTCTTTCAGTCCCTTCAAGGAACTTTTGTTATTACTAGAATGTGGTAAACTTTACCACAAAAATCTTACAATACTAGATGATATTAGCAACATATTGTCCAGAAATACTGTCATAATCGCACTGTTTTTTACATTTCCAGTGTACCATATAATACCAGGCTTGACAATGCATAGTAATATGGTGGGTTTTACTCTGATAATTCTCTTGTACAACAGTGGCAACACATCAGGTATAGCATGCCAATTTTTAAGAGTGCTTCTTACCAGTTTCACTTCCTTACTGTAGCCACCCCTCTTATAAGGCTATCTTCTGTATGGCAGGAGCCCTGGTGATGGCTTGTAAGAGAGAGACTCAGTGCTTCCTTTTATAAGCCCATATTTTGTATGGCAGAAGCCTTGGCGATGGCTTATATTAGAGAGACTCAGTGATTCCTCTTATAATACTGGAAGCCATACAAGTGACCTCTGTGATAAGTGAGGGAATCTTATAGTGAGGTATGTTCTAACCAGGGTGTTTTATAATATTGTTTACATGCACTAATGCTGGACACATTTTATGATGTGAAATCATACCATAGTTGGTGTGGACCCCGAGTGGCTGAGTGGTCTAAAGCTCTCTCTGTCTCTGTTCCATGTCACTGCCATCTCACCTCTGTCTACATGGGTTCATGTCTTTGGCTTGGCTGATGTGGGTACATTATGAGAAAGCTTGCCAATAGCTTCTCATGGGTCAGTGGCTCTTTCCTGGCGTTTTACCAGGTTCTTCCTCCACCAGTTATGCTGGCTGCCATGTATAGCCTGTCTAGTGCTGAAAAATGGTATTTAACCCCAAAACAACAACAATTATAGTTGGTTATTATAACCAGGAACTAAACTAAAATGAAATAATACATGTAGCAGTGATAAAATAAAATTAAAACAATTTATTGGGATCCATTGGCCCTGTCTTTGTCACAAGAAGTGCAGTGGTATACTGAGGGGTTTTATAATGAGGTACTGTTCTATCAGTGTGATTAGGACTGAGAATCATGTCATCAGTTCATATCAAAGCATCAAGTTCATGGATAAATGGGTTGGTGATTAGTGATCACATCCATGTATATGGCCTTAAAAGGTATTATGAATGAATACTCTGTTTACCTGTATATAACAGGCAGCAGAGTGCAGGTAGTAAATAAGTGCATATGTGTAATTGCATAATGTGATCAAGACTATGATTTATACAGTGGTTTCTCATTATAAAGTCCTTCATTATGTTGTTTCCTCTTTTCAGACATGGAAACGTCATGGATCCCATTCAGTTGTTAAATGTTGTGTTATTATCGATACTTAAAAAATAATGTAATTAACTAGTATCACTTAATTTTAGCTCTGGGCTAATGGAACTTGTAATAACGTTTCTTTATACACCTTCCCTCACTTACAACAGAGACCATTCTTATGGATTTAACAGTGTCATAAAAGAAGCATCATAAAGAGGTAGCACTGTGCAGTTCTCAGAATTGAACAGCATAGATGTGGATGTGCCAGGTGCATTTGCCATTAGTGGTTGGGTGGATATTATACATGAGATCTAGATCTGCCAGGTGCATGTGCCATTAGCGGTTGGGTGTGTATTATACATGAGATCTAGATCTGCTGGTGCCTATGCCATTAGTGGTTGGGTGGGTATTATACATGAGATCTAGATCTGCTGGTGCATATGGCATTAGTGGTTGGGTGGATATTATACATGATTTCTAGATCTGCTGGTGCATATGGCATTAGTGGTTGGGTGGGTATTATATATGAGATCTAGATCTGCCAAGTGTGTATGCCATTAGTGGTTGAGTGGGTATTATACATGAGATCTAGATCTGCTTGTGCCTATACCATTAGTGGTTGGGTGGGTATTATTACATGAGATCTAGATCTGCCAGGTGCATATACCATTAGTAGTTGGGTGGGTATTATACATGAGATCTAGATCTGCCAGGTGCATGTGATATTAGTGGTTGGGTAAGTATTATACATGAGATCTAGATCTGCCAGGCACATATGCCATTAGTGGTGAGGTGAGTATTTTTATACATGAGATCTAGATCTGCCAGGTGCATATACCATTAGTGGTTAGGTGGGTATTATACATGAGATCTAGATCTGCCAGGTGCATGTGCCATTAGCGGTTGGGTTTATTAAAGATCTACCAGGTGCATATGCCAACAGTGGTTGGGTGGGTATCATACATGAGATCTAGATCTGCTGGTGCCTATGCCATTAGTGGTTGGGTGGGTATTATACATGAGATCTAGATCTGCTGGTGCCTATGCCATTAGTGGTTGAGTGGGTATTATACATGAGATCTAGATCTGCTGGTGCATATGGCACTAGTGGTTGGGTGGATATTATACATGAGATCTAGATCTGCTGGTGCATATGGCATTAGTGGTTGGGTGGGTATTATATATGAGATCTAGATCTGCCAAGTGTGTATACCATTAGTGGTTGAGTGGGTATTATACATGAGATCTAGATCTGCTGGTGCCTGTACCATTAGTGGTTGGGTGGGTATTATTACATGAGATCTAGATCTGCCAGGTGCATATACCATTAGTGGTTGGGTGGGTATTATACATGAGATCTAGATCTGCCAGGCACATATGCCATTAGTGGTCAGGTGGGTATTTTTATACACAAGATCTAGATCTGCCAGGTGCATATACCATTAGTGGTTTGGTGGGTATTATACATGAGGTCTAGATCTGCAGGTGCATATGCCATTAGTGGTTAGGTGGGTATTATACATGAGATGTAGATCTGCCAGGTGCATATGTCATTAGTGGTTGGGTGGGTATTATACATGAGGTCTAGATCTACCAGGTGCATATGCCATTAGTGGTTGGGTGAGTATTATACATGAGATCTAGATCTGCCAGTTGCCTATGTCATTAGTGGTTAGGTGGGTATTATACATGAGATGTAGATCTGCCAGGTGCATATGCCATTAGTGGTTGGGTGGGTATTATACATGAGGTCTAGATCTACCAGGTGCATATGCCATTAGTGGTTGGGTGGGTATTATACATGAGATCTAGATCTGCCAGTTGCCTATGTCATTAGTGGTTGGGTGGGTATTATACATGAGATCTAGATCTGCCAGGTGCCTATGCCATTAGTGGTTGGGTGGGTATTATATATGATTAAAATATATCTGACTTAATAGTCCTTACAGTTTCCACTCCAGCAGATTTGTTGCCTCTAGATTATATGGATCTAATGATAATTTTTCACCCAATATTTAAAGTATATACGGTATATTAAAGTGCTAAGTGCATGTAATCTGTTAAAGACTGCAGATCATCATAAGATTCTCAGGAGAGCAATTGTTTTTTGTTTGAATTTTACATAAAGTTCTAAGTTAACAGAATATTTTCTATTTAGTTGAGTCTGTGTGTTTTATGTTTACAGACCCTATTTGATCAATATCACTGGACAACAAATTTTTACAAAAGTCATGTTACTGAAATAAAATTAGTCAATTCTTATCAATTTTTATGTGCTGAACACGAATATGACAGTCAAATTGCAAAATTGGCTCTAGTTTTTTTGTAATCTGCAAGAAATTAATGTTTACATAACGAAATGCATTCCAATAGTAAAAGGTCAACTGTAATAGCCTACCTATAAAAAATCAAGTCATTGACTACATCTTAGATTTCTTCGCCTGTCTCTTGTACAGCTGTTCGGGAGCATCTCTGAGGAGTGTCCAGCAGTAGTCAGCCAGCATTGTAGTGGACCATTTTCCCTGGTATCTTTGTTCCATTGTTGCGATATCTTGATGAAAACGTTCGCCGTGTTCATCACTAACAATACCACAGTTGCTAGGAAAGAAATCCAAATGGGAATGAAGGAAGTGAATCTTTAGAGACATATTGCAGCCAAGTTTCTTATACTTCATCAACATGTCTTCTACTAGTTCCTTATAGTTTTCTGCCCTAACATTTCCGAGGAAGTTTGTAGAAACTAGGCGAAAAGCATTCCATGCTTGTTTCGCGTCACCTTCCAGCAAGTTGTTGAACCGGTCATCTTTGAAAAGCTCTCGAATCTGAGGACCCACAAAAACTCCCTCTTTAATCTTTGCTTCGCTGAGTCGAGGGAATTTTTCATGCAGGTATCGGAATGCTGGCAAAGTCCGGTCAATGGCTTTCACGAAGTTCTTCATCAAACCTAGTTTGATGTGAAGGGGTGGTAGCAAGATTTTCTGAGCCTCAACCAGAGCTGGGTGTTGGATATTCTTCTCTCCAATGGCTACATTCTGCCTGTGAGTCCATTCCTTCCTCATGTAGTGCATTTCCCTTGCTCGGCTATCCCACTCGCATAAGAAACACATGTATTTTGTATATCCTTGCTGCAGTCCCATTAAAAGGGCAACTACCTTCAAATCACCACAGAGGTGCCAGCTGTACTTGTTATACTCAATGGAATTCAGTAGCTGCCTTAAGTTATCGTATGTCTCTTTCATGTGGACAGCATACGCTACTGGAATAGATGGAAGAATGTTTCCATTGTGCAAAAGCACAGCCTTGAGACTCAGTTTCGAAGAGTCCACAAATAGTCTCCATTCTTGTGGGTCATGAGTGATTTTTAAAGCATTCATGAGGCCCTCAATATCGGAACAGAATATCAGATTACTTTCCTTTCTGAAGAAAGGCTCCAATTGCTGGTGGCGCTTTCGATATGCAGTAATTGTGACATCTTCTTCTAGAAGATTCCATTCTTGGAGTCTTGATCCTAGCAATTCTGCCTTGTTCTTTGATAAGTCCAAATCACGAATCAGGTCATTTAGTTCTTCCTGTGTTATTCTGTGTGGGGTTGATGATGCACCACAGTGAAAATCTGGATCACTGCATGCTGATGGACCAGGAGAAGAACAGGTCGACTCACCTTTGTCTTCGTCAGATGAATCAAGAGAATATTCTGCTGGAGGTTCTGGAATAGGAAGTCCCTCACCATGTGGAACTGGTCTCAATGCAGACGGAATGTTTGGGTAGACTATTCTCGACTTCTTTCGCTTCGTTATTCCGCCGGAAAGAGGAGGAACCAAGCAGAAGTAACAGTCATTTAGGTGGTTGCTTGGCTCTCTCCACACCATTGGGACTGCAAACGGCATTGATGACCTTTTGCAATTCAACCACTGTGAAAGCTGTGTTGTACATGTAGCACAGCATATATGCGGAGCCCAAGGCTTGTCTTGGTCACCAACCTTGCATCCGAAGTAAAGATGATATGCCTTCTTCACTTGAGAATTGATACTTTTCTTCTGGTTGGCAAATGTCACTTCCCCACAAATATAGCAAAAATTGTCCGCGGTATTAACACACTTTCGAGGCATTACTGTTCTTTATTGTACGTAAATGGATAAAATAATAAGTTTTATGTAACAGTAGCTTGAACTGTCTCGCACAACGTCTAAAATATTTTAAATGCTGAACCTATCTGATTGGGCTTTATATAGTACACTGCTTACGTCAGCTTCAGCAGCCGCCTGGCATTAGTATAATAGGCCTACACATGTATAGTACACTGCTGACGTCAACTTACTTCAGCAGCCGCATGGCATTAGTATTGCATTGCATCAGAAAATGATGCAATCAACTGTGGATGATGTGAGCATGATGGTATTATGCAATGTTACATCATTATTCCGGATGTTGCTGCAGTCCTACTGGAGAAATTTACACAGTGAAACATAGAAAATGAGGTATATGAATATCTTCAAAACGAGAGCCAATACAAATTTTTCACGGTTATATTCGTGTTCGGCACACCAAAATACTACAGATTAGGGCCTTTTCAAGTCAGTAATGATTTCACTGTTGACCAGTGTATCTTGCCTGGCTGTTGGCCTCACCACTCAAAAGTTTTCCTGCCTGAATTATATCAATATAGAAATTGTAGGGTTCATTGTCAACACTTCCTATTTTTATCAACAAACTCTCTAATGTTATTACAGGATGTTAGCTATAGTATAAGCATAACCATCTATTTCAGTTTCATTGTTTTCAAAGATGGCACCTTATACAACAATTAACACAGCCACAGCACATTCATCAACTATAAGGTACTGACCATTTAATATTCAGGAGGAGGGGAGTGTGTGATTATTTTTAGCTATTTTATTTTCTTTTATCTCTAAGTAATTTTGTTTTAAATAATATAATGAGTATACTATGTTGTTATTTTGCAATAAGTCAGAGCAAGATATTTTTTCCAGCTATTACTGACTGAATTTTTTTTAAAGTGCCCTTACCCCGGAAAATTTAATTGCTGGTTCTTAATATAACTGCAGTTTATTATGGTATGTACCATGGTATGTTCAGATATATTGCAGTTTACCGCTGTACAAAAGTTTTCATGGCACCCAGCTCTAATATTGCACTTTCAGTGTAGAGTTGTAGCTTTCCTGTCCCCTATTATCATGAATCTTGTGTGTCCCTTTTTGGGGCTTTTTCTTACATTATTAATATAACAAAAACAGTTATTTGTTCCATACAAAGTTTGAGTGCTCTTCAGAGTTGTGGGACTTAAGGACACTGTTACTTGCATAAGGGACTATGAGTGTGATAATGCTGATAGAACAAATTTATGCAGCCACTTGAAAGGGAGATAACTCACATTTCACCTGTAATGCATGGATGATTATGATAATGGATATTGTATAATTTCATGTTTTCATCCGTCTCAGTATTTATCCATCAATTCATCAATAAAACAATATACCCATTTTTCCATCCATCATTTCTTTCATGCATTAATTTTATCAGTCCTGCTGTTAATTCCTTCATTTTCCTTCAGTCTCTATGCCTGTCTTCCGTTTGCATGATTTTTTTGTTATTTACCTTTTTTTTCTTTCTTTCCTCCAGTGCAGTAATTCTTTATTGTTCCTTCTTGTTTTCATTGATGACTTTTCTCAGTTTTTTTCACACTACACTTAATGTGTCGAAAATATTGATAAATTCTCAGTCTGTATCATTAGAGTCTATACATTTTTAAAGCTGAATCCACAGATGATTTCTCAAAGGAGCTATAACTCATTTGTTTGTCTCTAGCTTAAATAATCTCCCAATAGACTTGATGGTTTCTTGAGAGCATATTGATTACAAAGCACTAATATAAATTGCCTGATGGGATACATTTGGTATTCCTCTCATACACATAGTAGGATGTTCTGGACAGTGTGCTGATTCTAAAAGCTAAATGTCACTAAATTTCTGACTTCTCCAGTGGCCTAATGGTTAGAGCATCCACCTTGGATGCGGGAGGTCATGGGTTCAATCCCCTGTCGAGTCGTTGCAAAGACTTACAAAAATGGTACTAACAGCTGCCTCGCTTGGTGCTCAGCATTAAGAGGTTAGTGTTAGGACTGGTCGGCCTGGTGTCAGGATAATGTGACTGGGTGGGACATCATGTTACATGTCTGCGGCATGATGCCCAAGTGCATGACATCACTATAAACTGTCACACTGCAGACATTGTAGCGATATGACTGAAAAATTGTTAAAGCTACGTTAAAAATCCAAATCACACACACTCACTCATTTTTTTAATGGAAGGCACTGGCTATTTTATCCAGTAGGGAAATGGTGGTGGGAAAGACTTTTCTTTATGACAGAAACCTAAAATTCGTTAGTAAGCAAATGGACAAAAATGACAACTTATTAAACAGTATATTATTCCAATATAATTCCTGAAGCATTGCACATTATGATAATGCACGTTTTAAAGGTAAGAGATCAATATCTATCCACTTGATATAAATGGGAGTATATTTTGAAATGTTCTTTCATACCCCTCCCTCACAAATTGTGAATCCTGCATTTCAAAATTGCATCCCCTCTCTGCCTGAAAATCCTGGACCAGTTTCTTGTCGGGATGTTAATGCTTTATTTTAAAAGGCCATCAATAAATGAAAGATAATGATTTTGTAGTGAAATATGTTCATTACAGATGTCATTTACTGTGGAAGCTTTGCCAGAAGTTGATTATTTAGAGAACACAGACCTCAGAATAGAAACGTAACAGTTCATAGTATAGACAGCTGAAAGTACATTGGCATTTATCATGTTGATTGAGCTCTTATGATATACCCATCTGTCCAGAGTTATCCATTTAACTGTCAAAAATCTGTTGAATTTAAATGAAATTTGACTTGTAGCTATACGTGAATGAAACCTCCAAAATGCATATTACTCATTTCAACCCCAAGGAGGGGGCTTTAGGGGTTTAGTCCTCTTTCCAAGGTTGGAAAATTTTCAGCCTTCTATGACATTAGTTAGAAAAGTTATACCTCTTGACTGGTTGTGCCTCTAACTTGAATTTCCTCAACTTAATTTTACCAAGGATCCCTTTGACATTCAGATTTACACTGATGAGATCATTATTGAACAAAACTGATTTCCAGTGTTCCACAATGCTAGTTACAGTGTTCCACAGTGCTAGTTCCAGTGTTCCACAATGCTAGTTACAGTGTTCCACAATGCTAGGTACAGCATTCCACAATGCTAGTTACAGCTTTTTATTGATGATAGTATTTACACGAGATTTCAGTATCCCACATTGGTTTTGCTTTCAAGGAAACATTTAATGAACCACTAGGAATTTGTTACATTGAGTGGGGACAGTGGTAGTTTGTAATTGGAAAATGCTTCCCTGGGTTGATTCTGGTTGCAACACTGCAGGAGTTATTTCCCTTATAGTCTGTCCTCTTGGCTTTACTTTTTTGCTTTTTGCAGCATAATTAAACCAAAGTGAGGGACTGTTGTACTTTAGTGATTAGGACTGAGAGTAATCTTGATGCTGAAGAGACCTTGATTGGATTTGATTTTTCATGTTACACAACATAATTTAGATGTTTTGTGGTCTCTAATTTCATACTTTTCTAACTTTATTTTCTGCTTGCTTTCTTTGTATTCAGCAAAACTTATGATGGACCCTTTATATTAATAAACCTTTGAATAAGTTGATTTCTGGTGTTTTGCAGTATCAGTTCTCATTTCCAGGAGTTATGGCCCCTGATTACCCAATCCATAACTGCACTAAGGAATGTTTGATTTTAAAAAAAATGTATCATGCTCCATTATATTGCTGCGAATTTAATGGGTAGGATTTGCTGCATTCCATGCCATCATTTAGGATAATTACAGGCCTTGAATGTCCACCTCCTAATGTTTGTTTCCCAAATTAATCTCTCTGTTTCAAAGGCCTGCAAAGTAAATTATGGCATGTGAACCCAATTGCTCTGCACATATCACTGATGACTCTAGCCTTACTGTGAAAATTGATATTACTTGATTGATTGTCAGTAAACGTGTAAAATTAAAACTTAATGTAATATCCAGACTCACTGATTGTGTTATAGATTTTCATCACCAGTTTAGTTTTTGACTGGTATAATGTTAACATAATTGAGTGTAATATTAGCAGTCTAAATGCCTGCCCACAATGAGTTCCCAAGCCATTGGCACTAAGGTATCCTTTTCTTTCGAGGTATCTCCCCTTCTGTTTAGTTTTGCTCTAGCTTTTGCATGGTTGGCTAATTTCAGTCTGGTGATAAATTTCAGACTTGTATATTTGTTTATATGAGGAAATGCAATCACTGCTTGCAGGGCTGGTGCATTTGTAACCAGAAAGGATCTAGCTGCTACTATGACAAAACATTAGACTGCAGAAGAATATAGGCATGCCTGTTGCATTGTATGCATAAATAACACAAGGAATTTATTATAAATTTAGCAAATTTTGAGACAGATGATAAAAATACAACTAGTACCCAAACCACCTACTCCTTTTTGGTTGACCAATAGCTAATTTTCTTTATTAATTGCCTAATTTAACTTAAGTTAGTGCTTCTGTACATGAAAAAGATTTTTACTCTTAAAATTTAATAACCAGAGTTAGTTAAAGAAATTCAGTAAGGAAATTAAATGCTGACAATCATTATGGCCCTATTTTGAGACACAGGATCCCTTTTGTAACCACCTTTTCCATCCGTCAACAAGTTGCATGATATCCCACCCAGTCACATTATCCTGACACAGGCCGATCAGTCCTGACACTAACCTCTTAATGCTGAGTGCCTAGTGAGGCAGCTGTTTGTACAATTTTAATAAGTCTTTGGTATGACTTGACCAGGGTTTGAAGTATGTGTTTCCTATCGCACAAAATTTTTAATATTTGAGTAGGTAGGTTGTTGCTTTTTAAAACACTTTATAGTATACAGAATATACTAAATGCTTAAAGTACTGGGCTAAACCGGCTCAGTTAGATGCACTAATCAATTTCAGGATTTGTTTTAAATTTTATTTCTAAATTTAAACATTATATATATTATAGTGATTTGTATATATGATGTCTAAGCGCTTCAAGTACTCTGCTAAACCAGCTCAATTAGAGGCACAAATCAATTTTGTAAAAAAATTTAAAATAAATTTTATTGATGTTTTTTTACCTGTGGGAAAAAAAGTATGGTCAGCAACAAAAGATAGGGATAATTGACTCACCATAAACACATATATTTCTGGCCTAACAAACTCCACAGACCTAGATCTGCTGGTGCATTACAGTAAAATGAAAATATATCACAGTTTTGGCCAGTTACTGTTCCAGTGTGTGAAAAAAATTACTATGGTATGCACACAAAAAACTGCATTCAAATAAAGAAAACAAATTCAAAATTATGCATCAATTATGTTATGTTACTGTATTAGGGTGTAATATAAAAAAATCCAGCCTTTAACACATTAACCCCTGAATGTTTTTGTTGTTTTCACCTGAAATTCGAGTAGGAAACACATTATTAAAGCTATTTCTCAATACATCCTAATACAACAACTTCCAGGTGATTTTCCAATAACCTAATGCCTAATCGTGTTAGAAACATCATTTTTCATTGGCTATTTGGCTCGCACATGAGCATAAGGGTAAAAGTTGAGTTTTTCTGTTTAGCATCATGGTCATGCATGGTACACTAAAGTGGGTGGTATTATAGAAAGGTAGACAGATGTAGCTCTACAATGATACCAAATAATCTGGAATTTCTAGTTGCACTACAAAATACAGAGGGAAAAACCTAATTTTTTGGACCCGATTTTTTTCTACCCAAAATTCACCCATGGTCTGAATCTGATATTTTGTCCGGATTTTAGACTTTTTGGTCTCAGATCTAAGACAAACCGGTATGAACTGCAAACAGATGAACCTTTGCAAAAAGTAGGATAAGATGGGCATTTGGAAAATAGAGTGATCTCAATAAAAAAAAATAATGTTTAGCAAAAAAAAAAAACGAAAAAGAACTCAACTTTTACCTTTCTTCTTATGCACGAGCCAAATAGCCAATGAAAAACAATGTTTCTAACACAACTAGGCAGTACATTATTGAAAGATCACCTGGGATTCGGTGTTTTTGGATCTGTTCAGAAATGGCTTTCAAAATGTGTTTCCTACTTGAATTTCAGTCAAAAACGACAAAAACCTCCAGGGTTTAATGTGTTAAAGCTGATCAGCTGAATTAGTGTATTGATACCAACAGAGTATATTACCTGTTTCAAGCTGATTGACTGAATTTGTGTATTGATACCAACAGAGTGTATTACCACTTTCTTGGCAGTTTGTTATTGTATGATCAGCTAATAAATGTCTATAATTGTGTAATTTCTTGTCAACAGGGTTTCTGACATCACACTTATACAACAAAACAAAATCCCATACATGCATTCATCAGTGTATGGTCAGTGCATATATGTTGCCAGTAATTGTTTTTCTCAATATTTTGTTACATTTAATTTCAGATTTTTCTTACCAGAATGTGGTCAGAACTTTGCTAAAAATAAATGGACAGTATTATATGGTATGAATAATTAAATCTCCAGAATAATCAGAATTCATGGCATTATTTTTAAAACCATATAATGTCAGATATGATAACATTCTGCTTTCAAAGTGCTGTACTAATAATAGCAAGTCTTATTTCCAGATATGGTATGCAGAGAGTATACACAGGGTTTTACACTGACTATTCTCTTGCACAAAACTGGCAACACGTTATAAATACATATAGCTTGCAGTTTTTAAGAGGGTGCATTTTACCACTTCCAGTCCCCTTGCTAGAAGTAGCCCTTTATATTCAGGCCACTGTTTTACTGCATCATGCGTTATAAGAATGAGATCAGTATGCAATGCTTCATCTTTATAATACTTGGGAAGCCATGAAAGTGACCTGCCTTATTAGAGAAGGGGCCTTATCCAGAGGTATTGTCCATCTTGGGCCTGTTATAATGCTGCAGAAAATACATGTACAGGATACATGTGTGTAATATGAAATCATTACAAACTGGTTGTTATTAGCCAAGAACTGAAGTCAAACAATTAAATTAGAAATCATAAAATGACATTCAAAAATGTTATTGGGATCCATGATGATACCAGTGTTATAAGATGGCAGTGGTATACAGAGTGGCATTAAAGTGAGGGACTGTTGTACTTAAGTGATTAGGACTGAGAGTAATATCATCATTTGTCATTTATATCTTATGATCTAGTTCATGGGGTAATGCGTAAGTGATTAGCGATGACAACTATATATATGGCAGTAGATGCTATCTACTAATTCAACAAAGTTAATGCTGATGATACTATTGAGTGAAAGCTGATGATACAGATTAGTTCCTGCTGATAATACTAATGAGTTAATGCTGATAACACTATTGATTTCATGCTGATAATATTGAGGAGTCAAAGCTAATAATGCTATTGAGTTAAAGCTGATGATAAAATGAGTTCCTGCTGATAATATAAAAGAGTTAATGCTGATAACACTATAGAGTTAATGCTGATAATACTAATGAGTTAATGCTGATGATACAGATGAGTTCCTGCTGATAATACAAATGAGTTAATGCTGATAATACTATTGAGTTTATGCTGATAATACTATTGAGTTAATGCTGATGATACTATTGGTTTCATGCTGATAATACTATTGAGTTAAAACTGATAATATTGTTGAGTTACAGCTGGTAATACTAATGAGTTAATGCTGATAATAATATTGAGTTAAAGTTGAGAATACTATTATGTTAATGGTCTTAATGTACACTAACCAACAACTCTGTTTACCTGTATATAACAGGCAGCACCGTAAGGTTGTGTAAACAGGTGCAGGTAAGTAATTGCATAATGTGCTGACTGATTTATACAATACAAAAGTCCCTCACTATGTTGTTGCCCTTTTTCAAATATGAAAATGATCATGGAGCCCATTAAGTTAGTTAAATTTTGTGTTATTATCGATACATAATTAATATTGCAGGTAATTAATATCACTTAATTTTAATTCTGAGCTAATGGACAAGGTACGTAGTTTCACATCTACAAGTTTTGTTGCTATGCACTGTTATGAAACAACCTTGAAGGTTGGTGGAACAGAACCCTTAAAAGGCTGTCTAAGTTAATAGTACCAATCACTTATCACTCCTATGAACATCATTATAAAACACAGCATTATAAACAGAGAACATTGTAAAGAGAGAATATTATAAAGAGAGAACATTATAAAGAGACAGCTTAATAAAGAAGAGCATTATAAATAGATATCATTAGAAAGAGTGGGTACTGTACTGTCATTTCAAAATAAAAGGAAAGACCTTGAACTGCATAAGTATGATGCTGGAAGAGTTATGGTGGGACATGATGCTGTAAGTGGTATGGTGGGACATGATGCTGTAAGTGGTATGGTGGGACATGATGCTGTAAGTGGTATGGTGGGACATGATGCTGTAAGTGGTATGGTGGGACATGATGCTGTAAGTGGTATGGTGGGACATAATGCTGTAAGTGGTATGGTAGGACATGATGCTGTAAGTGGTATGGTGGGACATGATGCTATAAGTGGTACGGTGGTCATTACAATGAGCAAAACACAGACAACATCTATTAACAGCAACTATGAGTTCATTCATTCTTCTGCTTGTACTGGAGAATCATTGTTTGTTGGTTCCTTATATTTGTAATTTGTTGCAACCTCAAAATCCATGAAGATATTTAGTTACCTCACAAAAAAACAACTGAAATCCACTGTAGAACTTTAACTGATTTATTGGTTTGGTTTTATGGGGTTTCTCAATTTTGAGTGAAGAAATTTTATTGCAGTTGACTTTGCAAAAAGCCGTTGATTTAGATTATCATATATTTGACATGAATGACCTATCATGTCCACTTAAAAAGACACAATGATATTTTTGTAATCCCCTTCCAATCATCTACTGAGGGCACATTTAATATTAACCATAGCACCCCTTCACTCAGTAACATTTGAAGGACTAAACAGGTTGTAACTGAATTTAGTCTGACATATTAACCATAGCACCCCTTCACTCAGTAACATTTGAAGGACTAAACAGATTGTAACTGAATTTAGTTTGACATACTAACCATAGCACCCCTTCACTCAGTAACATTTGAAGGACTAAACAGATTGTAACTGAATTTAGTTTGACATATTAACCATAGCACCCCATCACTCAGTAACATTTGAAGGACTAATCAGATTGTAACTGAATTTAGTTTGACAAGCAATATTGAAAGGTTCTAGGTCAAATTCAGTTGTCCCAAATTTTTTATAAAAGTTTAATAGAGTTATGGCCCTTCTTTGATTCAACCTGTCATTCATTCACAATATTCTATGATAAGACAAGCCCTTGTTACTCACAATAAAAAGGTATCCCTCTTAACACACCAGTATTGCAAGATACATGAATAGAAACAATAGCTTAGGACAAAGTTAGAGTAGGACATTACAGAGCTGATCTCACCAAATAATTTACACTTGTGAGAGAATTCCTTCAAGTGCAATTAAACTGTTTTAGAAAGGTTTGTTTTTACTTTAGGCAGCAGTTATTAGTTCACCTGGACAAATAGCCAAGTACAATTATTTTATGTTCTTTCATCAGTGATATATCATCCATTGTGTGCCGTCCATTCACTGTTTCTCTTTAAAACTTATTTAAAACCATTCAAAAGAATTGGACAAAATTTAACAGCATCTGGGCTTGAAGCTCATTCAAATTAATTCAAGTGATCATGGCAACTGCAGTTAATCAGTGGTTAGTTTGCTGGATGCCGGTCCGAATCCTACCATTGGACCAACTGATGCCAGCCACAGTGATGTGTCTTTGGGCAATGCACTTTGTTCCAGTTGTCTCAGCACTAAATATACTGCTCATGTTGCTGTGATAATAAGGCAAGAAACCCGCTCCTATCTGCCATCTTAAATGGCTGCCACACCATGCCCTCCATAACTCGCCTGCTGATAACTCAAGAACCCACTTATATCATGCGGTCAGTCATGGATCCCATTTTTTTAAACTAGGAAACATCCCAAAAACTGACCTCAACTTGTAGAATGTGAAGAAAATCAATTGGTAACTGAAATCTTGATATATTGCTTGTTTTATTATCGTAAACTACAGGACCTGGAAATTTGAATCAGTATCATGAAGTTTTCAGTGTTTAATAAGTCATATATTTTGTTTATTTTTTTAATCTAAAGAGCATTCTTAGTACACAGTTTATAACAATATTCAAAACAGCACCAACAATAGCAGCAGGAACAAACAATGTAGCTTTTTTGTTGTTGTTTTGGGGCTTAACGCCATTTGTCAGCACACGATAGGCTATACATGGTGGCCAGTATTAATGGTGGAGGAAGAACCCGGGAAAACCCAGGAAAGAACCACCGACCCACGAGAAGCTACTGGCAAGCTTTCTCACATACCCATATTGGCTGAATCCTAGACTCGAACCACCGCAGACAGAGGTGAGATGGCAGGGATCCATAACGGAGAGCGCTTTAGACCACTCGGCCACTCGGGGCCCCAAATAATGTAGCAATTAGATGCCACAACAAACAACAATAAAAACAACAAATGTAAAATTAGTGTTAAAGAATGTGCAGTAGACATTAAAAAAAATCCTATTAATAAAAATAATGATTTCTACAAAATTTAATTTTGTCAGAAGAATCATGAAATAATATTTAGTCATAAAATATATAGTAAACAACACAGGATGCTTATTAATCAGTGCAAATATTTTTATTAATTTACCTTTTAAAAAAAAGACTTAAGTCACCTAAGATATACGAGGAAAGAAGTACAGAAACTGGGAAACATACATGTATAAAAACAAGTCTGTCAAAATATGTATATCATATATACACATTAAAATGAAAAAGAAATTTTTTTTCTTAAATAAATTTTGTGTTTTGCTCATCTATATATTACTGATAAAACTCATAATAGATTTATCTGAGGTTAGGCCAGTCCTGACATAAACATATTTAAGAGATGTATGGACTTTTTGCACAAAATAGAGCACAAAGTTTACATACATAAAAATATGAATATAAAGTGATCAATGACAAGGATCACTCAAAGACTGACAACAAAATGTGCCTTAGGACAAGAGGAGTATGCGGCTCTTTTGAACTACAATTTAGGCCCTGAAACAGATAGAATGGAAACCTACTATCAGCAGTTTTAACAAGCATGCCCCCATCAAAAAGAAAAGAAAGGTCCTAATCAAAACCACTTCTTTTTTGTTCCTGCTTAAAATTCTGGAGTTTTGATTGAGGTGGGGGGGGGGTGGAGAATATGCCCTGCAACACAGATCATAGTGGAATACAGATTTTAAAATCTTAACATTCAGACAAGGGGGGGGGGGCGTGTTTTCTTTACAGCCCTGGTAATTCATCATAGCTGTTGGTGTGGAGGTGCCCTCAAAAAGAATTTACTGTATTGTGTCGTTTGGTATGTCACTTTATTCTCACTACCTATCACTTGTTAAAGCTACTAAGTACTTAAAAGGGTAATGTTGTATTCAAATGTCTTCAGTATTTTTTATTAAGTGTATATTCATAATTTTATATTGTTTAATATATTAAATACTGTTAATTAAAAATTGTTATAAATTTATTACCAGTATTAAAAAAGGTAATATTAACCCAATATGCATTTCTGCTGAAATACTTTCAGATTTAATTGTCATTAATCAAAATATTGGGACCCTCCAATGTTGCGAACACTGTTAATAGAAACTTTCCATTAATGAAAAAGGAAATTGAAAAAAAGAAGCAAATGAGTAACAGATTTTCTGAATGTTTTGACCAAATTGCATTTCATTTTATTTCTAAATAATTTCATGCTCCTTAACACTGTTACTTTTTCTCTTAAAGTTACTTTTTCTCTATAAAAATATTTTGAATGCCTATTGGATAGACTAATAGATGAAAGCTGCAACAGAACTTTATCTCTAAACATTATTTTATTAACAAATTTAATCAACAGCACGTGAAAGAACTATCAAGCAATCTTTCTGACCCAACTGATTTTACATATAGCTATTTGGCAGATGTCAGATTAAAGTGAGTGATCAAAGGCACCCATGAGGATCTTGTTTTCCCATTGAACAGTTAAAAATTGGGTTCATATTTGCTTAACATGACAACAAAATTGCAATTAAAATTGGTAAATGAAATTTCAGTATATCATGTTTTATAGTGGTGATTAATGTCCAGAGAAATGGAGTCATCATGAAATTCACAAATTTTAAAAATAAATCATATAATTTGATTGATCTTCAACAAAAATATTTTCTCAATAAATAACACAACATGTGACAAAACATACAACAAAATATCAATGAAAATGTTGCTATTAGCTTTGTGGTGGCAACATTAAGAAATGTCAGTGCCAGTTAAAGAGGTAATGTAAACCCACATTTTCAGTTATATCTTTCAATCTAGTTTCACTATAACCATATTATAAATCTGATATGGCTTCATGTGAATAGTCAGTTGTCATGGTAATGTGATTCCATGACAACCTTACTAAACTGCATTAGCAGATATTAAGGTAGCTTTATTTTTTACTACTGTTGCAGACTTAATGATACTTTGACATGCTGACAAAACCAAATTGTACAGGTGTCTCCAGCCTGTTACATTTCATGGCAGGTGCAGACATGACTGACGTAGCATCTGGGTGTAGATCAGCCTAATTTATTCTTAACATTGCACCAACTAGACAATTCATTAATTATTTTAGCGAAGCATTGAATTATCCTTCCAAATTTATAGTGATACATTTGAAGGAAAATAACAATCTGCTACCTGGTTGTTCTAATAAAATTTACTGGTACATATTTTTGTCTTATTTTTTCCATTGCTTTGTTTATATATAGTGTCCTGGGACAGTGCAGCTAGTATGTGCTAACAGTTATTAGTACATATATCATGGAGTTGTACTCATTTATAATGATACCATGTGCTATTGACATAGAAGTGTAACGTGACATTTAAAGTCACTATTTTGAGGAATTAACCAGTCCAAGCATGGGTTTAGATCTCTATATCTCTATTTTATGAGTGTAATTCTGTGTGTATTTTATGAGTGTAATTCTGTGTGTATTTTATGAGTGTAATTCTGTGTGTGTATTTTATGAGTGTAATTCTGTGTATTTTATGAGTGTAATTCTGTGTGTATTTTATGAGTGTAATTCTGTGTGTATTTTTTGTGAGTGTAATTCTCTGTGTGTATTTTATGAGTGTAATTCTGTGTATTTTATGAGTGTAATTCTGTATGAAGCTTTAGTTCATTTGTGTTTGCTTTCACATATGTGCTGAGATGATGGCAGGATGAATTCGTGAGTAGTGCTTGTGCGTTAAAAGTCTGTGGTCATTTTGTTGTCTTTTAGTTCTTAAGATCTAGCATCCATTAATGTTAAAATCTATTATTACTTTTGTTTAGGAAAAAGGAGATTATAATTTTTATGTATTCACAAAAGCTGCTAGCACCGCCCTCTTCCCCCTCCCCATAGGTGATCAAGCATTAAAAAAATATGTTTATCTTACAGATTTTTTGCTCATTCTTATGTTGTGCTTAATGTTTATAGACACCATTGTCTTTGAGTGGTTAGAACTCAGTCTTGTGTAGGTGCTGAAAGGAATTTGATGAAATTTGAATGAACACATTTAAGATTTATACCAATTATGCCAGTCCACAGTTAAATATGGCTGCCATTAATTGCTAAATTCAAGTGAGTGATCTCCAACCCACTTGGTCCTCTGTTATGCCTTGGAGGAGCAGATGATACAATACATTCCCTGGAACTCTTGTGTCAAATTTGTTTTTTTTTTTAATGTACCACATTTTGCTGAACAAAACCATGAGTGAGAATATAAATATTTTTTTAACTGAAAATGTTTTTAAAATTTAAACTTGAGTACACATTACATTAGTCTTTGAAGTTGATTCTTTAAGTTTTTCATGGCCACTGAGAATTAGGATTCCATAAACTCACAAAAGAAAGACTTACCAAGTTGTCTATCAATGCACTTTGTTAAATTTTTGCTATGAGAGTTGCATCTTATCAACCAAAAGTTTCCTTTGATGTTAATGCAGTATTAAACTTTGTTGATGGCACTGTTTAAAACATAGTAATGAGAAGTTTAACTTTCATGAGATTAGAGTCTCGCTATCTCTTATGGTCTGTTAACTGGAATCGTATATACAAAAAATCACAAGATTGTGGTGGCTTTTATGTTTTGAAAACAAGACCCAGACATGCAGATGTTAAAAATGCCTTGATAAGGAATCCTGTTGTTTTCAATAGCAAAAGTACCACATTGTTCCTTGTATTGTTTGCACCTAACTGTGAATTAACATAGATCCAGATCTGCTATCAGAAAGTCTGCTGGTTGATCAGATCGGGGTCGATGCTTTCGTAAAGGAAAAAATCCTAAGTTGAACAAACAGCTTGCTCTTTTTAAGTCAAAAGCAATTGGTCTCCATGTGAGGTTGACAGGTTAATATTTGTATTTCATCATGATGCATATACAGTTTGAACAAATCTTCACCACATTGTCTTGAGCAAGACATGTTGTTCAAGAGACCCAGCCAAACTTGAGATGCAGGTTGTGAGTTTTAGTGCATTCCCTCCTTTATCACTGAAACTTGGAAACGAAGTTAGGGTCAGTATATAGATGCTATTTATATATAGCACAGACAGCCTTAGTTAGTAATTAAATATACCCTGTTGAACTGTGAGACATAGTGTGACAAACATTAAGCCAAATTTATAGATATTAAAGACAATTAGGACAAAAAAATAACCATGAACTTCATACATATTCAACATGTACAGAAACACAAAAAAATCAATTATTAAGCAAATGTGTCTTGATCCCAGAATGCCTAGGGGATGAGAGTGGGGATATGGTGAAATGCTTTTAAAACTTGTCTACATCATTCATGCTTGGTATCTCATTGCCAGTTTGCTTTGTAGGTTCAGACAGTCTTTTTGTATGTAAGGGTCACCATATAATCGCAAGAGAGAATGCAGTTCCAAAGTAGTGAGCTCCCTTGTAAATGAAGGGGGCTAACTCTTCTGGCACATAAATGCATGTGATGGAATGTTGTTTTTGAAATCATCATTGTGAGCCAAATACGATAAGCTTTTAATTTCATGAGATAAAAAAACAATGCTGTATTACGTCAAATATGATATCTGTTTTTTCTTTATGATCATCTTTTGTTCTTTTATAGGTTCTGAATAAAATTCAATAGTTATTTGACCCAGTAGTTAGAACTGCTAATAGTTATTATTTGGTTGTTATAAACCATTCCTTGTTTTTTTTTAATTATTGTTGTGTATTTGTGATTATAATAAGAATTGGAGCTAATGGCTTTTACTTCTCTATTATTAAAAAGGTGATTGCTTTTTTCATGAGCTATGGAGATGGTGTTTTTTGTGAATTCTTGAATACATATCAGTACAGTCTGGGTTATAAAATAAAGTTATATGGAACAATTAATAAAAAATAGAAAACATACAGTCTATCGTATCTACAGAATGGTTCAGTGTTTTTCTATCCATTTCATTATCACTGTGAGGACTCTTCTCCCTGCCAATGTTCCAGGCAGTGTTGGCAGATTTTTTATGCTCACAAAAAGCATTTGGTTTGGGGATGGGGAATGTGCATGACCAAACTTTTTGCTTTGTACAGATGAGAGTTAAAGGTATTTGCTTATCTAAGCCTACAGAAAATTACTTGAAGTTTACATTGGAATAAACAAAACGTTTTCTTTGAAGCATTAAATACACTTTCAAGAAAAAATATGTGGTAGACTTGGTTTGTTGTTCTTGTTGTTGTTGTAGGGTTTAACATCGTTTTTCAGCACAAGATAGGCTATACATGGCGGCCGGTATAAATGGTGGAGGAAGAACCTGAGAAAACCCCGGAAAGAACCACCTACCCATGAGAAGCTAATGGCAAGCGTTCTCACATACCCACATTTGCCGAATCTGAGACTTGAACCCACGCAGACAGAAGTGAGATGGCAGTGATCTGTTACAGTGAGCACTTTAGACCACTTCACCACTCGGGGCCGCAGGTAGACTGGGCATTAATTTTCATATACCACCAGTGTAATACACACATATATATGTGACTGTGCACACACATAATTACAACTTCCCAAGCATTAACTAAAAAAATGCAGTTTCTGTCTTAAAATCCACTGGAGTGTGGAATACAATATTTAACTATTGCCGAGTTTGCTGCTGACAGTAGATCATTAGAAGATTTAAAAGTGATACAGATTTCATTGATGTCCCTCTTTGATGTCAATCAGTACTGGATGGTACTGTTGTAAAGACTTCCTATAAGACCTTGAATATTTTTCAGTATTAAAAATGGTCTTTTGCTTCTGCCTGATGCAGGTTGGTGTCACTGTCTTGGCAGATGCCATATTTTCCAGAATGACTAGAATGTCAGTATGGTGTTAGCTGCAAAACATTAAATGTTCCCCCATGCTGCTGCACTTCACAAATTGAACATCTCTCCACCAGGAGAGCTCAGAAATTTAGTTTCGTAAATTGGCACTTCATTCTTTGGATTTCAAACATTATGCCTTGAAAAATGAACCAGACTCCAATGTGACACTATTTTATAACACCATTCCATTATCATAACAGTCCCATTCTGCATTTGTGTCATGTGCCTGATACATTTAGAGGCAGACGGAAATTTCCAGTTTTACAATATTGCCTTGTCTGTGCAAGAAATAATGCACTAGTACTTTAGTTTAATCAGCAATATAACCTTTGTCTTTTCTAAGAATTCGATCTTTTGAAGCCCCAATGTCTTGCTTTATATGATATTTTTCTGTAAATAAAAATATATACACATAGTAATATTTTGGGAGATATAAACAAATTTTCCATATCAAGACCATGGTAAACAGGTTTTGCTTTGGTTTGCTTTAAGTAGTAAATTTGCTTGAGTACCCATCATTTTTGGATTACACCAACATTAAATGAACTTAATTGAAGATCTTCTGCATATTGTTTTTTGTTTGTGTGAGGAGATATTAGGTTGTATTAATTGAAATGTGTCATTTTTACATGTCTAGCAAACGTGTCATTTTTACATGTCTAGCAAATGTGTCATCTTTACATGTCTAGCAAACATGTCATTTTTACATGTCTAGCAAAAGGTGGAGTGTATTATATATATATATATATATATATATATATATATATATATATATATATATATATATATATATATATATATATATATATATATATATTATGTCCATCCATCTGTCTGTTACTGTTTTTGTTTCTGCACAACATGTTTCACTGTACACAATATACCTTTACCAAATATGCAACTATACAATTTTGTAGTTGTATAAAAAAGAAAAAAGTGACAACTGTAGACCAAATTGATCCTTTGATTAAAAAAATAGTGTTTCTTCGTGTTTATGTTGACTCGTGTCTGGTACTCTGAGTAATCTGAAACCAGGTTGCATTGCAGCCTGCCACAAAGGTCAGAGTTCAAGGATACTAGGACTGAAAGAAGTAAATGTTATCTGCACAGTAACATGAAATGTAGTTCTGCATTCAAGCCTAGACCAAACTTGTTGATGGCTTGTACTTTGAATAAGGAAGAATCCTATTGCTTTGGGGGCAAATAAACCAAAGGTCATGGTCACTGTAAGTGAAAGAAAATAATTGTTTCTGAACAAAATATTCAGTTCTATGCCACTTACATTGACCAACGTTTGTGGAGAGCTTGCACTTCAGGTATGGAAGAGGACTATTGATTTTTGGTAAAAGATCAAACATCAAGGACATTGTTCTTCAAAGAAAATTATGTTTTGCAGAATAACTTTTGTTCTAATTAAAACACAGATGGAAAAAACAAATGCAGCACAGACTAATAGTAAACACATTATTGAATGTACATTTAATCTTAACATTGATGGCTTCTGCAATATACATTGTCTGATTCTCTTACTCTGTATTGTTTATGTTTATGTTGTTATGTGTCCTATATATTGACCTTGTTGATTCAAAAGCACCAAAATAAACCTTTTGTTTCCATGAGTTCTTTGACATACTCTGTGGGATGGCATGCACTGAGGGTAATAAAGAAACAAGGGTCCTGGGTAGAATGTAACTCAGGGGGCATTGACATAGTAAGTCTTATGGTCAGTATTGGTTTTTGCACAGTAAATTTTGTTCAGGACTTCATAATCTACTAGTCAGTGAAACCCACTGGTCAACAATCTCCAGAGTCAAGCATGCCCTAATTTGCCTAACAGAAGACTCTTTAAAACATGTCATTTGGTCCTCTTGTTTGTCATATCAGTCCCCATAGCACAAACCGCTCTGCTGGCCTAGTGGTTAGAGCATCCGCCTTGGATGTGGGAGGTTGCGGGTTGGGAGAAGATTTTAACAGCCATTGATGGAAATTGTGATGTTCTTTCTTAATCAACATTTTAAAATGTTTATAGCTATGAAGGTAAGTAAGTATACAAATGTAAAAAGGAATTGCTGTTACTAAAATAAGTCACTCAGGGTGGATGACAATTGGTTTAGTAGGGTGAGTAACATTGGTTCAGTTGGGCTATTTTAGGAACTGCTTAAATGGCAAGCTATTCATGATAGAACAGTTTAGGTTCTTTTATACATTGAAAATACATGTATGCAGAAATCCATTTTTGACATTCCTACCATATGGAGGGGCATGTTATGTTATGATGTCTGTTTATAAATCTTTATGTCTGTTGCTAATTTAACTTTGGCACAATATCTTCAGTTTTCCACATTAACCAATTACCACAAGTTGTGGCTGGCTTACATTTCAGGTGAGGAAGTGCCATAATGATTTCAGTGTCAAATGTCAAGGTCATTTTGACTTAAAAAAGAAAACTGCTTTCTGCACAATATATGAAGTTCTCCATCAGTTTCCAAACTGTGTACAGGTAGACTGCTTACAAGTAGAAATGGACAAACCCTTTTGATTTTGCATACAAAAGGTCATAGGCATTTGTGATTGAGATAAGAAGGAAAAACTCTGTTGAATTTGGCTCAGGAGGTCAAAGGTCAAGATCATTTTTTACTGCATGAAGTAAATGGGTTCTGTACCTTAATATAAGTTCTCCAACATTTACAGTTACTAAACTTTGTAGGTGACTTGCACTTGGAGTAAAGAAGAATCCAATTCATTTCAGGGCCAAAATAGCAAAGTTCAAGGTCACTGTGACTAAAGAAAAACTATTTCTGCAAAGAAAAACAATCCATCACCTGTGGTTATCAAACTTTGTCAATGGCTTGAACTTGGGATAAGGAGGAAATCATGGCTACCGTGACTGACACAAGAAAACAGGTTTCACATAGAAGAGAGTTAAGCACAGGGTGGGAATATTGTCTGCCTTTCATGTTACTCTTGTTAAAATGTTTAATAGTGTTTGTATTATTAAAGTGTGTGGGATTTGGATTTTTAACATAGCTTAAAAAAAAATTCAATCATATCACTATGATGTCTGCAGTGTGGCAGTTTATAGTGATGTCTAGCACTGGGGCATCATGCTGCAGACATGTAGCATGATGTCCCATCCAGTCACATTATCCTGACACCAGGCCAACCAATCCTAACACTAACCTCTTAATGCTGAGTGCCAATTGAGGCATCTGTTAGTACCATTTTTGTAAGTCTTAGGTATAACTTTGGCTGGGGATCAAACCCACGATCTCCTGCATCCAAGGTAGATGCTCTAACCACTAGGCCACTGGAGCAGTGTATTATTAAAAAGAAGTATGATGTCATGACATGTATTTTTAAGTGTTGCAAATGAGTAGAAATTCATAGACCAGTGGTTCTTCTTAGCCAGTCAAGCATTGCTTTTACTTAGTTCGAGACATTTTCTAGTTTTTTTTTCATAGACAATATCATTTTCATATACCTGGTAAAGACTAAATTGCCTGTGTCACATCAAGTTGAATGGTTTACAAGCACATATGGCATCTGCTGTGTTGTTGACACTTGGGTTATACTAGACGGTTAAAGTCTATATTGACTGACAGTTAAAATTCACAAATTGTACTTTGCCTGGAAGATTTCATCCAAGACAACAGCACATTTACAGAAAAACAACTTGAATAATTTATATTTGATTATGGAAAACCAATATTGAACAGTTGGTTACTTGAGTTTTTTTATGACCAGTCTTTGACATATTTGAATATAGTGTCATCAGAATTTACTGCGTCTTGGATTGTCAACCTCAGTTGTGTAAAAGACAAGGAGCTGAATTCAATAGAGAACTCAGATTTCATAATTGACCAGAAGTAAGGTTCTTCCTAATCAGCATTATAATGCAGCCTATTGAGGACAATGATACTTAAAGAGCTTCCAAGTAATTCAGTTTGTAGGAGCAGTTGAAACAGCGCATTCCATTTTAAATGTTATTTTAACAAGTATTATGAGTGCATTCTTTGTAACACTTAACAATGGAAAATCATGGCCCTACCAGGAAAATCCACCATCCATTCTAACTTGTTTAATTTTTTGGGAAAACCAATGCACTGTACAGGTCTAAAAACAGTAACATTTAAATAATTGTATGCACTCATTGACATGAAGGTTTTGACAGTGAGACTTGCTTTCCTAACTTGTTAAGATGTACTGTGTTCATATGATTGGGTTTTATAGGTTGGGTACAAATTGTTCAGTGGCAACACTAACTGATATGTGCTATTCACTTTGCTTTGCCACCCATTGGGTTTTGTGGGGTGCATGTTTATCATTGCATATGACACCATCACCTCATGCACGACAAAGTATAAGGAAATAACCCTGACGTTATTTAGATGAAAAATTGTCTCCACAATAGTTTACATTCCTGCTCAGGTTCTCCATTCTGTGGCTTGACTGATTTATCTTTGTTCAAAATTCTTTTCACTGTAATTAATAGGAAGGCTCCAAAATGATGCCATGGCATTCACAGTTTTTTATTTTTAGTCTGAGGAAATAAACGTTATGGAAGCATTATCAAGCCTTCATCATTGGATAAAATATTCACCTTTGCAGTAAAAAGGTCCTATGGCTTGGGGTAAATAGCTGTTTCAGCTAATTAGTTTTTTGGCAATGGAAACTAATTACTGTAATTTTACTATAGAACAATTGACAAGAATTGAACTGATGGATCCAGCTGTCTAGTGCATTTGGATTCAGACTAATTGTATATCATCAGTACAAGGAAAAAATACTTAGGTTTAAGTGGTGTGTCTCTTGCACAAGGTTTGACATTGAATAAAGTTGTTTTCTTCCACTGCAGTTTCATAACGTGCATTCAGGGCTAAAATATCCTCCTGTCTGTTTGTCCAGATGACGAGTTGTGGGTGGGGAATGATGGATGACAATGTCATTTTAAGCCAAGTATAGAAATATGCTGCTCCATGTTCTCCCTAGAAGGCAATCTGCCCTCTCGTGTATGTATTGTGCCCTCCCTAGAAGGCAATCTGCCCTCTCATGTATGTATTGTGCCCTCCCTAGAAGGCAATCTGCCCTCTCGTGTATGTATTGTGCCCTCCCTAGAAGGCAATCTGCCCTCTTGTGTATGTATTGTGCCCTCCCTAGAAGGCAATCTGCCCTCTCATGTATGTATTGTGCCCTCCTATCCAGTATTAAATCTTAAGATGTTCTATGCATGGTAACATTCAGCATGTGCATTTTTTGTATTAACTTGGCATTGATAACCTCAGTTTTTTTTTTTATTTGCTGTGAAAATAGTGACATCTTAAATGAACTAAGGAAGTTCACATAAAGGCCCTCTCTTGTAGAGAAAGGCAACCAGCACCATGCCCTAACAGCCAGCTATCACTATGACCTCTCTTGTAGAGAAAGGCAACCAGTGCCATGTCCTAACAGCCAGCTATCACCATGACCTCTCTTGTAGAGAAAGGCATCCAGCGCCATGCCCTAATAGCCAGCTGTCACCATGACCTCTCTTATAGAGAAAGGCAACCAGTGCCATGCCCTAATAGCCAGCTATCACCATGACCTGTCTTGTAGAGAAAGGCAACTAGCGCCATGCCCTAATAGCCAGCTATCACCATGACCTCTCTTGTAGAGAAAGGCAACCAGCACCATGCCCTAACAGCCAGCTATCACCATGACCTGTCTTGTAGAGAAAGGTAACCAGTGCCATGCCCTAACAGCCAGCTATCACCATGACCTCTCTTGTAGAGAAAGGCATCCAGTGCCATGTCCTAATAGCCAGCTATCACCATGACCTGTCTTGTAGAGAAAGGCAACCAGTGCCATGCCCTAATAGCCAGCTATCACCATGACATCTCTTGTAGAGAAAGGCAACCAGTGCCATGCCCTAATAGCCAGCTATCACCATGACCTGTCTTGTAGAGAAAGGCAACCAGTGCCATGCCCTAACAGCCAGCTATCACTATGACCTCTCTTGTAGAGAAAGGCAACCAGTGCCATGTCCTAACAGCCAGCTATCACCATGACCTCTCTTGTAGAGAAAGGCAACCAGCACCATGCCCTAATAGCCAGCTATCACCATGACCTCTCTTGTAGAGAAAGGCAACCAGCACCATGCCCTAACAGCCAGCTATCACCATGACCTGTCTTGTAGAGAAAGGCAACCAGTGCCATGCCCTAACAGCCAGCTATCACCATGACCTGTCTTGTAGAGAAAGGCAACCAGTGCCATGCCCTAACAGCCAGCTATCACCATGACCTCTCTTGTAGAGAAAGGCAACCAGTGCCATGCCCTAATAGCCAGCTGTCACCATGACCTCTCTTAATAGAGAAAGGCAACCAGCGCCATGTCCTAACAGCCAGCTATCACCATTACCTGTCTTGTAGAGAAAGGCAACCAGTGCCATGCCCTAACAGCCAGCTATCACCATGACCTGTCTTGTAGAGAAAGGCAACCAGTGCCATGCCCTAACAGCCAGCTATCACCATGACCTCTCTCATAGAGAAAGGCAACCAGTGCCATGTCCTAACAGCCAGCTATCACCATGACCTCTCTTGTAGAGAAAGGCAACCAGCACCATGCCCTAATAGCCAGCTATCACCATGACCTCTCTTGTAGAGAAAGGCAACCAGCACCATGCCCTAATAGCCAGCTATCACCATGACCTGTCTTGTAGAGAAAGGCAACCAGTGCCATGCCCTAACAGCCAGCTATCACCATGACCTGTCTTATAGAGAAAGGCAACCAGTGCCATGTCCTAATAGCCAGCTATCACCATGACCTCTCTTATAGAGAAAGGCAACCAGTGCCATGCCCTAACAGCCAGCTATCACCATGACCTGACTTCTATTTTGGAAGCATATGTACATCAACAACTTTTTTGAAAAAAAATAATCAAAACAGACATATTATACTCAATTGTCTAGCAAAATGAGCTGCAGTTATACATTATGTGTGGCCCAAAACATTTACATTATTGTGCTTGATACAGTATCGTTATGACTTTAAAGTGGAGTAAAAACTTTCTTGACAGATGCACTGTTTACCTTAATTTAAATGCAGTTAAAAACATTTCTTAAGTATTTGACTACATAATCATTTTCCCATCTATTTTCTTCATTCTTCTTTCTTTTATGTTTTTTACACCAGTAACAGCACAGACCATAACATGTTATAAATTATCCATCTCTGTTCCCTATTTTTGCACTGTAAGCTTCTGTTACCAAGCTTTTTAAATGGCTTGCATTCAGAGTGTAAAGGAAGTTTATTAATTATTGGATCAACAAGGTTAAAGGTCAAGGTACCTGTGGCTGAATTAAGAAAAAGGGTTTCCATGGGTTTAACTTTTCTTCTGCATCACCAACCTGGACTAACTAATCACTGTGGATGGGTTGCACTTTGAGTAAGGTAGAAGTCTATTGATCATGGGGTCAAAAGGTCAGTGGTCAAGGTCATTGGATGAAAAATCAAAACTGTTTGTTCACAAAAAAATGCAGCATGTAAAAATTGGAAAAATCAAGTTATTAAAATTAGAAATAATATGTATAAATAATATAGCGAATTATTTAATATAGATGCTTCCCGATAAGGTCAATAGCAGATGATATTCTGCCCATTTTACCTGTATGATGGGCAACCTGGCAGTTTCTCCTATATCTGATCAGAAAATTTTATAATTTTTAACAAGGTACACTGAAGCAAAGTCAACTTACAAGTCACAAATATAGGTACTAACAGAAAGCCAAATTTGTGTTCTGTTTATTTATGTAATTTTTGTAAAAGAGTCTTGAGATTCAATGAATTTATTTCAACTTCTTAACACCAAATAATGTCAATAATAAATCTATCAGTTGACTATAAATATGGCTGCTGCTGATGTCATTTGGGAACTATCTATTGTAAAAAAACAATATACTGTAATTAAGTGAATTAAAGATATTTAAGAAAAAATATGCATACATATAAAAATAAGCAGTGTAAATAGAAATTTATTATATAAAGAGTCTACGAACTTTTAGTCATACACACATTGGCAATAAACCCCAAAACAACAAAAAAAACCAGTTTTTACATGCAGTGAAACTTGTTCCACAGAACTATACCAGAGTATTAAAAGCTTTTCTTAACTGTTTTTGGTTTTGGTGGATGAAGGTTTCCATGTGATATTGACCACTACTGGTAATGTGCTAAAAAAGACTAAATAGACTCTGAAGGTAATCTAGTGCAGCTCCATGAAGACATTTATATTTAAGAACTTCCTTTTGAAAATCAACCCTTTCATGTAATGAAACAATCATAGTTCCGCAAATAATGCTTTTGAGGAATAATCAATAGATGCATATAAATCAATGTGTGCTGCTCTTTTCTGTTGTTTATAAATCCATTTAAGGAGATTTGACAGTTTCACTATACAGCTTTACATTAATCCATTGTTGAAGGAATACATGAATTATAGCATAGAATGCAAAAGTTTCTGTAAATAATTTTCTTGATTCTGTCGAGTAGGGCAATTTTGGATGACAGTGCATTACAAAACTTGTCAACGTGGCCATCCCATTGTAAATTATGATCAACAGACACACCTACAAGAGCATTATGTTCTACATTTTCTAAACGACAGTTGTTTACAGTAAGAGCTAATTCTGGGTTTCCTAACTTTTGTAGTTGTTTTGATGTTCTCAGAATCATTCATTTTGTTTTATATTTATTTTGTTTTGCCCAAATTTTAACTCTAACAGATTAGGTCTGAGCCTAATCTAATATTTTTGGATAACTTCAGTTCATAACTTAAAGATGTATACAGGGTTGCCTCAGCTGGAAACAAATTTGTATTTGATTGTTTACATAAATAGTAAAGAGGAGAAGGCCTAAAACAGAGCCTTGAGGGACCACTTAATGAATAGTGTGCATCTGTGAGTTAATATTGCCAATGGTTCCTTGTTGAGACCTTTAGATATAATCTACATTGTTGTATACAATTATTCATGAAACATATGTTTACAGTATTAATAAATGTTAATCAAATAAAGTTAATAACCTGATGACAGACGTCTAATATAAAAAAGCTGACCAACTGTACAGCTCACAAATGCATGCATCCGTAAAGATGGAGTTGTCTCTCTGTCAGTATTAAGCCATACAAATCCATTGTGAGCAAACAAAATGAACTAAAGTGTTTTAGCTCAAATAACCAGTGTTTCCTGAGGTTCACTGATAGCACATGGAAATGATTGAATACAACTCCATGTTGTTTGTACTAATCAATGCATGGAATGTTGCACTGTCCCAGAGTATTGTCTAAATTTTGAAAAAGACAGAATGAAAAGAAAGCAAACAAAAATCAGAAAAATGTATATTTTATTATGACTTGCAAGTTATTTTTAAATGTATTGCTTCAAACTTTAAAGAACAATCCACAGATTTATAAAATGCGAAGAACTTGTGAATTATTTAATAGCGTGTGATTGGAACAGAAATAATACTGACAGAGCTGAAGCTGGATGTTACTGTTAGGTTGGAACCTTTTCCATACTCTTGCTGGAGACAACAAATCTGTTATTTTTCTTGTATCACTCTGTTAAAGGACCATACAATTCTCAAAAGGTGTCAAAATAAATTAAGCTTGGCCGCTCACACAAACATTCACAGACATCAACATGACAGTCAATTAACTCTTGTCACATTTGAAAAGATGAGGACATATGACATTTATATGTAAATTAAAACCCAGTTAAAAGATACTATTAAAACACTAATTGTATATAGTAAGACCTGTTTAACTGGTCTTTATTCCATACAGTATTGTCACCAGAAGGCATTTACCAACATTTTCTTTCATAGATATTTCGTTGTATAATGTTATTTGTTTGGAGAAAATATTTTTGGTGCAAGAAAACCTTAAAAAGTATGATTTCTCAATCAGATTTTATAATGATTCAGAATTTCCACATTGATTGCCTTTCTTGACAACAAAATGAGTACTGTATTAAACTTCCATTGAGCAATTTTGATTGTAACTTTTTTTTATGTTAAGCAGATAGGAGCCAGTTTTGGGTTTGTCATGTAAGAGAAAATAATGGGATCTACCTTTGCCTCAGCATCATAAGTAGGTGTGTGAATTATCCAGGCATACTAAAATAGGGAACCAGTGTAGCTAGCTGCTTATTTTTTCTTGTATCTTTTGCAAAAAAAACACCTTCATCCCTGAAAAAATGCATTATTTTAAATATTATTTTCTACTGAATTCTTCACTATAGCTGCTCAACAGAATCCAACTATATATACTACATCAATGATAGCCTTCTTTAATAATTCTCCATATCAGTCATGGCGGGTCAAAATTTGACCAGATTTAATAAATATTATCCTAGTATCAAGCCTTTTGAGGCTTTAAAAATGATCTAAATTTGCAGCCTAATGTGGGCATTGTTAACTAAATTTGACCTGCATCTTGACATGGTGATGTTTTATATTTTATACCAATGATGTCAGTCAATGCCATCAAACATGAATACAGCTTGTACAAGTTGAGAAACTCTAATACACAACTTTTTTCAAAATCACCTCAATGGAACTTGACCAAAATAATGGTACAGGCAGCATTACTGGATTTAAAACTTGACTATTTGATATGTATTAAATATCAATCAAGGCTGCCATTTATAATTTAAATTTGTTTTTTAAAAGTGTTTGACAAAATTTGACAGAAAACATCAAATTGTATGGGGCCTTTGAAATTTATGAAAATGTTGATGATATAGCAGCCAAAAAATTTCATTACTAAAATTGAAAAACCATAAAGTGACACTTTATAAAATCTCCTTTACAAACTGTAATCAGATTAAAAAGATTGTAACCTTGCAGAAAGTCCCTTAAAACTGCTTCATACTTTGACAATTTACAGTCAGATATGGCAGCTGTTACCAAATGTAAAAAAAACTTTAAATGCTGTTTAAGAACCATGCAGCAGAATTCTACCAAGTTTTTGTTACTTTTGAAAGGATTCTTGCTTCAAGGCCTTTATATTTGTATCTATGATTCCAATATTTTTCCTAAAAGTAACTCAACAGAATTTAGTCATATTTGACTGATGTCATTCTGTTACGTTTACCAGTGGTCACTGCTTAATGTCTGACATCATTTCATCACAAGTGGTCAATGATATTGAGGCTGTTTCAAGATGTATTCCAGGGTTTTAAGGTAAAAATTGAACATTGAAACGTTTTCATTCATTTAGAGTCTTTTCAAAATCTGGCCATTGTTTGGTGTTTTTCATGTTTTTTTTCTTGCCTAATCAGGCAATGGTAACCTTATCACATTTACCTGGTGCCGACTGGCAGTATGACCATTGCTTGATTGGGATGGAAAAAATATGTAGAACGTTAAATAGTGGTTCTGCTTAGAAAATCTTCGAAATGTGAAGAACGCTGGAATTTGTTTGTTTCTCTTGTATTCAGTGTGTAAGTCGAGAAATATTTCACTGTGACCCAGGAATTGAGGTATGAACTGTGCCCTGGTTGAGTTGACAACTTGGGATTGTGTCTGTGTAGTGATGTCAACATTAAAACACCTATATTTAATGTCATACTGTTTTGAATTGGCCAATTGATCAGACTAGTTGGCCAATTGACCATTCTAATTGGCCAATTGACTGGACTAGATCCTACTGAGATGATTTGTCTACAGCTCTGATTGTCTTGGATCAACTTGGTACTCTTGATTTACTTTTTCATTTGCATCAAAATATGCTTCAGATATTGTCTGTCTTTTACTAAGTACTACAGCATATGCTTGCTAATAAGATGAGTGTAACTGCAAACTGCCATTTCATAAACAATGCACCAGCAGATCTAAGTGTGCAGTTTGTAAGGAGTAATCAGTAGAACAAACAAGATAGACCCTGATTTTTAGATGCATTAGACTGCCAGATCAGGATTTTTGTTGCTTGTAGTTTGACTTGGCTTACAAGTGAGTACATGTGGTAGTCACTGCTGGTACAAGTAAAATTGTCTGCGTTTAATAACCATATTTGTTCTTAAAACTCGTGGAACTGTACTACTGCCTTTTAATATGAAAGTTTGCATTGTTAAAAACTTTAGTATCTTCTAATTTTTTTAAAATGAAATATATCAGTTTAATATCTCGATGTATAAAATTTATTGAAACACCACGGCAAACATCGCAACTGTTGTTTATGTAAAAATATGTATGATAACAAGGAGTTCTAAGATTTTTCAAAATTTATGATCTACCAGTAATAGTTTTCATGATTACAATAATACTTAAGTCCATCATTAAACCTTTTAGACAGTGAAGAGATGAGCTAATGTTACTTGTTGTTTTGTTATGTGCAAACCCTAATTTACCAGTACCTAGTGAAATATCTCTTTCATCAGGTTTTCTTTTTTTGGATTCAGATGTTTATAATTATCTGTTCCATTTTGTGTGACATTATCAGATCAGATTCAAAGTGTGTCAGCTGCAAAACAATTAACGTGGTGGTCTGTGGTAGTCGGCATTGTGAATTATTCATGTGGTCCAAAAGGAAATGGATAGTCTAATGGTTCATTTTATTATCAGCACTTGATGGGTTATGTAAGTTGATATGTTTTCAGGCATACAGGTTCAGGTGACTTAAAACTGACTTGTAAATCAAGAAATAGGTATTGAAGCCAATCAAAATTAATATTATTAAAGTAAATTCCATAATACAATCTGTAGTTACAATCATTACCATTGGTACAAACTATTGGGCTGTTAAAACTCAGAGTGTTGATATTTAATAATAGCTGTGGAACCATGATCTTACAATATTTATATAGCTTTAATAGATGAGATGAAATCCAATTGGGTACAGTCTCATTTCCCCCTTTTTTCAGTTTAAAAAAGTACATTTTTATATGAACAAGAGAGAATTTTGACCATTTCAATCAAAATGAACCACCACTCCCTTCAGAAAACTGAATCTTTGAAAAATAAAAGAAGATATATGCATTCCCATGTACCTCAAGCCTTTTTATTTTAATGAAGTTATGGCCAGGCAATACATTTAAACCATTAATTCTCACTTGCAACTCAAATCTAACTGCAAACAATGGTGACCCTGATCTGCTATCACATAATGTGCCAAAAAATCAGGGTCTTTGTTGTTTGTTCTACTAATAACTCCTAACAAACTGCATTTATCCAGATCTGCTAGTGCAGTATTCTACAGCAGATCTGGGTCTGTGCAGTTTGCAGTTGGACTGGACATATAAGTGGATACGTACAGTTTAGCTGTAATTGATTAATACATAATGGTACTCTGACCAGTTCTAGCTGTTTATAGGCATCAGGTGTGAAAAATGACAATAAATCTCCCCTCAGCTCCAAGCATAATAATCCTAAAAGCTTATGTGTATGGAGTTGTCACAAATGTAAGTCAAGTCTGTATAATAATTTGAAACCTAATATCCAAGTGTAAAATGCTGTCCAGACTTGATGGGGTGATGAGCCATATTCAGCTGTGCCATTGGAATTTATCTGCTGTTTAAACAGTTTTTCTTCACACTTGCACAGTTTGGGGCCAGCATTGTCAAATGAGCAGCATTTGCACAGCCCCAAGTAAATATGCATGTATTTGTTGTTGTTGTTGTTGTTGTTGTTATAGGGTTTGATGCCATTTTTCAGTGCAGGATAGGCTACACATGGCAGCCAGTATTAATGGTGGAGGAAGAACCCGGGAAAACCCCAGAAAGAACCACCGACCCATGAGAAGCTACCAGCAAGCTTTCTCACATAACCACATTGGCCGAGCCTGAAACTCGAACCCATGCAGACAGAAGTGAGATGGCAGTGATCCGTGACGGAGAGCACTTTAGACCACTCTGCCACTCGGGGCATGTATTTGTAAAACTGTTTTGATTAGCATCAGCATTGTGAGAAGATTCAATTTTGGGATATCTTTATGTGTTCATTTTGAAGCTTACTAATTACGGTATGTCTTAGCATATAAATTGGGTCCAATTGCAAACAACTTAGACCCTGATCTGCCATCACACAATGCACCAGCAGATCAGGGCCTATGTTTGTTTTACTGATTAGTCCTAGCAGATGGCATTGACCCAGATCATAATGTGGAAGCAGAATTGGGTCTGTGCAGCTTGTAGTTGGATATGATGTGTGTACAAGTATGTGTGGATAAAAGAAGGACGATGATACATAGCATGCAACGTTCAAATATGTGAAATTATTCTTATTATGAATTTTAATCTTAAAATCGGTCTTTTGACTGGTAACAAAGTTGCAACTTAGCTGGGCTACTGTGTTCATTGTGCAAGCCAAGGGCAAAAATCTCTACTTTTACATAATGGCTGCCTGTGATTAGATTTCCTCAGTTCTCATAAATAACTGTATAAACCTGCTTGCCCAGTTATTGCAAGCCAGTGTCAAATTTTCTTAGAAGGTTGACCTTGTGAGCCAATCAGATTTTATCTAACAAATTCAGTCACTTATTTATTGATAAAGTCTTACTGGACAGTTTATCTGGTGAATTTTCATCTGACAATGGCCTATTGCAGAAAAATGAGAATAATTTTACACTGAAGATAAAATAAAAACAAACTAATGATTTTTGTAGAAAGCATACATGTGAGATTTTGACTGCGGCAATCAGGACAATTTGCCATATACCCAGTAACTACATACATTCTTACCATGTTTGAAAAGACGATTTGAAACTGACTTTAGCCCATATTTTTAAACTTACACACTCAAATACCCCTGCACCTGCATGACATGGCCCAGGGTCATACATTTTACATTTCCATGTTTAGTCACTAGCTGGACAATGAAAAGACAAATGCACATAAAAGTATGCAGTACCATCAACCTCTGGGTCTGACCTTGCCTTCATGGACTTGGCAAGAGCCTCAAACTTTCAAAAGCAGGAAGTGGAAACCAGCATCCAGTTTATTATGTCCAGGGTAGTCTTGAACATTGCTTGGGATGATCATTAACAAATTATATTTTATCAGATTTACTGTCTTCTAGGAACACGAGATCGGTGTTAGTTCGTATCCACCCCCACCCCCACCCCTTAATGAAATGATGTTAAAAAACAAATCATATTTATTCATCTTTTCATCAGTTTGGCAAAGTTCATGTGTTGGCATCACTAGAAACAGAATAAGTCTAAATGCTTTCATGAGGTCTTGTGTCATAGCTCTCCATCAGTAACTCGTGTCATTGAACATGTTTTATTTTAAAGGCTGCCTCACCTAAGAAAATATTGCACAAAGACCATTCAAATGAGTCACATACCTTAGGTAGGCCTATACATCAAAAGATTTCAAAAAGGCACTCAGTTGGATTGGCTAAGAAAGATGGCAAGGATTTTAGGAAATCTAGTATTTGTGAGAGATAATTTCAAGAGAACTCATCCAGGTCATTGTGCTATGCATAGATGGACTGGTGCTTAAAAGTTTTACTGAGGCACCATATTTCTCCCCTGATTAATTCAGGGATCTTCCTGAACAGTTTGTGGAAAGAGTATATGGTGGATTGATTATTATCATTAAAAATATTCTTATTAAACATTTACAAAATTTTGTAAATGTAATGAGTTGGCTCATCAAACATGGACCTTTCTTTGGATAGATATGGTAAACAGAAGTGCAAACAGGAGCTGGTTTATCATCAAGCATGGACCTTTCTTTGGATGGTAATCATAGTATTTTAAACACTTGTAGTTGTCTTGTGAGCAAGCATGGACCTATCTTAGGATAGTTATGGTAAACAGATAATTGCAACCATGAGGAGTAGGCTTGTCAGGAAGCAACAACCTATCTTGGGATAGAAATGTTAAAGATATTATTGTCAATAGGAGCAGTTGGCTGATCACCATGCAGAGGCTTATCTGTGGACATATATGGTAAATACAGTATTGTCAGTAGGAGTGAAGCATGGGCTTATTTTTGGGTAAATGCAGTAAATGCAAAATTGCAAACAATCTTTGAAGAATCAGAAACAATGGAGGTATTCATTAATTGTAAGAAAAGAGCATTTGATGCATCACATTTTGTAATGAAAGAGGCACTCAATGAAAATGATGATGTTATAGAATTTGTTTTGATTGGTTGATTTGTCTGGATTCAAGCATTTTGAGGACAAAGAGCTGACATTTCCGATATATCAAGATCCACAATCACCTGATCACCCGGGAGCAATACTGAAGAAAAACACTATTGGGTTCACCATTTTGAGTGGTGCATTAAGTAATTGCACAGTTTTAGATATATCTGATATTTGATAAAGATCTCAAAGTAATCTGCCATTTTAAACATGGTTGATAAGACAGATAAGTTAGATGTGAGTAAGCTGTAATTCAGATCAATCTAACTCTTTTTCAAAGGAAGATGAGAACTATTATATCCAGTAATTGATCACTATTGACGGCATTATGAAAAACTGTAGTCCATTAATTAGATTTGCTTTGATGTCAAATGACTAGACTGGACAGCATTTTGAAAAATGGGGGTCCATACATTAGCTAGATTAGCTTTGATGTCAAATGACCAGACTGGAGAGCATTTTGAAAAATGGGGGTCCATACATTAGCTAGATTTGCTTTGATGTCAAATGACCAGACTGGAGAGCATTTTGAAAAATGGGGGTCCATACATTAGCTAGATTATCTTTGTTGTTGTTGTTGTTGTTGTAGGGTTTAACGCCATTTTTCAGCACAAGATAGGCTATACATGGCGGCCAGTATAACTGGTGGAGGAAGAACCCTGGAAAACCCAGGGAAGAATCACCGACTCACGAGAAGCTACTGGCAGGCTTTCCCACATACCCACGCTAGCCGAGCCTTGGACTCGAACCCACGCAGACAGAGGTGAGATGGCAGTGATCCGGAACGGTGAGCGCTTTAGACCACTCGGCCACTCGGGGCCCCAGATTAGCTTTGATGTCAATACTATATACTGGAGTGCAATACTTTGAAAATATACCAACTTTTTCATATTAAAGTACATCCTTCATTATTTACAGACATATAAATAATGTCAGCATGTTTATTATCAACATTGTAACATTAAAACAGTTGATTATATGTGGTTTACGGTATATACTCGCTTACTGATCAAATTGAACTGCAAACAACATAGATCCATACCTGCCACTGCATAATGCACAAGCAGATCTGGGTCTATGCAGTTTAGTAGGAATGCCAATACAACAAGCAGCATCGACCCTGATCTGCCAGTACATTATGTGACCACATATTAGGGTCTGTGTTTGTTGTTGTTAGCCCTGACTTATAAGTGAGTACCTATGGTAATTAGCATTGACCTAAAGGTTATTTTCACATGATGAGTGTGTGTGTGTGTGTGAGAGAGAGAGATTTGGATTTTTAACGTAGCTTTAACAATTTTTCAGTCATATTGCTACGATGTCTGTAGTGTGACAGTTTATAGTGATGTATAACACTGGGGCATCATGCCGCAGACATGTAGCATGATGTCCCACCCAGTCACATTATCCTGACATCAGGCCGACCGCTAACTTCTTAATGATGAGCGCCAAGCGAGGCAGCTGTTAGTAGCATTTTGTTAGTTTTTGGTATTACTCGACCGGGGATCGAACCCACGACCTCCCGCATCCGAGGCGGACGCTCCAACCACTAGACCACCGGAGCGGTCCACCTGATGAGAATAGATTCCTATTCAGTTGTAATTTGCAGAGCTGATCATTTGATATAGAACTTACATAATTACTAATAATCTGGTAGAGTCAGTTTATGTTTGTGATGTTAATGATTACAGCACACTTACAAGTGCATGCATATTGTAATTATGAGGTTATTTCAGATGTGTCTGACAAGTGTGACAGATTTAACTTGACGTGTGCCTGGAAAAAACTGTGATGAAATGATAATGCATTGTCAGCCATAATTACAAACATCATCAGTTAGTCATTTTTAATTTCATTGGAGATGGACATCTAAAATTACAGTTATGGTTATGGGGTTGGTGTTGGGCAGTCATTTTTGTCTAAGAGAAAACATTTGGTTGAAGATTTTTAATAAGCAGTATATTTTGTTTTCATCAGTAGAGTATCATCAAGCTTGGCCCATAAATGTACCAATGGTGAAGGGAGATTCATAGTGATTGAAGGCAGAGGAGTCAAAAGTCAAGGTCACAGGGAGTGATTGTTTTATTTTTGTTGGATGGTTTGTTGTTAAAGTTTCTGGATAGAGCACTATTATCTATTATTATCATGAATGAAATGTTATTATGCATAGCAAGGATATTTATTTTTGGATTATATAAACGTTGCTCTTGATCTGGAATTCAAAAGGTCAAAGGTCACATTGACATTAGTCAGTTTTTATATGACTGCTTAAAAGGCAGAGCATGTCATATTCTGACTATGCCTATGCATCCGACTGTGTCTCTGTCCATCAACTTTTCATTTATTGCTTGAAAATGTATGCTCTGCAGCACTTGCTTTGGCAAACTTTGTGCATGGCTTTCACTTGGAGTAAGGAAGAACTCTGTTGATTTCAAGGTCAAAATGTCAGTGGTCATGGTTACTGTGGCTGAAAGAAGAAAAATGCTTTGTGTTGCATAACATTAGTTCTCCCTCAAATACCAGGTGGTCCACTATCCACAGTTGCAAAAATATTTATTCATTTTTATGCATAATAACTTAAGTTCTAACCGATGTACCTTGACCAGTGATGGTGGAAGGCTTATCCTTAAGGTATGAAAGGTCTACTGATTTTGCGATCAAAAGATCAAAGATGAAGATCATTGCTGAGAGAAAAATGGGTTTTGTTCTAGATTAAGTTCCGTGATCAAACTTTGTGGATGGCTTGTATACTGGGTAATAAAGAAACCTACACATTCTGGATTCGAAAAGCCAACAGTCACGATAATGTAAAAATAAAATGATTTCTACAAAGAAAGTTTTGTTCATGACTGCATACCTTGACCAAAGGGTCAATATCACAGAGATTCAGTCGTCAGTAACATCACCCATGCACTACTAGTACCTACACTAAGGACTATTAAACATGGGACAGGTGTACAAGTTATCGTTCATGATACTATTGTTATATACTGAATCGTATGGTTTAAATATTTGCCATGATAGCGTGAATTTGAAATACTTTTAATTCACTCTTTTTATCATCAGGGCTACCTAGCTGTCATTGATATCTGGGGTAACCAAGCTATCATTGATATCTGGGGTAACCAAGCTATCATTGATATCTGGGGTAACCAAGCTATCATTGGTATCTGGGGTAACCAAGCTATGATTGATATATGGGGTAACCAAGCTATCATTGATATATGGGGTAACCAAGCTATCATTGATATCTGGGGTAACCAAGCTATCATTGGTATCTGGGGTAACCAAGCTATCATTGACATCTGGGGTAACCAAGCTATCATTGATATATGGGGTAACCAAGCTATCATTGATATATGGGGTAACCAAGCTATCATTGATATCTGGGGTAACCAAGCTATCATTGATATCTGGGGTAACCAAGCTATCATTGGTATCTGGGGTAACCAAGCTATCATTGACATCTGGGGTAACCAAGCTATCATTGATATCTGGGTTAACCAAGCTATCATTGATATCTGGGGTAACCAAGCTATCTATGGTATGTGCATAGATGCATTTTATATTCTGATTCCTGAGTACCTCTTTTTCTTTAGAGAAATTAGTTTTGATTCTTATACTTTCCCCGATATAGGCACCTTCTATGAGACATATATCTTACTTTTTAATTTTCTTCTCTTACTGAAAAGTAGAAAGGCAAAACTGGCATCTGTCAGATGTGGTAACAATAGAGCTAGATATATAAGGATATTAAAGTTTCTTGTTTTCTTCCCGTGTATTGCTTCAGCACCATCCCATCCACCCACCCCGAATTCTTTCTCTAAACCCAAACTTTTATTTGCAACGTCTTTTTAGGGAAAGTCCATGATGTTGAGAAAGGGAAGTTTTATTTTACATTTGGTGTGAACTTTACCTTTTTTCAACCGAAAAGTATATTAGTTTAACAAGTAAACACCACCACATACACCCATCATGGGGATGAGGTGGCGGTGGGGCTTCTAAATTTGCCACTTTCAAGCTTGTTGACACATTCATGATCTTTTCTTCCAATTACTGTCAGTTTTAGCACGAATCGTTCAGCCATTTTTAGTACTGAATTTGCAGAACAGTTGTAAATAAAATCTGTATTGGTTACACAGTAAAGCATATACTCCTATGAAAGTCAGGTCTGTTTGGTCTTGGTTAAAACATATGTCAACATAGTCATGTAGGTGCCTTTTTGTTTAACATAAAATATTCTAAGACTTGATAGTGAAGCAGTTCATTCCTGGTGTTCTCGTCACAAAACTTCCAACTATCAATCGCTATGGACAATGACAAAAGTAGCACTAAATTGGGTCGAGATAAGCAGGTATCATATCTATTCATTGGGGTTGAGACAAAATCTCCCCGAAGACATAATCTCTCTGACAGGGGTAGGGACAAAATCCCCCAGGACACCCTCCAACAGGATTAGGACAAAATCCCCCAAATAGAATTCCCCTGGCAGAAGTACATACAAAACCCCCCAGGACAGAATCCCTCTAACAAAAGTAGGGATAAATCCCCTGGGACAGTTTGGTGCCGATCACTTCTCTTGGTTAGCTTTGTCTAAAAATGTTGTGTACTTTAACATCAATTTTATAATATGTATTTCTCGGGCATTTATATAATATTCTTCCAAAGAATATTGATTGGTGAGAAGCAAAATAAAGTTAATCATCAACCATTTAATGCTATATGTCATTAAATTCTCAAAAATGGCATCTGTAGCTGAAACAGTCATTACCAGATGCATACTGCAACTAACCTACCTGGCTTGTACTTGAGAGTGACCCCGATTATTTGGCCAACTGCAGCTTACATTTCGCTATTAGGCGTTTGTCTGCTAAATGAGCAATTCATTTCTTTTGACGGATTTGATGGTCACAATAGCAGGTGCAAAAATAATAGGAGCACAAATTGAATAGGTTAATATGGTATACAAGTAGTGTGAATCCTGCATTAAATATGGCCATCTTACTAAAAATAGAGTTATTATAAATATAAAAAATCATTTCAAAATACCACCGAGCATTATTTGACCACCTTAAGCATTTTGGCACAAAGAGTTTTAATGTTGCACAAATGATGCTAATGTGTCATCAAATATTGATGGAGATACTACAGAAAGCTGGATAAGTCTTGGAACATTTATTTTTAAAACATGCAATCAGCAGCAGTTGAATGTATTTCTCCATAAGCATCCAATTGACCCAGATTCCTCAGTCTTTCCTCGTCTACTTGTCCATTTGACAATGATCGCTGAATCAATTGACTATTTGGCAGATGGGGCCTCGAGTGGCCGAGTGGTCTAAAGCGCTCTCCGTTACGGATCACTGCCATCTCACCTCTCATTAATACTGGCCGCCATGTATAGCCTATCGTGTGCTGAAAAATGGCGTTAACCCCCAAAACAACGACAACAATAACATTTGGCAGATATCAGCCAGTTGAATGATCACTGGATTACTTTGACCTCTTGTTGGCAGTTTTCAGATTACTGGTACTTGATATGTAGCAGTGCTTAAATATAACTTATTGTTCATGATTGGTCTTAGGAGCTCTGGATGGATGGGCTTTAGGGGTGAGTGGGGTATGACAAATAGAACATTATCAAGTCATGTCATCATGCGTGTCCAGTCAAAAGACTTCGAGAGAATTTATGCTTGAAATGAATTTTGATCCTCTCACTGACCCCTGGGCCCATGAACAGGGGAAAACTGGTATTAAAAAAGCATACGTCACCAAACTATGTTCCCATTGACACTAAACAGAGCTTTTGAGATCTTTTTAACTACAAAATGTTTGTATTATACAGCTTTCAAACTCTGTAGCTTTGTTTGTGTGTGTATGTGTGTGCCTATATATATATATATATATATATATATATATATATATATATATATATGCTTTTTCTTCTGTTGTTTAACTGTTTCCCACTTTCTTTTTAGTACAGTTCCCAAGTAATTCGAGACACATCATGTATGCTATAAAGCCTTTTCTAACCTAAGAAGCCATGTTCTTTTTTGGTACTTTTTCCAAATAAATCGAGACATATCATATATGTTATAAAACCTTTTCTAACCGTAGAAGCCATGAAGTGAAGGGTGACAAGGGTACACAAATAGGACATCACCAAACTCTGCCATTGTGCATGTAGATGTCCGAACAACTGCCTTTGATAGTAATTTAGCATGGAATTGATCCTTTTCTTCCGATGCCTACAAAAGGGCAGAAAGGCAAGAAATGTTGGAAATGTTAAGAATTTGCTACGGTTCTATACTGAGTTACATTTGTTAGGTTGTCCTTTTCCTTTTAGTTCATTTTTGTGTTTAATTTTTGATGAATTTTGGTGTCTTGCCCCTGTGTAGCTGCAATAACTGTAGGGTAGGGAAAGGGTCCGATTGGGTGTTGGTGATGTTGGAGAAGGAGAGGTGGGAAATTGGTATGGCAAGGAATCTAAATAACATTGCTTCAAATTGCGTTTTATTTGAAACAGAACCATAATCATAGTGTGGTGGCGTGTCACATTCTTTGCTCTAGTTTTAGACTGCTTTCAAATTTTTTATTTGTATGTACCCACCAAAGGGTGAGTGTAGAATATTATGACACTGCAAACTGTCTGTCTGTCACTTTTCTATTCTAAGCAGTAACTTATTGTTTTACATCATCAGCCTTTACCAAACATTGTGGATGGCTTTCACTTGAGGCAGAAGCCTTTTTGATTTTGAGTCAAAAAGTCAAACAACAAAGTAATCGTGACTGAAGAAATTGGATCTGCACAATAACACGAGTTCTGAATCAGAAACCTTGACCAAACAGGGTGCATTTCTTACACCTTGGGCACAGAACATTCCATTTTTTTGGACAGGGTAGAGCTCAGTGCCATTGGCTGAAAACTGAAAAATGGTCTGTGCATAAAACTTAAAATTTTAACACCTATCTTCACTATTGTTTATGTATGGCTTAGACTTGGGTACGAAAGAAGAAGTTTGTTGATTTCGGTCATTGTTTCACGGTTTTGAACTTGAACGTCTCTTCTTACGTTCAGAGATTAAGGTTACAGTGAGTCAGGTAAGAAATAATGGTTTCTGCGCACTAACTTTGGTTCTCTGCTGTATTTGGCCATGGTTATTGAGACCCCATTGGTCAATGCTGCCCAGGGTTAACTACCGTATATACTTGCTTATAAATCCAACTGCAAACCGCACAGACAGATCTGCTTGCGCATGATGTGCTAGCAGATCAGGATCTTTGTTGTTTGCAATTTGAATCAACTTATGAGCGAGTATATACGGTATGTTTTGCTCGGCACATACAACTAATTCAATTTTCCCATTGACCGTACGACCGTAATTTTACTGTTGCATAAAATTACTAAACTTATAGATCGAAAAAAAAAACTCCTAGATTCCATGCATGATCTTTCCAAGCATAAGCTCTAACTGATGAAAATTATGTGTTGATATCTCATTTTATGGAAAATTACCTTGCTGGTGTCGATTAACAAATTTAAGCCTGGTAGAAATCTACTTATTTCATCAATCAAATTAAAATTGTGTAGGTTCAAGTCTCTATGGGTGAAACAATACACCTATGCCGCGTATCGATACGGTTCACGAAACGCAGCCAGCGATACGCTACATATCAATACACATCTGAACTTGATGGTTTATTATTGTCATTTTTCAAATACCATGAAGACACGATTGAGGAACAATAATTTGCGTGCATTACGTGCGGCCTGTATCAGCGTTTCCAATTTACCGGAGAATATAGCTTGACAAACTCATAAGGACGATCTTAGGCCTGAAGCGCGGGGCCCTTTCAAGAGCGGGGCCTGGGGCAGTGGCCCCACTTGCCACCCCGAAACGCCGTTCATGATGGTCTTTTTCCATGTTTAGAAAGTAGGTGGTGCCCTTTCATGTATGTTGACATTCTGTTCCCATTTCCAGTATGCACACTACAGATAGACATATAGTTATCATATTTATATGCAGTTCTCATTGAAGAGAAGATAACAACAACACTTTCAAACAGACTACCTGTTGGTTGCAGTGAGTTTTATTCAACGTTTTAGGTCATTTAATGGTGACTTCATTTAACTTCCTTTGTTTTGTACAACATGAATTCTTTGAAAACATATTATTATTACCTATTTCGTGTCTCAGTTACACTTGGAAGTCATTACGATGTTATCTTTAAAACAGAAGAAATAATGCAGTTTCATCGTGCAAAGAAAATCTCATCTAGAACCAGTCCGAGCATGGGAATTAGGTTGAATACCAACAAAATCTATGATATGTTATTTTCTACAGATGCAAAAGACTGCTGAAGGCACATGTACTTCTATTTTTTAGTGAAGAAGGAAAACTATTGACTACACCCAGTCCTATTCTACAATTTTCTTTTAATACACACAAGGTGATAAACATGAGCAGTTTGAAATCTGCTCCATCGCTCATTCTATGCTAATTTCATTTATTCCATCAGCACCTTCATTCACTGGTTAAATGTCTCTGCATAAACAAGGGAAATTCCAAATTTGTTTCCCATGTACAATTAAGGAGAGATGATGATAGTATTTATTTTAAGGGTTATCTTTATCAAAGAAAAAAGGATGGAAGGAAGAAGTGGTCATAGTTTTCAATATCTGTCTGTCTGTCTGTCTTCCTGCTCTACTTTCTTATAGCTCTCTTCAAGTCAACATCTTTGACAGATGTCACCTCTAGTTATATAAGCATTAATCTGTCAATTAATTTTGAGCATACTTTGCTCAATTTCTTTGTATCAATAGTGTTATATGCTTCTTTCTGAAAGGGCGTATACATAGCTAACTTTGTCAGCTTGGATGTGTTGGGAAACTGATCTTTGTGACTGTTACGTACAATTTTCCAGAGATTACATATATTATCTTTTGGATAAATCTGTTTGTTATAAGTATGATTTTACCGTAAGTGCCGTATCAGACTCTAGCTGATAACAGTGACATTTGGCCATATAATTAATCCCAGCGTTATGTTGTTTATCTTCCCATGGCTAATTGAGGCTTGACTAGTGCATGCCCTTGGATAGAGCACAAATGTTAAATTAATTTAGATCCCTGATCTCTAACCCATACTACAACAAAAACAAAGTGGTAGAGCAGGCAGTTTTTAGTTGGGCTTGGTACTGTAAGCAACACTGGTTTGCTTTTAGTTTTTTGTGAAGATTTTAGGTTTATTTTACATAAAGTTGTAGGACCCTTACTTGGTGTTTGTGTTTTCTTTGAATCCGAATGTAACACTCTCCAAAATATGATTTTTCACTAACATAAACTTCCCTGGTTAAATCAGTTGTTTACTGACTACTATGCCACATTTCTTATCTGTCCCATAATGCTGTATAAGGGTATTTAGTTTTAGTTTTGTGTAGACAGAGATATTAGAATAAATATATGTACATCTTAACTGCATTTTAACCCTGATTTTATTCAATTTATCTTAACCCCGATATGATACGTGTGTATGGTTTTGTAGAATATGATCCGCAGTGTGAATTTGATTAACTAAAAACACGAAAATTGCATTATACTTTTAAATTATCTGTATTTTAATTAGGCTCAGTTTTCCGGCTTTTGTACATTTAATTTCGAAATACAACTGAAAGAGTCATGCCGTCTATTGTTTTGTCCATCCAGCATGTACATTTGTCATTTAACACCATTTCGGGCTCAAATCACTCACTGGTGTCTCCATTAATACTTTCCAAGCTCAAATAATCTGCTATTCTTCATGACTTTCAAAAGTATTGTCATCATTACTATCATCAGCAAGTATATTTGCCGAACGAAATCGTAATGAACCACGCCGGGAATGAGACATCTTGAGTTTTCTAGGTAGCCCGTATTTTAGACATTCGTTTGTAAAAGTTTCGTCATGAATGGTTTAAACTACGCCATTTTTCCTGGGCACGTTGTTGTAATCAAATTTAGTGTAACAACCATTCATATCGTGCTTGAATAACCTAGATGTGGAACAGTTGCTACCCGGAAGAAAAAAAAAAAAGATTACGCGACAAGAACGGTTAAATAAAATTGTATACCAGCGGCGTCGCTACGGGTGGTGTCACCCAGTGTGGTAAACTCATGGTGTCGCCCCTCCAGACTAGACCGAGCAGTGTGTGCTCTGTAAAATTTGCAATTTTTCATTTTGGTGTCACCACTCTGAGATGGTGTCACCCGGTGCGGTCCGCACCCCCTTAGCGACGCTCGCCGAGCACATTTTCATGTGTGGGACTTTCAACGAATGTGCGGGGGTTCTTGCGTTTCACTTCTCCAAGCGCGTGAATTCGTACAAATTTTGCAGGATTCGCGCAATGGCACACCCTGGCAGTGTCACCCCTTATGTACTCGACATATCTAACGACTTTCCCGCGAAGTCTCTCTATTGCTCTGCCACTACTTCCTGTTTGTCACACAGAGAATAAGCTACATTGATTTCTGATTAGTGGTTATTGTTTAATCAGGAGCGGAACAAACAATAACGACAAACGAGAATTCATTGTAGCATATTTCAACTTGCAGAACACCGGAGGCGTAACTTTCAAATCGACCAAAGGAGTCAAGATACAATTTATAGGAAAAAATTCGGGCGTAAAAGTGATTATTAAATGATGAGTCAAGTACTTCATTAAACATTTGGAACACGTTTGGAATGTATAGTATATGCTAAACATATTTCTGGATTAAGATAATTAGCATGGAATGGGGGGGGGGCAGATTACGAACCATGTCATTTTGTGTTAACTTTCTGAAGGCGAGTAGGTAGTCTCAAATAATCTTTTTCGCTTTTACTAATAAATATGAGTGTTTGTGACTTCGAATGCTTTTTCAGATAGATTATAATTGTACAGAATAACTAGGCAACTAATACAAATTACTCAAGACTGCTGAAGTCTAAAAGAACATGTATGCGGTAAGTATCGTTTTGTATCGATTCTCCGTCTCTTGTATCGTTATGTGTATCGTTTCAGCAAAGTATCGATACATCGATATATCGATGAATCGTTTCGCCCCTTAAATGTACTCATGCATTGGTTTCTCTGCTGCTAATTGTTTTAAACAATCAGATACCTACATACTTACACTCTTTCAAGTATGGTTTTTAATATTCCAACAAAATAGACTTTTTCTGTAACTTGTAAAATAAAGAATTGCCTGTCACCTAAAAAGATTGTTGCCTCACAATTACTTATTCCAATATATAAAGGAATTCATTTTAATATTAAGAGTCTGATGTAAAGATAACCTGAACGACATAAATCATTTAACTTGGGATATATATATATATATATATATATATATATATATATATATATATATATATATATATATATATATATATATATATATATCCATCCACATGGGGACCATATTACTTTTATATATATTAAAAATCCGGAAAACAATTGATATAAGGATGAAAATTAATAAGTAATCGGGAAACAAACTTTTCATAAATTAATTACCAAGTTGTAAAGGCAAGATACAAAACTTTAACAGATAGTGATGTCACCTCTTTGCTTTCAAAAAAATGTACCAGGTCTGAAAAAATGAGGAAAATTTCAATATTTTAAGAAAGGCTATTGCCTTCAAATTGTATTCTTTTCTTCCAAAAACTTCAATGATTGCAATCGTCTCATTATATTTTTGATAGATGAGAACTGTTTATTTGAGACACTCTGTTAACTCAGCTGGTGGAGTATTAGACTTGTAATCCTTGGGTTACAGGTTCGGTACCTACCCAAGCCAGCCTGGCTTGGCTGTCTCTATATGTTTTGAGAAAGGTCCTTTCCTTGGTATTGCGTAGCTAATAACATGTTGTAAGTGCCATTTTAACTAACAAAAGGAAAACAATAATCGTGCATTTATGTGCTCGAATTTATTTTAGATATTTTCATGCGTTATTAACAGTGCTACTGACAAAATGTATTATACATTTCGTTAAGCTATCTTAAGGTCCCTATTTTAAAATTATGTATGGTCAAAATTGATCCTTTTAGTAAAATCGGTCTACAATTTACATAAAATACAACTTATTCTTATACCTTAAAAACAAATTCACCCTAAATGGCTGATTAAAAAAGGCGAGAAAGCGGTTAAGCATATTTTATCTGGGGATTCCTCTGTTTATTTGTTTCTGTAGGAACAGACAACTAATTTAGCTTCGAACATGTTATTACTATTTTGAAAAATTTATATACTTTCTCGTTAAGACCAGCAAAGCACACTTATCTTCCAGGCATGATCTGTCCAAGAGGAAACTTTTACAATGATGAAAACCATTTTCTGCATGGCTTAGTGCTAGAAAAAAATTCCCATGCAGGTGCCCACTCTAAAAATTGGGCCTGTTACAGAACTTCCCGTTTACATGTGGTAGTACCCCTACAGCGACAGCGATTAAGTCAATATGGTTCATGGTTCAAACCTTCTATTGCATACAGTTTACCCTTGTGTATTCTTAATTATTTCCAGTTATTGTCTTCAACCAATATGTAACCTAATTCTAATGCAGTATTTAACATAGTGCCTTCATACAGGAGCAGTAATCACAGGGTATGAATACCATTTACTGTTCATGGCACTGATGTTATATGAAATTGCTATCTAATTCAGTGGCTATTTTAGAAATGAATGCTTTGTTATTAATTTCTCTTATAATTTAGTGAGCCGAGCCCAGTTTTGTTGGTTGTTGACTGTTCCTGCCTTATGTGTTGCTTACATTGTGTGGCGAGGTTGTTTCAGCTGACTCGGCTGCCTTGAAAGTTAAATCTGTAATCTACTGCAATTTAATATTTGTACGAAGTTAACGTGAACAAAATAGCATGGCGGGAAGCAGTCATCCATGAAAAAGACAACTTACCATTGCTAAGAGAGGGAAATGATTGAGTGTGTGTGTGTGATTTAGATTTTTAACGGAGCGGTTGTAAATGGTTGAATGTGAAGTACTCCCTCGTTATAATGACATTGGGAGCGATAGTATACTGCTTTACATTTAAATGTGTATGATTTGGATTTTTAACGTAGCTTTAACAATGTTTCAGTCATATCGCTACGATGTCTGCAGTGTGGCAGTTTATAGTGATGTCTAGCACTGGGAGCAGCAGGGAGGGCGAACCCTACAACTTTTTAGAAGGTTCCAGATGCCGAAATAAACCCTTTATAAAACCGCGATGACGCTTTATGTAAACGCAATTGTCGCCATCGTTGCTGCCCTTTGTTGTCGTTGCCCTCCCTGCTGCTTCCTGCGTCCCTTTTTTGAAAATCAAGGCTTTTATCGATGTACGAAAAAAATATTTGCGTGTCTGTTGTCATAAATTAAAAATTTAAGTTAACAATACTGGCCAACATTGGAGAAGCACATTCCGCTAGATTAGCTCGAGAGCGACTAGAAGCAATAAAGAAATATCTTCCCGTGAGAGATTCTGTAACACAAAAATTACAAGCGCGGCAACAAGCACAAGTTGAATATGCAACAGACGTAGAACAATTATTTAATCCCGTTACAACAGCTACTGAAAAAGCTGCGGCGGTCACTGAAAGAGCTTTACTGGGAGATCCTAACGATGAAAAGGAGAGAAGAAAGGGTATTCTTCCAGTGCTGAAACAAACCGCCGCGCAGGCTGAGAAAATTGCTAGAAGAACCAAACAAACAAAAAAGATTTTACGAGACCTTCCGGCTGGCGTAGTTGCAACAAGACCGCCCGAAGAAGTTCTCGTAGATGCGTCAAAAATGCTACCTGGAGCCGAAGCTCCGCCGGAATACAAACCTGGTAAAGCAGAAATCAAAGAGAGTGTGACAAAAAATATTAAGATGAAAAATTACGATAACGCGGTTAATCTTGTAGGTGAATTTAATGATCATGAAAACTACCTGGAGCCGGGTTCACCGCAGTTGACTGATGATCAATGGGAACGGTTGGTGTTTACTACACATAAAGATATTAGTCGGGTCACGGCAAAATACAAAGATGAGTTTGAACAATTTAAGAAAGATGTTAAAGCAAGAAGAGTTACAAGCCCTGTTGTGACTGCAGATCTGTCAACACCATTAAAAACACCCCGGATAATAACACAACCGACTAGCATAAAAAAAAAAAAACATCCGGCAAAGGTTTGGGAAGTGATTTTATCCCCTGTCCTAACAATATCATCAATGACGTGTCACGGTTAGAAGTTCTCATCGGAGGAAAGCGAGCTGGAAATAACTCGCCAGAAATAATTAATGAAGCGGCTGATATCTGTCAGCGATTATTTCAAGGTAGTATCATGGATACTAGAATCTACCGAAAACTTATTGATGAACTTGTTTACAGCGATTAAATAAATAACAATTAAATAAGATGATTATATATGACTCTCATCATATGTCTCAACGAGTCAGAGTAGTACATTCGCGATATCCTCTTTACAGTGCATATTATGGAGATGGACTTGGAAATGTTATTCAAGGATTGTTTACAAGAATAGCTCCAAAGGCGGGGCCAATTGCAAAACAGTTATCGTCGAAAGCTATTGATGTTATCAAAGATAAAGCTGCTGGCGTAATTAGTAACGTTGCCGGTAAAGCGTTCTTGGCAATCAGATATAGACTAGCACGATTAATACGTAGAAAACCTCCTCCGGTAAAATTACCAAGCACCGCAGACATGCCTGCAGATGTTAGCAAAGTAATAAATGAAACTGAAAATCGAAAACTAGCGTCGCTGATTAATGTACCTTCCAAAGAAATAGAAAAAAATATAACTTCAAGTTTAATAGAGGGAAGTGGTCTTCGTTTTAGACAATAATACATTACAATAAGATGTTTCAATATGTATCCAACTTAGCATTTGATATGGATAAACCAGTCAGAAAAGATGAATCCTTGCGCGGTTATCAATATTATTCCTATTATGCAAAAACACCTAACGTGCAGGATAGAATTGAATTTCAAATTCATGATACGAGTAGATATTTTCTACCTTGTAAAGCGTATATTGAAATTGTAGGTAGAATCGTAAAAGCGGATGATACTGGATATGGAATAGGCGATCGTGTTGGTTTTGTTAATAATGGTGTGATGGCGTTATTTAACAAAGCCACATATTCGATTGATGGAAAAGATATTGAGTCGTGTTTGGACCAGATCGATGTTGCCACGACGATACTTGGTCTTGCAAGATATTCTGATGATTACACAAGATCAGCTGGTCCAACAATGATGTTTGTAAAGGACACATCTGATCATCCGGACAACAGAAATGTAACGACGAACACGGCTGGGGATGCAGCTGCATCCATGAACGAAAATTTCAACTTGGGTTTTGCCGCGCGTCGAACATTGCTGAACGGCAACGAAGAGTTTTCCTGTGCTATTCCACTATCTCATATTTTTGGATTTTGTAGAAATGTCCGAAGGGTTATATTTGGTGCCAAGCATACAGTAGTGCTCGTCAGAAAAAATTCTGATAATGATGCAATATGGCGAGCTGATGGAGTTGATCCTGGTAAAGTAGTGTTAACAAAACTATCTCTGTGGATGTCAACAATGACTCCATCAGTCACGGAAGAACAACGGTTACTTTCTTTTATGGATCAAGCTGGAAAATCAATGCTATCATGGTTAGCAATGACAACAGATAGCACTTCTATTAACGCTGCTGGATTGTTTACGTGGCAGTTAGGATCACAACAGGGAGTGTCAGCAGCACGACATATATTTATCGCGTTTCAGGCAAATTATAGAATAAATAACCAAGAAGCAAGTCCAATGATATTTGACACATTTGGAGTTTCTGAAGTTTCACTAAGAATAAACGGACATCAAGAACCTGCTGAAGACATTATTCTGGATTTTGAACACAATGATGTTGTACGTGCATATTATCGCTTGATGTTTTATGATGGGCGTGATCAAAACGTTGACACTGGGTTGCAAATATCCCAGCGTGATTTTACAACGTTGTATCCGATCTATTACTTTTCGTCGGAACATTTGGATTTATTCAGAAAATCTGTCGTTGATATATTTATTCGGGCTCGCCTGGCTCGAGTACCAGCAGCAGTAGTTGGTCCACCAGCAGTTCCTGGAGGTGCTAGAGCAATTGCTGTTATACTCAGCGATAAAGCAGCGTTAATAGAGGTGTTGGTGGCCGAATAAGAATCGTTGATGAACCAGTGGAAAACATGTAATGTTTTCAAAAACATGTAAACATTATTTTAATAATGTGTTGACAATTAGATCAATCTCGTATTAATAAAATGTCATACAGTCACGTTAATGTCACTCTGACTCCTGGTCAGGCGAAAAAATTACAATTTAAAAACGCGAGCGCATGTGGGGCAACGATAAGTTTGAAACAAGATCAAATCGCTAATGGTGGACCAAACAAGTTATCGCTGACTAAAACACAACTTAATCATTTCAATAAAGCAAAACAAGCAAAAACTGGGGTTCAACTTAGTTTTGCTCCAAAAGCCATCAAAGACATGATTAAAACCGGAGGTATATTTCCTCTTCTCGCCGCAATACCAGCACTGATAGCTGCTGCTGCCCCAGCTGTCGCAAAAGCAGCCGCGTTAGGAGCTGTTGGAACCGCTGCTGGAATGGCATTAAAGAAAGCCACAGGGAAAGGATACAAAAAAAAAGGGACGCGGCCTAAGACTTCCAGGAACTCCGCCTTCATGGTACCCAAGACGGTTGTAGACATCACACAAGGTGTTTTCACACCGATGTCGAATTTTGATTTACTCGATGCTTTTAAACAATTAAATATAAAAAAAAACTCAGAGGCGTCTTTATGCGAGATCAGCTACCAGCACAACGAAACAATCCAGAAACCGGAATTATTAATCTCGATAACAGCGATGGTCCAGGAACTCACTGGGTTGCTTACGCGATACATCCACGTGGAATTATCTATTTCGATTCGTATGGGTTAGCACCGCCAGTTGAATTTCTAAAATATGCAAGGGACATCCCATCGAAAGTTTGGTACTCAACGCTACCAACACAAACACTGACCGATCCTCCGATATGTTGTCGTGAAGTATTAAATGTTCTCACCGCGATATCAAAATCAATCAAACCACCTCACAAAGTCGTGCATGAGTATACCGCGGGTCAATTTAAACAGTTTCCTATCAAATAATGGTTGATATTTACGGAAGATCTCTTCTCAACAGAAAAGTGAAGCGCACCGATATAGATTTATCAAAATATGCGACCAAAGATGAAATCGATAATCTTTTAAGCCTGACCGGGATAGACCCAGATGAGGTTGTTATTTTTCAGGACCGACACGGAAAACTAAAAACCAGCGATATCAAATGGCATGAAATAATTCGTAGGGTTATTGGAGCTACTCCGGGTAACATCCCTGTGTTCACTGAAAGCGGAAAAAATCAAAGATTCGCTGATATCAATCGCGGCGTTAATAGATGATCGCAGAAAGCTGCAGGGGAACGCGTAAAAAAGACCGGTGATACAATGACAGGTGAACTCAGCATGAACGGTAACAAAATAGTGGTTTTAAGAGATCCAACATCCCCGGAAGATGTCGCGACGAAAAATTATGTTGACACGATATTTACAACCGTCGGAACCATATTTGCTACTCGTTTAAAAAATACCGGCGACACAATGACAGGTGAACTCAACATGAACAAAAATAAAATAGTGGTGTTAGCGGATCCAACATCCCTGGAAGATGCCGCGACGAAAAATTATGTTGACACCGTTGACGGTAAATTATCCACGTTGCGGGCCGAGTATGACGTTCATATAACTGCGTTTTCAAGACTTCGTAGAAACTTTCAAAAAACTAATGAAACCGCAGAGGAATTCTTTGGTACTCCGCACACCGTTGACATAAAACTTTCTGATATCAAAACTAACATTGACACGAATCAAACAAACACAGCAAGATATCGTAAGTGGAATTCCTGATATCGTTAACAAAACCAGTTTGATTAAAATACCATCTGGAGTTACTCCCGGGCATATTACCAACATAGGATACACATTATCATCCGGGTTCGCAACATGGTCTAAACAAAATAATACTATCAAATATACAGCAACAGTCACTGGAGTGTACAGGCTGTCTGTGTTCAGTGCCGCTAAATTTGAAATTTTCACAACGTATCCCTGGCGACATTCCACCGACAAGTATTCCGGGGTTGTAACTATCATATTAAACAAGGGAACCGAAGAAACATTTATACTGGAATCCGCCGACAAGAAATTAACCGCAACATCTTACTGGTGGTGTTTGGAAATTGTAGCCGAAACGCCTCAATTGGTTACTGCGTAAAATAATAAATGGCGTTAAAAAATAAGTCAGCATCAACGACAACATTAGATGCGCAACAATATAGATATGATCAAGTACGCGAATGGCAGTCAGAGTTAAAAAATACCATTAACGAATGCACAATAAAAGTAAAAAATACAAGCGGCGTGTAATCATCCTAGACGCAATAGTGTATTCAGTATCCGCGATAGTTGCATCTACGGAGTATTATTATCAGCGCTAACACCAGTGACAACTGCAATCGCAATCACAGTTACAGTTTCAACATCAACGACAATTGCAGGCGTTGCTAATATTATCGCGAAAAAATATCCTCATGCGCGCTAACAAAATTGCACGAATATGAAAAGTTAAACAATCAGGCCACGAGCGCCTACTGGAAATTATCGTCGCTGATATCATCAAGTCTCGACGATACAACAATATCAAATTCCGAATTCGCGCAAATGGTTAAGATATACGAAGACTACACCAGTCTTTTGAAGAGACAAAAGATAAATAACAATGTCGGAATTATTTCAACAGATAGTCGAAAATACAAGCCCAAAACGAACTTCTTCGATAACAGTAATCTCGACTAAACCAGAATTCAGTATTAATTTTCCAACTGCAATTCCAGTAAACGAGATCGCGTTATCACAATTACGAGTATATCACAGTTGGCCCAATATCAGATCAAAATCATTTGGTGGATTACCAGCAAATAATTCGTTTGTGTTTGCAAATAAAAATAAAGAAGATGGTACACCAGACTGGAATGCCATTGGGTTACCAACCGGGTCTTATCAAATGGAAGAAATCAATGAAGAATTACAACGTCGAATAAAAAATATCACAGGAAAAGAATCTAAGATAACAATAACTGTTTATGAGCCAACGCTGTCTTCTGCAATCGAAATAAGCACCCCAGACTACCCCGTGGATATATATCAGAGTTCGATCAGAACAGTGTTAGGATGGCCTGAAATTCCCCCACCGGCACCACCAATACCACCAGAACCTAAAAAGTCTGACTATGTCACTGACAATAAGTCATATCACGGAATTTTACCATTGTACGAGGATAATTTACTTCAGCTAAGCGCAACGTTGGGTAGTGTATTTGAATTTCACAGCGCGGATAATGTTAGATGGTTTTTTACTTATGAACGAGATCTCCAAAGAGGAATAGCTAAATACATGACTATGCGCCTAGATGAGATCAATGATTACTTCAAATTCATTGATCAAGAGCATAAAAGACAACTACGGCGACTACGGCAACTTTTCCAAGAACATCTTTTTGATATAACTTTACGCAGCAAAATTATTAAACAAACTGAGATATTAAATCAGCTCACATACGACATGGAATATTTTAACCAGCGATTAATTCAGGCGATAATCGATCATGTTGACGGCGTAACCAAATATAAGCAACAATTTTTAGACTTCTTTAGAATACCAGAGGCAAATCTACCGAATTTTAAATTTCCTTGGTATAATGCAACCGAGCTAAAAAAAAATCCGTTACTGACCTCATCAAAGAGTTCTTTGATGACATACTCGCTGCATGGAGAAAAACACTTCCACCGTCAAATATCCTCAGACATAACAATAGCCAAGCGGGAGACGGACGACTTGTATCTCCGGGCATTGTAAATATAACTGAAGTGGTCGCGGTCAGTCTTGTGTGTGATGTAGTCGATGGCAGTTACAGCACAGACACGACAGTATCAAATCAAGCCCGGCAAGGATTTGTTCTCTATTCATTCACCCCGAAAGATGTACCACCTGGATTTCTAATCGTGCAAGAGCCGATCAATCCAGTCTATCTACGATGTCATAATCCGTGGCTGACCAGAATAAATTTCAAACTAACAGACCAGTCTGGGCAGCTTCTTGATTTACGGAATGAAACACTACATATTAATTTACTTGTGAAATCCTAGGGATTTTCAATCGTAGAAATCGTAAGATTTCCACTTCCAAATCGAAGATTTTCAGAGATTTTGTCTTAGAAGTCTTAGAAATCGTAGATTTCCACTTCCAAAGTATATAAATAATTTTCACACTGACTTGTTTTGCTTTTTTAGCGGGTACTTTACTAGTAAAAATCGTGCACGATGACTTAGCTAGTAAAAAAATTATATATTTTACAAAAAATTATATTTTTTCACAAACAACGATTTAAATCCAAGAAGTCGCAGACTTCCCAATTAATATATAATGTACCACCGCGTAAAATGTTTCATACATAATAAAGAACTTCTTGATGAAGCTGTCAAAACCGGAAAAGTTACCCCGGAAAAAATAATTGTTGACGAATACGGCACTGACGATTTTATATTGACTGATACGCAACTGAAAAGACTGAAAAAAGATCATGTTGTGATCGCGCATTGCAGTATACCTCAAATTTTAGAGTATGTACGTATATTTAGATCTTAGATCTTAAATATGTACCACCACATAAATGTTTTCGTGTATGACAAACAAGCGCTCGAGCAAGCAGTTAAGGCCGCATTTACCCAAGACGAAATTAACGTTAAATTCATTACTGACGAATACGGATACGAAAATTTCTTACTAACACAGCAACAGTTAGATAGTCTCAGACGCGAGCATATTATTTCAATTGTATGTGACCGAGATCAAATTCTCATTTATGCGCACTCTTGCATTAAATCCGATCCACTAAGGGAAATATTATCAGATTGACAAAGTCACCTTGATTCTTATCACCTTGATAAAATCAAGGAAGTAAAAACAAAATAATTATCTGTATCACTTTTTTTTTTACTTCCTTGATGAAATCAAGGCGATTTCAATTCCAAGTACTTGACTTCATTTCTAGGTATTTACTTCCTTGACTTCGTTACTCTCTGACATACAATTTTTTAGCTGTCTTACGCGAGTATTTATTACTTTCCTAGTTTCATATTCTTGGGCTAATTCCAACCTAATTTTTTCAATTGCACCAGACAACGAAACAAATTCATTTATTTGTGCTTCTTCTACTGTTTTCAGCGATTTATATAAATTCGTCTGGATCCTCTTTATAAATCTGTACTGAGCAGGCAAAATATAACGCCCTGCGCATTTAGCTTCATGTAGTGTTTCAAAATCAGATATGATTGTTTCAGGATTTAGTTCATCGGATATATTAAATCCGCGCTCTTCTAATTTTACAATAGCAACTATCACATCATTAATATTTTCGTAATTAATATATATATATATATATATATATATATATATATATATATATATATATATATATATATATATATATATATATATATATATATATATATAAAAGAAAAAAAATAAACAGTAACTATGATGAGCGGTTATCAATCATGGGTCTTGCACTGGCCTATGTGTTTCACGAGGTCCTTTCAGACTTTTATTTCGAGATTTTTTATCTTTGAGACTTTTGTCTTTTTTTTTCTCGGAGATTTTATCTCAGTCTTACAGAACCTTTCTAATGGTTTCTCGGCATCCTCGTGATTGTGACAGAGTCAAGGGACGCATTCTTTGTTGGACCCATGTGACGTAGAGCTTTCTGCATCCAAGGTTACTATTTATTTTGGGGGCTCCACTTCCTAGGCGTTTCGCCTAAGCGAAAGTGAAACTGTCGGTTGTACATACCCCCCCACCCCAGATCAAAATCCCAGGGGTGAAAAACACACCCCCACGATTCGACATGGAGGAGATATGTACACGAGGGCCCCCAATTTTATTATAAAACCCTATAATTGGGACCGCCGACAGTATGTCCGTGACGAGACTCGAACCGCTAGCATTTGATAAAGTCGGGGACGAGAGTCAAACGCTTTACAACTGCACCACGGTCTTATCTAATAATACAGGATTTAAAAATTATCATATAGGTAACTATTGACAGACAGTTAACAATCTGAACATTACTGCTGAATAAGTTCTGAACTGGATTTTAAACACTAAATTTAAGTTCTAAACCGGATTTTAAACACTAAATTTAAGTTCTAAACTGGATTTTAATTCTAAATATTACTGTGAAATAACACTCACCTGTACTGACAATATCAGACCCGGAAGTGTTAATGTGAAAATAGACTGTGGCGCAGTGTGCATACAATTGGCTGTAAAAAAAAAAAAAAAATGTATACAGTCCTGCTCGCTGGATAATATTACCTGTAAAAGGTAATGATATGTATGTTGCACAATCACCTTGACAAAATCACCTTGACAAGGGAGGGAACTAATTGCATGAGATTATCTCCCTTAAATAATGCTATTTGCATTTAAAAAACTTAAGGATTTTAGTGAAGTACCTAACAATAATGAAAAACAATCTTTTGCTTATTATTTTTTTTGAGAGGGCAGATTTAGTTATATTTTCTGCGACTCTTCGTACTGAAGGCGCACAAATATCAAAATACTTGCCAGCCTCGCTTATTGAATGAAATATTTTTTTTTCGTTTGTGTTTAAATTTATGGATAAAAGTGCTTTGGCTCTTTTATCACTACAGCCAGTATTACCAGACTTACAATTTTGACTTTGTATGACAATTCTCAGATTAGATAAAGAATTGTCGAGTTTGTTGTTGTTGATATGATCGATCAGAAGACCGTCTTGGATCTCTCCGTTAAATACCTCAAACACGAAGCGATGATTGTAATACTTCTTTTTCCCCAACAGTAAAACTAAGATAACCAGCATTAGTAACAAAACCAACTGGTTTTTTCAACCTGCAATTTCTGACTATTCCCTCACGATTCGCTTCGTAATTCTTAATGATAGGATGTGGGACAAATTCTTGATTCATTTTATATAATAATGTATTTGTCTAATTTATAATTTATCTGAAAACTTAGTTATATAATCGCGCTCACATTTTAGCGCATCATTGTTATTTTTTTTTTGTTATAATACCTTTAAGTTCACGGTATCTCTTTCCCCCGCACTTGCACAAAACTGTGTTTTACCCCTGACCCCAACACCACATCGCAGACACGGTATTGGTCCTAAACTCCCCCTTCTAATGCTTTGGGAATGTTCCCCGCAGAATTCTTTCCTGCAGGATTTATTACAGGTGGTTACAGATCCAACTTCGAGCCACTTGCATTGATTCATTATATATATATATATATATATATATATATATATATATATATATATATATATATATATATATATATATTTCTGATTTAAATGTTTGTCTTAAATATAATATGGAGGAGTTTGAAAGATTATCTGCAATCAAACCCTGGAAAGCTTCTAGATTCGATCTTGACAGACTAACCCCTCACTCGCGGAGACGAGCTCTGACTGATCTGTTTGATATTATCAGGAACGCCAAAAAAGAATTTCGTAATGATGGAGCATCTCATGTATGGTCTACATTCAAAATTATACGCGACACTGACTCTGTCAATATCGACGAAGTCATTGATGCTGTAATTAATGATGCACGAGCGAAAACGATTATCGATTATCTCCCCTTTGATGAATATCAAGGTGATCAGAAATATATTTTCAGAATAAAATTCATTGTACAAGCAGATTCCGATACGTGGATTATCCGTGACAAACGTGACCCTGTCTTGCTAATGGAAAAACCGCTCTGTTAAGTAAAGATTCCAAACCAGGAATGTTGACTGGGATTGATAAACCATATTACGATCGAGTGTATCCTTTGACCGCGGTCATTTATGGAATCTATCCGATAAAAAATCCAACATCGATAAACTTACCCCAATGAGATTTTCAAAGCTGAATTGTGTAGCCGAGCGAGTAATGGAACATTTCAAAAATGCGATGCGCGGAAACGGTCTAACTGATCTAAGACGTTCCAAGATAGCAGCGTGGGCTGAAAAAGTCAAGGATACAGGAGCATCAATAAACGATGTTGCCGAGCTAGAAAAAGCACTAAGATTTCCCATAACCATAGCAACGATAACAGAGGAAGTATTATACAAATCGAAATATAATCGGAACGGAGCTCCAATAAATATCATTGATCATAACGCTTACGCTTGGACTAACGCAGTTACGATATTTCGGCGGGATCGTGTTGTGAAATATTATTTGTCTTCGGGAAGTATGTTTGATTTTATTAAACAGATAAGCAAAAACGACCCTGTGTCGGTGTGGTTGTTTAAAAGTTCCGAAGATGGCGAGTATGATCAATTTGCAAGATCTAACGGTGAATTATACCGGACGGAATCTCTGCAACAGGAAATGAAAAAGCTCGCACAGAGATATTCAGAAAACACTGAGCAGTTATTAACTAATTCTTTTACAGTTCCGAGTGTTGCCGCTCACGCCGCCAGAGAAAGAAATTCATGGAATCCAACCCGAAGTGAGTTTCTCGAAGATATACAATTGAGTTGTGTCGAGTATGGACATGGCGGTTTGTGGAATACCAGTTATGACCGCAGCGAGATGATATCAGTTGATATGGTTGCGTGTTATTCGGGAAGCTTTCTTTGGATGGGCGAGTGTAGTGGATATTTTAAAAGATTTGAACATCCCACGAACTCGATGACGCGAGTTGCTATAAATGGTCCTTTACCCGATATTGACTTGACAGGATTTGCTCGTGTAACGTCATTTGCGCTAGCTGAAAAATTTCATCCAATTTGTTATGTTTGGTTTGGCAGACATTTCTCAGAGAAACGTTGGGCACCAATAGTGTTGCTGCGATACATGCTTGACAGCAAAATACTGATATCGTTGATGGTCAGTGAAGCAATCATATCATATCGGTCGCAGACTTCGGTTTGGTTATCAACACTGGAGCGTATCAGTCTCGATGAAGTCATTGAGGAATATGCACGAGAGTGTCCAAATACTCCTGTTGATGTCATTAACAATAACGCTCCTAATATTCTTAAGATTAAAATCAGCAATAGTGAAAAAACAGCAAAAGATCTTGGTAGAAGAATAATCGGTAAGTTTACTCAAGGTGGTGCGTGTGATCATAAACGACATCACTCACGATTGATTATGGATGATGTTGAATTAAATTTTATAATTGCTGATGCCGCTGCGAGAAATATATTTTGTAATCGGGAGGACGCTTTCTTGTCCGACGGAACACGGTTGGGCACAATTGTTAGTTATATTAATGGAGAATCACCTCAATACACACATTTAATATCTTCGATGCTGGCTTATGCTTCTATAAATTTGCTATTGCAAGTAAATAGATTTCCCGACACTGCAGTCAGAGTTGCAACGGATTCATTTTATATCGATAAAAGATATTCAGAATTACTGGCTCGTTTTACAAGCAATGATGAATCATGGGGCTCGTGGAGAATAAAAAAGGAAATGTTACGTTGTTATTGTGAATCCGCTGATGTTACGATCAAAGATAGTTATTGCGAATCAGAATTATCAGAAGTGTCTTCTGCACCGTCTGTACATGATCCAATCACCAGACACAAAACCGTTTATTTGAACGGACCGGGGAGGTTCTGGTAAGACAACTCGAGCGATTGAATTATTTCGAAATTCAGATTTAATTGTGCTAACACCTACACACAGACTCGCCAGGGAGATGAAACAACGAGGAGTCAATTTTCGTACTTATCACAGCTTTTTCAAATACAGCGATGGTGTATGGACTCCTGACCGAATGGGAGAGAAATATATTCCGCGGATGATTATTGGGGATGAAATAGGCACAGTGTCGTTAGATATATTAAAAATATTTCTTGATTGGCTGTTAACAAAAAATACTGCAGGTGTTATGTGCGGCGATCACGGTCAGCCACCACCTTTTGTTGGTCCATCTCCGCATTTGTCGTTAAAAGATTTTGTTGATTATTATGAAGTGTCAGATGATTATAAATCTCTTGATGCAGAATTAAACGAGTTGAAAAAATTAATCAGACTACAACCGAATAAAATTTAATGTGAAATTATGCGTAAAATAATTTCAGAGACTTCAATGAGCGACTTTTGGAAAACGTGGAAACCAAACGATTTGATAGTCGCAAGTAGAAAGATAGTCAGAGACACACTTCAACAGCAGTTATTTCAATTACAACGGGAGAAATTTCCAATGTTGCCAGTGCCGTTTTGTTATAGACCAGCTGATACACGACTACAAAATATTGACGTTGATATACCAGGACAGACCGAAAAACAAAATCTCGTATTAAATGATATTGTCACAGTTGATGTCAATGTTGTTGAAGATGCACTAAAAATGAACAAATCCCCGTGGACGCTAGGATACGCAATGACGATACATTCATCTCAAGGACTGACTATCTCTGATACAGTTGTTTGGATCGTTGATGATCGAATCGAGTGGTCAAACTTAGTTTACTTAGCAGTGTTCAGAGTCAGAAGAATATCTCAATTGCGGAGAATTGTTTTGGACGAGTCAATGGCTGATGAAATTAATAATGAAAACAACAGTGATATAATAAGAAAAAAATTGGCTGGTTACAAACAGAGTGACAAAAAAATAATCGCGATTCTGACCTCGATGTTGAATTAATCATGACACTGAAGCAACAGCAGAATAATCACTGTGTGAGCTGTAATTGTATAATGTTGTGGCAGTATTCGAGTAATAATCCAAGACAATTCACCGTAGATAGAAAAGATAATAGTCGCGGTCATATACGACAAAATGTGATGCTGACCTGTCTTGAATGTAATAGACGTAGGGGTGCTAGTTAAGTGATTTGGGCGGTAATTGTGTGTCTTCGGGAATTACTTGTAATTGTTCACGTGTGAATCCACGTTGAGGAGCAGTCGAATCCAGCCTGTAGATTGCTGGTCTACCAGTAGATCTAGTTATGTTAGATATCTTGTGTGTGGTTATACTCTAGATAGGATCAGTCGCTCTTTTTTTTTTACCACCTTCAAGTTCACCTGGTTCATATAAATATCTCACAGTGACATTGCCTAGTATTGGTTGTGCTGAAAAATCACGTCGTTGTACGGGTATATGTTTTTGGTAATTGCATTAATAGGTTTCATGTTGGTTGTTCGAGTTATTTCATTATTTAATGCAGTTATCACGCTTGGTAATCTTGCAACCCATTCGCGAGATCTCTTGTCCTGAATGAATTCCTTCGCGTACTGATATCCAAATAACCGCTAAGCAAGTGTTCGATTAAATCGTTCAACAATTGCCTGATCACGATGAATCTCAGTATGCCCTCGTCTGATGTTGACATTATGTTGCTTCATCAGCGATGATACTGCACCCTGAAATTCTTTGCCAGGATCAACTTGTAGCAGCTGTGGCCATCGTAGAGGTCCTCGTTGATGAATTCGTTCAAAAGCAGAAGCAACCTTAGACGCTGTTTTAGTCGTTAACGGTTCTGCTTCTTTATATCGACTTGCAACATCATCGACAGTTAACGCGTACTTGTATGTTCGACGACGAACGGTATCATGTGGTAGAAATAATATATCAGCTTGGTGAACTTCATTAGGAACACTAACATCAAAATGTGCAAAATTAATTTTCTTAGGACGCGGTAGATAAATTTACCATATTGCATGTTTGGATAACCAATTTTTAGCAGTATCACGTGTGACTTTTGCTGCACTGGCAAGTTTACTAATTGCTGCGCTACCCCTCCAGTATCCTCTTGGGGAATAATAAATCGACTCCATTATAATTAATTACCAGCACCTAATACAAGCTTAGATTTCATCGCAGATTTTATTAACCAACTAGCTAACCTCTCCTTGAAAGATTTATCAGTAATGGAATTTAGCGCGTGAATTAATTTCACATCCGCGAGATGTCGCTGCTGCAGATCCTTACTTCGGTAAGCTACATCATGAACATGACATGCTTTATCGATAGCATTTATTGGTTCTTCTCCGGGTTTTGGTCGATCTTGGTCATCAAGTCTGATATCAAGTCGGGTTCCAGGACCACAATAATTATATCCTGGAAGATGTTTTTCTCCTGGATATTTAGCCCACGGAGCACCCGGAAGTTTTCCTAACTTTGCTGCGATATCACCTCCTATTTTTTTTTTACTTGGCGCTGACTTTGGTTTTGGCGCTGACTTACCACCTGACGGAGTCAGGGAGATAAATTTGAATTTTTTTTGTACCGCATCGCTCACACTTGCCTGTAACCGCAGATCTGTTATTTTTTGTTGTAACAGTTGTTAGATCACTTGTTGGGGTACGTGCTCTACATTTCACACAATATAAATCCATATTTATTTTATATTATATCTAATGGAAATTACTGACTTTTCTGCAACAAGGAAACGAGAACCAATTAAGCATCAAGATTTTAAGGAAAGTGCAAAATCATTAAATGAAAACGGTGATGATGTTGTTGAATTTATAACTGACATTAATGAAGCGCCAAGTATTGATGATATTGATGGATTTATTAATAATGTAGTCGTGTATGATGATGTCATGTTGGATAAATAATCAAATCCTGCCAGGATATTTTCCAGAGGCAGGCACAAAAACACAGATGTGATTTATGTAACCCAGCGATATACACAAATTCCTAAAGTGATCAGGGATAATTGTAATGTTCTTGCTGTGTTTAACGGAGTTGATACACACACGTTACGAAATATTCACCAGACTTGGTGCAGTGGCGATATGGTTATAAAAAAGTTTAGAAATTTATTTAGTCAGGCTCAGTCAACCCCGTACGGATTTATAACAATAAATTTACATGATCCTCGAACACGGTATCGAGTCGGGTTAGATACGATTTTTGGATAATTTTTCGTACATCGATAAAGGCCTTGATTTTCAAAAAAGGACGCAGAAAGCAGCAGGGAGGGCAACGACAACAAAGGGCAGCAACGACGGCGACAATTGCGTTTACATAAAGCGTCATCGTGGTTTTATAAAGGGTTTATTTCGGCATTTGGAACCTTCTAAAAAGTTGTAGGGTTCGCCCTCCCCGCCTGCTGCTCTGGGGTATCACGCATTATGTCCCACCCAGTCACATTATCCAGACACCAGGCCGACTAGTCCTAACACTAACCTCTTAATGCTGAGCGCCAAAGAGAGGTAGCTGTTAGTACCATTTTGGTAAGTCTTGGTAAGTATGACTCGGCCTGGGATAGAACCAACGACATCCCGCATCCGAGGCGAACGCATTAACCACTAGGCCACCGGAGCGGTAGTAGTGGTAATAAATACCTTGGTAATAATATTACAATGATTACAATAGATTTAGCCAATTCCGAAATATAGAAAGCAATTCATATTTTACATTGTTTTACATAATTACATAATTACAGTGACGTAAGTTGATGTTGATAATTTTAAAAAAAAACAACAACAAACAGTTATGTTACCATATTCAAGTACATTGTTTATATGCATTGAAAGTGTTCACGTGCTTTACTAGGGATGTATCTAGGAATTAAATTTAGTCCAACTCTTAATTTTCTTCCTATGGCTGTGGTGTTAAGTATCAAAATGACAGAATGAATTTTTAAATCATCACACGTAAAGCTGTAGATGAATGATTATAAAACTCAAGCTATTCTGATCACAACACAAAGACTTTCTCATTCATAATTCTTTACATCAAACAAAAAATATCAGCAGCACCAACATTAGAGTCACACAGTCCGTACGAAACCTAGGTGTTACTCTCGACAGTACTCTCACATTGCACCAACATGTCATCAGCTTCATTCGCAAAAATATTTCAATTGATGACAGTAAAACACGTGTGTGCTCATTGGTACTTTCGAGATTGGACCAGTGACTATTGCAACTCAGTTCTGCCTGGTTCGTTTCAATATCTACTCCAGAAACTTCAAAAAGTTGAAAACCGCTGCTTGGATTATCATTAGAGTACCGCGATCAGAACACACACATACACACCCTCTCTGTACCCTACACTGGCAATCCATTCGATCCAGGATCAAACACCAAAATTGTTCTCTGTGCTACGTTTCACTGACGGACTCCAGTCCAACATATCTATCCGACCTCACCCATGCGTACACACCAGCAACATTCGCTCCTCTCTGACAATCGTATACTCTTTATTCCCACTATGAAAACGAAGTCATATAGACAGCGTGGGCCCAGCAACGTGGAACGAATTGCCCACTGAACTTAGACACAAGGACACATTGATCTCATTCAAGAGTGCTCTAAAAACTCACCTATTTCGACTGCAAGAACAAATTTAAAGACCTAATGTTTAATACCTTAAATAATTTCAGCATGTTTTATGCTTTCTAATTTCATGGGGGGGGGGGGTAATCATGTCATGATATATGTTTTTTATGTTTTTATTTTGTTTTAGTTGTTTCCAATGTTGTAAAGCGCTTAGAGCTTCTAGAGATTAGGCGCTATACAAAGTCCTCATTATTATTATTATTATTATTATTGTTAAATTCATTACAATTTTCATGATTAATCCAAGTGGTGATGATTGTGCACTGTATACAAGTACGTATCGTGTGTTTCCACGACCGCAAATGCTTGCATTTGTGATTCAGGGCCATGAGGATAATATTTCGGGTAAGTCACGCTTTTGGGACGAATCTTGTTCAAGTGCCTTTGATCGTACTGCGTGGGGCGATAAACAGGGTTCATCAAAGCATGTCATTTTCAACATACCTTTCAAGTTTGCTTTCCGTCAATGACAAATTCGATTTGAGCTAATGTCGGGGATAAAATAGTGCGCAATGACAGGTATGTTGAAACTTAATTTAAGTTTACAGCTAAAATAGATGAAGTATGTTCAGCTGTGTCACATTTTTGTATGTCAGGAAATTATCTTGCTTACTTAACACCTGGCCATTTAGTCTCTCTTCTCTCTCTCTCTCTCTCTCTCTCTCTCTCTCTCTCTCTCTCTCTCCAAACCATCTAGGTGGATGTGGAAAGCCAGATGTGGTTTTCTTCATGACAGAAAAGTTTTAAATAGTTACACAAATTTTAAAACTATATATCTTTTTTTAGCTCACCAGTCCGTTGGTAACAATATGAAAAGCACATACCTAGCCTGACCAACTTAACACATCGAAGGTATTTTTTTTTTAATGTATCAGTTTACACCAACATGAAATCTAAGACGGTAGCACAAAAACTAATGCAACACTTAAAATGCCAATAGACTCTACACTTAAACAAACATACAAACTAAAATTGTTAAAGAGGATACAGTGAAGATGAATAGGCTAGCAGACAAGCAGTTTAATGGTTAAACACCGCGCAACATAATCGTCCTAATGATAAATCATACGTGGATATATCTAATGAAACCACGTTGCACACTGGATTGTAATTGTAACAATGGCAGCTATAATATACAAGGCATGCAGGCGTATTGACATATATATATATGGAAGAATTGGAGGTATGCAGTAACTGAGCTTTCATAAATTTCCAAAGATAAATTTAGACGAAAACACGAACAGAAACGAGAAAGCTAACAGTTGAACAGAACATGAAGGGCAGCATCATTATTTACTTTATCAAGTCTTGTGCGTGTGTGTGTGTGTGATTTTGAATTTTAACGTATCTTTAAAAAAAAATTCAGTCATATCGCTACGATGCCTGCAGTGGGACAGTTTATAGTGATGTCTAGCACTGGGGCATCATGCCACAGATACGTTGCATGATGTCACACCCAGTCATATTATCCTGACACCAGGCATACCAGTCCAAGCACTACCCTCTTAATGCTGAGCGCCAAGCGGGGCAGCTACTAATACCATTTTGCAAGTCTTTGATATGGCTCAGCCGGGGTTCGAACCCGCGACCTCCCGCATCCAAGGCACAGGGGTTCGTTACAAAGAAAATTTGGAGTATCCATCAGTAAATCAAGGGATGGGGGCTCTAACCTGTAACAATAAAACACGGGTTAGAACCCCCATCCCTTGATTCATGGACGGATACTCCAAATTTTCCTTGTAAACGAACCCCTGTGATCCAAAGCGGACGGTCTAACCACTAGGCCAACGGAGCGGTCGTTATCAAGGCTTATGATGAGGAATTTTGAAGGCAGGAGCGGCGTCAATATAGGCTTCCAAGGCCCAGGTCGCGACCTAAATCGGGGTCGATGCTCAACAAGTTTGGAAACTACATATGTAGGCTAACTAGGCTTTTGCCTAGGGCACCAAGTTAAATGGGGCGCAAAATTTGAGGAGAAATTCTCCCGGGGACACCGATTGCACGGTTCGCCATGGGCACCAGTTGCTGGCAGCTATGTTAGATTCAAGGGCCAAAGGGTTTATAAATCAATAAGTCTACAGTAATGCTGCAGAGTATCTGAAATTAGACTTGCTATGTTTAGTAGTAGGACTTCAAGGAGCCTGTTATCTCCGAAGGAATACGAATAGTGGTTTTTAGAAGATATGCAGGGCTTAAAAATGGCGCTATCAAGCTAGCATTTTGCTGATTACAGTTCAAATATATCAATACATTGCTAGCTAAACAGATTGGAACTCAAAACAATCTGATTAAAATCAAATCTCCAGTATCCTACCTGAAGATATGACAGCGACCGCTTAGGGGATCATGTTCTGGTGACCTTTGAATAGCCAATGGAAAAGCAGCTCTCAGAAGTCTGTAAGTAGATCAAATAATTCGGTACACATGCTCTTCAGCCATACCGCTCAGTTTCCCAGCGTGAAAATATAAGACTTCTTCTGATTAGCTAATAAAATTAGCGATTATGGTAATAACACAGGTCACCAGAACATGACCCTTAAGCGGCCACTTTCAGATCTTCACTTAAGATAGTGGATATCTGCTTTTAATCAGATTGGAACTCAAAGTTTCTTGCTGGTGATATTTAATATTCAAATCACAAACGTATATGCTAGTGGACATTGGGAATAACTTTGCTAGTTAAAAAAGGCGTTATCTAAGATGAAATGAGTTAGGAGATGCAAGGGACGAAGTGTTAATAGCCAATGAATTTCGACGTCTAAGATGTAATGTGTTAGATGATGTATGGGACTACATTTTAAGAAATAAAAGTTACCTGAGTTTAAAATAAAATTCAGAGACAGAGGAGATTGTGACAGAAAATACAAGTTAATAGTGGATAAGGGTTGTATAGAAGTCAGATCCAGAATGGAAAATTCCACATTTCAGCCATTTTCTGGTAGAACAGACATCACCTCATACTTGATTTTTTAAAGTCAAAATGGGTGACTAATGTTTGCATGAACCTATCTTTTCATGTTTTTTACATGTTGATAAATTGTCAAATACGGACACCATTACAAAAATTTTGTGGGAAAAAGAAAACAACATTCGATGACTCGTGAACAGTACAGTGCTTAAAAGAATGATGAAATATTTTGACAGGAAGCGCTCTTGCCTGACGGCCTTTCAAGTTTGTACAAAAAATTTATCAGTTAACAAATCTTGTCAGTTTGTTATCGAAGTTATAAAGATCTTGAAACAGCTTTTTCCTTTAAACTATATAAATGATTAACAGAATATTACCAGATTTCGCAGAAAGTATATTGATGTATGGCCTTAACACGTGGACAAATTATGCTATCTGCCATCCAGTATGGCTGGAATTACTTTTAAAGAAATGATACCTTGCTGTATTGTTTATCTGGATGAGTGGTATTTGCGGTATACCAGTTTACCGCGGTATTTATTTCTGTTTGAACGTATCCCAGTACATTTTCACTGTACCGGTACGTCGGTAATTTCCTTTAGTAATAAACGCACGGCAATTTCCTAGAAATCCAGTTACAGCGTGAATTATATTAACATCCTGTTTTCTTTATTCATGACAAATTAGTTCAAAAGGTAACGTTCTTTTTACAAAACGGTTTTATCTGTCACAAATTAATGGTGAATATTACAAATATAATTTTATTACATACCCATTTGGGGCCCCGAGTGGCCGAGTGGTCTAAAGCGCTCTCCGTTACGGATCATTGCCATCTCACCTCTGTCTGCGTGGGTTCGAGTCTCGGATTCAGCCAATGTGGGTATGTGAGAAAGCATGCCAGTAGCTTCTCGTGGGTCGGTGGTTCTTTCCGGGGTTTTCCCGGGTTCTTCCTCCACTATTAATACTGGCCGCCATGTATAGCCTGTCGTGTGCTGAAAAATGGCGTTAAACCCTACAACAACATTACATACCCATTTAATCTTTCATTTGCGACCAGGCGTTCGATGTTTATGTTAGGACTGTAATTCTGTATTGCAAACTAAAATTTCCGTATCGCACACGCAACCTGGAATTACGTTTAAAACTATCGGGATGATTTGTTACCATACAATTTAACTATTAAAAAGCTCAGCACACATTTGTGATTTTAATATAGAAAAAAAAATTGCGCTATAGATGCTTGGAATAATGGTTGAGTACTATAATGGGTGAGTGCTATAAGTAGCGACGAGTTTATGAGTATTTCACGATATCCACCGCCGAGAAGTTAGAGTTAATTTAGACTGACAATACTATTTTGGACAAAATGTTTTGCAATGACTTATTCTACGAAGCTGCTCTTTACAGTTGGCACCAGGTTTGTTTCTCGAGAGAGAAACTAAGTATCTTTTCTGATTAAATCTTTTCTTGAAAATTTAAAAATCCAGATAAAGTAATATAAAAAACCAGGATAATGTCAAACCCTACACTCAAACCTCTTAATGCTGAGCACCAAGCGAGGCAGCTGCTTGTACCATTTTTATGTCTTTGGTATGACTGCCGGGATTCGAACCTCCGACCACCCGTATCCGAGGCGGACGTCCAACCATTTAGGCCACCGGAGCAGTACAAAAGGTACAAAATAAAGAGAAGAAAACATAACAGTATTGTTTGCAATTTCCTGTTTAAAATACCCAAATAATTCTTACAACTCTTGTCCGTATATTAGAAGAACAGTGAATCTTCATTTTGTTAAGCTATAACTTTATGTTGAATGTACATGAATAACCTTTTGTAATGAATACACGAAAATAGAATGTTGAAAGTGCTGTAAAAAAAATAGCACTGGACAACAAATTTTTACAAAAGTCATGTTACTGAAATAAAATTAGTCAATTCTTATCAATTTTTATGTGCTGAACACGAATATGACAGTCAAATTGCAAAATTGGCTCTAGTTTTTTTGTAATCTGCAAGAAATTAATGTTTACATAACGAAATGCATTCCAATAGTAAAAGGTCAGCTGTAATAGCCTACCTATAAAAAATCAAGTCATTGACTACATCTTAGATTTCTTCGCCTGTCTCTTGTACAGCTGTTCGGGAGCATCTCTGAGGAGTGTCCAGCAGTAGTCAGCCAGCATTGTAGTGGACCATTTTCCCTGGTATCTTTGTTCCATTGTTGCGATATCTTGATGAAAACGTTCGCCGTGTTCATCACTAACAATACCACAGTTGCTAGGAAAGAAATCCAAATGGGAATGAAGGAAGTGAATCTTTAGAGACATATTGCAGCCAAGTTTCTTATACTTCATCAACATGTCTTCTACTAGTTCCTTATAGTTTTCTGCCCTAACATTTCCGAGGAAGTTTGTAGAAACTAGGCGAAAAGCATTCCATGCTTGTTTCGCGTCACCTTCCAGCAAGTTGTTGAACCGGTCATCTTTGAAAAGCTCTCGAATCTGAGGACCCACAAAAACTCCCTCTTTAATCTTTGCTTCGCTGAGTCGAGGGAATTTTTCATGCAGGTATCGGAATGCTGGCAAAGTCCGGTCAATGGCTTTCACGAAGTTCTTCATCAAACCTAGTTTGATGTGAAGGGGTGGTAGCAAGATTTTCTGAGCCTCAACCAGAGCTGGGTGTTGGATATTCTTCTCTCCAATGGCTACATTCTGCCTGTGAGTCCATTCCTTCCTCATGTAGTGCATTTCCCTTGCTCGGCTATCCCACTCGCATAAGAAACACATGTATTTTGTATATCCTTGCTGCAGTCCCATTAAAAGGGCAACTACCTTCAAATCACCACAGAGGTGCCAGCTGTACTTGTTATACTCAATGGAATTCAGTAGCTGCCTTAAGTTATCGTATGTCTCTTTCATGTGGACAGCATACGCTACTGGAATAGATGGAAGAATGTTTCCATTGTGCAAAAGCACAGCCTTGAGACTCAGTTTCGAAGAGTCCACAAATAGTCTCCATTATTGTGGGTCATGAGTGATTTTTAAAGCATTCATGAGGCCCTCAATATCGGAACAGAATATCAGATTACTTTCCTTTCTGAAGAAAGGCTCCAATTGCTGGTGGCGCTTTTGATATGCAGTAATTGTGACATCTTCTTCTAGAAGATTCCATTGTTGGAGTCTTGATCCTAGCAATTCTGCCTTGTTCTTTGATAAGTCCAAATCACGAATCAGGTCATTTAGTTCTTCCTGTGTTATTCTGTGTGGGGTTGATGATGCACCACAGTGAAAATCTGGATCACTGCATGCTGATGGACCAGGAGAAGAACAGGTCGACTCACCTTTGTCTTCGTCAGATGAATCAAGAGAATATTCTGCTGGAGGTTCTGGAATAGGAAGTCCCTCACCATGTGGAACTGGTCTCAATGCAGACGGAATGTTTGGGTAGACTATTCTCGACTTCTTTCGCTTCGTTATTCCGCCGGAAAGAGGAGGAACCAAGCAGAAGTAACAGTCATTTAGGTGGTTGCTTGGCTCTCTCCACACCATTGGGACTGCAAACGGCATTGATGACCTTTTGCAATTCAACCACTGTGAAAGCTGTGTTGTACATGTAGCACAGCATATATGCGGAGCCCAAGGCTTGTCTTGGTCACCAACCTTGCATCCGAAGTAAAGATGATATGCCTTCTTCACTTGAGAATTGATACTTTTCTTCGGGTTGCCAAATGTCACTTCCCCACAAATATAGCAAAAATTGTCCGCGGTATTAACACACTTTCGAGGCATTACTGTTCTTTATTGTACGTAAATGGATAAAATAATAAGTTTTATGTAACAGTAGCTTGAACTGTCTCGCACAACGTCTAAAATATTTTAAATGCTGAACCTATCTGATTGGGCTTTATATAGTACACTGCTTACGTCAGTTTCAGCAGCCGCCTGGCATTAGTATAATAGGCCTACACATGTATAGTACACTGCTGACGTCAACTTACTTCAGCAGCCGCATGGCATTAGTATTGCATTACATCAGAAAATGATGCAATCAACTGTGGATGATGTGAGCATGATGGTATTATGCAATGTTACATCATTATTCCGGATGTTGCTGCAGTCCTACTGGAGAAATTTACACAGTGAAACATAGAAAATGAGGTATATGAATATCTTCAAAACGAGAGCCAATACAAATTTTTCACGGTTATATTCGTGTTCGGCACACCAAAATACTACAGATTAGGGCCTTTTCAAGTCAGTAATGATTTCACTGTTGACCAGTGTAGTCAGAGTTTCCTCTGATCCTTACACCCATCATAAATGTCCAGATATTCAAGGGTTAGAGGAAACTCGGACTATGTACAATATATAGCTTTCTGCATAAACTGAATTATATAATATTCTGAGAAATTTTGCTTTCATGTGCTTGGAAGTTTAGTGTTTTTATACAGTATCAACTATAGTGTAAACTTTATCATCCCACTTTAGTTACAGTTTTTACATTGCAGTTTATGTAACAATTAACATACACGTAACAAACTGGGGTCCCGAGTGGTCTACAGCGCTCACCCTTACGGATCGCTGCCGTCTCACCTCTGTTAGCGTGGGTTCGAGTCTCTGGCTCGTGAGGAATCTTGCCAGTAGCTTTTCGTGTGTAGGTGGTTCTTTCCCGGGTTTTTCGGGATTCTTCCTCCGCCATTGATACTGGCCGCCATATATAGCCTATCTTGTGCTGAAAAATGGCGTTAAACCCTACAACAACAACAACAAAAACACAACAAATTCATATAGCATAAGGTGTTGGCCATTTATATTTTGGGGGTGGGTGGGAGCGGAGACGGGGTCTGTAATTTTATTTTGAGTTGAAATATTTTCTTATATTTTATCTTAAGGATAGCACGGATGTAATAATATGGTTATTTTGCTATAAATCAAAGCAAATTTTTTCCAGCTATTCACAGACAGAAATTATACAAGTGTCAGTCCCCTGCCCCAGAAAGATGAAATGTTGGTCTCAGATACAATATGCGTATCGATACATTCATGAATATCGCGCTGTACTGCGGTACAAATTGTTTGTGGTACCCAGTTCTAATTCTTTATATGTCTAGATAAATATCTACACATGTGTAAAATGTAGGTTCCGGTTCATTGGTTATGTGTTCATTAGGAATAAATTCATGTCTGACTGAATGGAAATGTAGTTGGGTATATATAGATCAATATGATGGTGGGAGTTAGTGTGTTTACTTTCAATGTATGGACGACCTAGATTCGGCGAATCTCCTTTGATACATAGCATGGTGTCTGGACTCCCATTGAGACATACGTGTTGATCCCTATCCAATGCCTCAAAGGCTTTGATGAAAACAAATAAATATATCTGCAGTTATGGTGGTTTTATGTAAGGCTTTTAACTGTCTTCCTCGCGATATTCTCATTTATGATATGGCAGATGGGTCAGTGAGTCTCTTACTGAACTATCGGTCATATCGACAGCAGCAGGCCAAAGATACAGGGTGGCCTGAATAGCCGGAATAAAACTAAAGTAAAAGGGGTTCCTCAGGGGTCAGTCCTCGAATATGCATTGCTCTTTATATAACTATGCCGATGAAAATGGGTTTCAAAGAATGTTCCACACCAATTCAAATTCAGAGCATGCATTTTGGATCTTGGAAACAAGCTGGTTTGAAGATCTAGCTATTTTGCCTCTGAGGCTGTACTTTTTGTTAGAATCAGTAACCTGATTTATTTAACGTCTTGTACTTCTTTGTCATAATGATGGCATTGCATGAATAAGTGAACGTCAACAAATATATGGCTATATGTTTTAAAAAATGCCAGTCTTTGGGTTGACATTCGAGTATTGTCTTTATTGGAAAAAAGTGACCTTGTTATAGGATATATGAGGAAGAATGCTTTAATAAGTTCAATCAAATACGATGATGAGCAATTAATAATTAACTAACAAATTTGAGCCCTTCGTAGGCCAGATACTACCGTGGATAAACCTACATGAATTCTGGACAATACAGAGAATTCATTCCGTTCTCTTCTGGTTGTAGTTGTACTTAAATGATGGAAGATGCGAAATGTTCATTCAGGTGAGCTCTTTTCAGAACATATTCAGCCTAACAATAAGTTAGACTTCTGAATAAAAACAAAATTTAAAATGAATTCATCAGATTCTACGTGCACCACCTCAACGTTCATTTTCACCGATGAGGCAAAAAAAATGTGTGCATTTGTTTTTCCTATTGCACTGGTTTTAAAATTAGGGTATAATATATATATATATATATATATATATATATATATATATATATATATATATATATATATATATATATATATTGCAATAAGCGCATTAAGTACTGGATTAAATGGGTCCCATTAGATGCACAAATCAATCAATCCGGTTTGGGGTTTTAGGGGGGGAAGGGGTTAAGATTTTTTAAAAATTTTCCCCTGATGAAAGAAAGTACTGGTGTCGGCAGCGAAAAGCAGGGACGGTCGGCGACTAGAAACGTATTTATTTGGGCCTGATAACAGTAACCGGGAAACACATACTGCAGTTGTCACCTCAGTGGATTATGAAATATTCTCACAAGGAAGTTGCATGCATCCGTAACCTGTTGCTCCAACTGATCTGGAAACAACTAGGCACCGACACAACACCATGACATTTTTTCCGTTGTATTCAAATTGTAGCACTTTTTACTATCACCAAATTAATGTAAAATTTTTATATTGTTTTTAAATAAATAAACTGAGAGTCATTTGACCACCTCTTCGTTACCCCCATTCCCCAACAATTTGATGGTATCCCCAGTGACACTTGCATCCTAACTTCATTAAAGTATATGACTTGATGATCTGTTAGCCAATACATCAGCCAGAACTTTGACCTCTGACGAGCTAAAATAATGATGAAATTGGTCAGCGATCAAGGATTGGCTCCACCAACCCACAGATGGGAAAAGAATTTCTTTACTTTCATTCAGGGAACTGTTTTTCATCATGTAGTACATAGATTTTTTTGAGCATATGGTTGACTAATGTATTGTTAAGATAAATGTTTTAGGATATTATATGATTATTGAAAGATGCAAAGTAGTGACTTCAACATTTTTACTCCATACATGCATGCGAAGCTATAGGCCTTGATGTATTATTCTAGACGATATACGTGTATGTGAAGCTACGCTGCATGATGTATTCTAGACTCAATATACATGAATGTAATGCTAGTCTGCATGATGTATTCTAGACTCGATATACATGAATGTAACGCTAGGCTGCATGATGTATTCTAGACTCGATAGACATGAATGTAAAGCTACGCTGCATGATGTATTCTAGACTCGATAGACATGTATATGAAGCTACGCTGCATGATGTATTCTAGACTCGATATACATGAATGTAATGCTAGGCTGCATGATGTATTCTAGACTCGATAGACATGTATATGAAGCTACGCTGCATGATGTATTCTAGACTCAATATACATGAATGTAAAGCTACGCTGCATGATGTATTCTAGACTCGATATACATGAATGTAATGCTAGGCTGCATGATGTATTCTAGACTCGATATACATGAATGTAAAGCTACGCTGCATGATGTATTCTAGACTCGATAGACATAATGTAAATAATAATAATAATAATGAGGACTTTGTATAGCGCATAATCTTTAGAAACTCTAAGCGCTTTACAACATTAGACAACACCTATAAATAAAAAATATATAATGATATTATTGCAAAAAACGACCACCATAAAATTAGAAAACATAATAAAAATGCTGAAAATATTTAAGGTAGGGGACATTATATTTTCTTTAAGTTTGTTCTTGCAGTCGAAAATAGTTTTAAGAGCATTCTTGAATGGGATCTCTGCGTCTTTGTGTCTAAGTTCAGTGGGCAATTCATTCCACGTTGCTGGGCCCTTGGTATGCAAAAGAACGTTGTCCAAATGACTTCGTTTTCATAGTGGGAATAATGAATATACGATTGTCAGAAAAGAAGTGTAAGTATCTTGCTGGTGTGTACACGTGGGTGAGGTCGGATAAGTATGTTGGACTGGAGTCCGTCAGTGAAACGTAGCACAGAGAACAAATTTGGTGTTTGATTCTGGATCGAATGGATAGCCAGTGTAGGGTACAGAGCAGCGTGGAGGTGTGCTCTGATCGTAGTACTCTAAGTATGACCAGATCAGCCGTATTTTGAAGTCTTGGAAGTACTAATGAACATACAAGTGTTTTAGTGGAATCAACTGAAAGATATTTGCGAATGGAGCTGATGCGTCTCAGCTCAAGATATGCAGCCTTGCTTATGTTCATGACATATTGGTGCAACGTGAGAGTACTGTCCAGAGTGACACCTAGGTTTCGTACTGACTGTGTGAATTTAATGTTGGTGTTGCTGATATTTATTGTTTGAGGTAAAGGATGTGACTGAGAAAGTCTTTGTGTTGTGATCAGAATGGCCTTAGTTTTATCATCATTCATCTGCAACATGTTACATGTTATCCACGATTTCACATCAGAAATGCACCTCTCTACACCTTGGATGGTAGCATCAACTTCAGTTGGGTGGCTAGATTTGTATATTTGGGTATCGTCAGCTTACATTTGGTGAGACACTGGTTGATGATCTATGAGACTTGAGAGTGGCTGAGTGTATAAAAGAAGAGAACAGGTCCAAGAACAGACCCCTGTGGAACACCACAACATAGAATAACTGGGATGGAGTGAATTCCATTTGCAGACACAATTTGTGTCCTGTTGACCAAGTAGGACTTAAACCACAGTAAGGCTGTATCATGAATGCCAAATACATGCTGGAGACAGTGAAGTAATATATCATGGTCTATTGTATCAAATGCTGCAGACAAATCAAGGAGGGTGAGGACTGTAATCTTTCCGCTATCCAAAGCAAAGAGAATGTCATTAAATACTTTTAGAAAAGTAGTTCCAGTACTGTGGCAAGGGCGATATGCATATTGTACATTGCTAAAAAGACTAAATTCAGATGAGATACAAGGTGGGATAGAACAACATTTTCTAAGATTTTTTATATGAATGGGAGATTAGAAACGGGGCGGTAATTCTTTAAATCGTTATGGTCGAGTGTTGGTTTCTTCAGCAGAGGCTTTACAATGGCAGTTTTGAAAAATGATGGGAATTCCCCGGATGAGAGAGACGTATTAATAACATCAGTTAGTGAAGGCAATACTGTATCTAAGCACTCAAGCAGCAGTGATGTTGGAATTGGATAAGTTCACATGACTTTGATGCACTCTTCATCACAACTGTACGTACTAAATGCATAGAGACAGGTTCAAATGCTGCTAATGGTTGCCGCTGAAATTCTGTATCCCAACTGTAAAGCTACGCTTCATGATGTATTATAGACTCGATATACATGATTGTGAAGCTACGCTGCATGATGTATTCTGGACTCTGTATATATGTATGTGAAGTTACATTACACGATGTATTCGAGGCTATATACCCCTTCTTATCTTCTAAAAATTTGGTGCGGCCCCCATATTCAAATAACTGTACTGTTAGTCTCCCTTGGAATAATCCAGAGGGTCCACAGTCCACAAGTTGGGTACCACTGTACTGGACTATGTACATATATGTCATTGAACAACTCTACGTGACGTATTCCCGAGTATATACATGTATGTCAAGCTACATAAATCATGTTTCTCTGCTATATACATGTATGTCAATCTACACTACATGATGTATTGTAGGCTATATACATGTCTGTCAAGCTACACTTCATCATGTATTCTAGGCTATACACATGTATATCAAGTACACTACACGATGTATTATCATACACATATATGTCAAGGTACACTACATGATGTATTCTTGTAATGAGTTCATATTTTATTAATCACAACAACAAATATATATATATATATATATATATATATATATATATATATATATATATATATATATATATATATATATTTATATATATGTATATATATATATATATATATATATATATATATATATATGAAAATAGTAGTATATGTGCAAAACATTATATTTAGTCAGTTAGTCGTAGAACCCTTGGAATAAACACATTACCCACCCCAGGGGTATATGGCCCGCATATGTCAAACTACACTACATTTTACATGATGTAGCATTGACTATATTCATGCAGGCATGTCAAAGTACACTACATTGTACATGATGTATTATAAACTATATATATGCAAGCATGTCAAAGTAAACAAAGTGATGTATTCCAAACTTCATAAGTGTATGTCAAGCTACACTACACTACACTAAACTGAGCATTATAGACTATATGCATTAAGGCATGTCAAAGTACGCTACATTGTACATGATGCATCATTTACTATATGCATGCAGGCATGTCAAAGTACACTACATTGTACATGATGTATCATTGACTATATGCATGCAGGCATGCCAAGGTACACTACACTGTACATAATGTATTATAGACTGTATATATGCAAGCATGTCAAAGTAATCAACATGATGTATTCTAAACTACATGTGTATGTCAAGCTACACTACACTTCACTGAACATGATATATTATTATAGACTATATCCATGCAGGCATGTCAAAGTACACTACATTGTACATGATGTATCATATGCTATATGTATGCAGGCTTGTCAAACTACACTACACTGCACATGACGTATTATTGACTATATGCACTCAGGCATGTCAAAGTACACTACACTGTACATGATTTATTATAGACTATATTTATACAGGCATGTGAAAGTACACTACATGATGTATTCAAGACTGTATATGGGCATGTCAAAGTACACTACACTGTACATGTTGTATTATGGACTGTATGCATGCAGGCATGTCAGAACACTTTATAGGATGTAATCTAGAATATGTGTGTATGTCAATCTACACTACACTACACTACACTGTACATGATATATTATTATAAACTATATGCATACAGGTATGCCAAAACACTACATGGCATATTCTAGACTGTGTACGTCAAGCTACACTACACTGTACATCATGTTATTATAGGCAATATGCTAGTATGCATGCATGTTGAGCTACACTACACTACACTGTACATGATATATTATTATAGACTATATGCTTGCATGCATTCATGTTGAGCTACACTACACTACATAACACTACACTACACTGCACATGATATATTATTATAGACTATATGCTTACATGCATGCATGTTAAGCTATGCTACATTACACTGTACATGATATATTATTATAGACGCTTGGATGCATGCATGATGAGCTACACTACACTGTATGATATATTATTATAGACTATATGCTTGCATGCATTCATGTTGAGCTTCAGTACACTACACTACACTACACTGCATATGATATATTATTATAGACTATATGCTTGCATACATGCATGTCAAGCTACACTACACTACACTATTTGATATATTATTATAGACTATATGATTGCATGAATGCATGTTGAGCTACACTACACTACACTGTGCATGATATATTATTATGGACTATATGCTTACATGCATTCATGTTGAGCTACAGTACAATACACTACACTACACTACACTGCACATGATATATTATTATAAACTATATGCTTGCATGCATGCATGTTGAGCTACACTACATTACACTGTGCATGATATATTATTATAGACTGTATGCTTGCATGCATTCATGTTGAGCTGCAGTACAGTACACTACACTACACTGCAAATGATATATTATTATAGACTATATGCTTGCATGCATTCATGTTGAGCTGCAGTACAGTACACTACACTACACTGTGCATGATATATTATTATAGACTGTATGCTTGCATGCATTCATGTTGAGCTACAGTACAGTACACTACACTACACTACACTGCAAATGATACATTATTATAGACTATATGCTTGCGTGCATGCATGTTGAGCTACACTAATGTGACTGTACATGATGCATTTCGACTACACAGTATGTGAAATTACATTACATGATATATTCTAGACTATATATGTGTATGTCATGCTACATTACACTGTACATGATGTATTTTAGACAACTGTATGCATATACAGGCATGCATGGCAAAGTACACTACATGAAGTATTCTAGAGTGTATACTGTACATGTATGTGAAACTAGACTACATATTGTATTCTATACCATCATATACATGCATGTCAAGCTAAAATACATTATATATTCTAGGATGTGTCATTATGGGATTCACACTAATTTCTACAAACTAATTGCCCAGAAGTACCTAAATACACTACAATTTTGAATAACATTTTCAGCTCCTATGTTTATTTTTCAGAATTTAACCCAGTTATATTTAGAAAATTTCCTGATTTCTTTCCAGTTGGTGTGTGTGTCTGTGTGTGTGTGTGTGTGGTTTTTTTTGAAGGGTTTAGGTCCAAATGTTAAATTGTCTTTAATTGACATGGTGTAATTCTAACACATTTATCATGAGTGACTCATGACTGCTACCTTGCACATACATGATACACATTTCAGTCAATAATGCATTATATATTTTCTAATTAATAAAATTGGCTCATTATTGTGCATGCCTTTCATCATGTATTGCATATCAAGGCATTCACTGAGGTCATTTGAGGACATTCACTAAGGTCATTTGAAGACATTTGCTAAGGTCATTACCCAAACAGAAATGGCCTAAATGTGTTGTAGTATTTGTTATGCTGTTATTGGAATATACATGTAAATAGTACATATAAATAGGTGTACATGTAAATAATATATATATATAGATAGGTATACATGTAAATAGTATATGTAGATAGGTATACATACAAATAGTAGCTATAGATAAGTGTATATGTAAATAGTATAGATAGGTATACATGTAAATAGTATATATAGATAGGTATACATGTAAATAGTAGATATAGATAGGTATACATGTAAATAGTACATATAGATTGGTATACATGTAAATAGTACATATAGATAGGTATAAATGTAAATAGCAGATATAGATAGGTATACATGTAAATAGTGTATGTAGATAGGTATACATGTAAATAGTAGATATAAATAGGTGTACATGTAAATAGTATAGATAGGTATACATGTAAATAGTAGATATAGATAGGTATACATGTAAATAGTACATATAGATAGGTATACATGTAAATAGTATAGATAGGTATACATGTAAATAGTAGATATAGATAGGTATACATCTAAATAGTAGATATAGATAGGTAAACATGTAAATAGTAGATATAGATACGTATACATCTAAATAGTAGATATAGATAGTTATACGTGTAAATAGTACATGTAGATAGATAGATATGTAAATAGTACATGTACATGTAGCTAGGTATACATGTAGATAGGTATAAATGTATAGGTGTACATGTAAATAGTACATATAGATAGGTGTACATGTAAATAGTACATATAAAGATAGGTAGACATGTAAATAATACATGTTGATAGGTGTACTTATAAACAGTGCATATAGATAGGTATACATGTAAATACTACATGTAGATAGGTGTACATGTAAATAGTACATATAGATAGGTGTACATGTAAATAGTAGATATAGATAGGTATACATGTAAATAGTAGATATAGATAGGTATACATGTAAATAGTATATGTAGATAGGTATACATGTAAATAGTAGATATAGATAGGTGTATATGTAAATAGTAGATACAGATAGGTATAAATATAAATAGTAGATATAGATAGTTATACTTGTAAATAGTACATGTAGTTAGATAGATACATGTAAATAGTACATGTACATGTAGCTAGGTATACATGTAGATAGGTATAAATGTATAGGTGTACATGTAAATAGTACATATTTATAGGTTACTGCATTTGTATAGGAAAATATGAACGAGGTTTTTCAGATGGAAATACTGCATGACCTTTTAGGGTGAAGTATATACATCCGACAAAATGAGTTCATATTTTCCCATACAAATGCAGTAGCCTTTTTATTATATGCTCATTTTCTTATTCTACCTAAGACTTAATTATGAAAACAAAAATACACTACAAGAAAATCAAAAGTGATGGCGTCTGCATCCATTGTTTGTTTACAATAGAAAGTAGTTCTTTTATTCATGTGAGTTCAGTATGAATTGCATGCGAGTTTAATATCGAAAAATACTGAAGGATTCTAACAAAGCAAAGTTAACAGAAAAAAATGAGCATATAATAAAGATAGTTACACATATAAATAGTACATGTAGATGGGTACATGTAATATGTAAATAGTACATAGATAGGTATACATGTAAATAGTACATATAGATAGGTATACATGTAAATAGTACATATAGATACGTAGACATGTAAATAGTACATGTAGATACGTAGACATGTAAATAGTACATATAGATAAGTAGATGAGTAGGAAAGGAATTGATAGAATGCATATATACTTTAAAAGTATAGATGGACCTGTACGTTTTATAGATAAGTAAATGAATCACTGATGTGGGTTTAGAGAACTGTTTAGGTAAAGGACCTTAAACTGAAAACTTATACAACTATTTTTCTTTGAAACATGTTCAATAGATTTGTGATTGGAAACTTTGTCAATTATCTTAGGTTTCAATTCAGACAATGCCAGTCTGGAATTGTAGCTCCAAGAAGAGGATGAACAATGTGAAAAGGAATATGACACTGTGATCAGAGGTTATGCTCTCTGCTTCATTTTGTCCATCATTGATTGACAGACGTGACTGACTGTGAGCGCTGAGGAGATGCTGTGAGCCTATTGATTTACTGAACTTAATTTTAGTGTGTAAAAGTGTTCACTTGGATATTTACTTACTGCTGTCATCACTTGAGTTTTAATCTTTGAGTTGCTGGATATTATAGTGTAGCTTAAGCCAGGTAAGTTTTTGTTTGAAAACTAATTAATGCAGTTTTATAGTTAGCTACATTGTTTAAAGCTTATATTACGTTATAAACAATGCCTCACATCCTATCAGAAAGTCCTCTAAATAGTGTAGCTTCAAAGATATTTTCCTTTTTTTTCTTTGTGTCTTTTTCTATAGATACAAGTAAGTTTTTTTCTGGATTAATTGTAAATCTGAATGGAGACAAAATGTCCAAATGTGCCTTGTGTTCTTGGTTGGAGTTTGCTCTAAATTTTTTAAAATTCAATATTTTTTGTTGAAGATTGACAGGTTTTTTTCTGCATAATAATTACAAATTTGTATATACTACATAATTTAAATATAATTTAAAAATCCCCTTGACTATTTGTTCCTTATTTAGTCTTTTCATTGTGTTAGATTTGCTTGTATCCCTTGTTTAGTATTTTCATTTCATTAGAATTCCTCTTTGCCCCTTATTTAGTCCTTTTATTTGATTACATTTAAAATTTATCCCATATTTAGCCTTTTTGTGTCATTAAGATTTGCTATTAATGCTTTATTTAGTCTTGTCATTTCATTGGACTTCATAATGGTCCCATTTTAGTCTTCATTTCACTAGACTTGGAATATATCCATTATTTAGTTATTTTGGTTTATTTAGACTTTTTTGTTATTTGACCTGCTATTGGTCCTTTATTTAGTCTTTTTCATTTCAGACTTGCTATGTATCACTTAATTTTTTGCCTTATTATTTCATTAGTCTTGCTGTTTATGACTTAGCCTATTTATTTAATCATACTTACTATTGATACCTTATTTAGCCTTTTTAATTCATTTCACTTGCTATTCATCCTTTATTCTGTTCATTTACTTAGACTTGCTATTTATCCCTTATTTAGTCTTTTCATTTCATTAGACTTTTTATTGGTATCCTTTATTTACTCATTTCTTTTTATTAGACTTAATCTAGAACCCTAATTAAGTATTGTCATTTCATTAGTCTAACTATATTGATCCCTTATTTAGTGTTTTCATTTTCTTTGGCTTGCAATTGATCCCTTATTTAGTGTTTTCATTTCCTTTGACTTGCAATTGATTGATTATTTAGTGTCACCATTTCATTTGACTTGCTGTTGATCCTATATTTAGTGTTTTCATGTCATTAGACTTACTATTGGTCCTTAATTTAGTGTTTTCATGTCATTAGATGTACTATTGCTCCCTTTTTTGTATTTTCATGTCATTAGACACCAAATTAAGAGGTAAGACCAGTACTACAGCTTTTAAGAAATACATTTCTGTACATATTTATCTTATCAGAAACATTAGGGTCTTTTTTATGATGCATGATTTCAAAGTTTATGCTAATGTTGAAGAAAATCAGTCCACAACTGAGTTTTATTTCTTCATCAAATCCCTCCTTATCTCAGAAGATGTGCACCATTTTTTTGGTCAAAATAGAGGTGGTGATTCCCACCTAAATATTTAGTTCTAAACAATCTCGGATTGTCACGTTGCCTGCCTGCGATTATGTAAGTCAAGAACAAAGGAATTGGTTAGAAGCCATGTATATATGTTATACCCCATGGCTATAGTGGTCCTGCTCCTAATTGTTACGAGAGCCCAGCTTTTGGGTGTCAAAAATCACATGTGGAAGTTGAAAGCTTTGTTCAAGAACAAAGGACCCTTATTGGCGACGTAAATCTCACCACTCTAACAGACGGCCGGAGCATTGTCTGCTGAGTTGAATAGAACAGGGTAGAATCGATATCCAATTGGAATTGAGAGAGGGTGTGGTCACCATTTCAACTCAAATTTAACTGAGTACTTTAGACTAGAAACCCCAGTCATTGTGAAACATCGTGCTGAGAAGTTGTAGCAATAACTCCGGGAAGCCACTCCTGAATTAGCGGGATAACTAAGTTAATTCTAAGGAAAGACAAAGCTTCATAAAGGAAGCTTTATGGGGACAGACTTACAGTGTGGTTTAGTCCCAAGTCTGTAGGAGAGAGACATAATAGAGACTAGTAGAGAAGTCGATTGTGAATCGAAGGCTAGTCAGAGAGCAGAGTCAAGGATGAGGAGGAAAAGGAGTCAAGGAGGAGAAATAGGAGAGGGAGCAGTCAAGGAGGAGGAGTTAGGAGGGAAGTCAGAAAGAGAGAAGGAATTGGTGGGATAGGAGAGATACAGATGAGTCAAAAACAAGGACAGGTGGAAAAGCCATCTCACACTATAAATCACAGGATGCAATAGGCTGTCACTTGGTCAAGAGGAAGAAGAGTGATTAGGAAATTATTATCATTTGAATATTGAATTGTATTAAATTGTTATTACTTTGAATTTCACCTATGTGTTCTCAAAAATTTAACTGTCAGCATTGCTGACTGGGGGCTCAGAGCTTTAACTCTCTCTCTCACTAATTTCACTTCCTACAAAAGCGAGCCTGGGTGCGACTTCCATAGTAATTTTAAAAATATATCAGGAGCACCCCACCCTAACCCTACCAAACGCCACATAAATATAGTCATACTCATATCCATCCATCCGTATGAAGTCAACTGTAATTTTTGTCATTTTCTGGCATTTTGAGGGTTATGACTCCTTATTTCACTCAGAACTTTGCCTGTCAATATCTGTACAGTAACTTTAAAGGACCTAGTGGATTTAAATCAAGTTTGGCATGAGAATGTATATTAAAATGACCTTTGTCAGTGACATTTTTTTACTTTTGGCATAGTTGTTTGGAGTTATAGCCCCTGCTTAATTTAGATTTGGCTTATTAATTACGTCATATTGGCAAGGCATCTATTGTATATGGATGCATTTTAGTAATAAATCAATAAATTGGTATTGAAGCAGAGCCTAAGATACAGCATGACACCAAATTACCATTACATTCTCTAAGATTTTTAATATAACATTAGGTTGGTCCTAGTAATCTTTAAGATCATTAATGTAACATTAGGTTGGTCCTAGTAATCTTTAAGATCTTTAATGTAACATTAGGTTGGTCCTAGTAATCTTTAAGATCTTTAATGTAACATTAGGTTGGTCCTAGTAATCTTTAAGATCTTTAATGTAACATTAGGTTGGTCCTAGTAATCTTTAAGATCTTTAATGTAACATTAGGTTGGTCCTAGTAATCTTTAAGATCTTTAATGTAACATTAGGTTGGTCCTAGTAATCTTTTAATATATTTAATGTACTGTTTAGTTGGTCCTAGTAGCCCTTAAGCCATTGTTAACAGCAATATCTCTAAAGTTCTTCTGTTTATAAAAGTCAACTATAAACATCTCGTTTATGTTCTATTTTCGCCATGGGCAATCAGATTGATGTTAATAATACAATGCAGATCCGTTATTTTTAATAGCTTAATACTAACCATGTTTCGATGTTAAGTAGCAAGGATTTATAAAAAATAAATATTGAAACAAATTTTAATCTCCCAAAGTAGAAATTTGTACTATTCCCTGCAAGAATGGAAATTTTTAAATTTGGAGAATATATATTATTTTAGTGCAGCTCATATACAAAACTGTGGAGCAGGGTTTTTTCTACAGCTTAGGTTTTGCCACTTTTAACTTACGGTATACCTTATCTCAGGCTTCTTAATGTCTTCGAATCATTTGATGTTTCTCAAATTATTTGGAATTTTTTTCTCTTTTTGTTGTGTGAATGTTTTGATCTGCGGCTTCTGCTTATCTGTCTGTTCCCTGTGAGAAACTTGTCAACCATGTCAGCCATATCTACTTGTTTATAAGTCGAGTAAATCTGCATACATCAAAGATCCTGATCTACCATAACATAATGTGTCACCAGATCAGGGTCTATTTTGTGTGTTCTACTGATTACTCAACAAACTGTACAGACTCCGATCTGGTGGCACATGCAATGGCAGATCAGGGTCTGTGCTGTTTGCAGTTCGACTCATCTTATAAGCATGTGTACATGGTGATTTGATTTTCAGGCATTTTCAGCAGTTTCAAGTTTGTAACCTAGTTTAAACTGTACAGACTCCGATCTGGTGGCACATGCAATGGCAGATCAGGGTCTGTGCTGTTTGCAGTTCGACTCATCTTATAAGCATGTGTACATGGTGATTTGATTTTCAGGCATTTTCAGCAGTTTCAAGTTTGTAACCTAGTTTAAAACTTACTATTCTCTTCTTTTTTGAGAAAGAGTATGGATATTTTATCCAAATTTCTGTCAGCCCATTGATCTATTATACTTTTGTTTCTGCCTGCCTTTTTAATCTGTTATGCTTTTGCTTCTGTGTGACCATTGATCTGTTACCATTAATCTGTTACCACTGATCTGTCACCATTGATCTGTTACACCATTGTTGGGTCTAAATGTGAATAGTGTCAATCATATATCAAATATGGCTGCAGTGACAGCCATTCTGAGAATATTGTTATTTTTAATTCTCCTGAATGGATCATGAAATTAGCTCTGGGTTTTCATCAAAATTCTTCTGATGGTGTCTGCTTTATCCTAATGGTGATAAACATGGTGGTAACATTGCATCCAACATGTCTGCCACAGCAGCTAATTGTAAAACCTTGTCATTCTAGATTATTACAGATCAAATAAAAGAAAAAGTCGTCAAAAAGAAAACAATTACTTTATCTTGAATTCATGGAAATTCTTTTTAAACACTAGAGTATCAATCCCTTTGAGGGACTCTTTTTTTGCATATAATTTTGTTGAATTTCAAAACATTCCTTTGTGTGTTCAAATTGAAAGCTTCATTTAAGTAGATTTGTAAGTTTATTTTCACGTAAAGAAATAGCATGGTTATTGCTACAGTTTCCTGCATGATGGCTTTTTCAGAAATTCATTCAATGAAATTTACTGGAAGTGGACTTTTATTTTGTTTGATTGTATTCTGTTATAATTGTTTACTCTAGTGTAATTAGTACACTTAAGGGCAGACGAGTTTAGTGACACTTGGCCAGGAGAAGTTAATACTGGGAAACTCTTCATTGGAAAGGTCTGTAATCTATAATGTGCATCATGAGTCATAAAATTACAAGGTGCATTTGTTTTAGCAGATTACTAAGACACAAGATTTATTTTTGGAGGCAATCAAATTATGTAGTGCATTAGCATGAAAGCATTGTTATCAATATTCCTCAAGACCATATGGTATACTTACATGAGGTTTTCACAAAAAACTACTACTCATGCTTTGTTGTTGGTACTAAAATGAAAATTATTTCAAAACTCAGCTGTTAAAATGAAGAAATGGTCTTGTCTTTGATTTCTGGAGGTTCCTTTTGTGTATTATAGCATCAGTGTGTGTGTGTGTGTGTGTGTGTGTGTGTACTGATCTTATTTTTTTACATTTGGTAAAATAGTTTCAGTGAGCTAAAATTTTCTTATGTAAACACAAACCAACTCTAAAAAAAATTTCTATGTCTGCGTCTTTGTCGTTTTATCAGTTTTATTCAGTATAAGTAATGGAAACTTCAATAGCTTTGTTGTTAGAGCGTAAGACCAGCCAGGGTTGATTGCCTTGGTGTGACCCTGGGAAAGGCACTTAGCTCACATTTCGTTGCTATGATTTCACCAATAATGTGTCAAAAATTCCATTATAACTAACAAACCGAATAACCTTAGTAATGACACTAAATGGCAGGGTTATACAGTCTATCAGACAAGAGTTGTTTTAACATTGTTAGATATTCAGTTTTACAACCTTCTCTGGCATGGTCCGGTAGAACACTTGTCAGCTAATTACAATAGTCCATCTTAAGGAAATAATCACATTCCCTCATGTTTCCTGTCATAAAGCAAGACATGAATTGTCACTCGCTAAATTCAAATGGAAACTTTAATTTCAGTCAAGAGTGGATGCTCAATTGATGCAGTGTTTCTGTTTGATTATTAGACTAAGGGCCTGCCTGATAAATTTGTAGAAGAAGTAGGACAGGTGTGGTATTATTTTAGACAAAGACATTTTTTGTAACAAAGAAACATCAAGAAATTACATGACAAAAAACATGGTGGAGGAGGTTGAGGTTACAAAGCAGGGGGTGGTGAGGTGTGCTCATTTCTTGGTACTCAAAGGATAATACAAATAGCTATGTTTTGAACTCTTTGAAGTTTCTGTACTAGATAATGAGATGAACCAGACAGAAGTGAATTACAATAATCCAGTCTTGAAAGTTACTAAGGAACACACAAGTGTTTTAGTGGCATCAACCAAAAGAAAATTGTGAATGAGGTGATGCATCTCAGCTCCAGATGTGCAGGCTATTATGTGTCCATTACATTTTGGTGTAATGAGGGTGTACTGTGCCATGAAACACCTAGATTTTGAACTGATTTAAAATTTAAGTTTAATGTTGGCATTGCTGATAATTATTGTTTGAGGTAAAGGATGTAAATGAGAATGTCTTTGCATGGTGACCAGGATGGCTTCAGTTTTATCATTATTCATCTGCAGCTTGTTACATGTCATCCATGACTTTACATCAGAAATGCACCTTTCTATGCCAATGGATGGTAGCTTCAACTTCAGTCGCACAGCTACATTTGTATATTTGAGACAGGTTCAAATGCTGTTAAAGGTTACCATTAATATTCTGTATCGCAACTGTACTGTGATGATGATTCAGTTGAAATTGTTTTCTCAAGCTTATGTCTAGTGGATCATCAAGAAATAAAATTGCAAGGTCAGCTGGATAGAAGTTCATTGGAAGTGGTGTACATTTATTCCTTGACATTAGCTTGTTTGTCATCTGAAAGAGCTCTAATTGTAGCTGGAGCTTTCAATGATCTTAGTGCTGTAGTAGACTGATTTTGCTGCATGACCTATGTGAAATTCTTATTAGCAGTTTCATAGATTTGCTTATGAACAGTGTTGGACAACATATCCTCTCAGTCTTATGGTGTTCTCTTTTTGTAGTATGAAGCTGGTCCCTACCACTGCTGTATCATGGAGAACACTTTTGAATTGATAATCTGCACTTGATTGCTAGGGTATGTTTGTCATTCATGTATCTTTAATGTGTATTGTTTATTGGCTTTTTGCACTGATTCTATGTTATTATATCTGTATTTTGTAATTGACGTTTGTCCAAAAACAAGTTAATGGTGTACCTGACTAGGGATATTTATTTTGTAAACAACACAACACATAGCTAATATTTCTCTATGATTATAGGTTAAATATTCAGGTCAGTATTAATGGAGGTAAAAATATTTGTTAGAATCTGAGTCTTGAACATTAAGTTTTTCTTTGGAAATTCCTAAATTTGTTGGCAACTTTCAGTGTTTTATAGAGGTCAGATTGTCCTACATCCCTGCTCTATTATGTTGTCCTAACTTTTCATATTAATATTGTTTATTTTAAAAACTACTCATCCCAGCCTAACATTTGAAGTGGAATCAGTCTTATTGTTGAACTTGTTTTTAAATTTGGGTGGATTTATTAATTTAAATTATTCGCTGGAATTGCAAATGCTCCTTAAAACTTCATGGGCTAAATAGGTAATTTGAAATTAGTGTGGATTCCATCAAGAACATTTTGATTCGTGGTATATTACTGTGATACATCAAAAGACTGTTACACATCACCATGGCTCAGGCCATTGGCACATTAGCACAATCAAGACTCCAGGCACATCAACGCATTCAGTATTTGGAATTTATTTGGAACACCAATGCAGTTAGTTGGAACTCTATATATCTGGAATTTTGATGGAGCTTTTAGGATTATTTGGGATTTAATTCACAATAGTGTAAGATTTTTGTAAATTTTCACTTTGTTTTCTCAGGAAATAATTTTTTTTCTTCAATTTTATGAAACTGGTTGGTTTTCACTCTTTTCTGTTACTTAGTTTAAGATGACAGAGACATAACAGTCAATCAATAAACACAAGCATTTATCAAGTTATACTTAAGTAAGAGGTAATACAGTTGTCAGGTTTACTTGGATGTTATGCATTAGATTAGAAGTCTAATGCTCTGCCTAACTGAGCTACCATGGATCCAATTTTAAAATGTAATTATAATGCTTACGGTCATAAAAAGAAGTCAACAATACCAGTTATGTCTTCAGTTAAACACATTTGGTAGATGTGATGATCGATGTGTGTGCCTGAGGTCTTGAATTTAAATCTTGTGCAAGATATTCATTTTCACTTTACTGCCTTGTTAACTTTTCATAAACAAGATGAGTGTTTTTTGCTTTGGATAAACAAAACTTTTCTGGTTTTTTGTATATTGCTTATTCACTGTTAAAAAAATGTGCAGCAAAATATAGTTGCAATATGGCAGCATTTTTTATTTGTTGTTATTGATTCAGGTTGAATGCCATTTCTCAGCACAGTATATGGCAGTCTGTATAATTGGTGGAGGAAGAGCCTTGGAAAACCCCAGTAAGAATGACCGACCCACGGGAAGCTACTGGCAGCTTTCTCACATACTCACATTGGCTGAGTCTGAGACTTAATTGAACAGAGGTGAGATGGCAGTGATTGGTCAAGTCTCAGCTTTAGACCACTCTACCACTTGGGATCCCATTTTTTATTTGCCCTCTGACAATACATGTAGCTTTATAATAGTTTTATACTAAGTTCTTAGATGATTCTGCACTGAAAAAAATTGGCAGGGCTATAAACAACTGATACATGCATATATTTTGCAAACATTCAAGACATGTGCTTTATTGAGGAAGTTTTCTGATCAAAGCATACCATTTCCTTTGGTATGTGGCTTTATTGTGAGGCAGCCTTATGTGCCTTCTGTGTCATTGTGAAGAGGAGCTCTGCCCTGATGCTACAGCCTGTCTGCCATAATTTTGTTTCCAAAACTTAATTTTATCAAGGATTGTTGACTTTTAAACAAATTCAGCATGCAACTTTATGCTAATGAGACCTTGAATGAGTTTGGTTTCTGTGGAATATATCTTAAGAAATAACTGCCAAATTTAGCATACTTCTTCATATTGCTGAGCTCAAAATTGAGTTGGATTTCCTGCACTCCATGTCACCATTTTGGAGTTATGGCCCCTGAATACACATAATATTCTAACTTTGGTTTCCCAACACAAGTTCCTCTGTTTAGGCAAGTAAGGATACAACTATCACTAACAGATCTAACTTTTCATCCCTTTTTTGTCTTCTAACAGTTGGTACAGAGAACTCTTTGTCTGATTCAAATTTTGCAAAAAAAATTTGGTACAAGAGAAAATGATGATATTTTTAAACCTGTCAATTTTCGCATACATGGAATAATAGAGTTTAAAACATTGCTGACAATAAAGCATGTACAAATACAAGCATTGCTTGCTTTTAAATGCTGGCCATAAGGTAGAGTGTTGAATGTTATGATTTCCCTCTCTTCATCTGTTGCTAATTTTGTTTCCTCACAATAACTCAAGTTTTCCTGGCCTAACTACAATCAAACTTTGTGGTTGGCTTGCATATAGGTCATTGATGGCTTTGTCGTTGGTTTGCATGTAATTCATTGATGGCTTTATAGTTGGCTTGCATGTAGGTCATTGATGGCTTTGTGGTTGGCTTGCATGTAGGTCATTGATGGCTTTGTGGTTGGCTTGCATGTAATTCATTGATGGCTTTGTGGTTGGCTTGCATATAGGTCATTGATGGCTTTGTGGTTGGCTTGCATGTAATTCATTGATGGCTTTGTGGTTGGCTTTCATGTAGGTCATTGATGGCTTTGTGGTTGGCTTGCATGTAGGTCATTGATGGCTTTGTGGTTGGCTTGCATGTAGGTCATTGATGGCTTGCATGTAGGTCATTGATGGCTTTGTGGTTGGCTTGCATGTAGGTCATTGATGGCTTTGTGGTTGGCTTTCATGTAGGTCATTGATGGCTTTGTGGTTGGCTTGCATGTAGGTCACTGATGGCTTTGTGGTTGGCTTGCATGTAGGTCATTGATGGCTTTGTGGTTGTCTTACATGTAGGTCATTGATGACTTTGTGGTTGGCTTGCATGTAAGTTATTGAAGAATCATGTTGATCTTGGCATCAAAGGTCAAAGGTCAAAGGCTAAAATCATCATTTTAGGATATAAAATTTCTAGACTGAAGGTCATTGTAACTCGAAGATGAAAAATGGATTTCACATAATAACATTAGTTATGTATCACATTTCTGGACCAGACTTTGTGGATCACTTGCACTTGGTGTATGAAGTTTTGGAATAAAAAAGTCAGATATCAAGGTCACTATGACTGATGGAAGAAAATTGGTTTTCATTCAATCATATTAATGCCACATCACATCCAAAGATGGAAATTTTGTGATAGCTTGGACTATGGTAAGGAGAAGGCCTATCAATTTAGGGTCAAAAGGTCAGTTATCAACATCACTGTGACTGATAGAAGATAAATGATCTGTGCACAGATAGTTCAGTTCTCAACAAAGGCCTATAGATTTGGGGTCCAAAGGTAATAGGTCAGAGTCTTTATGGCTTAAGAAAATGAATTTTCCAAATTAAAAAAGTCATTGATGTAACTTTATGGATGATTTAATGCACATAAGGTAATAAAGAAATCTACAGTTTCCAGGGTCTCATGGTCAGAGAACACAGTCATATGATAAGTTTAGTAAAGAAAATAATGGTATCTAAACAGTAAGTTTAGTTCAAGACCCCATACCTTAACCTGACTATGAAAGACTAAGGTCATTGAGACTCGTTGGTCAAAAATAAGCAGTCAGCTGTGACATACCAAACCTGCCATATTCCCAGAAAATGATGGGGTAGGTGGGGTTGAAACAAAACCAAAAGTGTCTTGAGATCCAAAGCTGGGTCACTGCATGTGACACTTTCCACCCCACCCCACTCCACCCCCAAAGTGATATTGTTCATTTGAGAATAATAACCTATCTCATAAAGGCCAATAGAAAAGGACTGGAAATTAAAATATCAATGTCCCATCTTTTTCATTTCCTGGCCACATTTTACTCCTAACTTATCCTACTTTTTGCAAAGGTTCACCTGTCTTTGTGCAGTTTCCGACTGGTGTGCCTTAGATTTGAAGCCAAAGAGTAAAAAATCCAGACACAAAATCCATTTCTGACAACAAGCAAAATTTTGGTGTACAAGAATCAGGTCTCAAAAAAGCAAATCCTTATTTTGTAATGCAAGTAGAAAGTCCAGATTATTTGGTATCATTGTAGAACTACATCTGTCTACTTTTCTGTAATGCCACCTAATTTGGTGTATCCTAAATGACCTTGACACTACAGAACTTGAAAGTAGGGTACTACTGCCTGACACACAAAAGTGGTGCCAGGGTTTAATGAGTAAATAAGACACAGACACAGTTGTGAGTAAATCAGGGTCTGTCATCATCCCTTAATTGTTCAGATCAACAAGGATAATGACTGCCACAAATATAACCCATGCAAAGAATGATGTGATAACATAAATTTCATATCTTAATAAAGAAAAAGTGAGAGAAAAAAATTCAGTAGTTGTCATTTTTTCCACTTGCATCTCAGAAGTCTGGTCGATGAAAATTTTCCTGATTTGCCTTCTGTTCTGTCACATGTATGAGGTATCCATTGCATTGTAAATGACAAATAATTGATGCAATGCACCACCTGCATGTTGTATGAGGTGACTAATAAAGGCATACACTGTAGTGGCTAAGTGGTTAGATGCCAGACATGTGACTGAAAGGGTGCAGGTTCGAATCCTCAGCATCTGATAAGCATGGGTTGGCTGTAACAGTGGTTTGTCCTTTGGGAAAGCACTTTACCCATAATGCTTCAGAACTAATCACCTATATGTGTGGTCATGACATAGAACACCAAAATGAGCAAAAATAATTCCTATTAAAAATGCCTGCAATAAAATTATATATTGATTTATGAAAGGTTACACATGTGAAAACTCTTAACTGAAAATCAAATAAGTTCAAGATACCAGAGAAAAAAATTGTAATTGAAATTAATTTTTACTTTTTTTTTCATTACCTTGTTTAACACGTCAAGCAGCATCTACCACTCAATTATGCAAGAGGTCTTTTTCTCTGTGTACTGATTATCCAAAATAACTCAGTAAGTTGGTTATCTCCATTTTGGAATAATGAAGCAATCAGCCTTCATTTGCCCAAAGATTTATAATCTTGGAGAAGGTCAAGAAGGTTGTTTGTTGCCAGTATTTTTTAATAATGAAGCAATCGTGCTTTATTTGGCTTGAGATCGTATCCAAGCCCTGTGTAATAAATGTACCCTTAATTGTGATGACAAATTGAGGCTTGTAATTTGCCCCAGATCTGGCTTCATTAGATTTAAATCTGCACTGAATATAGTCAGTTGTCTGAACTTAACATTGGATCTAAGGTCCTGGAAAAGAAAATTAGTGATGAAATGTGGAAACACTTTTGTGACTATTGCATGAAGCATTTGTATTAGTTATCAACTAAAACAACAGTAAACCAAACTATAACCCATTTTCCAAAAATGTTGTTCATTAATTGAATTAGTGAACGTTAATAATTGCTGAATTTGTAGCTTGTCTGCTTGTAATAGGATGCATAATAGCCAGTGCTCTGATGGTGTAAGAGAAAATTGAATGGTCAGCATGGTGCCTGTGAATTGTTGTTCTGCCCAATCCAATCCATCCAGCTACATTGAAAAGGAAGATAATTTGGTTTCAGATAACCCCTATGAATTTTATAAATTTATGATTGCTTTTATCTCTGACTGGTCATATGGTCAGGTGACCTTATGGTGCTGGGTCTAGCATGTGTCATGTATCAAGAGTTACTATCCAAACTTCTCAAAAGCCACATGCCCAATTTGGACTAAATTAGCACAAAGAATACTGGTGTGAAAGGCTTTCAGCAACAAGCACAGTTGCCAAATATTGAAAACAAAAACCCTGAATATTTCAAATATAATTCAAGAGTTAATATTGTTACCAACTACAGCCATGCATCATTAATGAACAAAAATAGATACCTGTAGCAAAATAAATCATGACTCCTTGGCATTTGACCAAATCACAAGACTTTCATCAGAGGAATGCCACTTGGACTGGAGTCACATGATCACTAAATGTTGACCATTTCATAAAAATTCTTCTGTACAAAGGTAGAAGTTCCAATCCAGAATTATGGTCCAACAGGAAAAATTTGTATCATATAATGTGAGCACCCTTTTTACAGGATACCTGTCGAAAAGGCCTTGTTAGTCATTCAGAATAGACTCTCGAAAGATACGGAGTAAAACAAACACTACCTTTGTGCTAGAACAGGGAATTACTCTTTTGAAATGGGTCTTAAATACTACTTGTTTTGTCTATCAGAGAGAATTCTGTCAACAGAAGTTCAAGGCAGTAATCAGGGCTTGCCAGTCTCTCCTATTTGTGGGAAATTTGTACATGAAAGATTTTGAACATGCTAAAGCCCAATCCTCCGGACCTGTAGTTTTGTTATGTGGATGACAGTTTCACCATGATGCATGAATGTAGTATTCAAGACTTCACAGCATCTCAATTCCATTGATGAAAACATCCAATTACCTAATGAACTGGAGGAAGATTGGAGGTTGTCATTTTTTGAACGAAAATTGTTCTCATTTTAGATGATGGGGGAACAAAAGTTACAGTTGACTGTGAACCTATCCACACAGACCAGTATGTAATCTTTAACCACCATTGTGAACATAAGAGATCAGTGGTTAGAACTTGTTGACTTGGGTGATCAGCTTTATTAGTGTTGAGGAAGACTGAGAGGGAGGTTAACCATACTAAGACAGCTTAAGCCTTTTAAGGGCTAATGGTTGCAAAAACTGGATGTTTGTGTTTTTCATGTCTACCCCATTACCATATATTAGCTATCTCTTTGAGAGATTTTTTAAAAAATCTGCTGAAAGCATGGAGCTAATTTGATCCACAAACCCATAAACATCCTCCATTCAAGTTTGGTACATCCCAAAGACTACACTTGAATAAGAAGTGATCAGTCATGTATCAACTACAGAGTGATAATTGCAAAGAATCAGGGCATACTATTCTTGGAATAACATCAGAGTCCACGGAAGAGATAACAATAACCCAAGGAGAAAGATAAGGGAAGCTATTGAAATCATGGAGGGAGAGCCAGTGTTCCAGATTGGAACTTCCACATTTGTACAGAAAGACTTTCTCATGTGATCAACATTTAGTTGATCATATGATTCCAGTCCGGATGTCATTCCTCTGATGAAGGCCTTGTGATAAGGTTGAAAGCTAAGGAATCATGTGATTCCAGTCCGGATGTCATTCCTCTGATGAAGCCTTGTGATAAGGTTGAAAGCTAAGGAATCATGTGATTCCAGTCCGGATGTCATTCCTCTGATGAAGCCTTGTGATAAGGTTGAAAGCTAAGGAATCATGTGATTCCAGTCCGGATGTCATTCCTCTGATGAAGCCTTGTGATAAGGTTGAAAGCTAAGGAATCATGTGACTCCAGTTTAGATGTCATTCCTCTGATGAAGGCCTTGTGATAAGGTTGAAAGCTAAGGAATCATGTGATTCCAGTCCTGATGTCATTCCTCTGATGAAGGCCTTGTGATAAGGTTGAAAGCTAAGGAATCATGCTTTATTTTGCTACAGATAAGTATTTATTCAGAAAAGCTGCTAAACAGCATTTTACTGAACTTTTCAGAAAGCGTCCAGCTGTCATAAAGGGCCTTAAAATTTGTACAGATGATGTCAATCCATGATTAAAGGAATTGCTAGCACATCTTTTTCTCAGAAAACTGCTGAGCAGAATTGGACCAATTTTTGCACAATGTCCTGGCATAAGGACCATTCAGTTTTGGATAATATGATGTTACATAAGGACCATTCAGTTTTGGATAATATGATGTTACATAAGGACCATTCAGTTTTGGATAATATGATGTTACATAAGGACCATTCAGTTTTGGATAATATGATGTTACATAAGGACCATTCAGTTTTGGATAATATGATGTTACATAAGGACCATTCAGTTTTGGATAATATGATGTTACATGAGAATATGGATGAAGATAAAATTAAAGAAACCTTAAAGATAAAATTAGACGAATCTTGTAAAGTTAAATTAGATAAATCTTGTAAAGTTAAATTAGGGAAACCTTGTTAAGATAAAATTACAGAAACCTTGCAACAACTATTTCCATAACATACACAATCATCAGTATTGGAAGAAATTTATACAGAAATCATTTTATTCACCCAGATTTCTTGGCAAATTTTTCTTGTATTTAGTTTATAGTCAGATTATCAGATTGGGGAGTGATCTCAGGCACATGTGGGTTTGTTTATTGATCAAATTTTTTGAAATTATTATGCTATTTGTAACATTTGATGACATTTAAATATGGTCTTTGGTCTGTGTAACATTTGATAGCATTTTAAAATGTTACATTCTTTGTAACATTTGATAACATTTTAAAATGTTACATTCTTTGTAACAATTGATAATATTTTCCAGATCAACTCTTATTACATATATACGCATGTGCGAGATTGTGTTATTAGTTGGTGTTTCAACAGCATATCAGAGACAAGAATGAGTATATTGGGGTGAGGCTATCAGGGTGAGGATATCAGAGTAAAATGCCTGCCCAGGGAAGTATCTCTGCAGCCATCACATGGTCTTGTTTGGACTGATCTAAAAAATATGCACCAGAAGAGTCACAAGTATTTCATTCATGCATGTAACCGAACAGAGAGGTCAGGTTTGGAGGGATTGAGAGATTTCCAAAATTTTGTCAGTAGTTTTGACTTCAAGTCAGTAGTTTTGACTTCATCATCCTAATTTTTAGTATGCATAGTATGCACATCATCTCATCACATCAGTCCTTTCCTAGTAATTTCTTGTCATTCTCATTGTATGTACCACAAGCATTTTTAACATCTCTTAGAAGATCCCTGCCTGGATTACATTTTTGGTAGTCTTCATCTTTGATGATCTCAACATTTAGGAATTGATGTGTCCTTAATGGGTCCAGGTTACCTCTCCAATTAGCCTGAATTTTCCTCGGAATAAAAAATGTCCTTTCAGTGTCTGCGCAAGAATGTGGAAATGTTTTAGGGGAGGGGTATGATATATCATATGATCCCTGACCTCTATGGTGCTTTGGCTATTGTTATCTTGGAAATGGAGGACTATGGTATTATGGCCTGGATAGAGCAAACAAAATATAATAAATAAAATAAAATATGAAATTTAATAGATGGAGTAGCAGAGATTTGATGAAAGGATCAGAAAAGTGTGTGTGCATGTGTGTGTATTTAAGATTTTTAACATAGCTTTAACAATCTGAATCATATTGCAATGATGTCTGCAGTGTGGCAGTTTTTATAATAGTGATGTCGAGCAATGAGTCATCATGCTGCAGACATGTAGCATCATCACTGGATTAATAAAGCAAATATTCTACATATATCTTACATCTAATATGGATGACATGGTGTTAATCTTAAAAATCTTGTTAAATTGCTTAACATTGATCAGCCTGTTGACATGGGGCTTATGATGCCTGGTTGGCTTACAATGAAATAGTGCTGATCTGACATTCCTTGTGGCAGCCATTATACTTAAAAATCTTGTTATGGCTTCTCCTGAAATGGATGGTCATATCGATATGGGGTTTCAGCTAAAAAACTTCTTATAATGTCAACCACACTTAGATATGTGTAATATGTGCTTTCATGCTTATTATTCCTATTTTGCAATGTTGATAATACATTTTGTAGCATATCATAAAGCTTCATACCCAGAATTCCACTCATAAAATGAAAAACCAAACACATCAATATATCCGGTAGTCTTAGAAATCTGGCCTTAGCTAAGTAACATAAAAGAGTGACAACCAACAAGTTTTGTAAAACTCAACAAATAATTTATTTCCCTAGAATACAGTGAAAATTTAAAAAGAACTTACAGTACTGAATATTAATCCCAAATAGTACTAAATGTTCTCGTACAAGTCCAAAAGTATAATAAGAGTAATAATAATAATAATAATGCTTTATTTATAGAGGGTGACTCATTAGTCAAGGACTATTCTCCCTTGAGGCCCTCTTAAGGAGAGTATAACAATGCACATTATATGAAGATAGCAATAATTATTGTGTATATAACTTTTAGTATTAAATTACTAAATTCCATTATCTATTAGAAGCACATACATGCTCATGATATCTCTTCTTAAATACGCTGATATGTTCAGCAGATTTTACTGTAGTGGAAGCTTGTTCCACAGAACTGTACCAGAGTATTGGAAGCTCTTTTTAAATTTGCTCTGTTTTTGGTTTTGGAGCTAGAAGGTTTCCATGTGATATTGATCTCAACTGGTATAGTGTTTAAAAAGGCCTGAATAAGTCCTGAAGATACTCTGGTGCAGTTCCATGTAGACATTTATATAAAAGAACTGCCTTGTGAAAATCTATCCTGTCATATATTGTGAACCATTTGAGTTCTGTAAACAATGCTTTTGAGAGATGATCAATAGATGCATCTAAAATTACACATGCTGCTCATTTCTGAAGTTTATAAATCCTGTCAAGCTCAGATTTAGTACAGTTTTCCCATACATTTGAATAATAATCCATTGTTGGAAGAATATATGACTTATAGATTTCGAGTTTCCATAGGTAATTATTTCTAGATTCTGTTGAGTAGGGCAATTTTGGATGACAGTGTTTTACAAAGCTTATCAATATGGTCATTCCATAATAAATTATTATCTATGGTCACACCTACAAGCCTTTCATGTTTGATATTTTCTAATGGATGATTATTTATTGCAAGAGATAGTTCTGGGTTCCCTAATTTGTGTAGCTTCTTGTGATGACCCCAAAATCATACATTTTTTTTTACTTTCATTAATTACCATCCTATTTTGTTGTGCCCAGTTTTGGACTCTAATAATGTCTGAGTTTATAATCTCATTTGGATAACTTCAGTATCAGAACTAGATGTATAAAAGGTTGCATCATCTGCAAACAAATCTGTATTTGTGGATTCATTATTTAATGGTAGATCATTGATATAGATAAGGAAGAGGAGAGTGTATTCCAAATGAATTATGTTGGTGTTCTGAATGAATTCTAACATTGAATGTGCTGATATACCAATAGCCTGGAATAGTGTTGATGTGCTAACAGTCTTGATGTATAATCTTGATGTATCACAATGATATAATCCCAAATGCCTCTAAACAAAGTCACTATAATCCCAATATAGTGATTTATTCCTAAAGACAAAGAGCACTTTGTAACTCCAATGAATAATTTAAATAAATAAATCCTCAGATTATAACTAAACACACCCGAAAGACTGATTCCACTTCAGATGTTTATGACAGAAATGAGTAATTCTGTTGATCACTACCGTTATATAAAAACTTAAGACACAATAATAGTACCAGGTTTCTTATGTCATTTGTTTAGGCTCAAATAAACAGTAACACAAGAAAGAGTGAAAACAACAAGCTTTTAAAAAATACAATAATTTATTTCCCAGGAAAAATTCTGTAGAAATGAAAAAATATGAACTTATGGTTTTATAGAATCAAATCTAAAAATAATCTGAGAATAAAGTTTTATAGTCCTAATAACAAAATGTACTAATGATTTCACATTCGAATCCCGACAAAGAATCCAAGATGGAAGACGATGATGTATGCTGCAATCTGTAGCGTTGAAGTCAACAGTTCCTTGTAGAAATAAAAATTATCACTCCGGTTTCTGATCGCTGAATAAATTTTTATTAAAAAAACTATCCTTGTTCCACAATATTACATGAGTACACATATTTTCCAGAAACATAACAGAATTAATCCTTTTGAATCCAAGTAATTTGAAATTAACTCCAAACCAAGTAATTTGAAATAACTCCAAACACTGCACAACATACAGCTAACAGTGTAATGGCGCAATTTCTACTCATTAATTCTCCACAATATGGGTTATATGGGCTTTCTAAACCATAAACAAGGGTCACATGATCATCTACTAGAAGTTTATAGAAGCAAGTACTTGTTACAGCTCACATTTACCCAGTGTGACCCTGACAAAAACCAATCATTTCTACTCTAAGAAATAAAAAAAATTTAAACAATTGTTTATATATTAAAGACAAGGTCCCATCATGACCTTGGAAACAACCAATCATTTTAAAATAAAATAAAACTTGTTTACAAAGGTTGCTACAAATTCTGAAACAAGGTCAGGATTTAGTTCAACACCTGATGTTTATAAACTAACAGTTAAGGTCAAACTATTTTCTAAAAAAAATTATCATCTCTAGTGAATAAATTTACATTACAATATCATGTAATGAAAAATAAAAAAACAAAACTGACAAACAATTAAATTGAAATAAATATATATTAAATCAGATATAATTAAATCAAATATACATAACAGGTTAAGGGTCAGTATTTCATTTCTAGAACATTCTAAGTTGTCGGCAAGATCAGGTCTGTTAAGTTTTAGTAAGCTGGCAAAGATCAGGTATATCATGTTTTTCTGAGGGGAATACCAATGTCCTGAACTCAAATCCAAGTAAACATGTTTACCTACTATGTTCTTAAAATAAGAAATAAAAAAGAGCAAAAACCATCATGTTTTATAAAATTCAACAAATAATTTATTTTCCTAAAATACAAAATTGAAAATTGAAAGAACTTACAGTATTCTGAATTAAATACCAAACAGTCCAAAACGTTCTTTCGCCAGCCTGAATGAATCATGTTCTAATTACATTTCAAATTAAGAGCCAGTGGTGATGGTGTTGATGTTCCTGTAGTCTTGAATGTACTAATGTACCAGTGGCCTGAAGTGACAAGTCTTCCAATGAATCACAATAATATATTCCAAGTTGTCTGAATTCACTATAATTCTAAGTTAATGTTTCTGTCCAATATTATTATGAAAGCACACTTTGTATTTCCAGAAAATAATATTTTTAATAAATAATTTTGTGTAAAGTACTGAAGACATCAATACGAATGATTCTGCTAAAGATGTGAAATGCAAGAATGAATAGTTTTTCCAGTAAACAAAATCATATAATAAAAAAAACTAAGATGCAAAAGAAGAGCCAAGATGTAGGACAATAGTTCATTTCTAGAAGAATCTCAGTTGTAAATGGATAAGATATGTTATTACAATTATAATAAGAAATGTAGTAAATATCAAACCCAAATTAAATATGTTTACCTTTGTTGATAATATTAATATTTAACCCATACTCCTAGGGAAATATTAACCATGTACTATTATGTTTAGAGAATGATGAGCTTTAAGTTATGTACACACTGAACTTGATTTTGAACAAGGTAAAGTCCATAATACAATTGTATGTACCATATAATCATGGAGAAAAAACTAACAACAATACAAATTAAATATACATAATTCTACAAATAATAATAATCTTAATATAAAATCTACAATCATAGACAAAAATTAGCAATGTTATATTTTATTTACAAATATATAATCACAATACAAATTAAATATATATAACAATGGTTGCACTGGGTAATTCCTCAAGATATTGATTTTAAATATAATTTTACACTTTTGTGTCAATAGTATGTTGTGGCATTATAAACGAGTATAACTCCATGATATCTGTGCTAATAAACAAAGTTAGCACACTGCAGTTGCACTGTCCCTGGGGAGACTATCTAACCAAAAACAAAGGAGAAAGACGAAATATGAACTGGTATTGTTTTATTAGAGCTAGCAGGTTTGTTATTTTTCAGATGTATCATTTTAAATTTGGAAGGACAATCTGACCAGATTTTCAGATATTATTGGACAGATGTGAGATCATGTGACTACTTTTGAGATGCTATGGTCACATAGTGTTTGGAGTGGAAAGTTTTTATAACATGTGAGTTGGGGGGCTTGGACTGGCTCAGCACACCATCTCAACTAGTAGGAGTGATGTCCCTGCCTTTAAGTGACTGTACCTATTTTCTCCCCTGTCTTAGGTGTTTGAAGTCCCTCTTTTTTGAAAAGTTATTTTAAAAAAGTGCACTGATTTAATAAGCATTCCATTCTGTTTACTATTTTACTGCTAAATATCATCTGTATGATTTTGATTGGCAAAAGATGAAATTCGGTTTATGTTTCATGAACTCCATTGTGTTTTCTTGAATGCTGGTTTTAAATATTTGTGTTGTTTTTGTTGTTGTGTTTGTTTTGTTTCTTGTAATTGTTTGTTGCTGCTGTTGTTTTGTAGTTGTTGCTGCATCTGTCTATATTGCTGTTTCTTGTGGTAGTTCCTGCTTTTGTATTTCTTTGTTCTTTTGGTATTGTGATACTGAATTGGGGTGTTGGTGGCTACATATAGGACTGTTTGTCCAGATTTGTTGGCCATTCCAGTGATGATGATTTTTTTTTTTCTTCAACTTTTATGAAGTTGATTTTGGTAATAATAAATCGTTTATTTGATTTTCGTCCACCTCTTACACCTCTGATGTTACCTTTCTATCAAATTTGTTCAAATTCTGTTGCGAGATTTTGATAAGTCATTGATGTTTCTCTATTTTTATCGATGACAGCCATATCTGATGGTAGATGCGGATCAGTGTGTGAAATTGCCACTGGCCAGCTGGTCCAGTGCCAGCCAATTTTATGCTTGGCTGGGGCAAGATATGAGTAGTCAATTCAATCAAGTCAGCTGGAATTTTAAGGCATATCAAGTTCATTGATTCTACAAATTTTATAGTTTCATGCTATTTAGAATAAATATTTAAAACCAAGTGAAAATTAAACAATTAAGAATTGATTCTAAGATCACCACTTGTGAATCTGGCTGATTTGAGAAGATAAATTTGTATTCACTAGAAGCATGTAACTCCATATAATTAAGACTCTTCTGTGTCAATGTGATGTCATATGAACACATACTACTTCTGATCCACAATGTTAACACTATTAGCTCTGGAGTTATTGTCTTCACTAGCCAGGGTTTTGAGTTGCTACCTTATCTATTAGAATGAGGATATAAATTACAGAAGAGTTCATTTTCGTTACCTACAAAGCAATAATGGGAGATGTCGCGTGGCATAGGCAAACAAACATGGTCTCCTCTTTAGTTAAATTATATCGCAAACATGAAAAAGGTACAAAATATAAATTAGTATAAAAAAACTAGATGATGCAGATGTTGTTTTATTTAGGTAAATTTATCTACATTTCAAGATGCTATGGTGAAAATGTACTGACATTTAGCACTCATTCACAATGCTGAACTTAGCTGCATTCTGCTGATGTGGATGCATTTGTTCCAATTCAGTACACTGCTAGAACTCGTTTCACAGATCTGATCCCATAAGCTGCTGTGTGTTGGGTACCACAGGCTCATCTTTTGGATGCTGAGTTTATTTCTGATGCTGTCATTGATGCTGAGGCTGGATCTAGTTCTGATACTGTCATTGATGCTGAGGCTGGGTCTAGTTTTGATACTGTCATCAATGCTGAGGCTGGGTCTAGGTCAGATACTGTCATCAATGCTGAGGCTGGGTCTAGTGTTGATACAGTCATCAATGCTGAGGCTGGGTCTAGGTCTGATACTGTCATCGATGCTGAGGCTGGGTCTAGTTTTGATACTGTCATCAGTGCTGAGGCTGGGTCTAGGTCTGATACTGTCATCAATGCTGAGGCTGGGTCTAGGTCTGATACTGTCATCGATGCTGAGGCTGGGTCTTGTTTTGATACTGTCATCAGTGCTGAGGCTGGGTCTAGTTTTGATACTGTCATCAGTGCTGAGGCTGGGTCTAGGTCTGATACTGTCATCAATGCTGAGGCTGGGTCTAGGTCTGATACTGTCATCGATGCTGAGGCTGGGTCTAGTTTTGATACTGTCATCAGTGCTGAGGCTGGGTCTAGTTTTGATACTGTCATCAGTGCTGAGGCTGGGTCTAGGTCTGATACTGTCATCAATGCTGAGGCTGGGTCTAGGTCTGATACTGTCATCGATGCTGAGGCTGGGTCTAGTGTTGATACTGTCATCAATGCTGAGGCTGGGTCTAGTGTTATACTGTCATCAGTGCTGAGGCTGGGTCTAGTTTTGATACTGTCATCAGTGCTGAGGCTGGGTCTAGGTCTGATACTGTCATCGATGCTGAGGCTGGGTCTAGGTCTGATACTGTCATTGATGCTGAGGCTGGGTCTAGGTCTGATACTGTCATCGATGCAGAGGCTGGGTCTAGGTCTGATACTGTCATCAATGCTGAGGCTGGGTCTAGGTCTGATACTGTCATCGATGCTGAGGCTGGGTCTAGGTCTGATACTGTCATCAATGCTGAGGCTGGGTCTAGTTCTGATAATGTCATCGATGCTGAAGCTGGGTCTAGTGTTGATACTGTCATCAATGCTGAGGCTGGGCCTAGGTCTGATACTGTCATCGATGCTGAGGCTTGGCCTAGGTCTGATACTGTCATCGATGCAGAGTCAATTGGATGAAGATCCTTATACAGACTATAAATCAGACTGGTCATCAACGATGAGTTTATGATACCCAGCCTGTACATAAGTTATATATGGATCTGGATCAGCTGGACAGTGAGCATCATTGTCCTGGTCAGTAAATACTGGATTTGTTATTTTGACTTTAATAAAAATATAGTAAAATTTATATGTGATACAAATATCATATTGTGTGTTTTACTTTATGTTCCATGTTTCATTATATAAATAACCTTACTAAGGACTGATATTCATATCTACCATTATTTACCGATGGGCCATTGACTACATTTTTTATTTTGTATGATGATATGTAGGACCCATTGGTTTTGGACAGGACCAGTAGTATTTCCAGATTACTAGTCCTGGGCTTGTGAAAATTTTTGGCAAGTTTCACACACTGATCAGGGTTGCTTGAATCGGTTTGAAAGAGTCTCATGCCCAGATGTCTTCAAAATTTATCAAATTCTGTTGAGTGGTTCTTGCAATGTTATAAATAGCAATTGTGAACAGACGGCACAAAATTAATGACACATAAATGACTTAAGATCATACAGTAATCTCATATGATCATTTGTCCATGTGAACTTCTGAAACTTGCCTGAATAAATGGGGAGAAACTTTCTCAAATATTTTTTGCATGCATTTGAAGGAATCATCTCACTAGTTACTGCAAGTGTAATTCAGCTGATGAAATAAGTTCTTTTGTAATTTCCTACTTTAACCGAATCATCATCACCAAATTATAGTGTTCTACTTGGGAAGGAGACAGAATGGGGCAGAATGATTTCCCAAAAGCAAACTTTGTCCTATTCTACATGTATTGCTTTTACTTGTTCATTTTGAATACTGGTTTGTTGTGAGTGATAATTTGTTGTGTGCAGTACTGGTGTGTGTGTGTGTGTGTGTGTGTGTGTGTGTGTGTGATTTGGATTTTTACATAGCTTGAACAATTTTTCAGTCATATCACTATGTTTGCATTGTGGCAGTTTATAGTGATGTCTAGCAATGAGGAATCATGCTGCAGACATATAGCATGATATCTCACTCAGTCACATTATCCTGACACCAGGCTGACCAGTCTTAACACTAACCTCTTAATGCTGAGTGCCAAGCAAGACAGCTGTTAGTACCATTTTTGTAAGTCTTTGCTATGACTCAGTCGGGGATTGAACCCACGACCTCCTGCATCCGAGTCGGACACTCTAATTACTTGGCCACCGGAGCGGTCTGCAATACTGGTGTATAACATTGTGAGACTAGTCTCAGTCACAGATACCCCAGCCAGTATGGTACACTGGGACAAAAGAATGTCTGAATGACAGATTTGGGTCAAACAGGGGCCATAACTCATTAACAGTTTGTCAGAAAAACTGGGACAATTGAACATGACCTAAATCCTTTCAGTATTTATAATCAAACTAAATTAAGTTATAAGCCATGAAGTCCTTTAGAATTTATTGAGTGGATGGGGTGTTGTTGGTTTACACTCAATTCAGTAGTCCTTCAGAAGTTACAGAGTGGATGGGGTGCTGTGGTTAATACTAATTGTGTTCTCAGTAGATAATTGGAAGGGGCATACACAAAAAATCATATTAGGTTGTCCATGCCCAAAACTAAATCAACAGCTTTTTGGGAGAAAATAGCAATAAAATTTCTTCACTTGGATTCAGAAATAGTTTCCTTGGCACAGTCAATGAAATGCAGGGGTATCCACATCTCTCTCTCTCACATGCATGCATTCATGCGTGCATGTGCACACACAGACACACGCAGCTTCAAGTGAGGGGCAATCATATACACCTCTAAACATGTATTGGCTTATATCTGTAAAACTTTATAGCTGACTTGTATGTTTGTTTCCCAAGTCCTGTGAAAATAATTCTGCAGGTGCCCCAGGCGTTTGTGAATAAAATGTGTTTGCTCTCTCATTTCCATATTTGGAAAAATTGCATTACAAAAATTGTCTGTCTTCATAAATATTATAAATTCAAGGAAAAAAACAGCAATTCAAGAACCTGGTGTATTCCATAAAAAGAAATAGAAATTTAGTGATACATGTCACGTATGCATCTGTAAGCTATCTGTAATGTCTAAATATGCATTTAACACCAAAGGTGTCCTGGCAGTCCATTATGAATGGGGCATAATTAGTAATCAATATGAACTCCAGAAACCATTAATGAACATTCTAGGAGGTATATAGACAAACAGATCATAGTTCCTATCACTCCTCTGGGATGTCATTTGTAGATCCATTGTTCTTCTCAGTTGTGAAGCCTGCTGTGCTATACCTAAAGAAACTGTCAATAATTTTGACACCTTAGGTTCCTTGAAGGTGATGTAAAATATATGAGGACAGGCATGGAAAAAAAACAAGAAGAAAATGTAATAAATACTGCCAGATAGAAGAAAAGAAGGACAGGTGAAGGAAATTTGAGACAAAATGGCACAGAAGAGAGAAAAGCAGAAAGGAAAAAAACAATGAATAATATCTGCAAATGAACAGATATCATGATAGACAAGATGAATAATTTGTGCATGGAAGAATGGATGGCTGCAGGAACTGATATAATTGATGGCTAGATGGAGAGATAAGCAGAGACTAATAGATTAAAAGATATGAAAATATATAATATTAATTAGAATGAACTTTTAGCATTACAAGTAAAAAATATGAATTATATTCCCTTGAGTAGATTTGTTCCATTAGTCTTGGGTCCTGAGTGGGTGAGTGGTCTAAGGTCCTCATCTATACAGATCATTTAGACATCACATGTTTATGTTCAAGTCTTGGCTTGCCAACATGGATATGTGAGAAAGCTTTCCATTAGCTTCCTTTGTGTCAGTGGTTCTTCCCACGATCTTAACAGCTTCTCCCTTCACCAAATATCCTGACTGTTATGTATAGCTGATCATATGCTGACAAATGACATCATATACTGACAAATGACATCATGTACTGACAAATGGCATCATATACTGACAAATGACATCATTGCTGACAAATTACATCATACACTGACAAATGGCATCAGACCCTACAAAACCCAACCAGTCCATCAGTGAAGGACATACATTTTATTGGGGTATTTTGTGAGGTAACAGTCTTCATTGATTTTGTGGTTGCAACAAGTCACAAACTGAGAGATCCAACAAACAATGATTCTTCAGTATAAACATGAAAAAGAATGAATTCACAGTAACTGTTAGACCACTGTTGTCCTATGTTTTGCTCATGTGTATTGAACATGATACCATTTACAGCACCATGCATGGCCAGATCAAGGTCATTCTATTTGATAGATTAGTACAGTGCTCTGTCTTTTCAATGCTGATTCATTATCACAGTCTCTCTTTTTATACTGTCTCTTTATAATGCACTCTCTTCATGATGCTGTCTCTTTTTAATGATGTATTGTTTGTAATACTGTCTCTTTATGCTGTGTTTTTATAATACCTTGTCTCTATTTCTAATGCTCTCTCTTTATAATTATCCCTGTTTATATCTCTTTATTATTGCTTTCTCATAAAGCTGTCTATTTACAATGTTCTCCATAATGCTGTCTCTTTATAATGATGTCTCTTTATAATGCAATATCTTTATAAAGGTGTTTCTTTATAATGCTCTCTTTTTATAATGCAGTATATTTATAAAGGTGTTTCTTTATAACGCTGTCTCTTTACAATGTTCTCTATACTGCTGTCTCTTTATTATGCAGTCTCTTTATAATGGTGTTTCTTTATAATGCTGTCTCTTTACTATGTTTTGTCTTTATAATGCTGTCTCTTATAATGGTGTTTCTTTATAATGGTGTCTCTTTACAATGCTGTCTCTTTATGATGCTATTCATGGGAGCCATAAGTGATTGGTATTATTAAGTGAGAGAACCTCATACAGAATTTTTTTCCACCAAGGTTGTTTCATAGTAGTGCATAGCAACAAAAAATGATAGATGTGAAACTACATTATGAACTAATGTTATGTCAACTTGGAACTAAAATTAAGTGATATTAATTGACTACTTTTTTAATTATCAATTGTAATCCAAGATTTAACCAATTGAATCATGGATCCATGATCATTTCCATGTTTTAAAAGGGGCAGTGGTATAGTGAGGGGCTTTATAATGAGGAACTACTGTATAAATCCTGGTCTACCATCACATTATGCAATTGTTCATGTGCATATATTTACACTACCTTTACTCTGCTGCCAACCACTCCAGTAGCCTAGTGGTTAGAGCATCCACCTTGGATGTGGGAGGTCATGGGTTTGATCCCCGGGCGAGTCATGCCAAAGACTTACAAAAATGGTACTAGCAGCTGCTTCGCTTGGCGCTCAGCATTAAGAGGTTAGTGTTAGGACTGGTTGGCCTGGTGTCAGGATAATGTGACTGGGTGGGACATCATGCTGCGTTAAAAATCTAAATCACATACATACACACACACACACACATACTCTGCTGCCTATTACATACAGATAAACAGAGTATTCATTATGGTTAGTAAAGACATGAACTCAATAGTATTATCAGCACAAACTCAATAGTATTATGAACATTAAATCATTAGTGTTATCAGCATCAACTCATTTGTATTATCAGCATTTACTGGACATAATTATCAGCCAGTTTTAATGCCATGCACATTGATGTCATCGCTAATCACCTACCCATTATCCAATGAACTTGATCATGCAGTATAAATGACAACTGATGACATGACTCTCAGTTCTAATCACTTCAATACAACAGACCCTTGCTATAACGCCACTTCCTATTCCACTGCCCATCTTATAACATTGGTATAGTCATGGATCCCAATAACATTTTTGAAGATCATTTTATCACTGTTACGATTGTTTGATTTTATTTCTTGGTTAATAACAACCAATTATGATTTCACATTACGTGACCAGTACTTGGTTTTTCATGCAGTATTATGACAAACCCCAGATGTAACTTGCCTCTAAATAAGGCTCTCTCACTTATAACACTGGTCACTTTCATGGCTTCCAGAATAGCTATATAGCGGTAATACACTCTGTTGGTATCAGTACACCAATTCAGTCAGTCAGCTATAAAGAGGTAATAAATATTGTGGTATCAATACACTAATTCAGTCAATCAGGTATAAAGAGGTAATACACTCTGTATCAATATACTAACTTAGTCAATCAAGTATAAATATGTAATATACCCTGTGGTATCAATAGACTAATTCAGTCAAACATGTAACAATATGTAATACACCCTGTTGTATTAATACACTGATTCAGTCAATTGGGTATAAAGAGGTAATGTATTCGGTGGTATCAATACACTAATTCAGTCAGTCTGGTATAAAGAAGTAATACACTCTGTGGTATCAGTATGCTATTTCAGTAAATCATGTATCAATATGTAATACACCCTCTGGTATCAGTACACTAATTCAGTCAATCAGGTATAAATATATAATACACCCTGTGGTATCAATACACTAATTCAGTCAATCTTGTATCAATATGTAATACACTCTGTGTTATCAGTACACTAATTCAGTCAATCGGGTATAAAGAGGTGATAAACTCTGTTGGTATCAAAACACTAATTCAGTCAGTCAGGTATAAATATGTAATACACCCTGTGGTATCATTACACTAATTCAGTCAATTGGGTATAAAGAGGTAATACACTCTGTGGTATCAATACACTAATTCAATCAATCAGGTATAAAGAGGTAAAAGACTGCTGGTATCAATACACTAATTCAGTCAATCAGGTATAAATGGTTAAATGTTTAGTGAGGTAAGCCTCCTGTGTTGAACAAGAAAACTAACAGGTGTGATTCTGCTGGTGAATCCCCTGCAATAAAATTTCCAGTTATTTATTGTAAATGCAACTATTTACAGAAAATGCAACCTGTACTGATTTCTGGACCACATTAGTCTCTATCACAATAAGATAACTTGAAAGTAATGTACTGGATTTTATGAACATCTGTGGCAAAATAATGGAAATACATAAGGAACTTAATTAGTTTAATGACACCTTAAGTATTATAAAAGAATCCCTTATTTTTATAATTTGTCATCTTATACCACTGTTTTTTTCTTGTTATGGTTGCAAATGAAAATAAATAGATAAATCAGGTATTTTGGTGTATATGTGAACATTCCTATGCTGAAAAATATATTTCCTTATTAATGGTTGCAACCACTGGGCTTGGACATGATTTTCTTTCTATTACAAATGCACCCTAATTATAACACACAATAATATATCACTACGCATAGCACCAAATTTATTTAAAGTTTATTTGAATGCAAATCAAACTTGGTTGCATACTTATTACCATAAATACTTATTTATAAGTTGGATCAAACTGCAAACTGACTCAGATCTGCCATCACATAATGCATCAGCAGGTTAGAGTCTATGTTGTTTCAGTTCAGTCCAACTTGTAAAGGAGTATATATGGTACTCATGGCGGGGGGGGGGGAGAGCTGTTTTACATTGGTATCATATGAAAAGTTTTTTTTCTAGGCCTTTCTGTCAAAAGGATAATGACATAAAGCTGTCTACAAATGCATCCTTTCTGTGAAATATCTTAATTTGTTGCATTGTAACTACATTGCTACTAGCCTTATTTAAGAAAAAAAATAATGCATACAAACATCAGTAACCCCATTCTTTGATTACTTACCATATCTACTCATTTATTAGTTGAATCAAAATGCAAACAACAAAGATTCTGATCTGCTTGTGCCTGCAGCTCAGGGTCTGTAATGTTTGTTCTACTGTTTGCTCCTAACAATCTGCAGAGACCAAGATCTGCTGGTACATTATGCAATGGCAGATCTGGGTCTGTGTTGTTTGCAGCTGAATTTGTCTTATAATTGAGTATATACAGTATGTTAATAAACTAATTTCATTATTCATCATTGTTAAGCTTTTTGTTTTGTGACTCAATGTGACTTTTATACCACATTGGGCTACTGGACTTTGGACCCAGAGTTGAGATGATGCCTTTCACTTGGAAGACTGCAGACATAGCATCATTCAGTGAAGATCCCCGGTCTCATCTTGATCCTGCATCACCAGATGATGCCTTTCACTTGGAAGACTGCAGACATAGCATCATTCAGGAAAGACCCCCGGTCTCATCTTGATCCTGCATCTCCAACTTGTTATGCCTCAATGGAATCTGTCTTGTGTTTTGTGGTCCTTACCCACCCCCATGAACCTTTGAGTGAGGCTTCCTTTCTGGGCCTCACTGTGCTTTTGCTCACTTTGTCATCTCCTAGAAAATTGCTGTGAGGTGCATTGTCTGTTGACACATCTTGTCTCCAACTTAATGGCAATTATGAATGTTTCTCTCCTTTGCCAGCTGGGCTTTTTAACCAAAATCAGATACCTTTGGTAGCTCCATTACCTGTAGAGATTACAGGCTTCAATTGAATCTGTGCTGGAGATGATCAGGATAGGCTTTTAGGGCACTTCCACCTGAATGCCGCAAAAGGGAAAAGGAAAGGAATGTCTTTTCCTTCCTCTTAAGGGTTCTGTTGATATTTTGGCTTCCACTATCTCACAGTGGATTGTCACCACAATCTGAAAAGCTTATCAGTCCTTTACCGATAGAGACCCTTCTTTTGAGAACCTAAAAGACCACAAGATTTCATTCATTGCAGCTTCACAGACCTATCTAAATCATTCTTCCTTGGACAACATGATGAAAGCAACATTAGGTCATTCCGTCCAGCCTAATCTCCTTCTACCTTCACTTGTTATCACAACTGAGTGCAGTCATTTTCATTTCTGTGACCCATAGTTGCTGCATGGCATGTGGCTCAGAATTCCTCATTATACTAAATTTAATTTCTGAACAATAATTTCTCTATAAAAACCTGTGATGTTGTCATGCATAAGAGGTAACTATTGAAGGCAAGAGACATGGTCACTCAGTGGTCAGCATGCTGGACTCACAACTGAAATGGTGTGGCTTCAAATCCTGACATCAGATCAGCCAAAGTCAGATACCATGGTATGCCCTTTACTCCAATTGCCTTGACACTAAATATAACCTTCTTGTATTATTGTGTCCCATAAAAGACCAAATTAAATCAATTCTTTGCTAAAAGCCCTGCCAAGCAGACAGCAGGACCCATTGCATTGTACCCATTGCTGATACTGAAATGTATTTATTATGTTACAACCATACAAATTCTTATGTCAGTGGACCAATTATTTGAAAAGACATTTCACATTAAAGTTCTTCATTAAAGACAAGGAAGATGGCAATGAAGAAAATGTAAAATTAGAGCATTCCATTTGTTCAATAATTAGGAATGGAATGATTGCAAGAGAAACAAAACCTAGTGTGTTACATGTTATCTTTCTTTTTTTACACGCCCTGACCCCAATGACCATTTTGAAAGTCTTTTTATCATTACTCATTCAAAATGGATGTTCATGTAATCATTAATAAATTCTGCTCATAGTGTTTATTTGCTGCTAAGTGAAAATGTTGCCAATCTCACAGCTTGTATGCTTGTCAAGGCAGCCATCTTGAAAATCTTACTATTGATATTTTTATTCTATAACATTGATGCAGTTGATATACAAGAGACAGCTGCTTTGAAAGTTCAAGTTGACATATTTCAGAAACATTCTATTTTATATTTACTATTTGTAGTATTGCATTTTGCAAAATATAATAATACTTGCATAACAAATACATGAAGTAATAACCCAACTTCAGACAACAAGAGTAATTTGCAAAATGATCATATATGGCTTTAAGACATATAGCAAATGTCTTAATAAGTCTTCTCTTCAACTTCTAGCCATCAGAAATAGTCTAATAGCCACCATGAGACATTGTCTACTGGGACCTTTTTGGTTCAGTGGCAAATAATTTGAAATTAAACACTTCCTCAGCAAATACTCAATACACTTCAAAAATGGCATCTCTTTCTACCAAGAGATTTCAAGAAATTAAGCTTCCAGTGTCAGGCTTCCACAACTAACTTAGCAGGGGTAGAATATTAACTTAGTATTCATTCCAGGCCCTAAACAGTGTTATGTTTCTGTAACTTGCTACAGCATGTTAAATAGACCTATTTATGATGGCAGCTAATGGAAGCAGATTTGGTTTTGAGTGATTGCACCCCTGCCAAAAAATTATCCATTGTTGGTAAAGTGGTATAAGGCTGCAAAGAAATTGGTTTAATGTATTTAATTCTAGTCAGCATCACAAGCCTTTCACTAAGATGTCTTTGCCATTTGGGATTTTCTGGAAGTATTATGAACTTGAAGTGAAAATTGAGTATTCTGTATTATACTGACAAAATTCTAGAAACACAGGAGTTTTCTATGTGCACACAGGTAGGCAGAAAGTACTTTAGCAATGATAAATATAATAATTACATAGAGTTAGGTTTTTTGGTGTCACATACATTATGTAGATAATAAGAAATCAGTGAACCATACTGTAAATAAATGAAAAATGTTCACAGAAGTGAAGATCAAAGATTAATGCTGATACTTTTTTTGGTGGTGGTGGTGGGGGAATCTGATGTATATGAATATTGCTTTAACCAAAAATGAAGGATCTGGAATTGGACTGATACATATACTTTCAGTGATGACTGTTATCCATTCCAGATGGGCAGCTTAGATATTTGATGCTAGGCATATTTAGATATTTGATGCTAGGAAATTTAGATATTCATTCTAGGCATATTTAGGTATTGATTCTAGGCATATTTAGATATTGATTCAAGGCATATTTAGATATTGATTTTAGGCATGCTTAGATATTGATTCTAGGCATGTTTAGATATTGATTCTATGCATATTTAGATATTGATTTTAGGCATATTTAGGTATTGATTCTAGGCACATTTAGATATTGATTCTAGGGATATTTAGATATTGATTCTAGGCATATTTAGTTATTGATTTTAGGCATATTTAGATATTGATTCTAGGCATATTTAGATATTTATTATATGCATGCTTGGATATTGATTCTAGGGATATTAAAATATTGATTCTTGGGATATTTAGATATTAATTCTATGCATATTTAGATATTGATTCTAGGCATATTTAGATGTTGATTCTAGGCATATTTAGATATTGATTTTAAGCATATTTAGATATTGATTATAGGCATATTTAGATATTGATTTTAAGCATATTTAGATATTGATGCTAGGCATATTTAGATATTGATTCTAGGCATGTTTAGATATTGATTCTAGGCATATTTAGATATTGATTCTAGGCATATTTAGATATTGATTCTAGGCATGTTTAGATATTGATTCTAGGCATATTTAGATATTGATTCCAGGCATGTTTAGATATTGATTCTAGGGATATTTAGATATTGATTCTCGGCATATTTAGATATTGATTCTAGGCATGTTTAGATATTGATTCTAGGCATATTTAGATATTGATTCCAGGCATGTTTAGATATTGATTCTAGGGATATTTAGATATTGATTCTCGGCATATTTAGATATTGATTCTAGGCATGTTTAGATATTGATTCTAGGCATGTTTAGATATTGATTCTAGGCATATTTAGATATTGATTCTAGACATATTTAGATATTGATTCCAGGCATATTTAGATGTTGATTCTAAGGATATTTAGATACTGATTCTAGGCATGTTTAGATATTGATTCTAGGCATATTTAGATATTGATGCTAGGCATATTTAGATATTGATTTTAAGCATATTTAGATATTGATGCTAGGCATATTTAGATATTGATTCTAGGCATGTTTAGATATTGATTCTAGGCATATTTAGATATTGATTCTAGACATATTTAGATATTGATTCTAGGCATGTTTAGATATTGATTCTAGGCATATTTAGATATTGATTCCAGGCATGTTTAGATATGGATTCTAGGGATATTTAGATATTGATTCTCGGCATATTTAGATATTGATTCTAGGCATGTTTAGATATTGCTTCTAGGCATATTTAGATATTGATTCCAGGCATGTTTAGATATTGATTCTAGGGATATTTAGATATTGATTCTCGGCATATTTAGATATTGATTCTAGGCATGTTTAGATATTGATTCTAGGCATATTTAGATATTGATTCCAGGCATATTTAGATGTTGATTCTAAGGATATTTAGATACTGATTCTAGGCATGTTTAGATATTGATTCCAGGCATGTTTAGATATTAATTCTAGGCATATTTAGATATTGATTCTAGGCATGTTTAGATATTGATTCTAGGCATATTTAGATATTGATTCCAGGCATGTTTAGATATTGATTCTAGGGATATTTAGATATTGATTCTCGGCATATTTAGATATTGATTCTAGGCATGTTTAGATATTGATTCTAAGCATATTTAGATATTGATTCTAGGCATATTTAGATATTTCTTTTAGGCATATTTAGGTATTGATTCAAGGGATATTTAGATATTGATTCTAGGCATATTTAAATATTGATTCAAGGCATATTTAGATAGTGATGCTAAGCAAATTTAGATATTGATGCTAGGCATGCTTAGATATTGATTCTAGGCATATTTAGATATTGATTCCAGGCAAATTTAGATATTGATTCTAGGCAAATTTAGATATTGATTCTAGGCATGTTTAGACATTGATTCAAGGTATATTTAGATAGTGATGCTAAGCAAATTTAGATATTGATGCTAGGCATGCTTAGATATTGATTATAGGCATATTTAGATATTGATGCTAGGCATATTTAGATATTGATTCTATGCATATTTAGATATTGATTTTAGGCATGTTTAGATATTGATTCCAGGCATGTTTAGATATTGATTCAGGCATGTTTAGATATTGATTCCAGGCATGTTTAGATATTGATGCTAGGCATATTTAGATATTGATTTTAGGCATGTTTAGATATTGATTCCAGGCATGTTTAGATATTGATTCTAGGCATATTTAGATGTTGATTCTAGGCATATTTAGATATTGATTCCAGGCATGTTTAGATATTGATTCTAGGCATATTTAGATATTGATTCCAGGCATGTTTAGATATTGATTCCAGGCATGTTTAGATATTGATTCTAGGCATATTTAGATATTGATGCTAGGCATATTTAGATATTGATTCTAGGCATATTTAGATATTGATTCTTGGCATATTTAGATGTTGATTCTAGGCATATTTAGATATTGATTCCAGGCATGTTTAGATATTGATTCTAGGCATGTTTAGATATTGATTCTAGGCATTGATTCTAGGCATATTTAGATATTGATTCCAGGCATGTTTAGATATTGATTCTAGGCATATTTAGATACTGATTCAAGGCATATTTAGATTTTGATTCAAGGCATATTTAGGTATTGATTCTAGGCAAATTTAAATAGTGATGCTAGGCATACTTAGATATTGTGGACCAGGGCATCTATTGTCAGAACTTATTATTGTGGATCTGGCAATAATTGTCAGAACTAACTGTTGTGGATATGGGCATCTATATTGTCAGTTTGGGTTATTGTGGATTTGGCTTCTATTGTCAGAACTAACTATTGTAGCTCCGGGAATCTATGGTCATAACTGACTATTGTGGACTTGGTCATGCCTGGACTGTTGTGGACTTGGTCATGCCTGGACTGTTGTGGACCTGGGCATCTGTTGTAAAAATGTAAAGCAATATCACTGAACTCTTTTACTAAAACAATATCACAGTTATTCCTTTTTTTAAAAAAACACTTGAACAAAGGAACTCTGAATATTGCTTACATTTAAGATGGAGATTATGTAAATGAAATGTTTGAATTTTAGATCTGGTCTATATGGGATTTACATGTAAAAACTGTAACTTTGTATTTATGGTTCTTGATCAACACCTTAAATGAATCTTATGCAATTTCTTTTCAGCCATGGAGATTGTTGAGATTGGTCTGATTGTGGCAGGTGTTATGGCCTCTCTTGTCATTCTGATGGCTTTCTTCATGCTGTGTAGCTGGTGTTTTGGCTCCAAGAAATCTGTGGATGAGGAGGAAGATGAAACAATAGAGAGCACAGATTACAACCCTATAGTAGTCCTGGACACAGATGAAACAGATGTCCGCCAACTTCAGTCTCGCCACTGGGAAGACCGTGCTCAAAACAATCAAGGGTTCAGCGCTAGCAGTCCAGTTGTTACAAGAAAGACCATACGGTAGGATTGATATTCTTTGTGTGTGCATTTGTAATAAAAAATTTGATTTCAGGATTTTTGCATAATGTGAAGTAGTGGGTATCTTACATATATTGCAGCTGAAAATTGTATATCACAATCACCATAAGATTATGCCTTGTAGCTGATATTGTGATAATAATGCGGCAGGTAGAATTTTCACAATTGCCACTTTTACTCACTTATAAGTCAACCCAGTTGCAAACAACATAGACCCCAATCTGCCATCACATAATGTACCAGCAGATCAGTGTCTGCATCTTTTGTTCTGCTGATGCATTATGTAGTGGCATATCTGATGAGTGCAATTTACAGTTGGACTTGACATATAAGCAGCTATAAATATGGTACCCTTCAGTAATGAACTATGTGTATCTATTAAACATGCATTGTGAATCTACCTGATACAGGGCTTGAAATTAAATATGTAATATCAATCTATCTGATACAGGGCTTGATATTAAATATGTAATATCAATCTATCTGATACAGGGCTTGTAATCAAACATTTGACATCGATGTACCTGATACAGGGGTTGCAATTAAACATGTGATATCATACCTACCTGATACAGGGCATGATAGTAAACATGTGATATCATACCTACCTGATACAGGGCTTGATATTAAACATGTGACTCATACCTAGCTGATACAGGGCTTGATATTAAACATGTGATATCATACCTACCTGATACAGGGCTTGATATTAAACATGTGATATCATGCCTACCTGATACAGGGCTTGATATTAAACATGTGACTCATACCTAGCTGATACAGGGCTTGATATTAAACATGTGATATCATACCTACCTGATACAGGGCTTGATATTAAACATGTGACTCATACCTAGCTGATACAGGGCTTGATATTAAACATGTGATATCATACCTACCTGATACAGGGCTTGATATTAAACATGTGATATCATACCTACCTGATACAGGGCTTGACATTAGGATTTTGTTTTGTTCATTGATATTCAGGATGACCAGGAAAACATATTTACTCATTAAGTAAAAATTTCAGTAATCTGAAGGATCTTTTACAGATCTTGTCTCCATTTCACTGATGCTGGTAAAATCACAGCCATCAGTGAGTAAAGTACCACTTACACTTTGGTATTTTACCAGATATTCTGTACAGAAAGTGCACAATATCACATGCCTTTTTGGATGATACTTAATTTGTATTTGTTTTCTAATGATTTGGCAAACTTTCTTATTCTTTGACAATGTTTTTTATGATTTTATATTTATTATCTTCATCTTTTATCTTTTAATTCATGGAGCAAACCAGCTTTACATTTGGTATTTTGTCTTGCTGTAATTCATGTTTACACTTATCTGGAAGGGTTCATCTTGTTAAATTTCTTTGTGTTTCATTTCATATTTTTCTAACTTTACCTTTAGTTGGTGCCATAAAGCCTCTTATGTGTTCAGGTGCCGTAAAACGTTTCTTCATACATACCTAATCACCCTCGTTGCTGAACTGGTCACATTTGTTATTGTGCTCTTTCATGACATCAGCTAGTTTCTATGTTGTTGATCATTCAATGGGAACTTAAACTAAGTAATGCTTTACCCATACTAGAAAAACAGATACATGTATTTGAAATGAGAAACATCAAGCTGTAAAAATGCTTTTATTATCCATATTATCTGATGGACTACCTCATGATGAGGTCAACAGTCAGTGATAAAAAATAGGTGACATCCTCCATAACTCCTCATACCACTTTGTGACACATAAAAACGAAGACACAGCAATTCATATCCTCAGTAAAGTAGATTCAGTTGTGTGATATAAAGTCATCAACAGGTATTTGGGTTATTATTTTTCTTTTTACTTTTCCAGTTAGCTCAAAGTGCAGGATTCACCATCTCTGAGATGAGAGTTTCACAAGCTTTTGTCATCTCATATTTCTTCAATAGCAGTTTTCCCCATGATAAACACATTTTAGATGTAGTCATTTTTTTATTTTTACCTAGAATATCATTAGAAATGTTGGTTTTCCACAATAAAATTCCTGAATATGTCAGATTTTCGGAATTATATAATGTGTATAGCTGTATATCATTTTGATGATGCGCATTCTCACATTCATGACAATAAATGTATTTACATTATGAAACAATATCAGCATTAGAACTGGTATCAGTCAGCAGTTTTCAGTCATTATTATAATCTACATCACTTTGATATATATATATATACTTTCTAGCACTGATTGAGACTTGTTGGGTTTTAATCTATTGATTCTGTCAATAAATACTTTACTCAAACAGATTATGCAACATGATCTTTCCACAGCTCATGAACTTCCAGAGAGTTGAAACTAATAAAGTATAATAAATATGTAATTGATGGCTGGTTACAACACTTATCACCAGTGGTGGTACATGTACTCAAGGAAAAGACTGACATAGTTTTACAGAAACAAAAACCTTGACACCAGAATGTATTACCAGAATTCTTTATTTGTATAGGAAATATTGAAACATTAGTATGAACTTGATAGGTACAACCATAAACTAACAGTAAATACTTCAGTTTTCTGGTGTACAGAATTTTAATAGTATACCAGTATAATGAAGACTAGAGTGTGCTATTGTACAGAATTTTAAGAGTGTACCAGAGTATAATGAATACAAGCATGTACTGTTGTACAGAATTTTAATAGTGTACCCGTATAATGAATACAAGCATGTGCTATTGTACAGAATTTTAAGAGTGTACCATCATAATGAATACAAGCATGTACTGTTGTACAGAATTTTAATAGTATACCAGTATAATGAAGACTAGCATGTGCTATTGTGCAGAATTTTAATAGTGTACTAGAGTATAATGAATACAAGCATGTACTGTTGTACAGAATTTTAATAGTGTACCAGTATAATGAAGACTAGAGTGTGCTATTGTACAGAATTTTAAGAGTGTACCAGAGTATAATGAATACAAGCATGTACTGTTGTACAGAATTTTAATAGTGTACCAGTATAATGAATACAAGCATGTGCTATTGTACAGAATTTTAAGAGTGTACCATCATAATGAATACAAGCATGTACTGTTGTACAGAATTTTAATAGTATACCAGTATAATGAAGACTAGTATGTGCTATTGTGCAGAATTTTAATAGTGTACTAGAGTATAATGAATACAAGCATGTACTGTTGTACAGAATTTTAATAGTATACCAGTATAATGAAGACTAGCATGTGCTATTGTGCAGAATTTTAATAGTGTACTAGAGTATAATGAATACAAGCATGTACTGTTGTACAGAATTTTAATAGTGTACCAGTATAATGAAGACTAGAGTGTGCTATTGTACAGAATTTTAAGAGTGTACCAGAGTATAATGAATACAAGCATGTACTGTTGTACAGAATTTTAATAGTGTACCAGTATAATGAAGACTAGCATGTGCTATTGTACAGAATTTTAAGAGTGTACCAGAGTATAATGAATACAAGCATGTACTGTTGTACAGAATTTTAATAGTGTACCAGTATAATGAAGACTAGCATGTGCTATTGTGCAGAATTTTAATAGTGTACTAGAGTATAATGAATACAAGCATGTACTGTTGTACAGAATTTTAATAGTGTACCAGTATAATGAAGACTAGAGTGTGCTATTGTACAGAATTTTAAGAGTGTACCAGAGTATAATGAATACAAGCATGTACTGTTGTACAGAATTTTAATAGTGTACCAGTATAATGAAGACTAGCATGTGCTATTGTGCAGAATTTTAATAGTGTACTAGAGTATAATGAATACAAGCATGTACTGTTGTACAGAATTTTAATAGTGTACCAGTATAATGAAGACTAGCGTGTGCTATTTTACAGAATTTTAAGAGTGTACCATTTTAATGAATACAAACATGTAATATTGATATTAATATTTATGAATTTTTTCTTTCAAACACAGACACTTAATGTTCAGTAATATGGGTACTTTAATTAATGTATTGAAGATTGTTATGTTGCATTGTTGATGATGTAATTTTGTTTATGTGTATTCATGAAAAATGACAAAATCTCAAGACAGGTGATAAAAGAGCGTAGCAGATTGTTGACCATGGCTTGCAACTACGGACTTAAACCGTCTACAAGAAGTAGATGTTTTCAGTGCTAATAGAATATTGACCTAAAAAATTCTGGTTGCAGGCTTTATTATTGCTGTGTTTCACTAAGTTCTTAAAAGAAAATTGTTTTATCAAGCAGGCTTCCACTATAGCTATGTTTCACTTAGTTCCTGAAAGAAAATTAACTAATCTAGTAAACTTCGATTATAGCTGTGTTTTACCAAGTTCTGAAAAGAAAATTGTTTTATCTAGCAGACTTCTGTTATAGCTGTATTTCACTTAGTTCTTAAAAGAAAATTGTTTTATCATGAAAATGTCACTTTTTTCCCAAAAAGGAATTCTTTTTGTGGAAGAATTTGAGTAGAGCATATACTGAGTCTGATGCGTTCATTTATTTTAATGATAGTTGACAATTTTTTCACTGATTTTTAGGAGAAGTCAGGGATGAATAATACCCACAAAACTGACTGTATTTGCTGCGTTAGATTTTGCAATGTTACTGTTCTTCCAGAAAACAGTAAGAGTGATGAAGATAATAATACATGGCACAGTATTGAATTTATCCATAAGTATAGTGAACTCTGTGTATAAAGGACACTCATGGGACCACAAAATGTTGCTCTTTATGGATACTGTCATTTATGTAAAGGTTGAAAATGTAAGTAAAATTGCCTGTAAGTAAAGATTAATAACTGTTGTCCATATGAACATGTACCCAATACACAGATATGCATGCAGTAGAGATTGCTAGGTTTCACTGTATAGTGTATCCTGTGTTGACAGGCCCTCTCTCAGGAAGGACCACTATTCTTGGAAAGAAAATACTATATTGATTACAATTTACCCACCCCACCCCCTTCTCCTTCCTCCTTATAAAATTTCAAAAGGTTGCATTTTGATCACAGAAGGAAATGGAATCATTTAGAGGGGGACAACTGTGGTAGAGAAATTAGGGAAACATTATTATATGACCTTATTATGTAGGTGAAATTAAGCATTGAGGGGCTCATAAATGTTGTCCTTTAAGAACAGGTAATTTATATATGGAGATGTCTTTTAAGACAGACTTTGTATGGTGTATCAGTGACCAATCTGAGTTTATTTCATGGAAGGAATTTTTAGAAATGCCATGTGATACCCTTTCATATTTGTTATATAAGAGACTGATTTTAATAGTTTCTGAATTAATAATCTTCTAGTGCATAATCATGTGACTTGACTATTATTTGCATAGCATTTCCTTTAATCCTGTGACTTGACTCATATTTCCATATGATTTCATTTATTTACCTGCAGCAGTTCTGATTTGAATGAAGATTTAAAAGTACCATATAGTATTAATTTTTAGCAGTTGAGAAAGTTGTGACGATTTAACCATTAATGAGTGGGTTCATGATAATCTTATCAATGTCTACCACCTAAAATGTTAAAACCTATCAAGGCCCACAATCACTTATATATAAATAACCAAAATTAACATCCCCATTTTTAAAAAAAATTCATCAAATTTATGTTTGCTAAAAATGACTGCTATATTGTAATTTATTGTCTCCTGTGCTAGATTTCATTTATTCAGAATCCTCAAATTGTTTTCTTATTTCTCTGGGGGAAAATATGTTGCTGTAAGACCGTATTGATTGCACGTGTAATTTCATGATTTTTTTTATGCCTCTTTTCAAATCTTCCACAGAAATAATCCCAGTCAATTTATTGTCTCTCTCATTGCGGAGAAAACATACCTGATGGCTAAGATGATTGTTTATAACGTGACTATGAACCGTTGTATAATATGATTGCCATTTAATCAAAAACGGAAAAATAACTATGGGATACGATTAATTGATCCAAATCAAGCTTGGATGAATCACTTAGAGTGTGCTGATCTTGTAAGATGTGCATTCGGAAGCTGAATATCAATAGTGCAAATGAAAGAAATGCATGGTTTCCATCCAAATTAAAATCCAAGCAGAAGAACTCAAAAAGTGCTGTGCAGTGCAGTGCTGAACAAAACAACAAGAAAATCAATTGCTTTTAAATGTGGTACCACTAGCATCAGAATTTGTGTTGAAAATTATTTTACCTTGAGAAATGACTAGTATTGTCATAATCATTGTTTGTTAGAAAGAAAAATCAATTTATGGAACTTTGAGGAATTGAACTCGAGATTTTCAATTATGTTGTTGAATATGTTCACACTCCATACACTTTAAGTGCATTCAGATGTGAAAGTTTCATCTTAAATAGAATGTGTTATAGTGTGTAGTGGTGATTCCTGCTAATTTTGGAAAAATCTTGCTGCAAAATGAACAAAAATCTTGAGTTTATTTCTAAGACCTACCTTCATTTCTTCATTAAATTTCACCTGCTTTTTTCAAATTGGGGGAGATAGATTCCTCTCCTATATTTTCAGTTTGGAACAATGCATAGAATGGCTCTTGCATACCAGTTTGAAGATCAAAAGATCTAGTTTTGAATCGGTGTTTTTTAGCGTAGCAGCACAGAAAGATTTATAAAGATTGGAATAAAGTGCCTTGTTCATGCATACACCAAGGTGATGGACACAGTCTGATTGTATTGTAACAGTAGATGGGCCCAATCTGACTTTTGTAACATTCCACACTAATCACTGAGGCACCATGCCTACAAAAATTAAAAGATGAGTGCTGGAGGTGAATATCACGGAAAAAAGTTTTAAATTTTTCTCACACAAATACCACTGACAAGAACCTTGAATAACTGGTATTATTACAGATTACTGGTACCTTTTTCAGTATAGCAAAGAAACAGCTTACTTTAGCTGATTCTAAGTCAGTATTCAAAATGATGGGTTAAATGTTTACAGAGATGAAAAAACAAAAATTGGGTTTAAATTACTATGGCCCTGAAATGAGACACATTCATTTTTATCTGATACATTGCCATGTGTCATAAGAATAATGCATTCTCTTCGTATTTAAACTTGTTTGCTATGTTGAGTGAAATAATGGAAATCTTGTTTCCTTCCTGTGCATGAGGATTTGAGATAGATTAAAACCAGAGGAAAAATAACTTGTGAAATTCTTGCACATCATTTAATATATGATAGATGTGGACTAACATCAATAAGAACCACATGGACAACTGTATACAGTTGCCTTTTTGGTGCTTATGTACTATGAAACATCAGTTTTCTTGCCTACTAGATAGAAATTCTTGCATTTGAGTGGCTCTTGAAAATTTTGTCATACTTGCATGGTAGAAATTTATGCCAGTTACATATGATCTGTAGGAAACTTGTTTTGACCAGAAGAGCAACTAGGGCTAGTATTGGACACCATGTTAATTGCTGTGAAAAGATGAGCAATATGTTATTGGTAATATTGCGAGCTTGAATTATGTAAATGGTATCTTGAAAATATTGAACCATATTTGATGAAAAATTTTGGAAGAGAGTGGGGCTTGACATTATTTTTTAAAAATGTACAGCTACGTTCATAAAGTTTATACGATGACTTGTCATTCTCTAGCAATATTATGTCTTGTATAAAAACCAAAACAGATGAGCTGCCATCTTTGACTGTGTATATTTAAGTCAGAATGGCAGAGAGGGTGTTAACTCATATTTATCTAGGATAAATGCAACTTGTATATTTGATTTTTGTTGTTTGAGCATGCATGAGTAACTTTTGTTAGCCTTTGTTGTAAACGGTCTCCATGGAGATATATGGTCTACAAACATGTTAGATTGGAACAGAAATTTATGGCAGATAAGTACTGTATCAACATTAGAGCTGGTTGCAAAAAAATGTCATACTGATGTATACCAGAGTGTTTCTAAACATACTGCAATACTTACCACAGTATACTGCAGTTATATTAGGGACCAACAATTTAATATTTCTGGGGCAGGTGCTGACATGTTTTTTTAAAATTATTTCCATCTGTCAACACATTAAAATGCACTTGAAAATAACGACATGTATTTAAAAAATGATGTATTTTTTTAATTCACTTTTGTTTCCAAATGTTGGATTAAACCCAAATAATTTTCACAACATCTCATTTGGCTGACATACATGACATGCATCAAACATGAGATTAAAGGATCATAAATGTAATTATATTAGTAATATTCAAAATTAATTTGTGACAAAGACAACTAGTTTTGTAAAAACATACTTTTCTAAATTATTCTATTATGAAAAATGAAACCATGCTGTTAATAAGTCTTAACACGATTACTCAGGAAATTCCATGCATTCCAGACTGATGGAAACTGCTGAGGTACTGTTTTTTTATCATGGTACTTGCCTCCGGAGAAAACATACCATGATAAACTGGTATACAGGTAATATCATGCACCTCTAATCAGCAGTGAATAAGATACACTTCACGTATTGGTTGAGAGGATGTATATATGTTGATATAAGAAAATGCATCTGAGAATGCTTGTATGGTACCTATGGTATCTTGTATGGTACTGTGGGTTTTGAAACTAAAAGATAGTCTTGTAATGGGCTTTATGAGACAAACAGAGTTGATGTCTTGCTACAAAATGTGTATTGTATTTCCATGCTTAATATAAAATAACCAGATGGGTTAAGAGAACCGATAATACATGCAACATATCAAGTCATCTGTATAGGTGTCATTGACAGATAAACCACTATGTTACAATCTACCAATCCAGAGGCGTAGTGTTTTTATAAGTGTTCTTATAAGTTTCAGTTTCGACAAAAACAAATGAGTTGGAAAGAAAAACGCTCACCAGTATTAGTCGGAGACAGGGAAAAATTCATTCCCTTGGGATAAACTGTTAATATTGGGGCCTCAAACCTGACATAAACAATTTAGATATAAACAATTTATATTGGGGGCTTTGAGGAATTTCCATGTCTCCACCATATTGTGATAACATTTTATTTATAAAGGTTCATGAGATGAGATTGATTTTTCTTGCTATGGCATCCAAGTTTGTATGGAATGTTGATGGTGAATATTTTATGAGGCTTTATTTGATTGAATGTACTCAGCATCAGAAATCAGATCATTTCAGCAGGCATTTATATCAATGTTAGATGTTCATTTTTTGTATCATTATTTTCAGAATCAACCCCTCCCCAAATAAACCTATTATATAAAATCTAGCTTTCACTGAGAAAATGCTGCTTGAATGATAGGATTTACTACTGGTAAGATATGTTCAGTCATCTAGTAACGGTTATCACCAAATAACAAAATCGTAAGATCACTAGACTAAAGAGTGTGAGGCTCTGAGCTTGAGATTTGTAATCAACCAACAGCAAGTGACTTTACTATTATAACAACTATTCTGATTGGCTGATTGCAAGACTCAAGTTCAAGTAGTTTATTTTATGCAGATTTTACATGCAATCAAAGCTCATTCTAAAAAACTGTACCAGAGTACTGGAAGCTTTTCTTAAATTGCCATGTTCTTGGTTTCAGCTGATTAAGGTTTCTGTATGATGTTGATATGAACTCCAGGTAAATTGTTGAATAAGACCTGACTAGATCCCGAAAATCTTCTGGTACAGCTCCATGTAGATGTTGTATAATTTCAATTTTAAGTTACTAACTGCTGAAACGATTTGTTGATTTAATATCACCCATGTTGTATACCAACATTTTATGGCCCATTTTTTATAACATGATTTTTGTGTCATCCCACCTTCAATTCTGATTGGTTGTATTGGTTGATACTACTCTTTTAGTTGAGGATAAATTAAATAACCACCAATTAGAATTGAGTGGCATATTGGCTGCATGATATAACTGAAATGGATACCCTCAAAATTGGATACAAGTTGACTGGTAAAAAGCAACTGAGAAACTTAATGTAACAGTGCATCAAATAATAAGTAGTGTCCTAAATTACACACGGAGGGAAAAATTGGAAATCTCTGTTATGCTGATATTAGTTATGAGTGGTTGAACATGCCAGCATTAAAAAAACATTAGCATTGAATCGGCTTTGAGTCAGATTTTGAACCATACGCGTGACCATTTGGTGATTAAAGAAGTGGAGTGGATTTTACCAATAGTTTTCCCTTTGTGTTACTGGTGGAAAGCAGTGCCTGTGGTCAGCATGGTTGAATGCTGATTTTTGTTTTATATGTCAATAATTATTAGGTAAACAAATGAATATTTGAATACCAGAATATTATTCACATATTTGTGAAAAAGTATTCTGATTTGAATATTAAATTATTAGTTTTGACTCTAATAATACATTAAATACCACCATAGCTATGCTTATATATCTTGTATTTAGATGTTATTTACCAGAGCACAAAGATGTATCAAAATGCCGTATCTGTAGGATGATAAGCCCGTGCTTGAAGCAGTTTTGAATGATTATATTCAACGACACTTACCATTGCTATTGCATGACGGACCCCTAGGTCTTAACTCAAAATATGTAAAAGATGCTGCACCTCTAGTTCTATGTGATTTTACTTCTGTCTTGAATTTTGAATACACACACACACACATACACACACACAAAAACACACACACACACACAAAAACACACACACACACACACATACACACACACAAAAACACACACACACACACACACACATATATACATATATATATATATATATATATATATAAGCCTGTATATTAATAGCCTATGACTTCTATAACAATTAAATATCTGGGATATAATTTGCGCTTACATAAATTTACGTAAAGTATCAGATGTTGTTATGGCTCATCAATTTCTAGGTCACTACAAATGTTTTATGGTATCAGCAACAGACTGAAATAAACTAGTTGAAACATAATAAAGTTAAAAGGTTTAATTTCTGTAGAAACAGCCATGTTAAGTTTTGCAAACATAACTGTTTTTCTGTTTTATTTGTTTGTCTTGTCTATGTTTTGTATTTGCCTTTGAAAAAGACTCATTAAAGAGTCGAAAGCACTCAGGCTAGTTAGATACTAGTTTTGCACTGTTTGTTGTCAGTTTGTTGCATTTATCTTAATCAATCCCTGACACACGTGATCCCTTCCTGGATCCAATGCACTTGAAGAATTGTTATTCTCCATATGACTTGTATTCTTTATATATATATATATATATATATATATATATATATATATATATATATATATATATATATATATATATATATATATAATTTCCCTTACCTTCATTTGTGCATCAGGATCAACAAATTTATAATTTGACCCTAGTTTTGACACCAAGATTTGTATCTTACACAATCTGACCCCCTCAGTTCTGACACGAAGTCAATTTTTGATGCAAAATCTTGCACCACTAGGGGATACACTGATATATTTAGGATGGACAGGTAACCGGTCCAGCCACCTGGATCCAGCTGGGTTTGACAAAAATGTAGGTAAGAAAGGGTGGGGGTGGGGAAATCAGACAAATGGAATTGAAGAAGCCCAACACAGTAAAAAAAATCTACCCAACCAGGTAGTTCCCAGTTGGAGACTGGATACCTGTAGAAATTTCACTGTCCTTCCATTCCTTGTATATGTGTATGTGTATATATATATATAATTGTTGTTGTTGTAGGGTTTAATGCCATTTTTCATATAAGCTATACATGGTGGTCAGTATTAATGGTGGAGGAAGAACCCGGGAAAAACCCCTGGAAAGAACCACCGACCCATGAGAAGCTAGTGGCAAGCTTTCTCACATAGCCACACTGGCTGAATCCGAGACTCGAACCCACGCAGACAGAGGTGAGATTGCAGTGATCCGTAACAGAGAGTGCTTTAGACCACTTGGCCACTCGGGGCCTCTTATATATAATTACACAAAATACACATTGACATAAACATGCCTAAATATGTGCATTGTCAATGAAAGCCATGAAATATACTGCCTTGTTAAATGAACTGTGGTATAATAAGGGGTCCTGTTGTGAGGGAATGCTACATATCAGTGGTTATTTTATTTCACCCACACTACTCATTCAGTTTTTATAGTTTTGTCAATCTGACAGATACTACAGTTACTGCCTAAATTAAAAATATATTGGAGTAACAATGCGGCTGGACAATCAAATATGTCTTTAGATTCCATTAATTTGTTCCTTCTCATAATCTAATATAGTATTTTAAACTGGTGGCAATTATTTTTTTTTAATTATGAGGCTGTACAGAAGTAAAATTATCAGAAAGTATAGGATTTAACCAATATCCAGCAGGAAGATCACCATATTGTATTCCCTCATTATAATGCTGCCTGTGGTAGTCATTTTTCATACACCTCATAGTGAGACCCCTTTAGAATTGAAGTAATTATACAGTATTCCCTCATTATACTTCTGTATGCGATGTCATTTTTCATACACCTCATTCATAGTGAGACCTATTTAGAATTGAAGTAATTATACAGCATTCCCTCATTATATTGCTGTATGTGGTAGTCATTTTTCATACACCTCATAGTGAGACCCCTTTAGAATTGAAGTATTTATACAGTATTCCCTATTTATAATGCTGTCTTTGGTAATCATTAATCATACACCTCATTGTGATACCCCTTTAAAATTGAAGTATATGTTTCATATAATTCTTACAACCTCACAATGAAATGAAATCCATGATCAAGCTTGACTTATAACATTAACTATGCTATTATGAACGGTTTTATATTGAGGGAGTTATGTATCTTTTTCAATCGTAAGATTGAAGTCTCATTCAAGGAGGAATTAGTACTAAATTGTTTTAGAGCCATGGCTGCAACTTTTTAGTGCCAGAAGGTTTAGTTGCTTTGTCCCATTCTTTTTGAGACCTCTAATATTTGATGACAATAATCATGCCCTTCAACCTTTATTTGTGCTCTTGTGGCACTGATTAGGGTTAACTTCTTACTTAGAGTCTGTGATCCATTTTGTGTCAGCTCTTAATGACATCCAGAGTTTGGATGACTTAAAAATGTCACCAGTACACTTTGGGAAATGTCAAGCCAACTTAACTATAATCCACTTTTGGAAAGTAGATTCCATCTTTATTTAATTTGTCAGACTTGCTTATTATCCCCACACTTAAAGTGAAGAACAGGAATAGTGTTTTGTTGCCCCCATGCTTATGTCTGTCTGTCTGTCTGTCTGTCTCTGTCTGTCTGATTGTCCATTTGTCTGCACATCTATCTGCCGACAACAGACAAGTTGCTTGTTATTGCTTTGGTTTCCATCTCACATGGAGGGTTTGATAAAAATATTGTAGACTAATGTGTAGTTGGTATAAGTGTGCAATAAGGTTTCCTTTTTTGCTCTCATTTTTGGGGACATTTGTTGAATAAGTATTAAATCTAATTTCATAGTATACTTTATTATTCTTTATTTCATTTTTACTAATAGTAGTGTTTGGATACTTTCTGCTTTTTGTATTTCTCTCTATGCTTATTGATCCCATGATATTAATTTCAGCTAGAGAGTAGAAATTACCAGATACCATATTCATACACAAGCATTTAAACAGTATAATGTACTTTGTAATTCTTTTCATTCCTAAATGGTTGAAATAAAACAATGAATAAAAGCTATTATTTTGTTCCAAGATTACAGTAATGAAGTTAATTCATCAAATATATTTGTACATCACTCAGATTGTGTCATTTAGAGATGGGAGGTGGGCATCTGCATCACACATGGCTGATATTTCATTGGGTCTTTAGATTTGTGGTTTGGTACAGCAACAAAATCCATGACAATTGGTATCCTACAGGACTGTTGGTCTGTAGGACTCACGTTAGGCTTACATATTCAGTTCCCATAGTAAACCTATGCAAACCCCATGATATTAACAATTCAATAATTTAAAATTTTTGAGTGCTCATGATCAAGCCTATATTTATCAGTATAGATGAAACCTGGATATCAGCTTCTGTGTTGAGAAAAGGATATGAGCTGTAGCATTTTCTGGACCTACATGTGTTTGAAACATGTGATTTCAATTCCGCACCAAAGAGTCAGGTGCTAATTTTAGTAATGAGTGTTCCAAACTCAAGACTGTTAAAGGACTGAAATTCCATCAATAAAACTATGTCTCTATTTCTTTCACTTACAACTAGGATAAGCTCTCAAAAGATTCTTTTTCCTACACCATAACTTACATTATTAACCAATCCTAGTCAGCCTAACCCATATATACTCTATTTTATGTTCACCCATTTCCAGGCTGGTTCCCAATTTTCCATACCATTAGTATTATGTGTCCTATAGGACTCACGGTACTAATTCAGTTCCCATAGTAAACCTATGCAAACACCATGATATTAAAAATTCAATAACTTAAAATTCTGAGTGCTCATGATCAAACCTATATTTATCAGTATAGATGAAACCTGGATGTTAGCTTCAGTGTAGAGGAAAAGATATGAACCATGGTATTTTCTGGACCTGCATGTGTTTGAAGCATGTGCTTTCAATTCTGCACCAAAGAGTAAGGTGCTAATTTTAGTAATGAGTGTTCCAAACTCAAGACTGTTAAAGGACTGAAATTCCATCAATAAAAACAATGTCTCTATTTTCACTTACAACTAGGATAAGCTCTCAAAAGATTATTTTTCCTAATCCATAACTTAACGTTATTAACATTAGTACCATGTGTCCTATAGACATTAATGAGGCCACAGTATTAAACATGATGATTGTTTAGGCAAGTTTTGATAAGTTAATACACATGGCTGCTGGTTAATTTAAGTACTTCATTGCTAATGGATCAGATGGGACTCCAGCATACAATAATAATAAGAGTGTGTGTGTGTGTGTGTGTCTGATTAGGATTTTTAACATAGCTTTAACAATTTTTCAGTCACATCACTATGATGTCTACAGTGTGGCAGTTTATAGTGATGTCTAGCACTGGGGCAACATGCCGCAGACATGTAGCATTATGTCCCACCTAGTCACATTATCCTGACACCAGGCCAACCAATCCTAGCACTAACCTCTTATTGCTGAGCACCTAGCGAGGCAGTTGTTAGTACCATTTTTGCAAGTCTTTGTTATGACTAGGCCACTGGAGCAGTCATAATAATAAGAAACAAAACAGTTTTAGACAATGATAGCTCACTAGCAACATACATAAATTGGCTCAGAAACTACCATATCAACTCACTCTTAAGTCGAGTTAAACTGCAAATAACAAACATCCTGATCTGCCAGAGCATAATGTGCCTGCAGATCAGGGTCTAGGCTGCTTATTCTACTGATTACTCTTAGAAAACAACTGCAGAGACCCAGATCTGCAATTTCATTATGTGACTATTAACTTGTTACATGTGATTGCTGCAGGAGTCAGTGCTATTAACTTGTTAAATTTTATGGCTATAAGGGTTAGATTTATTAACGTGCTACATGTGATGACTGCATGCGTCAATACTATTGACTTGTTTTATGTGATGGCTGCAGGAGTTGATATAATTAAGCTGCTTAATTTGATGGCAACATGTGTCAATACTATTAACTTGTTGCATATGATGGCTGCAGGGGCCAACACTATTAACTTGTTGCACATAATCACAACAGGAGTCAGTACTGTTAAATTGTTACATGCAATGGTTGCAATAGTCAATATAATTAACATATTACATATCATGGCTGCAGGAGTCAATACTATCAACTTGTTAAATTTGATGGATTCAGAGGTCAATACTGTTAAATTGTTACATGTGATGGTTGCAGTGTTACTTATAATGGCTTCAGGAGTCAGTATAATGAAATTGTTACATGTGATGGCAGCAGGAGTCAATATAATGAACTTGTTACATGTGATGGAAGCAGGAGTCAAGATAATGAACTTGTTACATGTGATGGCAGCAGGAGTTAAGATAATGAACTTGTTACATGTGATGGCAGCAGGAGTCAAGATAATGAACTTGTTACATGTGATGGCAGCAGGAGTCAAGATAAATAACTTGTTGCATGTAATGGCTGCAGAAGTCAGTATACTGAACTTGCTACATATAATGGCTACAGGGGCATTTACTATTAACTTGTTACATATAATGGCTGCAGGAGTCAATATAATTAACTTTTTACATGTGATGGCTGCAGGAGTCAATATAATTAACTTGTTACATATCGTTGCTGCAGGAGTCAATACTGTCAACTTGTTTCATGTTATGGCTGCAGGGGTCAATACTATCAACTTGTTAAATTTGATGGATTCAGAGGTCAATACTGTTAAATTGTTACATGTGATGTTTGCAAGGGTCAATACTGTTGTTACTTATAATGGCTGCAGGAGTCAGTATAATGAACTTGTTACATGGGATGGCTGCAAGAGTCAATATAATGAACTTGTTACATGTGATGGCAGCAGGAGTCAAGATAAATAACTTGTTACATGTGATGGCTGCAGAAGTCAGTATCATGAACTTGTTACATATAATGGCTACATGAGTCAGTACTAATTTGTTACATGTGATGGCTGCAGAAGTCAATATAAAAAACTATACTATTAACTTTGTATGTATGATGGCTGCAGGGATCAATACTGTTAATATGTTACATGTGATGGCTACAGGGTCAATACTGTTAGCTTGTTATATGCAATGGTTACAGGGTCAATATTATTAACTTGTCATATGTGATATGTAATGGCTACAGGGTCAATATTATTAACTTGTCATATGTGATATGTAATGGCTACAGGGTCAATATTATTAACTTGTCATATGTGATATGTAATGGCTACAGGGTCAATATTATTAACTTGTCATGTGATATGTAATGGCTAGGGGGTCAATACTATTAAATTGTTATGTATAATGGCTGCAGGAGTCAATACTATGAACTTGTTATATGTGATATGTGATAGCTACAGGGGTCAATACTGTTAACTCATTATATGTGATATGTGATGACTGCTGGGTTCAATGCTATTAACTTGTTATATATGATGGCTACAGGAGTCAATACTATTAACTTGTTACATATGATGGCTACAGGGTCAATACTGTTAACTCATTATATGTGATATGTGATGGATGCAGGGGTCAATATTATTAACTTGTTATATGTGATATGTGATGGCTACAGGGGTCAATGCTATTGTTGTTGTTGTAGGGTGTAACGTCATTTTTCAGCACACGATAGGTTATACATGGTGGCCAGTATTAATGGTGGAGGAAGAACCCAGGAAATCCCCGGAAAGAACCACCGACCCATGAGAAACTACTGGCAAGCTTTCTCACATACCCACATTGGCTGAATTCAAGACTCAAACCCACACAGACAGAGGTGAGATGGCAGTGATCCATAATGGAGAGCGCTTTAGACCACTCGGCCACTCAATGCTATTAACTTGTTATATGTGATATGTAATGGCTACAGGGATCAATACTACTAATTTGTTATATGTGATATGTAACGGCTACAGGGATCAATACTATTAACTTGTTATGTATGATGGCTGCAAGGGTCAATACTATTAACTTGTTATATGTGATGGCTGCACTGGTCACTACATGTACTATTAAATTATTATGTATGATGCTTGCAGGGGTCAGTACTGTTGTTACAATGGTTACAGGGGTGCATACTGTGAAATTGATACATGTGATGGCTACAGGAGTCAATATAATTAACCTTTTATATATAATGGCTGTTGGGTCAGTACTATTAATTTGTTATATATTATGGCTGCAGGGGTCAGTCATAATAGGTTTGTACATGGGGTGGTTTCAGTGGTCAGTTTTTATAGGTTGTGACTAGCTTTATAAGTTTTTATATACTCTCTGCCAGTGTAAATTTTCATAAATTAATACTTGTGATTGGGAATTAGTTTTGAATAACTTTATTCTTGTGATTGATGCAGGGCTCATTTTAAATAGACTGATCAATTTGATTAAGTCTATCAGTTTTAATAGCTAAGACATGTTATGGCTGCTTGAAAGCAATGATAGTATTAATACTTGTGATGATGTTAACTTTTGTTAATAAATTGATGGCTGCAGAGGCCACTATCCATATGTTATTCTCATTAAGGCAGCATGGAGATGATTTCAGTGTTAGGTTGTTATGTGATGGCTGCAGTGGTCAATTTTTATAGACTGATATGTGGGTAATAACTGCAGTGATTGGTTTTGATACGCTTAACTGGTCAGATTTGATAAACTAGTGTATAAAATAGCTACAGTGGTCAGCTCTAACAAGATACCTTGGATGAAAGGATTATATTTGATAGGTTGCTCTTGTGTTTGTTGCATAGGCCAGTCTTGATTTTGTTGATACAGTGATGTAGATGTCCATTCTATAAATGCACTTTAACACTAACCCTTATATGCACACTATAAAATGATCTGTATTAGAATAAAATAAATAAGGATGGCTACACTGGTCCATTTTGATTTGTTCATTTTGTATTTTATAATAAAATAATAAAGGATGGCTACATTGGTAGATTTTGATATGTTTTGTATATTATAATAAAATAATGAAGGATGGCAATACTGGTCCATTTTGATAAGTTGATTACACATATTATAATAAAATAACAAAGGATGGCTACACTGGTCCATTTTGATAAGTTGATTACACATATTATAATAAAATAACAAAGGATGGCTACACTGGTCCATTTTGATAAGTTGATTACACATATTATAATAAAATAACAAAGGATGGCTACACTGGTCCATTTTGATAAGTTGATTACACATATTATAATAAAATAACAAAGGATGGCTACACTGGTCCATTTTGATAAGTTGATTACACATATTATAATAAAATAAAGAAGGATGGCAACACTGGTCCATTTTGATAAGTTGATTACACATATTATAATAAAATAAAGAAGGATGGCTACACTGGTCCATTTTGATAAGTTGATTATATATGTTATAATAAAATAAAGAAGGATGGCTACACTGGTCCATTTTGATAAGTTGATTACACATATTATAATAAAATAACAAAGGATGGCTACACTGGTCCATTTTGATAAGTTGATTACACATATTATAATAAAATAACAAAGGATTGCTACACTGGTCCATTTTGATAAGTTGATTACATATATTATAATAAAATAACAAAGGATGGCTACACTGGTCCATTTTGATAAGTTGATTACACATATTATAATAAAATAACAAAGGATGGCTACACTGGTCCATTTTGATAAGTTGATTGTATATGTTATAATAAAATAAAGAAGGATTGCTACACTGGTCCATTTTGATAAGTTGATTACACATATTATAATAAAATAACAAAGGATGGCTACACTGGTCCATTTTGATAAGTTGATTATATATGTTATAATAAAATAAAGAAGGATGGTTACAATGGTACATTTTGATAATTTGTTTATCTGTGTTATAATACAATAATGAAGGATTGCTACACTGGTCCATTTTGATAAGTTGATTACACATATTATAATAAAATAACAAAGGATGGCTACACTGGTCCATTTTGATAAGTTGATTACACATATTATAATAAAATAAAGAAGGATGGCAACACTGGTCCATTTTGATAAGTTGATTACACATATTATAATAAAATAAAGAAGGATGGCAACACTGGTCCATTTTGATAAGTTGATTACACATATTATAATAAAATAAAGAAGGATGGTTACAATGGTACATTTTGATAATTTGTTTATCTATGTTATAATACAGTAATGAAGGATTGCTACACTGGTCCATTTTGATAAGTTGATTATGTATATTATAATAAAATAAAGAAGGATGGCAACACTGGTCCATTTTGATAAGTTGATTACACATATTATAATAAAATAACAAAGGATGGCTACACTGGTCCATTTTGATAAGTTGATTACACATATTATAATAAAATAAAGAAGGATGGCAACACTGGTCCATTTTGATAAGTTGATTACACATATTATAATAAAATAAAGAAGGATGGCTACACTGGTCCATTTTGATAAGTTGATTACACATATTATAATAAAATAAAGAAGGATGGCAACACTGGTCCATTTTGATAAGTTGATTACACATATTATAATAAAATAAAGAAGGATGGCAACACTGGTCCATTTTGATAAGTTGATTACACATATTATAATAAAATAAAGAAGGATGGTTACAATGGTACATTTTGATAATTTGTTTATCTATGTTATAATACAATAATGAAGGATTGCTACACTGGTCCATTTTGATAAGTTGATTATGTATATTATAATAAAATAAAGAAGGATGGCAACACTGGTCCATTTTGATAAGTTGATTACACATATTATAATAAAATAACAAAGGATGGCTACACTGGTCCATTTTGATAAGTTGATTACACATAATATAATAAAATAAAGAAGGATGGCAACACTGGTCCATTTTGATAAGTTGATTACACATATTATAATAAAATAAAGAAGGATGGTTACAATGGTACATTTTGATAATTTGTTTATCTATGTTATAATACAATAATGAAGGATTGCTACACTGGTCCATTTTGATAAGTTGATTATGTATGTTATAATAAAATAAAGGAGGATGGCTACACTGGTCCATTTTGATAAGTTGATTATGTATGTTATAATACAATAACAAAGGATAGCTGCAATGGTCCATATTGATAACTTGACACATATGCTTGCTGCATGTATAATTTAGCATAGCACTTCAACACCTCATCTTCATGTGGATAAGTGGTTCAAGGCACTCAACTTGACAGATCACTTACCTTCAGGTAGCTAAGTGGTTAAAGGCACTCAACTTGACAGATCACTCACCTTCAGGTAGCTAAGTGGTTGAAGGCACTCAACTTGACAGCTCACTCACCTTCAAGTGGTTAAGTGGTTAAAGGCACTCAACTTGACAGATCACTCATCTTCAGGTAGCTAAGTGGTTGAAGGCACTCAACTTGACAGATCACGTACATGCAGGTGGCTAAGTGGTTGAAGGCACTCAACTTGACAGTTCACTCACCTTCAGGTGGCAAAGTGGTTGAAGGCACTCAACTTGACAGTTCACTCACCTTCAGGTGGCTAAGTGGTTGAAGGCACTCAACTTGACAGATCACTTACCTTTAGGTGGCTAAGTGGTTGAAGGCACTCAACTTGACAGTTCACTCACCTTCAGGTGGCAAAGTGGTTGAAGGCACTCAAATTGACAGATCACTCACCTTCAGGTGGCTAAGTGGTTGAAGGCACTCAACTTGACAGATCACTCACCTTCAGGTGGCAAAGTGGTTGAAGGCACTCAAATTGACAGATCACTCACCTTCAGGTGGCTAAGTGGTTGAAGGCACTCAAATTGACAGATCACTTACCTTCAGGTGGCTAAGTGGTTGAAGGCACTCAACTTGAAAGATCACTCACATCTCACATCTGTCCAAGTGGGTTAGAGTCTTGGATTGGACAACTGGGTATGAGTAGCTTCCTGTGGGTTTGTGGTTCTTCCTCCATATTGGATACCATGTATAGCCTTTCATTTTAAACCCACATAACTAAAAATGTTCTCTTTCTGTATATACTATATTTGTTGGGACATCCAAAAAGGAAAATTTTAATGCATTATAATATTTGGGATGCAAGTTGGAGCTTCTTACATGGGCTCAGATTTGAATATTTTACTGCTGTTTAATTGTCCTTATTTTGATTCATAATCCCTAATTAGGCTGATTGAACAATGCAAGTTGTTGGAAAGGTCCACTTACAAATGTAGTAAATTTCTAGATTTGCAGCTCAGGTAGAAATTCTTTTGATTTACTGACACACATTGCACAATAAATGGTTATAACCATACTACCGGAAGCACTTGCCAATTGTATTTGTCCAAATGTGATTGTATTTTGTCATTTCGAGAGAGAACTAAGCCAGGAAAGTAATTACATGATAGCTGAAGCACTGTAGTTGGGCAAAGCCTCTTACATCAGTGAGCATGATAATTAGGCAGTGACTTGCATCGATGAAAATCGTAATTATTTAATGACTGTCATGACCAGCAGAAGTGCTAAGAAGCTTTTAATATGAAAATGGATCTGTAACGTGAAATAATTCACTTTTTGGTACCAATTTTCAAGCACATAAATGGTGACTTCATTGATGGTATTATCTGCACAGGTGAGAGTAAGATCCACATCTTATGCAGATCTTTTACTTGACTCTTTGTGTCTTTGGATTTATTTACACATGCACACACTTTATGCAAATCATTTACTCATTTCCTTGCATCTTTGGATTTATTTACACACACACACACACTTTATGCAAAACTTTTACTCATTTCCTTGCGTCTTTGGATTTTTTTTATTGAATGCCAAGAGGAAAACAAGTCAGAGAAAGAAGAATAAAAGTATTTATGACATTGTGGCCAAGATTATAAAATTCTTTTAGGAGTATGTGCAACATTATGGTGGTGGTGCTAGTGGGATTGAGTAGGGGTTGAAAAATCAGTGCTTCTTATTTTAGTAAGATTTTGGGGCAGATTTTCTAAGTGAATTTTCTCCAGTACATATGTTTTGATAATTACTGTCCTATAATAAAATTACAAAGGATATAGTACGGTCTAAAAAATATAGAAAACCAGTCACTCGAGTTTTTGTGCTAGGTGACTCAATTTTGACTGTGACAACATGCTTACATGTATATTCTTTATGTAGTAATATGATTACTGTACATACTCATTTATCAACCCAGTAAAACTGCAAAATGCACAAACCAAGATCTGCTGTTGTTTTCTATTTTGCAGATCTGGATCTGTGCAGTTTGATAGGAGTAATCAGTAAAAAAATTATTGATATACCATGGTCTGCAATTACATTATGAATCTTTGTTGCTTGCAGTTTGTCTCAGCCTGTAAGTGAGTAAATATGTTGCTCTTAGTGGCAATGTCTGTAATTTCACCAGATGATAACTCTACATAGACCTCAAAATATTGTAAATACCATCCAATGTCACCAGGTGATAACTCTCCAGAGACCTCAAAATATTGTAAATACCGTCCAATGTCACCAGGTGATAACCCTCCATAGACCTCAAAATATTGTAAATACCATCCAATGTCACGAGGTGATAACTCTACATAGACCTCAAAATATTGTAAATACCATCCAATGTCACCAGATGAGAACTCTACATAAACCTCAAAATATTGTAAATACCGTCCAATGTCACCAGGTGATAACTCTCCATAGACCTCAAAATATTGTAAATACCATGTCACTAGGTGATAACTCTACATAGACCTCAAAATATTGTAAATACCATCCAATGTCACCAGGTGATAACTCTACATAGACCTCAAAATATTGTAAATACCATTTTATTTCTCATTCATTACATTTGCATTCACAAAGTTGGGTTATCAGTTACAGCAGTCCTACAGATCTGATGGCATACTATTTAACAATTAAGGTGAGTGTAATTTTGTTTATCAAAAAGGGGCCTCAGGTTAAAGACAGAATGTAAACAGTACAATTCTATTATGTGTCTTTTGTACACATTGCAGTAACTTAATTGGTCAAAGTGCTGCATACTTGCGAGTCTTGAAATCATGCGAGGGTGGGGGCTAGTTTAAAATGTCCACCAGACAGTCCATGTATTGCTGACATTAATATTTACATTCATATAAAATCAGTATGTGCCTTCCGATCTGTGTATTCCTGTACACCACTGAGTTTTGTAACTTAAACATCTGAAACATTTTTACATGTAAAACAGAAAATGGAGAAGACTAAAAAATATATAAGTGAGTTGATATGATTGACAAGTGTCAGTTTGCATCAGGTAATTTTACTAATGGAATGGCTAGTGATTTAATATTAGTTACTTAATGTAATGGCTTCAGGGCTCAATTTGATTACCTTTTTACATCTAATGGCTTCATGAGTCTTTGAGATTTTGTACAAGTGCTGTATGAAGTTTATTACTTGTAACTGCAGGTGTACTTTTTTGTGGGAGATGTAGCCTAGATTTATTGGGTGCCTTCAGTGTTATAAGGGACATAACTCTAGCATATGTTGATCTGAATTGCAGTAGTTTACCTCCCTTGACATAGGCACCACAATTAGAAGAATGACTTCATTTAAAGAAGAAGCTCATTTGGTCAGCTGACCAATCTTCCATGGAACCTAAAGCAATTACATGTATATGGTGTAAAAAGTCTGCAAGTTATGGTATCTTTAGACAACAATGCTATTAAAACTAGACAATGATCTGTGGCTAGTATAAACTATATACAGGGTATTATAGATAAGTACATACAGGATTCGTACAAAGATTAGTAGTGAACCTTTGTAAAACATTACAGGTGAGTAAATTAAAAAAACATTGCTTTAAAGAGTAGTAGTGACAAATTACACGAAATCATACAAATGCTTGTTTCTTAAGATGTTCACTAAAATGTTTCTTGTAACCCATGGGTGAAACATCATGACTAACAATCACCATATTTATTATTTACCAAACATTTTATTTTACTCAAAAGAGATATGGATCATTATTTCTTAATAACTTTAAAATATCTTGAAGGATAACTACACCTCATACTTTGACAGTTGTTTAAATTCATTTATATCATATAAATACCAATACCCAACCACCCCCCCAAAAAAAGTCGGCATAATTTTGTAGTACATTCAAAACCTTTAGAATTGTGCATTTAGCCTGCTTCCTGTAATCATGTTTAATTGCATTATGGCCAATAGAGCTGCTTATATGGTTCATGCTCTTTTTTTATGGAACTCAATTCACATCTAGACATGGTATGAAGTTGTATACGAGTCAAATTGTCAAAGGGACATAACTGTAGTATGTATTAAATACATATACATTCAGATACACTGGTACAAGTTGTCTCCTTTCACACAGAATGGCTTGAATAATTGCTGTTGAAGGTCTGCTAACATATAAACATGAATAAACATATTTTCTGAAAGAGTAGATAACTTGTAATGCACGAGGATATCAATTTTTATACATTTTATGGTTTTGTTAACTTTAATCTTGGCAACCATTTACTGCTAAATTATGTACAAGTATGATTCCATGATTTATTTTTGCAGGAATCAAAGGTAGCACTTTAAGCTAAAAATCTCTCAGACTTGGGATAATTTTGTCCAGCTTGTTCTTTCATACAGTTAGTTCAATCATCAGCAACAAAAAAATTGATTCAGTTCTCACTTGAGAAACAAAAACCACAACGACTTACACTGCCTACAAAAAAACCTGTAAAGAGTTGCTTTTTTATGATTCTCAGTCTTAGTTTTACATGTATATCTTGTATGGAAAATGTTCAGAAGTTACAATGGCTCAAGATATATATATATATATATATAGATATATATATATATATATATATATATATATATATATATATATATATATATATATATTATGATCAATTGATGCATATAATTTTAAAAAGATTGTAACAGTTTTAAGAATTTTCATTGTGAAACTAATAATTTTCCTGTAGGTAAAGAACAAGGTTTGCTAAAATGAACATTTAATTTATAAAACTGGTACATGTTTGCATGAACTTTAATTCCTAATATCATTTAATTAAATCATTGCAATCATCTCCTTACATCCAATGGCATGATTCTTCAGTTTAAATTAGATGTCTGTCTGTTGTAATTTGCATTATTGATATATTGTCTTAATGATCAAATGCCTTACACAAATTATACACTGAATGTGTTAGCCCATTATCTACTTATCAAATGCCTTACACAAATTATACACTGAATGTGCTAGCCCATTATCTACTTATCAAGTGCCTTACACAAATTATACACTGAATGTGCTAGCCCATTATCTACTTATCAAATGCCTTACACAAATTATACACTGAATGTGCTAGCCCATTATCTACTTATCAAATGCCTTATACAAATTATACACTGAATGTGCTAGCCCATTATCTACTGATCAAATGCTTTACACAAATTATACACTGAATGTGCTAGCCCATTATCTACTGATCAAATGCCTTATACAAATTATACACTGAATGTGCTAGCCCATTATCTTAATCATCAGATGTTGTACACAAATTATACACTGCATGTGTTAGCCTATTATCTTCATCATCCTTACACAAATTATACACTGAATGTGTTAGCCCATTATCTACTTATCAGATGCTTTACACAAATTATACACTGAATGTGTTAGCCCATTATCTAATCATCAGATGTCGTACACAAATTATACACTGAATGTGTTAGCCCATTCTCTACTTATCAAATGCTTTACACAAATTATACACTGAATGTGTTAGCCCATTATCTAATCATCAAATGATTTACACAAATTATAAACTAAATGTGTTTACTCATTATCCAGTCATCATATGCCCTACAAAAATTATACACAGAATGTGGTAGCTCACTATATAACCATCAGATGCCATACACAAATTATACACAGAATGTGGTAGCCCACTATCTTAATCATCAAATTCCATACACAAATGATAAAATTAATATGGTAGCCCATTACCTAATCAAATGCCATTCACAAATTATACACTGATTATGGTTGCTCCTTATCTAATCATATGCCATACACAAATTATACACTGAATGTGGTAGCCCATTATCTAATCATCAAATGCTTTACACAAATTATACACTGAATATGTTAGCCGATTACTTAGTCATCAAATGCCATACACAAATTATACACTGACTGTGGTAGTCCATTATCTAATCATCAAATGCCTCATGCAAATTACACACTGAATGGGTTACACAAATTATACACTAAATGCATTAGCCCATGATCTAATTAATATTGCTCAATGATTAAACAAGTATAATATCAGTTAATTAGATTACTCAATTCGATTTACATTTACTTTACCTAACTGAACATTTAAAAAACCCAGTTCTAATTGGTCAAGTTAATTTGCTGCATTTCTGTTTAAGTAAATGACATTAGTATATTGTAATTGAAATCATGTTTCTTGGATGTCAGTAAAAGTTTCAATTAGAAAATTAGTTAAACAGACTGCAACAGACTACTTGCACTTCATCTTGACATAGCATGCATCTTTTATTTTTTATTACATTCCAAGAACCGATTAGCCAGTTGTTCAGTCTGTATGAAAATAGCAGTGACAGTTTGTCATATTCTGGAAGATTACAGATTAATTTGAATAAAGGAAACAAAATTTCTTGGATTTTGTTTGCATGAAGGCTTGAGTATAGTGAAAAAATCGTTCATAGTAGTTCAGACAGCTAAACTCAGACTTGACTAAGGTAATCATTGTAACTCAGCTGATAGTTTTGTTACAAAGTAGTAAAAAAAATTTTGTCTCTAATATTTTGGACTTTAAAAAATAATTATCATTTGTGTCAGAATCAAAAAAATATAAAGACAAATCCATTTAATTTGAAGAATATTTTATAATTTTTCATAGTTGAATTCCAGAATAGGTCTGTTAAAATGCTCTATATCATTATACAACTTAGGAATGATACTAGTAATCTGATTTTTTGTGTGTCACATGATAATTTCTCAAGTTCCAATTGGTTAACTTACCAGCATTTAGTATTATCACATGATAATTTCTCAAGTTCCAATTGGTCAACTTCAGGGATTTAGTATTATCACATGATAATTTCTTAAGATCTGATTGGCTAATTACAGGAATTTATTTCAGGACTGAAGTTAAATTTCCTCTTAACTCAATGATATTTTGTTTGGTTGGTCACATTCATTACATCTGTTCCAGTGGGCACTATTGAAATGTACCAAACTCATATGATGTCACAGTTCTCTTACAGTGCTCAGTGGCAGTGTATAGTGTCATCATCTTGATTAAGGGTACAATATCCCATCACTGGCAGTGTATAGTACCTTTGTCTTCATCATGGGCCATCACTGGCAGTGTATAGTGCCTTCATCTTCATCATGGCAGTAGTGTATATTGCCTTCATCGTCATCATGGGCACTATACCCCATCACCTGCAGTGTATAGTACCTTCATCTTCATCATGGGCACAATACCCCATCACTGTCAGTGTATAGTGCCTTCATCTTCATCATGGGCTTTATACCTCATCACTGGCAGTGTATAGTGCCTTCATCTTCATCATGGCAGTAGTGTATAGTGCCTTCATCTTCATTATGGGCACTATACCCACATCACTGGCAGTGTATAGTGCCTTCATCTTCATCATGGGCTTTATATGCCTCATCACTGGCAGTGTGTAGTGCCTTCATCTTCATCATGGCAGTAGTGTATATTGCCTTCATCTTCATTATGGGCACTATACCCCATCACTGGAAGTGTATAGTGCCTTCATCTTCATCATGGGCTTTGTACCTCATCACTGGCAGTGTATAGTACCTTCGTCTTCATCATGGGCACTATACCCCCATCACTGGCAGTGTATAGTGCCTTCATCTTCATCATGGGCACCATAGCTCATTACTGGCAGTGTATAGTGCCTTCATCTTCATCATGGCAGCAGTGTATAGTGCCTTCGTATTCATTATGGGCACTATACCCCATCACTGGCAGTGTATAGTGCCTTCATCTTCATCATGGGCTTTGTACCTCATCACTGGCAGTGTATAGTGCCTTCGTCTTCATCATGGGCAGCATATCCCAGCTGTCAGCAGACTTTAGGACAACAGTGCCCTTGGAAGAAGACAATAATAGAACATCAGCAAAATCTAATGACTTTCTATCAAACATGTATGTACATACAGATTGTATCAATGGGCAAAAAAGTTGATCTTGTTCGAAGTTGGGATACTATGGAGGTATGTCTATGATTTAACAACACATCAGTGCAATACTGGCTTTATCATGTCAATAAAATGTATAATTCTGAACATTTTAATAGAAAATTTTGAACAGTTTGTTAAAGATAAACTGATCCATATAAAAGTATATATGTAGTCCATTAGGACAAAAGGCAGATATCTTATAAAGGCTACACAAAAATTTAGGATAAAAATTACTCAAATCTTCAGAAAGATAAACCCATAGAAATAAAAGCATATTATTTCGCTTCATTTTGTGATAAAAAGGTAAATGTTGCCAACATTTTAAAAGAAATTATTTAAAGTAAAACAAAAAGATAACTAGGGTAAACTCCTTAAAATATAGGATAACATTTTTTTATATGTAAACTGCCTTCATTTAAAAAGTAGGATAATGTGACTGGGTGGGACATCATGCTACATGTCTGTGACATGATGCCCCAGTGCTAAAGCATCACTATAAACTGCCACACTACAGACATTGTAGCCATATGACTGAAAAATTGTTAAAGCTATGTTAAAAATCAAAAACACACATACACAAACACAAACACATATTTCTTGATATAATACGATACTTAAAATGCCCATGTTGGAATCTTTCTTTAAAAAATTGTGACTGCAAGGCTGCATTTTAGCTGTTTGGATGGTAATTATAGTGTTGTTCCAATTATCGATTATAATCGATCATTGGTTGGTTAAGCGAACCAATAAAATAATCAATTGTGAAATTCAATAATGGATTGTGTGCAAAGGGAGACTAATTCTTTTTAGTTGCATGCAAAACACAAAAAGGTTAGTAAAATTCCTGTGTAAATGGTAAGCTGTATAGGACTTCCAATCCACTACAGTCAATTTTAATTATTTATTCCCTTCACAACTTACAAATATAAAACCATACCATATTCCAAAAGTGCAAACTAATATTTAAGAACATATAGTCCTGATTGCATGATTTTGCTGTTAAATTGTCAAGTTAATTTTTTTTTTTCAATTTGATGATTTGTTTCAGTTTAGATATAAAATCCTTTGTAGTATTTGTAAATAATGACAAAAAAGAAAACCTTGTCTTTCTTTACTTATAATGATAGACACATCACATATGAATTGAATGGTTGCAACAGTTTTTCAGTTACATAAAACTGATAAGCCATAAAATGTTGCTTTTGTTTAACAAAGTTGTCAAACAAAAATAACACATTAGAAATTTTTTAACTATTTTTATCAGATTAAAGTATACATGTCATTAAAAAGAGATTACTCCTGTACATTTGTTACCATTTTGAAATCTTGAGCAAAGATGTGACTGCATAACAATCAAAAAGTAAAATTTGCTCTTGTAACTGATTATAATCGATTATCAGTCTGCTAAGTTGAACCAGTTATTAATCATGAAAGACTGGCCTATTCCCATCACCAGTAAAATACCATCTAAACTTATGTACCTATCTAGTCCAACTGCAAACAACATGGACCCTAATGTTATTGCATAATGTGCAGGCAGATCATGGTCTGTGTTTGTTCTGCTGATTACATCCAACAAGCTGCATAGATCCAGTTCAGACAACAGATATGGGACAGTGCAGTTTGCAGTTGCATCCCACTTGTATATAAGTATGGATGGTACAGCAAAGCATACAACTGCTAACTTCTTGTCCAAGTTCATACCATGCAGTCAGAAAGTAATTTCTGAATTCAGTGTTTTGGTGAAAAAACATCAGAATTTGTGTGAATTAGAAACTTACTTTAAATAAAGGATATTTTAAGCAAACTTATTCTGTTTGAAAATGTTTTATAGTTCTTTGTTGGCTAATTCAGTGTTGAAATAATTGTTATCATAGAAAGTTGATGACATTACATTCCATGATGTATTGGATTAGTTTTGTTTTTAATCTTTATTTCATATCACAATTGGTCTCTTGAACAACAGAACTGTCAGATTTTTTAGACTGGTATTAGTAATAAATTTGTCTAGAGGATATCTTGAAATTGCAGCTTTATGCTCAGTCTGAATTGATGCAGTCTCATAGCAGTTATTATAGTTTTCTAATTCAATAAATGCAATGCATACATTTCAGTACATTATATTTTCTTCACCCAGTCAGCCAGTACTGATTGTCAGACATGAAATTAAATTCATCTACAGGAACTTGAAAAGGGAAATTAAATCTCAAAGCTGTCCTAACTATATTGACAATGGAAAAGAACATGACTCAAGACTGAATTAAGCATTTTGCAACCATGCTAGGCTATCACAGAGTTATATCAATGAATGGAGTTTGAAACCAGTCTAGTTCATATAGGAAATTGATGCAATATTGTGTAACCATGGGCAGGAAGGATTTATTGTAATTAATATTAGTATGGAAATTGGATACAGTTTCTTGATACATAATCAGTTTCTGGCAAATGATTGATGATTGATTATAATAGATTATATTAGCCACATGATGTCTAGCCAAAATTGAGGCTATTTTTCAAGTGGCCTGAAATCCAAAACATCAGGAATGGTGCAGAAATAATTTTAATTAATACCATCAATTTATATTTTTCTGCCATACTGAATCCAATGAAGCTCTGTTTTGTTTAGGAAAATAGAATGTTAGAAATACCTCGGGATGTGATGAGCATTTGAGTTCATGTGTAGGATTCGTACAAAGAATGCCTTTCAAATACTATCATCCTAAATAAATGTGTAGTAAGTACTGAAGGATGAATGCATGCATTTCCTGTGATTATTTTGTAGGGGTATTAAATTGTATAGCCGTTGGTAAATGAACAAATTCTTTGATACCATGCACGTAAATAGTCATAATAATGTGTTTACTTGCTTATAAGTCAAGTCCAACGACACACTGTACAGACCCTGATCTATCATCACATATTGCATTAGCAGATCAGGGTCTAAGCATAATCAGTATTGTTTGGAAGCAGTTCAAGGTCTACAACGTTTCCTGTTGAAATCAGTGAGTATACGGCAATGGGTCTTGAAGGCATGACAAGTTAAAAGCATGGAAAATACTGTAAAGCTGATGGTGGCTTTTCCTGGAGTGGTCTGAATGAGTACATAATACAAAAAGAAATCCATGATACAATTATACAAAAGGCAAGAAAAGATTTTGTTGAAAGTTTATATGTGTGAAATTGTACAAATCCACTGCTTACTGTTGCAAAATGTGAGACTGATGCCAAGTCTGGATCGATGAATTTATAGTTTTGTCTGTATTTGCATATTAGTTATGCATTAACATATTTCATCTCAGAACTAGAAATAACAATGCATTTGATTGGCCAAAATTCTTCTTCTAAACCTCCATATGTACTTGATGACATAGCATCTTTTAAAATCCTTCTTCATTAACTTTTAATTCAAGAGATAGAAACAGTCAACCAATAGTGGACTGGAAGTAATCATGATTGTCCCATTTTGAATCTGCAGAGAGAATTTTGAATTACCAGTTCGATGAAAATGCAGTTTATAAAGCTGCTTCTCATTGAAGATTGTCTACATCAAGCAGGTACATTTTAATTTCATCCCTTCAGTAAGTTATTGGCTTCATCAGGATTATGATGTCATATTGTGTGTGACATGAAAATGCTGCTAGGCAAGTAAAAAGCTAAATCGGTAATAGAGCATTCTTCCTGGCTAGTACACATTTTAGACTGGTTTACTTTTAAGTTGTGAAGTGATATATTTTTTGTTGTCATTACTACCAAGCTAACTATACAGTATACTCCAAAATGTTATGGCTAATTTAGAACAGTTTAGTTTTTTTTCTATGAAGTCAGATGAGGATAAGCAATTAATTGTTTGACTCTACTTCCTGTTTAGACTTGTTCAAGCAACCCACTACAGCTTTTGGCATCACAACACAATGGAAAGCCAAACTAAGGCCTAGCAAAAAAATGACCTGAAAAGAAAACAAGGCACCCACATTTTGACATTGCTGTTAGCATGAGCTAGGAAAATTTCAGTTTATAGTAGAACATATTGTGCACAAAATTCATTTGTCTGACCAGTCTGATGCAATTTTGTCTCAGAAATCTATTATGTGTACTGATCATTACTCAGTCTAGTCTCCTTCCAATAAATCTGACATCAGGTACCATCTTTACTCACCTGTAAGTAAAGTCCAACTGCAAACTGTACAGATATAGATCTGCCAATCACATATGGTACCAGCAGATCTGGGTCTGTGCAGTTTGTTTGATGGAATAAGTAAAACAATAAAACAAACAGCATAAACCTGGACCTGCCTGATTATAGGGTCTATGTTTGTTTGTAGTTGGACTTTGATTTGCAGGCTTAATTTGATACACTGTAGAAAAATCATTAATATATCTGGAGTGGAGCATAACATCTTCACAAGCCATGGTTCACAAGCCACTGCATCCAATCAAAATAAAGCTGTTCAGATTTGAACATTGTTCCTACAAGATAGAGAAAGGGAAGTACACAACTGGAATGGACTGGTAAATAAGTAATTTTTAAATGTCTTTCCATGTTTGTACAAATACATCCATCCACTCAAACACAAATGGCTATTTCTGGTACATAGACATACTTAAGATGTTAAACTCCTCATGAAGACAATTGCCTCTACCATTTTTGGCTGATGTACAACGAACTGTGGTTGCATATTATTAGTTAGTTGGCATTAAATAATAAGAGAGCACACTACGAAATCCAACAGATGTTGCTAGCAGAAAGCACTCAAACATCTGATTGATCTGCCAAGATGTAGATAGGATTAACATATCAGAACCTTAGCAAAGATGGGAGTATTAAAAGGTCCATTAAAAAGTGATGCATTTTTTTATATGTTCTGGAACAGGAGCATCAAACTTGTTTTGGCTGCATACCAAAGCAGATAAAATGCTTACGGTCACATGAGCAATAATAATTCCTTATCGCTAATTATGTACATTAATTAAAATGCATAATTTAAAAAGGACTGCCTTCATGTGACAGATCGAACCATATGAAGCCTATGGGCTGCTGGTTGGACACACCTAATATAGAGGCTTATTTTCATGAATACAACATTTTGTGATTTTGCCTCAGACTGGGGTTTTCAATTTAGGTGAGTTATAGTTTAGTGATTTCAGATATATTGACGTTTTCATTTAAATGGTGCAGCTAGTACTACTTTGTACCCTTACACAAATTGTCTCCATGTTTATTTTAATAAATTAAGAATTTTGGTGGTATATATCTTCAGGCTCTCATTTTGAGACAAGTAAAGTGCTAACCTTACTTACCAATGAAATAGCCTGCTTTTAACACTGTTCTGTGCCAACATCATAGACCCTGATCTGCCTTGGCATAATGCACCGGTAGATCAGGGTCCATGTTATTTGTTCTGCTGATTACTCAATGCAAGCTGCATAGGACCAGATATGCCACAGCACATTATGCAATGGCAGATCTGGGTCTGTGCAGTTTGTAAATTTTTAAATACGTATATATGATACATTGACCTTTTAGGGTTCAAATGGATGGGAAAACAATAAATAATTTCCATTTCTGAGAGGATGGTTATTTTGTTGGCCCTAAAAGAATTTTTAGTACACATCCAGTTTCAAATGATGTAGGCCCAGATCTGTTTTATTTTGATACAGGAGATAAGTATCATTTAGATAAAATAGTTGGTAGACTTAGCATTATCTAATATCATCATTATACATGTATTTGCAAATACTCACATACTCACAACCACACTGACATTAAATTAAAACATGCCCCAAGTGTCTGTCTTTACAATCCATTGGATACATATAGGTAAAATTAAATGCATTCTTTGCTACTCTCAGTAGTTCAGTAGGGGGTCTGAAGGTAATGTTAAGTGTCATTAATGGTCATTTTTGCTGTCACTAAAAACTGGATGATACTGTTGTTCAAACTTCCCTGCTGGATTAGAGGTGACCTGGATATCTTATGGTCAGACTGCATCCGATGCAGTTCTCATAATGCTAATATTATGGTGGTCATTAGCAACTTAGTTCTGATAAGGATTTGCATAGAGAATCCTCAACTTAGTTCTGATCAGGATTTGCATAGAGAATCCTCAACTTAGTTCAGGTCAGGATTTGCATTGAGAATCCTCATCTTAGTTCTGATCAGGATTTGAATAGAGAATCCTCAACTCAATTCTGATCAGAATTTGCGTTGAGAATCCTCATCTTGGTTCTGATCAGGATTTGAATAGAGAATCCTCAACTCAGTTCTGATCAGGATTTGCATAGAGAATTCTCAACTTAGTTCTGATCAGGATTTGAATAGAGAATCCTCAGCTCAGTTCTGGTCAGGATTTGCATTGAGAATACTCACCTTAGTTCTGATCAAGATTTGAATAGAGAATCCTCAACTCAGTTCTGATCAGAATTTGCACAGAGAATCCTCACATTAGTTTTGATCAGGATTTGCATAGAGAATTCTCTGTAGAAAAATGATTGTACATTTGGGGTTGACTATTTCATTGGGGAGGGGAAGAGAAGCTGGACATAAAGCTTGATGTGGGCTTTACTGGTAATACAGCAGCACTAAATGCCTCCTTCATGTTTGAGCTGTTAATGCTTTATCAAAACAAATCAACCATGCAAACATGAGTGTGCTTATTAATGTATTTTAGTCACTGTTTCTTGGCTAAAATTATTCAGAAAAGGATGGATCAAGCAGCAGTTAGCATTTTAACAAGATTAAGATTGACAAATATTAATAAAGAGAAGCATGTCAGAAATGATTTACACAGGTATTGCTTTTATTATGATGAACATTGTACTCACCAGAATGACTTGCGTTGATATGTTGTTTTTGCAGTATATACAAAGAATTAAATGTTTTCCTTTCCTGATGCCCTTCACAAAGTTAAACTCTGCCAACTGGGAGTTAGAAATTTATTTTTGCTTTGCTGTGCTTGTTTTACTGATAGCTGATTGCTTCCAGAATCACATTAGAAAATGAATCACACTTTTACACTATTCATACAACTGAAATAATGATACTTTGTGTTTTATATATGGAATCAAATCCAACTTCAAAAAAACATTGCTGCTATGTTCACAAATATGACAGTATTCTTAAATACAGATTGGTTAAAGTTAAACATTCTCATTAGCGGCAGTGATGTCTAATAAATTTTGTTCTTCAACATGCAGCTAGAATCTATTTGATTTTCCTAGAACTTAAAATGAATTGGGTTGTTCCACTTTGTGAACTTTGCCTATGCAAATTAGCACAGTGGGTTCCCCCCACAGCTGTCTTCAAATAACACATCATCCCTAGTTATTGTCAGCTGATTAAGTAATACACGAAATGGTGGTTGTTTATACCTGACCTACTTACCATGTTTTTTTCTAATATTTTTTCCCTCAATGATTTCTGAAAATAGTGTTCATCAGCACGTGTTTTTAGGTGGGTTTGGAAGTAAAAAAAACTGTGATTTTAATGTGAAGCATGATGATATGGCTGGTATGCTGTAATTGAATAATTGCTGTTACGTCAGTTTCTCACACTGCCCGGTTTGTGTGGCTGTGTGTCAGCACATAATAGAACAAAATATGTGAAACCTTGTCTCAAATTAAGAAAGATACAGGTAACAACAACCAACTTTTATTATCATCTGGGGGCCTAATCAAATAATGTTATACCATTCAACTTTGCTGGAAATGCACATTAATTAAGTGCTGTGTATTTTCCAGGTAGTAAAAGCAGATTGTTGTCAGTTAATGATTATTTTTAAACAGTGGAATGGAAATGAAATGCTGTTGTTGGCGGGAATTCCTGTTTTGTAGATGATTTGTTTGAAAGGAGAATAATATTAAAGCAGCAGTAAATTGGAAACCAAAAATGACACATTTTCTGGTACACTTAATAATTAGGTAATCATAGTTTTCATTTTTGTCCCAATTTGCTATATTTCCTTTCAATGTTTTTATATTAAATTTCACAAATATATGGCTGCCAATTAACTTTTTGGAAACATTTCCAGCAAGAACCATAACATTTCAGGATCTCTGATGCATATTGATGTCCTAGACATTGGTATTGTCATATAGAATGACCAATAACTGATTAGGAGAGTAGTTAAATCTTGGAATAGATAGTGTACCGCCATTATCAAAGTGTCCAAAGAGTAGTCCATTAGCCAAGTACTTCTACATTTTAAGACCATTTCAGTTCCTTTTATTGTTACAAGTTTTTGCTCCACTGAGAATAAATCATCCCGATATTGATATTGATTTATATCCCACATTATTTTCTGATTCGTATGTATTATCAGTTTCAAGGTTTTATTACCTCAGACGAGAATGTTAATTTCTCATAAATCGCACTGTAAGGAAAGTGAAAACTCTGGAACCTATGTGTTCTATGTGAATGTTTCCTTTAAGAGGCTCGTCAAACCTAACCATGGCTAATATAAATTGTATGAATATCTACTTTTTATACTATGCCAAAGAAAGTTGCTGGGTATTATGATTTACTGCTCTCAGTCCAAGTAGGGCTGTATTGATGGGTGGTCTGACTTAGATTTCAACAAAATAATTCAGTTTTTGTCTTTCTCTGAATCAGAGAAGTATGCCTTTTAGTTTCAGGGGAAGTAGCATAAGTCACTTACTAAAAATAGATTTTTCCATTGCATTTCACTGTGTCTTTTATTCACCTTAAAGATCAGTTCTATCATGGGTCAATAGATTAAAGGTCAGAGTCACTGTTCTAAAAAATAAATTTTACTTTTGCATTGTATATTTACACAGTGTCTTAAACTCTGATGTACAGATTTTGTTTTTAAAAAGATTATGTTCCCACTAGCTGAAGAAGTAAACTAATTTATGTTGATGTTAGTAACTAGAAGGTCAAGATCTATGTCTAAACATTTAGAATAAAATATTGTATTTAATTTCAGTACATAATGAAGCATGAAGAGTCTGTATTAGACAGTTGTATATGAAAATTCTGTACTAGACATTATTATATGAAATATCTGTACTAAACGGTATTATATGAAATATCTGTACTAGACAGTATTATATGAAATATCTGTTCTAAACATTATTATATGAAATATCTGTACTAGACAGTATTATATGAAATATCTGTACTAGACAGTATTATATGAAATATCTATACTAGACAGTAGTATATGAAGATTCTATACTAGACATTATTATATGAAATATCTGTACTAAACGGTATTATATGAAATATCTGTACTAGACAGTATTATATGAAATATCTGTACTAAACAGTATTATATGAAATATCTGTACTAGACAGTATTATATGAAATATCTGTACTAAACAGTATTATATGAAATATCTGTACTAGACAGTATTATATGAAGTGTCTATACTAGACATCATTATATGAAATATCTGTACTAAACAGTATTATATGAAATATCTGTACTAGACAGTATTATATGAAATATCTGTACTAAACAGTATTATATGAAATATCTGTACTAGACAGTATTATATGAAGTGTCTATACTAGACATCATTATATGAAATATCTGTACTAAACAGTATTATATGAAATATCTGTACTAGACAGTATTATATGAAGTGTCTATACTAGACAGTATTATATGAAGTGTCTATACTAGACATCATTATATGAAATATCTGTACTAAACAGTATTATATGAAATATCTGTACTAGACAGTATTATATGAAGTGTCTATACTAGACAGTATTATATGAAGTGTCTATGCTAGACATCATTATATGAAATATCTGTACTAAACAGTATTATATGAAATATCTGTACTAGACAGTATTATATGAAGTGTCTATACTAGACAGTATTATATGAAGTGTCTATACTAGACATCATTATATGAAATATCTGTACTAGACAGTATTATATGAAATATCTGTACTAGACAGTATTATATGAAATATCTATACTAGACAGTATTATATGAAATATCTGTACTAGACAGTAGTATATGAAGATTCTATACTAGACATTATTATATGAAATATCAGTACTAGACAGTATTATATGAAGTGTCTATACTAGATATTATTGTATGAAATATCTGTACTAGACAGTAGTATATGAAGATTCTATACTAGACATTATTATATGAAATATCAGTACTAGACATTATTATATGAAATATCTGTACTAAGACAGTACTATATGAAATATCTGTACTAGACAGTACTATATGAAGTGTCTATACTAGACATTATTATATGAAATATCTGTACTAAGACAGTATTATATGAAATATCTGTACTAGACAGTATTATATGAAGTGTCTATACTAGACATTATTATATGAAATATCTGTACTAAGACAGTATTATATGAAATATCTGTACTAGACAGTATTATATGAAGTGTCTATACTAGACATTATTATATGAAATATCTGTACTAAGACAGTATTATATGAAATATCTGTACTAGACAGTATTATATGAAGTGTCTATACTAGACATCATTATATGAAGTGTCTGTACTAAGACATTATTATATGAAATATCTGTACTAAGACAGTACTATATGAAATATCTGTACTAGACAGTATTATATGAAGTGTCTATACTAGACATTATTATATGAAATATCTGTACTAAGACAGTATTATATGAAATATCTGTACTAGACAGTAGTATATGAAGTGTCTATACTAGACATTATTATATGAAATATCTGTACTAAGACAGTATTATATGAAATATCTGTACTAGACAGTATTATATGAAGTGTCTATACTAGACATCATTATATGAAGTGTCTGTACTAAGACAGTATTATATGAAATATCTGTACTAGACAGTAGTATATGAAGATTCTATACTGAAGTGTTCATACTAGACACTATTATATGAAGTGTCTATACTAGACAGTATTATACAATGTGTCTATACTAGACAGTATTATATGAAATATCTGTAATTGACAGTAGTATATAAAGATTCTATGCTAGACATTATTATATGAAATATCTGTACTAGACAGTATTATATGAAGTGTTTATACTAGACACTATTATATGAAGTGTCCATACTATACAGTATTATATGTGTCTGTACTAAACAGTATTATATGAAATATCTGTACTAGACAGTAGTATATGAATATTCTATACTAGACATTATTATATGAAATATCAGTACTAGACAGTATTATATGAAGTGTCTATTCTAGATATTATTGTATGAAATATCTGTACTAGACAGTAGTATATGAAGATTCTATACTAGACATTATTATATGAAATATCTGTACTATACAGTATTATATGAAGTGTCTATACTAGACAGTATTATATGAAGTGTCTATACTAGACAGTATTATATGAATTGTCTATACTATGCATTATTATATGAAACGTCTATACTAGACAGTATTATATGAATTGTCTATACTATGCATTATTATATGAAACGTCTATACTAGATAGTATTATATGAAATATCTGTACTAGACACTATTATATGAAGTGTTTATACTAGACATTGTATGTAATGTCTGTACTAGACAGTATTATATGAAATATCTATATATACAGTATTATATGAAGTATCTGTACTATACATTATTATACGAAGCATCTATTCTAGACATTATTATATGTAATGTCTATACTAGAAAGTATTATATGAGGTATATATACTAGATAGTATTATATATAGTATCTGTACTAGACACTGTTATATGAAGAATTTATACCAGACAATATTAAATGTAATGTCTATACTAGACAGCAGTATATGAAGTATCTATACTAGAAAGTATTATATGTAGTATCTGTACTGGACAGTATTATATGTAGTATCTGTACTGGACAGTATTATATGTAGTATCTGTACTAGACAGTATTATATGAAGCATTTATACTCATCATCATTGGTGGCTCAGTCTCAAGATACCATGCGAATAGGGTCCTTGGAGTGTCGTCTGTCTCTGGGATGTTGGCATCATCAGCTGTGGCAGTGCAGGCCTATGCGTAAGTGACAGTCTCTGTTGCAGTTGGTGCAGATGTACTGGGAAGTCTGAGTTACTGGGATTGCTGCCGCACTCTTCTTTCTCTCATGTTTTTCTGCCACCAAGTTGCCTCTCCTCACACATAGTGACTGCTATGCCCTTGCTTAACGTCAGCCTCCAGGTGCCTCGGTCCTCGGCCAGCACTTTTCAGCCACTGGGTAAAATGTTGCATGCCTTCGTGTCTCTCTTGCAATTATCCTTGAAATGGAGTGAGGGGCAGCTGACTCTTCTGGTAACAGTGGCCAGCTGTCCATATAGGATGTCCTTTAGCAGCCTCCCATCCTCCATGCGATGGACGTGTCCCAGCCATTGAAGGCGTGTTTGCTCAGCAGGGGGTACTTGCATGCTGCAGGATCTAGCTGTGTGGGATGATGAACATCATGTAGAGTGATTGACCTTGCTCTCTGCTCTTCTCTTGGAGTTGTTGTAGGGAGAAGATCATGTCTGTCATTGACCTGCCTGCTTTGAAGCCGTACTGGGATTCCAGGTACACACGGTCTGCCAGCAGCTGCAGCCTGATGAGTATGATGCAGGCATACACTTTGCCAATGATGCTCAGGAGCGAGATCCCTCTGTACTTATTACAGTCACTGTGGTCGCCCTTGTTTTTGTAAAGGGTCACAATCATGGAGTCGTGCATGTCTTGTGGGACTGCTCCTTCCTCCCACCAGAGGCAAAGTAGCTCATGCAGTGGCTGAAACAATGTTGATTTCCCATGTTTGATAGCTTCGGGTGGGATTCTGTCACTGCCTGATGCTTTGTCATTTGGGAGGGACTCGATTGCTTTGCTGAGCTCCTCTAAGGTGGGCACTTTGTTGAGCTCCTCCATGTTGGGCAGTTTCTTTATGCTGCTAAGGGCCACATCGTTGACTGACGTTTCTCAGGAGTATAGCTCTGAGTAGTGCTCCACCAATCTGGCCATCTGTTGCTCATGGTCAATGATCTTCTCTCCTGTCAGAGATTTCACTGGGGCAACCCCTTTCAGTGTTGGGCCTAGAGCCTTCTTGATACCACTGTACATACTTTGGATGTTTCCGGACTTGGTACTGCACTGGATTCCTTCACACAGTTGTTGCCAGTACCCGTTTGTGCACTGTCTAGCGATGCGTTTTGTGTTGCTTTGGGCACTTCTGAGAGTAGCAAGCGTCTGTTCATTAGGGCATTTTTTTAAAGCTATGAAGGCTTGTTGTTTGTCTTCGATTATTGGTTCCATCCTTGATAGATGTGCATTGAACCAGTCCTGGCTGGGCTGTTCCTTCTTGCACCCTTCATGGCATTCCACTTGGCTGTGGCATCATGCTCTGGCAGGTACTGGAGAGCCTGGTCCAGGGTGGATGCATACTCCTCCACCTTGGAGGGGACTGACATCTGCGCAGTGTTTATAAGAGGGCATGCCTTTGGTTTTGAGTGGTGTAGTATGTCTGGTAGCTGCACCCTGCTGCTCATGAGGGTGTGGTCGGAGTTGCAGTCGGCACTGTGATAGGTTCTAGTGGAGAGGACACTGTTAAAGGTAGAGCACTTGGTGATGACCAAGTCGAGCTCAGTATGAACACCATGGCAAACAATTTGGCCTCTGTATGAACACAATGGCCAATGTAGACATTATGAACATCATGGCAACAGCAATATGAACATCATGGCAGATGTAGATATCAATGTGAACACCATACCAGCATGACAATATGAACATCATGACAAATATAGGCATTAATATGAACATCATGGCAAACACAATATGAACATCATGGTAAACATGTACATCAATGTGAATATCATGGCAAACACACAATATGAACATCATGGTAAACATATGAATCAATGTCAACTTTATAACAAACATAGACACTGGTATACTGAGTACAGAAAACATCTGATAGTTTTTAGAAGCTACATCATACCAAAATATGAAAACAAAAGTATTTTCTTTCTTTCCTGAGCTAACATGTTAACAGGATACATGTAAGTGCAATACAAAATTCTTGTATTATGGCCTTTGACCATGAACCATGCAGACACCATGGATTGAAAATCGTTAGACCTGTCTCAAACACTATCAAGATATACCAGAATCCCAAGACTGATAAGATCTACAGTGTACTATTTTTCTAAAGGCAAAAGCTTGATTAAGTGATTATCATTCACAGCATTCATCTGATGTAAACACAGCATTATAAACATGGTTGTAATTGTCATCCTGAAGAGCCAGCAAAGAAACCTGAGTCTATCTTTGATCATAAAATCAATCTCAGCTTGCCTACTATAAACTTGTTATTCTTTATTGGTTTTTTAATTAAAGATAAGTCTGTGAATCAGCAGGTATCCTTTAATCAGTAGACATTTTAGAATGCATTATTGGAATAAAGGTCCTCCATAATTCAATAGCTGGCACCTTTAATTAATTAAAGGCATAATGGATTGGAATCTTATATAGCATATTTACCACAGTCCTAGTTAATTTACCAAACTAGAATCCTGACCATTATTATAAATACTTTTCCATTTTTGGATAAAAAAATGAAAGAGAATGTCAATAAACTTATTTCTTGTGTGATGTTCATCTTACAGTTATGAAACTTAAGAATTGGGTGCCTCTTTGTTAGTACTGTAACACACTTACAACAAAATAGGGTCACTATGACCATCATTTTAGGCTGTATTTGTGTTAGCTCATCACCACATTGATGTATATTATTTTCCGAACAGGTTGACTGTGTTGTGCATGTGAAGGATTAGGTTTTAGCAGAGTGAGGCTTCAGCAGGAGCGAATGCATGGCGCATGAACTTTATAACCTTGTAACAGTCATCGCATTATCTCTTCAAGGTTACTCAAAACATGCAACATCTACACAGTAACCAGTAATATCTGGATTCTAGTGGCAGACAATGATAAGTGTCTAAAGCAGGTTTTAAGAATAATGATTTGAAGGGGAAAAAATTCTCTTTAGTTAATATCAACATTTGATAGTACATCTACTGTGATATCATAGGAAAGGGTTTCCTTTTTGTCTTTAATGTCTAGTCAGAGGTCAACATTTCATAGATCAAGATGACCTCAATCTGAAAATTCATTTGCTCCATGATAACTAATGTTTACAATGGCTGCTGGAGACAACTAAAAGCTTTGTTGAGGTAGTCTGGGTTATTAGTCATTATGTGATTACATTCTGGTCTGGTCTTATGTATGCTAATGGTATGTTTTTAACGCATTGACGATTTTGCTGTTCAAAACAATGAATACAAATTGCAGTTATATCTTACATTAGCAATTGCAAATAATATGGGTTATCTAGATTATTAGCTGTCTATTTTAGGAGATTTGTTGATATGGACTTTGGTATGGATTGGTTTTAGTTTTCGTCTGCACAGCAAGACAAGGTCATTCAGTGCTGAGGCGATCAGAAAAAAAGCCAAGTTCAAGGACATGATTCAGTGATAGGATTAAAATCCTTGCGCTATCGGCTGCAAGTCCAACATATAAACTTATGTGCAATATTTTGACTTTGAAGTACATGTAGTTCTATTTCAGATCAGTTTGTGAAAGGAAACATTGTTATTATATGCATAGTTACAGATCTTTTTAATATGTTACCTCTGATTGCTTGCAAGTCAGGGAATTTTTTTCTTCATTTAACATATACTTAAAATAAATTGACTGTCCTGCTATGTAACAGAATGGAAGGGTTTCAGTCATATTAGTTGTTCAAGGAACAATATCATAAGACTTTTGTCTGCATTAAAAACAAAATTCGAAATAAATAAACCAAATTTGTACAGTAGTTGCTGTTAGCTAATTTGGTTGAGTGTGACTCGTAATTCAAGGGTCTGGGGTTCTGTGTATGTTTAGTCCTTCCCATGAGGGCTCACTCAGTGTGTTCATGGGATAGGGTGTTTTGTTCCCATTTCCTAGGCATAATGTTACCAATATTATGTCAGAAGTGCCAGTTAAACCCACAGAAACAAAAAAGTCTCAACCTTTTAAGTTTTGAATTTTGCCATAAGATGATTTCAGCAGGGTTTTGAAAACAAATACTATTAAAAATGAAATAAATATTTTAAATGAAATAAAATTAGTTTTACAGTTGTCCAGAAATTCTACCATAGCCTCATTTATAAAGACAGACTGAATTTTCATCACCTTGTAGTTGATACTGCGTTAATTGTGATAGCAGTCTGCCTGTCTCTGTTCACTTAGTCATTAAGAAATACATGCCATATATACTTTCTTACAAGTCAAGTCCAACTGCTAGCAGCATGAATCCAGATCTTCCATTGAATAATGCAATGTCAGATCAGGGTCTGTGTTGTTTGCAGTTGGACTTCCACACAGATATAAATGGTACGTTCTTGTTATGCTTATGTCCAGTCCATCCAGTCATGATCACTGACATTTCACCTCTGTCTACCTAAGTTCAATTCTTGGCTTAACCAGTGTGGGTATGTGATAAGCTTGTCAACAGCTCCCCATGGGTTATTGGTTCTTCCCAGTTTTTTCCCAGGTTCTTCCTCCTCCTAATTTACTGGCCACTATATATATCCTATCAAGTGCTAAAAAATGGCATTAAACCCACAAACCATGAACCATCCATGTGGCCATGCATCTTTGCGTTCATCATTCATTTTGGTTTAGTAGATGGCAATGGTTACAAGGTCATGTAGATGACAATGAAAGTTTCAGATCCAGGGTATAGCATTTTGTGGGTTCAATGGAGGGAGGCTCTTTGTCAAATTTTAGGGAATTGCATTGGTTCAGAGGTCATTATCCGGGCTTGCAAGTGAAGGATGTGGATTTGAATCCAAAGGTCTGCTACAGTGCTGTGTACTTGGGCAAGGCACTTTATTCTGATTGCCTTGGCACTTAATAACCTGCTTGTGTTACTGTGCTTTAATACACCAAACCAAACCAAACATTGTCAAAGATCATATTTTTATAGGTAAATATGGATCCTTCTTCAAAACCTGAACTTCATCTACACCAAATAAATATTGAAATGTTTCTGAGTATGAGTAGACAGCATTAACTAGTTCAGATTTTAAATGCTGCCTAAGTAGGGTGGGAGGGGTTAAAGGTCACACTTTCATAATGAGATAACATGAAATCTTCGCTCTAGCTAAACTCCATCAGCACTGATTGAGGCTGATGACCGTTATGATATGTGATGTTTTGTGAGGATCATGATCACATTGGATGACAACAATTATGATGGATCCTAGATGAAGCCCTTGGGAAGGCGGATATTTTGGGATGATGATGGGAAATCTGAACTTTGTTGATACCAAGGAAGGATGATCATGCCTCAAACTAATTTTGGCAACAAAACCTGAGATTAAAAATATAAATTTAGAAACAGTGATCTAATTGCTTGAAATTAAGTCCAAACTTAAAATAGAGTAATCAAATGCCTGAAGTTGAGACTCATATTAAGATTTTGTGATGGTTAATTTGAAGATATACCAGGGTGAATACATGACAGCAAAATAGTGAATGCAGCACTGTGTAAGGGAGAAGGAGGCTTATTTAACTAAACTTCTGACCCTCAGACAGCTTGAGAAAAATATTCTAGCTTTGCTTCATGGAATAAAATCAATATATCTATTGAAAAATAGATTATTTTGAGATACTTAAAGAAAAATTTAGTCCCCCCCCATGTAATGGTTGGTTCTTTATATAATCAGTGTGCTAAAATTGGACAATTTTGCGTTTCAAATATTATTTTTTTTAAATGAGAATTTATTGCATTTTCTACTATACATGTTTTTACTAAATAACCAAACAGATCAGAAAATCTCAATTAACTTGGTTTGGTGCATGTGATACATTCCATATATGCTCACTTTTAAGACAGGTCCAACTGCTAATTGCACAGACCCAGATCTGCCAAAGCATAATGCACCAACAGATCTGAGTCTGCATTTTGTTAGGAATAATCAGTAAAACAAACAACATAGACCCTGGTCTGCAGGCACATTATGCTATGGCAGATCAGGGTCTTTGTTGTTAGTAGTTTGACTTGACTTGTAAGGGAGTATACAGTAATTTGTATTTTAATCATTGATAAATTATAAAATAAACAACACCAACATGTAGAATGTATTTTAATCATTAGTGTGCATGATACGTAAGCCACATTGAATAGCAGCCTGAAGAGCTACAGAGATCATTGGGACTTGGACAAGACTTTTTCCAGCCATGGCAATATTAATTTCCTCTTGACAGTCCCAGTCCACAATGTATTGGACTGATAATATATCCATAAGACAAGATAATCACTAACATGCATCAGAATGCCACATTGCATGTATCGATCCGTGTTTTATGGGCACACAGAGAAAATTAATGGAAACAGCATTATTACCCTTTATTGAAGGATCAGCCATGCAAAACATGCAATGTTATGTAATATTGGAGTCACTGTGCTTCTCAATCAAAATTTGCATTATTTTTGTGCCAGACACAAGGACTGAACGAAATGTTTTATTATGGAGTTGCATTCACTATAATCCAACTTTAAAGCAAAATTTTGCACATTATTCATTTTCATAATCAAAGAATTTAAACATTTGAATTTGCCTATTATAGGAATACAGTCTTGGCTTTGTACATGTTGTCAGAAGTCCTCTTGTAGTCAGAAGTCCTCTTGATTAAAAAGTTTGAATTCTGGTATAAAATTTAGAGACATTAACTACCAAACCTTGGTCAAAACCTATTGCTATTGCATAGCTGATACTTTTCTGAGCAGAAAATACCCTGACCCTATGATTAGGGTGAACCAGGAGATTGTAGAACATGCGAGCACCCATGGTCAAACCCTTAGATATGTTTCCCCATATGCATTGTCTTTTATTCTTTTTCTGGTTGCAGCCATTACAAGCTGCTTAAATTATATGTGATAGAGAAGTTGCCATTGCTTCATGTTTTATGTTGCACTCTGAGTTTTCTACATTGTTCTTATTGTGATGGAATTACCCCCGATCAAGGATTTTTTTCTGCTTGAATTGAGCCCTCTTTTTTCTACTAAGACAGAGGGAAAGTTGTGCCCACCCCTCGGGGAGGAGCAGCACCCTCTTGGTCCCAGGGGTACATTGTTGGCAAAGGGATTAAGCCACTCGATAAGGGAGGAGCTCAAGATCTATCAGATCTGGGAAAAGCTCTCACTACAGATCTGAGTTCAGGGCATGGTCACTGGAGCCCATTGGATCCAGTGACTGGGTACTGGGCACCAGTCATAGACTGGTTGCCAAATGTGAGTCACATGTCACTGGAGCTCTTCAGGATGGGACTAGGTCAAATCCCTCTTCTTTGCAGACCACAGTTTCATCATATTTGGGATTCAGGATCAGCATACAGATGCCAGGCTTAAGGAGGATTTTCAAATCAAGGCATACCTCTCCTTTTTCCTCCAATCCCTTTAAATTCCTACAGGATGTTAGACCTTCCACAACACAGAAGCAACTGGCACATTCCTTGCGTGAAGCCATGGCCTTCAGGACCTTGGCCACATGGCAGAGAGGTTGATGCTGCAGGACATTGACCTACATCTTTCCCTTACAACCTTGGGTCAAAAAAGGGGGATGGGCCTTCTCCCCCCCACCAATAAAAAATGATTCAGGAGGATAGAGAGTCACTCTCCAATTCAGGAGTTTAGGATTTGTGTCCCTCTTACCTCCATGTCTACCTCACAACAGAGGGACATTGAGTTGCAAAGTCCTGCTTCCCAGGAGACTGAGATGGGATGAAGTCCTTTCAGTACTCATTGTTTCACATTAGTTTGATACAGAACAGGCATGCTCTTCCTTCCAGTCACCTGCTTCCTCCCATCCATATGTAATTGGCCACAGAGGGGGACAAGATCTGGTCTTTTGATCAAATACATAATGTGATTTACCTGATCATTTGATCAGTAATCTGCATTCCAAGCCTTCTGACTTTCAACATAAAGAAAGCATAGAGAAACTTTCTGGGTCTAAATCTCGACCAAACCTCTTATTGCTCCATTCTCAGTTATGTTTATGTTGCTGTTTCAAAGGTTTAGTGAAAATGAAAAATGTTATGCTGTCTGGATTGTTTTTGAGAAAATTTCCCTGTACTTTCCCATTGTAAAGTTCAGGTCAATGCAATGAAATCTCCGTTTCCATCCAGCAGTACTTGTGCAATGACAGGGATAAAATGAAAATTGTTTTAGGTTCAAGCATACAAATTATGTTCTTTTCACCCATATCTAGACTTCTTCTGACAAGCTATTATAATTTTAATAAAAGCAGTTATTTCATTTAAACAGTGACTTTTGTTCTTGTATTGGTATTTAATATACATCCACCACTAGTCTGATTTCTAGCATTCCACAACATCATTTATAAGAGGACTATTGCCCCAGAATGAATGCCTCCTGACTTTGGTTTGTTCATTTTCACCCACATTTGGTATGGGATATTTTATGAATGAAACATTGAATTATTGTATTTTCAGAAATCCAGCACAGTTATTTATTCATTGACATGAGTTATTCCCCTTGATATGTGTTTTCCTGATTTTGGTTTAAGCAGCATAACTTTACCAGGGTGTGGTGAATTTCAGCCAGATTTGGTTTGGGTCTTTATATTGATTGAGCTTAACTTCCAGCATTCTGTGATATCATTTACAAGAGTTATGCCCTCAGATTGCCTTTGCAGCAGACTTGGGTATCCATGGCTTAACTTTACAATTGTTTGTTGAATTTCAACCAAATTTGCAATGGGATATTATATTGATCTGACCTTAAAGGAATTGGATTTAGAGCATTCCATGACACCAAAATTACAGAATTTGCCTCACTTGACTGAGAGTCGTCCAAATGGAGTAACTGAATCAGGATGACTAAACCAAGATCCATGTACTTCAGCCTTATCTTGTGTTGGTTTTGATATTTTTTGACATCTTGAATGAGTTAGATTTCCAGTATTTCATAACATAATTTACCTGAGTTCTATTCCTCATTTGCCTGTCCTCCAGTTTTTAGGTTCCACAGCATTTTTTTATCAAGGATTTCTGAAAATCATCCATTTGTCTTGCAGCTTTTACTCACAATGCCTTGAAGTATTTTTGGGTGGGGTGGGGTGGGGGATGCTTTTTGGCACAACACAGGTAGGTATTTAGTGCCAAGGCAACTAGAGTAAAGTGCCTTACCCAAAGACACACCATGGTAGCTGACCCAGGCTCATATTATGGCAGGATTCGAACCAGTACCCTTTCAGTTATCAGTTTGGCATGCTAACCACTGAGCTACACACAGTGTACCTTGAAGAAGTTTAAATTCCAGTATTCATTATTTCAGCTGTTATAGCTCCTGATTGTCAATTCTCATGTGGTTTCCTCAGCATAATGTAAGCAAAGAATGCTGACTTTCAACCCAATTTCTCATACACCTTCATATATTGATGAGACCTTGAAGAGTTCATTTCCAGCTTTCCACACCCTAATTTAGAGGAGTTATGTCCCCTGTTCATCCATTCTTGGGTTCCACAATGCAAATTCCAATGCTTAAGGCCCAGCTGATAACATTGTTTGGAGTTGGACTCTTTGCAAAGCACCCATTACTATGCATAGCTATTACTTCTCCAAGGCGCTGGCAGATTTAGTATTTATGAAGAATTAAGTTTCTTCTTTCTGTATGAAATATTGTGTTATTCCAAAACAAGGACAACTGGATTGTTTACTGAATTTTACAACTCATTTAATATTTTTTGCACACTTTATTATGATTAATATTCATTCCTGAGAACATTTAATTAAATGTTTGTAAATATTAGGAATAAAACATTGCTTTAGCTATAAATTATTTCAGAATCCATCAAGACCTGTGATGTATTTACACATTTCACATGAACAAAGTTAATCATTTGGAGAATGATTAATTGTTTCAAGTTCTAGTCTCTTTGGTTCAGCGGTTAGCATGCAGGATTTGTGACAGAAAGGGTGCAGGTTCAAACTCTACCATGGTATCATCCCAGTTCAGCTACTTCATTGTGCCCTTGGTCAAGGGAATTTACTTTTTATTGCTATGACACTCGTTTAGCTACTTGTTTTTCTGTGCCAATTGAAAAAGAAAGCAATCCAAAGCACTCTGTAGTAGACATGAAGTAATAATTCTTTTCTTTAAACATGTTGCAAACTTCAGGAATCGAACAAACATATATTATAATTTCACCTACAGCTGTATATTAATTAATTTTTCAACATGAACAAAGCAGTGAAAATGTACAAACAAATTACATTGCAGTTTGGTGCAGTTCTGTTGAGGAAGTAGTAGATAGTTCATCTATTGAGTGTTGCAATAGAAACATTTCCCCACATCATGTTGATTTGATGGATTGAACTGATTGGTGCAAATTATAGCTGTCCTAATTTCATACAGTGTTAAAAGTAAATAAATTGGCAATTTGATCCACTTTTAAATGTGATTTGGAAAATAATTCTGGAGTTACATTCATGTTTTTGTTTGCTGTTAAACTTTTTGGTAATGGTTTTATTACTGGTTATCCGATAATCCTCATTTTTAGATTAAGCCTTCTGTGTTGATGAAAAATCTACCAGCCTGTGTGTTGATTTAAAATCTAACAGCCTGATGTGAATCTACCAACCTGTGTATTAATGTAAAATCTACCATCCTGTGTATTGATGTAAAATCTACCAGCCTGATGTAAATCTACCATCCTGTGTATTAATGTAAAATCTACCAGCCTGTGTATTCATGTAAAATCTACCAGCATTATGTAAATCTGCCATCCTATGTATTAATGTAAAATCTACCAGCCTGTGTATTTATGTAAAATCTACCAGCCTTATATAAATCTATCAACCTGTGTATTAATGTAAAATCTACCAGCCTGATGTAAATCAACCAACCTGTGTATTAATGTAAAGTCTACTAGCCTGATGTAAATCTACTAACCTGTGTATTAATGTAAAATCTACCAGCCTGTTTATTGATGTAAAATCCACTAACCTGTGTATTAATGTAAAATCTACCAGCCTGATGTAAATCAACCAACCTGTGTATTAATGTAAAGTCTACTAGCCTGATGTAAATCTACCAACCTGTGTATTAATCTAAAATCTACCAGCCTGTTTATTGATGTAAAATCCACTAACCTGTGTATTAATGTAAAATCTACCAGCCATATGTAAATCTACCAACCTGTGTATTAATGTAAAATCTACCAGCCTTATGTAAATCTATAAACTTGTGTATTAATGTAAAATCTATCAGCCTGTGTATTAATGTAAAATCTACCAGCCTGTGTATTGATTTAAAATCTACCAACCTGTGTATTAATGTAAATCTACCAGCCTCATGTAAATCTACCAACATGTGTATTAATGTAAAATCTACCAGTCTGATATAAATCTACCAACCTGTGTATTGATGTAAAATCTAAGTCTGTGCTTGAATATAAAATCTACCAGCCTGTGTATTGATGTAAAATCTAATAGCCTGTGTATTACCCTAATATAAAATCTACCAGCTTGTGTATTGATGTAAAATCTACCAGCCTGTGTACCCAATGCTTTATCCAACTACAGTATGATCAGACTCAGTCAATAATGTGCTGGCAGATTTGGGTCTGTGCAGTTGTTTTTAGGAGTAATCAGTAGAACAAACAAAATAGACCCTGATCTGCTAGCACACTATAGGATGACAGATCAAGGCCTATGATGTTTACAGCTGGACTGGACTTATATGTGGGTATAATGGTAATACAATTACTGTTAGCTAGAGAACAACAGTAGATATAACTAACAAAGGTGTTATTAAACAGCCATACATTTTCATTTAAAGAAAAATCTCTTTATTGAGCTTAAAGTTGGTGGTAAACTTGTAGTGTTTATATTTCCATCCTTCCAAGACAATTGGCCCTCTGGGCCTACTTTGTGGCCCTTATTATTTACAAAGGGGCCTTGCCCATTATTTTATCATTCACTGTAAATATTAGTTGAATCTTTTTTCACTACAATAGTGAACAATTGTATTTGATTCCTTTCAAATACAATTATATCTCACTTTCATGCTAAATTAGTTTTGGATTTCTTTGTGTTCTTATTGTAGATAATAATGTGTACAAATAGGACATGGTGTTCTTATTAAAGATACGAATATCTACAAATAGGACATGGTGTTCTAAAGATATGAATGTGTACAAATAGGACATGGTGTTCTTATTAAATAAAAGAATGTGTACAAATAGGACATAGTGTTCTTATTAAATAAAAGAATGTCTACAAATAGGACATGGTGTTCTAAAGATAAGAATGTGTACAAATAGGACATGGTGTTCTTATTAAATAAAAGAATGTCTACAAATATGACATGGTGTTCTAAAGATAAGATTGTGTACAAATAGGACATGGTGTTCTTATTAAAGATAAGAATGTCTACAAATAGGACATGGTGTTCTTATTAAAGATAAGAATGTCTACAAATAGGACATGGTGTTCTAAAGATAAGATTGTGTACAAATAGGACACGTTCTTATTAAAGATAAGAATGTGTACAAATATGACATGGTGTTCGTATTAAAGATAAGAATGTGTACATATAGGACATAGTGTTCTTATTAAAGATAGGAATGTGTGCAAATAGGACATGGTGTTCTAAAGATAAGAATGTGTACAAATAGGACATGGTGTTCTTATTAAAGATAAGAATGTCTACAAATAGGACATGGTGTTCTAAAGATAAGAATGTGTACAAATAGGACATGGTGTTCTTATTAAAAATAAGAATGTCTACAAATAGGACATGGTGTTCTTATTAAAGATAAGAATGCATACAAATAGGACACTGTGTTCTTATTAAAGATACAAATGTGTACAAATAGGACATGGTGTTTTTATTAAAGATAAGAATGTGTACAAATAGGACATTGTGTTCGTATTAAATATAAGAATGTCTACAAATAGGACATGATGTTCTAAAGATAAGAATGTGTACAAATAGGACATGGTGTTCTTGTTAAAGATAAGAATGTCTACAAATAGGACATGGTGTTCTAAAGATAAGAATGTCTACAAATAGGACACGGTGTTCTTATTAAATATAAGAATGTTTACAAATAGGACATGGTGTTCTAAAGATAAGAATGTCTACAAATAGGACATGGTGTTCTTATTAAAGACAATGTCTACAAATAGGACATGGTGTTCTAAAGATAAGAATGTCTACAAATAGGACATGGTGTTCTAAAGATAAGAATGTGTACAAATAACTTGATGCCTATTCATGACTCGATCATGAGTGGTGTTTTTATTTAGTAAATTGCTGCATGATTGAAAATTAGGAATCAAATCTTATTTTTCATTTTTGTCATTTTTATGCTAATTGTCCTATGCGAGATTATTACTTATGCATCTTTATGCTTGAATGGGCAAGATATCCCAGCTTCTAGTAGTGGTTTCAAATACTAAGTTGATGTCCCCATTGTCTCATCATCATTCATTTTGGTTCAGTCCTTTCCTAACAGCCATAAAATACTTGGTATTTTTCTACCAGACTATCAGTTCATCACTTAGCTTCTTACCAGACCTAAGTATTTAGTGTGACAAGGTTTGTTATTCCTTAATTTCCTCTGATGGTGTAATAATTAGGCTGAAACATGTCTGGACCAGATTGTGGTCATCATTAATTTCAGTTCATTCATTTCCTACAGCCACTAAATATGTAATACATGTAATTGCATTTCTATCAAACTATCAGTTGTTATTACCGTCATTTGCCTAAGTATTAATTGTGAATAAGTCCCTTTTTTAAATTTCTTTTCCTTTATTTGTTCACTCAGAGGCATGCCAAGACACAAGGTAATTGTATCAGTGACAAGCTTGCTGTTTTATAGAATGCTATATTCAAGCCTTTTGATGACTTAGAGGACCTGCCTAATATTTGGTTAACAGAGCACAAGTTTGCAAGTGATATGTTTTTTTGTCTGCCTTTTATGAAGCTTCATCCATGTCTGCAAGTGTCTTTTAAAATTTTACTGTCCTTGAAGTCACTTGGAGGTAGTCTGGGGAAAACACTGAGATTTTCAATCATATTTCTTGATGAACTTGTATTGAATTATTCCACATCTTGCATATAACACTATATTTACTTTCAAGTTCAGTCCATCTGCACACTGCACAGGCCCAGATCTGCCATAATGTGCCAGCAGATCGGGGTCCCTGCAGGTTGTTACAAGTAATTAGCAGGACAAATAACATAGACCCTGAATTGCCAGTGCATTATGTCACGTCATATAAGGGTCTAAGTTATTTGTAGTTGGACTGAACTTGTCAGTAAGTACAGTATATAGTATAAACTCCAAATATATAATGCAAAAAAATAAAAATTTTGGAGTTGTAAAGTATATGCTTACATGATAACAGATATGAAAAGAATTTTACCTTGAATGTACAGGTTCATTTCTAATAGTCATTATATAGGTTTATTTGACAAACACTTTCCAAATTATTTATTGAAGTAGTTGGTATTGTGCCTTTATTCCATTATTCTGCCTTACAATGCAAATTATACAAATTAACATATTTCATGACAAAATAATTCCAATTAAATCATTTATCATTTAGCTTAATTTAACTATGTAGTACTACACATACTTGTATATAAGTTGGTTCCAGCTAAAAAATAACATAGACCCTGATCTGCCATTGCATAACACACACACACATATATACAATTTATTACTAAATAGAGATAAACAGTTTTATCAATATTTGTATTATGTATAATGCAGACTTATTAAAGATATAGAAAATAAATAAATTATATTTTTTTAAAAATATATAAAAAATATATCTTGATATATTCTTGACAAATGTTAAACAGTTTATCAGAACTCAATTTATATAATAAAAGAGTATGGTTTGCATAATGCTTACTATCAAGTATTTTATAAATAATTAATCATATTATATCGAGCATTAATTTAGAAATGCACTTTCATTTTTAAAGAATTAGTAAACTTATTTTTATGATATTAGATTATACTTTTACCAATTAAGCTTTTCTGCAAAGTAGAATAATATAAAAATATTCTTATCTAATTGTAAACAAGGGACGCAATTCAGAGAAGAAAAAAAAGAAAAAGAAGAAAAAGAAAAACAGAATTAATGAATGTCATACAGTGTTTTTGAGTTTAGACCTTTTGGATATACCATATTAAGACGGTGAATCCAATAGGTTTCCTTTAGCAGACATTCCATTTCAGAATCAGCTTTAACAATAGGCTGGAAGGAGAAATCTTGCAATGTATGGGAAATTTTGTTAAAATGTGCGGCAACATGAGATGAAAATGATTGATCAATATAATTTTTTATATCTGATCTATGTTGGTTCATACATTTAGATATTTGTTTTCTGGTTTGTCCAACGTATTGGATGCCACATTTATTGCATGTTACCAAATAAATAACATTTGATGTTGCACAATTAGTATCACAACACATATTAAAAGTTGCTTTCGTATTATTACTGTTGAAAGAAGTATTTTCATTAATAAATGAACAGTGTGAACATCTAGGTCTATTACATTTAGTTGATGATCTTATTTTATATGATGTTTTTTCTAATTTAGAATTAGTTAGGAAATCTTTAAGATTTTTAGTCCTTTTATAAGCAAGTGTGGGTTTGCTTTCGTGTAGCAGTTTGACACTTGCTTTACATGATAAGTTTAATAAATCCCAATTTTTGTTGATAATCTTACCTGTATTAGGCAAACTTGGATTATATTCAATAACAAAAGGAATGATATCTTCATTTCTACTTTTGATTTTATTTTGTAAAGATTCAAGCTGTGTAAGAGAAGATACTTTTTGGAAAGCAGTATTAATGATGTCAATAGGGTAATTTCTGTTTAAAAAATGCTGACCTAACTCTGTCAAAGATGATTTAAAAATAGCGTCATCCGAAATAATTCTTCTGTATATTTTTGCTTGACTATATAGTATCCCATTTTTACATGATTTATGATGGCATGAAGAATATTCAACATATTGATGAATATTCATATTTTTAACATGAACCATGGAGTAATGTCATTATTTTCATTTTTCATGACATCTGCGTCCAAAAATGAAACTTTAGTTTTAGAGACATTGAATGTAAATTTTATTGTTGGATGTAAGTTGTTTAGGAAACAACATATTTAATGATGTAAGCAGTGATATTGAATTCAGTTTGAATTCAGTCAGATGAAGCATTAAAGCGAAACCAGTCACACGTTCTACGTGTTGGTGTTGTTTATTTTATAATATATATATATATATATATATATATATATATATATATATATATATATATATATATATATATATATATATAATACAGGACTTTAAAAGCTTATCAAATATTGGCTCTCTGATACAACAATAGGACACCTACCTCTCTCCATGATTTTAAATATAAACAAAATGTAATTTATTTATTTATTTGAATTAAAAACTTGATACTGATGAATATAATGAATTCTGTATTATTGTAAAAAAAACTTTAATTCTTTTTGCTTCTAAATTGTTGACATTAATGTTGGATTTTATAGACATGTGATTGGACCTTTCAGTGTCCTTAAATTGGTACTTAAATTAAACTTTAAATATGACCCAGTACCTAAAGATAATTGCAGAATTTGTCTCGACCACCCCACTAATAGTACACTGTAAATATTGCACTGGATACCATAGCCTTAAAAGAAATAGATGGGAAGAATTTATCAGATGAAAATTGGACAAGAAAGCTGTAAGAGAAAATCCTATGCAGTTTGGGAAACACTTGACTAAGTAATTACTGTAGAGTTTTCACCATTTTCTTTCAGATTGCTGAGATAGTGCCATTGCATCCCTTTAGGCTCACTGGTCTTTAATATCCATAACTGTCATCAATGTTATATCTTTCAAGGGAAATCATCTTTTAAATTTCCGAGTCTTCCTGTTGTAGTGCTTTATTGAGGAAGACACCAACAATTAAGCTTAAAGGGAAAGGTACTTTTAAGTATCACAGGAAATGGCCTCTTGGCAGGCATTTCTATTTTTAGGAACCCATGGCTTACAAACTCCACGATACATTGATCCCCCTGTCACCTGGGTACATTCACAGTTAGACTAGTAAGGTCTATGAATGATTCATGATGCTATTAGAGATGCTTGATTGTATCTGATTGGAACTGCTTGGAACATTAACCCCCCCCCCTTCATTTAATGACCTCTTTGTGGTGCTTTAATGAGATCAGGGAAAAGAGATTAACCAATCAGATTTGGACAGTTTCACTTGAATTCATTTTATTATATGCCCACCTTAAGACAGTGCATGTTATGTTGTAATTTCTTTATCCATCTGTCCATTCATCAGATTTGCTTTTCTTACAATTAATAGCTTTTGTTTTAAACCAGTTACTTCGATCAGGAACAAGAAACGTGGTTTCACACTACAGTTTGGTGGTTTTGCACTTACACCTGAAATTGTTTTCATATATAGTCTCACATACAGAAAACAAGTTTTAGCCAATGAAACAAAGGGGACATTACTGTTTAGGTAATGTATGTATTTCACTAACATGAAGCAAACGCATTATTAATTAATTCCATTTCAGCATCAGATGTAACCATAGACTGATTCCAGCAGGCTGTTTGTTTTTCACCCAAAGGCCTACAGAGTCCATCTGTACAACAATTTCTTCTTCAGGAAGGGATATTTTTAGCTGCCTTATATGCTGATACTGCGGCTCACAGACTCGATCTCTGTACATGCTGGTCAAAAATCTCTGACTGCTTTCTCAGATATTCTTTGAAGATTTCTGTTTGACATTCGATTTTCATGATTTTCATTTTGGTTTTTATGTTCTCAGTTGTTGCTTTTTTGCCCATCCTATAGACAACATTGCTGGGCAGAGTTTTTGAGAAGTTCATGAAAATCATCTGCATGACTGATGTGAGTTTTAGGATTCTCACTCATTTTGATGCCATTCTTTCTTAGAGCTTGATCTTTGAGGTCCCTGTTTTGATGGTGTATACATTGACAAGAATTTATGGAAATGAGGCAAGCAGTAAATATTTTGTTCTCATAAGTCTGAATGTAGTTAGAGAAATAGAGTGTTTCGTATTTTCACATTTGTATTTGTAGTGGAGATTCTCAGTCGGGACCTTTATCTGTAATGTTTCTCCACTTTCCGTTTCAATGGCATCTGCTTTGCTTGGCTGGGCATGACCATGGTCGTCTTGCACCATGAACTTGCAGACTGATGATGTGATTGAATGTGAGAGGCCATGAAGCTACTTAACTTTTTTAGACATCAGTAGTTTTTTGTAATCAGTCCAGAAATAATCTGATGTAGAACATAACATTTTTCAGAGAATTGGATTGTTTTGATGATATTCAGACAAAACTGCATTGCATACAAGCAGTTTTCATCTTACAAGATTCCATATTTTTGGGGTCAGATTTAAATTTTCAGCATCTACATCTGTTCATTTACTTGGTGTTAATTGCTTATGTGCTGTCGACAGCCTGAGATTTTTACCCTATTGGCTCAATTTTATTACTTTTTGTCTTTATCTTATGTCTCAGGTTTGAAATGTCAGATTTCAGAATACCTATATTTTCATGGGCATAAGAGCCCTTGGCCTGATCATCTGCATTTTTCCTTTGTTGCTTTTAGTAATAAATGGCATCCTTACTATCATGTGATCATTCTGTTCTTCATTTCTTGGTACAGTATTTCTGTCATATCCACTGGTCTGTTCACTTATGCTTTCATTGCTTTCTTCTTTTTGTTTTTTCTTTGCCATTAAAGTCTGTTTCTTAATTTATTTTTCGTGTTTCTCTCGTCCCTTTTCTTGTTACTTAATTGTGGTGATGTCACATACTATTTCCATTGCCTAGCTCTTTCCTTTTGGAGGAACTGAGCGGACCTTCAGGCTTCTGGCATCTCCTGTAGGCATTTTGCATATCTGCTCTTGTTTTGGCCAATTGAAAATAAGCAAGAATGATTCAGTGCAAACCATATAGCCACCACCCCTGTTTCACTGGTAGGGTACAAATAACATATGTATCAGTAATAGTGTACCAAATTATCATGTGAATAGTGTACCAAATTATCATGTTAATAGTGTACCAAATTATCATGGGAAGTATCAGTAATAGTGTACCAAATTATCATGGGAAGTATCATTATTAGTGTACCAAATTATCATATGAATAGTGTACCAAATTATCATGTGAATAGTGTACCAAATGATCATGTGAAGTATCAGTAATAGTGTACCAAATGATCATGTGAAGTATCATTATTAGTGTACCAAATGATCATGTGAAGTATCAGTAATAGTGTACCAAATGATCATGTGAAGTATCAGTACTAGTGTACCAAATGATCATGTGAAGTATCAGTAATATTATACCAAATTATCATGTGAATAGTGTACTAAATTATCATGTAAATAGTGTACAAAATTTTCATGTAAATAGTGTACAAAATTTTCATGTGAATAGTGTACCAAATTATTATGTGAATAGTGTGCCAAATTATTATGTGAATAGTGTGCCAAATTATCATGTGAATAGTGTACCAAATCTTCATGTGAAGTGTACCAAATTATTATGTGAATAGTGTGCCAAATTATCATGTGAATAGTGTATCAAATTATCATGCGAATAGTGTACCAAATTATCATGTGAATAGTGTACCAAATTATCATGTGAAAGTATCAGTAATAGTGTACCAAATTATCATGTGAATAGTGTGCCTAATTATCATATGAATAGTGTGCCAAATTATCATGTGAATAGTGTACCAAGTTATCATGTGAATAGTGGGGGGAGGGGTTGCTTAGATTTCTGAAACCCTTGATTGACTTTTTTGATACTTGGGATGAGTTATTATTAAGCTAATACAATTAATTTGATGAAACGAGCACTTGCTCCATTGTAGAAAATTTGTGTTCAGGGTTTGGTTAAATTTTTGTTATTTTCTTTATATTTCCTAAACCCCTTTATTGACTTTACTTATATTGGACGAATCTGCATGTTGCTAAGACAACTTAATTCCATGGCATGCTCCCTCTGTCCTTTTGACTATGGGTTCAAGGTCATACATTTTACAATAATGTTTTAATAACACACTGGGCAGACAATACTAAATACCAAAATGATTAAAAGATCCAAATCAGACAAGATCAGAATATTTATGGAAATAATATTCACTCAGAAGTAGTGTCAGCAAAAAATTGGAGTTGACCGAAGGGTCAGTTACAAAAAAAAGCTTTTATGTACTTGACCTTAGTCTTGACGTATCTTGGTAATACACATGTTAAGATGCTATTTGCAATAAATGTTTAATCTTATGACAAAAACTGATGTTGAGAATCATAATCAAAGAAACATGAAAAATGGAGTCAGTCACCAGTTTCTGAATGAATAAGTGACTCTAGATATCGGTTTCTGATTGTCTGAATGTCATTGTTATGGATTATTCACATTAAGTCAAATTCTTACAGAGAGCTGTTGACATTGGCTATGATGATTGACTTGTTTCAGGAGAAATTAATGATGTCAAAGGTTTAATGGCCTGAGCATTGCAACTTTATTAGGTATCTAGGCAACTAAAAACAATTAGATTACAATGCTAGTGATATTGAAGGACAGGTTTTTTTTAAATTCTAGGGTACATCATGGCCAATATCACGGATTACTGGATATCACTGAATTGTGTATATGTTTTCATAAGTTCAGTATGTATTTAGATATGGTGGATTCAGATGGGTTGTAGACCAGTCATGCACTGCAACTAACATTTTCACAGCCAGGCTCTGGGCCTCAGCAAGGAAACAATTTGCCTTGAGCCCAAATCAGTGTCCAAAAAAATTTAACATGCCATCTAATGTCAGGTCATTAAATTGGGGAATTGTTAAAGTATGATTACATAATATCCAAGAAATAAGGACTTATAATAAAGGTTCATAAATCGCAGAGTATCCAAGTGTTAAAAAAATCAGGAAATATAAATAACCAGTAGATGAACAGTTTAACTGTTAGTTGTGTGTTGGGGAAATGAATAATAAAATATTCCAACAGTGTATTGGTTTTGATGATAAGATTGAAGTTATTACACAGCAGAGTTTATGAATTTTCAACAGTAATTGTTTTTCATTATAAGATTGAAGTTATTACACAGTAGAGTTTATGATTTTTTAACAGTAATTGTTTTTCATTATAAGATTGAAGTTATTACACAGCAGAGTTTATGATTTTTCAACAGTAATTGTTTCTGATTATAAGATTGAAGTTATTGGAATATAGAGTGTATGGTTTTTCAACAGTAATTGTTTCTGATTATAAGATTGAAGTTATTGGAATATAGAGTGTATGGTTTTCAACAGTAATTGTTTTTCATTATAAGATTGAAGTTATTGGAATATAGAGTTTATGCTTTTCAACAGTAATTGTTTTTCATTATAAGATTGAAGTCATTACACAGTAGAGTTTATGATTTTTCAACAGTAATTGTTTTTCATTATAAGATTGAAGTTATTACACAGTAGAGTTTATGATTTTTCAACAGTAATTGTTTCTGATTATAAGATTGAAGTTATTGGAATTATAGAGTGTATGGTTTTTCAACAGTAATTGTTTCTGATTATAAGATTGAAGTTATTGGAATATAGAGTGTATGGTTTTCAACAGTAATTGTTTTTCATTATAAGATTGAAGTTATTGGAATATAGAGTTTATGCTTTTCAACAGTAATTGTTTTTCATTATAAGATTGAAGTTATTGGAATATAGAGTTTATGCTTTTCAACAGTAATTGTTTTTCATTATAAGATTGAAGTTATTGGAATATAGAGTTTATGCTTTTCAACAGTAATTGTTTTTCATTATAAGACTGAAGTTATTGGAATATAGAGTTTATGCTTTTCAACAGTAATTGTTTTTCATTATAAGATTGAAGTTATTGGAATATAGAGTGTATGGTTGTTCTCCAGTATACTTTTAGTATACTTATAAAGTATTCACATACAGTGCATTATGATACATTTGGAATGTTCCTGCTTTTTTGAACTATCAGATAATGTGTAACTTGTTTGACACTTACTTGAAGACACACAAGCACTTGAGTATATGGTGGATCTGGGGTTTTGTAAATTTTCTGACCCTTGCCAGACATTGTTTTCTGCCCCACCACTACCACCACTACCATATTTTATGTTAATCAAGTTTTTTTCAATTAAAAACACATGAAAAGATATTTCAATCATAAATAATAATAAAACAGTGATGTATATAATTAGTGTGCAATGGAAGATGTTTAGTTTTTCATTCCAGACTTAATCATCCATAACAAGTGAATCACATGGTTTGAGGGGCTGTGTTAGGACTAAAGTACGTGGAAATGCACAAGTGAATCACATGGAGGGCTGATGTTAGAAGTAAAGTTTTCCAACTGAACGACGTGATTTAGGAGGTTGACATTAGGACTAATTTAAAGTTGCCCATGTGAATCACATGGTTTGAGGGACTAATGCTTGGACTAATTTAAAGTTGCCCAAGGGAATTGCATGGTTTGAGGTGCTGATATAGACTAAAGTTGCCCAAATGAAGAGCCAGTGGCAATCAAGTTTAATTTTACGAAGTCTAAAGATTAGGAGATACTGTCTTCACACCTGTATTGTTTTGTGGTATGGAACTGCAGGTTACTGTTTAAATATTTGGAAAACATATCACACTAAATAATTTTACAGAATAATTATGGGCACCCTGCATCAAATGTTTGACATGCAGAGTGGAATTTTGGAAAATAAAACTCAGATCTGCTAATGTTGTTAAAAATTTCACAAGTTCTGCCAGGTAAGATTCATCCATGACCAATCTGTGTCGCAGTTGTTTGTACAATTGAAGACTTCTTATCGAATATTTACTCCTGTGTGACTCCAACATGCACTCAGTGGTAATCAATATTAACCTGCAAATCTGCCAGAATAATAAGTGTTATGCTGGTAGATAAGGTCTACATAGCTTGCAGTGGTATCCATGTTGTATGCTGATTCCCTTCAGTAATTAGTTATTGCTGTATTTTGATCACATCTTGGTGTGATAAAGTCCAGTAATACTATCAGTGAAGCAAAATCATTTGTTTTGGATTAGTATGGTGAGAAAGAGTTTTAACATCAACTGATTGACTTTTATCATGAAACTGATAGTGCCAAAAGCTAATATTAATGAAAGCACAATAAATTCCAGCTAAATGTCCATAGAGAATAATAGAGATATAGCCTTCAGGGATCTTTGATGGCCCCACTGATTGCATTAAGGTTTACCCAGGAGTCCATGCTTCAAACATGTTCCTCCCATGCAAAAAGAGGATTTAAAAAAAAGAATAGGATAATCTATACAAATTGTTTGCAATTAACACTTCATGCGTTTATTTAACTGAAAGGTACTTTTAATATATTTTCATTGAAAGGAATCTATGGAGCATGTCTTTGTACATGTAGAAGCTTGACAGACCAATCAGATGCTTGATCCAAGACACAGTGACTTAGACTTTGCATGGATGCATTTAGAACTTCCGCATCAGAAATTTAAGCCTTCGTGTTGAGACAAACAAATCATCTGTTTATCTCCAATGAATGAAATTGACTGTTCAGTATACTTCCTGACTATCTTCTAATCCATATTGTCTGTTGAATGATGTAATCTTTAGGCCCAGAAATTAAATTTTGTTCTACCTTTTGACATACAAAATCATCTTTATCTGGAATTTGCAAAAATGAGTGTTGTAAATACTGCATAAATGTTCTAAATAACCACAATGGTTAATCAAAACCCCCCACATAATATTTGATATTTGAAAATTAATCTGACCTAACAAATCCTTTTAGTTTTCCAGAGTAAGTTTAGTGAAAACAGAACCTCCAGTTTTGGCATATCCCTCTATCAGATGGTTGGCATGCTGGAGATTAGGTTTGAGTTACTGTTGCAATGCCTTTGGCACCATCTCAAGCCATTTGCTCCATAAACCTCCACTTCCATCAACAAAATTACAGCCACACTCAAATCCTTAAACAACATTGAAATCTCCCAAAAGACCTTAAAAAAATGTGGTCTCTTTTACAGCTTCTCTTTTCACGCTGAATGCTTTGCAAACGTTAATATTGCAGATCATACAGAAAGACAATTTACTTGAGCGTTATCTGGAAAATTATTGTGTACTATTGGCTATCTAGTCAAATTGGCACAAAGGGTAATGGCTGGCAGATAAAGCAGGAAAAGCTGCCCAGCAGTCACACATTTATGAATAGAAAAATCCATAGTCCGACTTCAATTATTATATAAATTAGCACGTTCTCTATGTTTGGCAAAACGTGTGGAATGAAAAATCTACAAACAAGTTTTGGGATGTCAGACCCATCAGCTAGAGAGTGGCTCCCTCACAAAGAACAAATCACAGAGCAGATTTGCTATTGTATTGATCACGTACAGGAGACACACGCCTGACTGATACATACCTCCTAATGAGTCAACTTTGATCAGCATTATTATGTTGCCTTATTTCCTCTAATGGTAGAACATATTCTCATTGAGTATATTGAGCATAAATGATTGAGTATGAGTTTTTATTATACGTGAATTGTATAAATGCAGTTTATGATTATGTCCCATCTAAAAAAATCCTGGACAATTTCAGGGAATGTAGTTTATATAAATAAGTAAAAAATTGACCATATATTTCAAGGAATATATATTTTTTAACTTAGGTTAAGTACAATTTCTAGATAATATCATCTTATCTTTCATTTTTTTATCTTTTTTTATCATTTTTCTTGTGGATAATCTAATTCCAGGAGATTCAGATGAATGTATCTTTTGTATGTGGATCTGTTATTAAAAAGTGTTTATGCATGTGTTGTTTTATCCCTGTAACCATTGTGATTAATCAAATTAAAATATATCAGCAAGCCAAGTTAGTTACATTGAAATATGCCTGATAGTCAACATCTCTTCACAAAAGATAATTCAGAAGCCCCTTTTCTTTGTTTCCTTTACATAATGGTCCTTTGAGTGTATGTCTTTTATAGGCAGGTTTCAATAATGGTCATTTGAGTATGTCTTTTATAGACAGGTTTATATTATGGTCCTCTGAGTATATGTCTGGTGTAGACAGGTTTACTTAATGGTCTTTTAAGTGTGTATCTTTTATAGACAGGTTTACATAATGGTCCTTTGAGTGTAACTGTCTTTTATAGTCAGGTGTACATTATGATTCTTTGAGTGTATGTCTTTTATAGACAGGTTTACATAATGTTCCTTTGAGTATGTCTTTTATAGACAGGTTTACATAATGGTCCTTTTGAGTGTATGTCTTTTATAGACAGGTTTTACATAATGGTCCTCTGAGTATATGTCTTTTATAGACATGTTTACATAATGGTCCTTTGAGAGTAATTGTCTTTTATAGACAGGTTTACATAATTGTCCTTTGAGAGTAATTGTCTTTTATAGGCAGGTTTTACATAATGGTCCTCTGAGTATATGTCTTTTCTAGACAGGTTTACATAATGGTCCTTTGAGAGTAATTGTCTTTTGTAGACAGGTTTACATAATTGTCCTTTGAGAGTAATTGTCTTTTATAGACAGGTTTACATAATGGTCCTTTGAGTGTATGTCTTTTATAGACAGGTTTATATAATGGTCCTTTGAGAGTAATTGTCTTTTATAGACATGTTTACATAATTGTCCTTTGAGAGTAATTGTCTTTTATAGACAGGTTTAATAATGGTCATTTGAGAGTAATTGTCTTTTATAGACAGGTTTACATAATGGTCCTTTGAGAGTAATTGTCTTTTATAGACAGGTTTAATAATGGTCATTTGAGAGTAATTGTCTTTTATAGACAGGTTTACATAATGGTCCTTTGAGAGTAATTGTCTTTTATAGACAGGTTTAATAATGTTCCTTTGAGAGTAATTGTCTTTTATAGACATGTTTACATAATGGTCCTTTGAGAGTAATTGTCTTTTATAGGCAGGTTTAAAAATGGTTCTTTGAGTGTATGTCTTTTATAGACAGGTTTACATAATGGTCCTTTGAGAGTAATTGTCTTTTATAGACAGGTTTAATAATGGTCATTTAAGAGTAATTGTCTTTTATAGACAGGTTTATATAATGGTCCTTTGAGAGTAATTGTCTTTTATAGATAGGTTTATGTAATGGTCCTTTGAGAGTAATTGTCTTTTATAGACATTTTTACATAATGGTCCTTTGAGAGTAATTGTCTTTTATAGACAGGTTTACATAATGGTCCTTTGAGAGTAATTGTCTTTTATAGACAGGTTTAATAATGGTCCTTTGAGAGTAATTGTCTTTTATAGACAGGTTTACATAATGGTCCTTTGAGAGTAATTGTCTTTTATAGACAGGTTTAATAATGTTCCTTTGAGAGTAATTGTCTTTTATAGACATGTTTACATAATGGTCCTTTGAGAGTAATTGTCTTTTATAGGCAGGTTTAAAAATGGTTCTTTGAGTGTATGTCTTTTATAGACAGGTTTACATAATGGTCCTTTCAGAGTAATTGTCTTTTATAGACAGGTTTAATAATGGTCATTTAAGAGTAATTGTCTTTTATAGACAGGTTTACATAATGGTCCTTTCAGAGTAATTGTCTTTTATAGACAGGTTTACATAATGTTCCTTTTGAGTGTATGTCTTTTATAGATATGTTTTGATGTGCTCTTCAGTATACAGTATATGCCATTTCTTTTCTGTTGGTATATTTTTGTATTTACTGTGAATTCTTTTATTAGTTTACATGGCCATAAGGTCATATTAAATTGTTTGATCAATGTCTTCTGTACTTTATATTCCCAAAGATATGTTGCACATAACACCAAACCAAGTCTAAGTCTAGGAAGGCAATGCAATCTGTAATTTTGGGCAGTATAACTCTTTACTAATTGTAGCGTTTTATTTTGGTAAATCTGTGAGAGTAGATTTCACTAGAGAAATGGTTTTATAATTTGAACATATTGTTCTTCAGAAAACAATACAAATTTGCTAACTGATGGTTTTCTCCATATTTGACATTTGAAAAGGGCTTGATCAACCTTGACAGTCAGCATTCAGATAGTGAGGCCTACTTTCAATGATGCACAGATGTTGCTGATGTGGCATTAAATAAGAATGAAGATACCAAAATTAAAGAAATATTGAAACATTTGTTTTTGTAACAATTACATTTAACAGCAAAGCAGGAAATTTGTACAGAAAGCATCCCACTGGCCAAGACATACTGATCAACATTTTGCATTTTGCTATTAGGCAGATGTCTATCACGTGAGCACTCTCAGGCCCATTTGGGTCTCTTGTTTTTATTGCTTTAAATTTTTATGGCATTGCAAAATAAGGCATCTTCAGTACTTGTTAATGGATTTGGGGTGGTGTCCTGTTGTTCCCACTAAATAATAAATGTTTGTACCTTTAATTTGTTGTATATTGCAACCATGAAATATCTGAAAACTGGTACAACATGAACAGTAGAGAATGAAAAGTATTTTACACTTACATGAAAAAACATTTGTCCATGGCAAAAATTAATCACAGATAAGTTGGTGTTTTCAAAAATCTTCTTATAGTAAAATTCATTCAGGGCATGTATACGCTTTAACTCGTCTTAAAATAAATTTAAATCTGTTTTAAAATATATTTCTTTAGCCAGAAAGTAGTTATTGAATGTTCTCTATAAAAACCATCATCAAGAAATGTCCAGATGAAAATTATCATTGTTGTAGACCAGGGGTTGGCAACCTATTTTTTATAGCATGCCACTTTTTTCCAGATTAATTACAAAATAAGTAAGAGAATAACACTGTTAAAATTGAGATTTTTGCCTGCCCTTCATGTGCCACACAAAACTTCTTGATGTGCCACCTTGTGGCATGCATGCCTTAGGTTGCCATTCCCTCCTGTAGATTTTTACAATGGTGGCCAGGTACTAAACTGCATCAAGAAAAGAGCACCTTGAGTCTAATCATCACAATATAGGGTAGTAATTTTTTTTTATCAACATGCATAGCTTTCATTGTGACATCATAGCATGATTCATTCAATTTGGATTGGACTAGATCACGCCTTTAGCTTAATCTCGTTCAAAAATATTATCCATGTACTTTAACATTGATTTTGCTGTATGTAATGGAACATGGATATATGACAATCCAAATAAAGTGAATAATTACCATTTAAAGTTATGTAGAATCAATTTCTGAAAAATTACACCCGTTACTGAAATAATTGGTTTTGAATGCTACATGACCTGTGTGACATTTACTATAATACTTTACAGTCTTTAAAAATGTTTGCAATCATGAAGTTTTTCAGTGTTGTAAAAAGTCATCTTTTTTACTACTGAAAATTATATATATATATATATATATATATATATATATATATATATATATATAGACACACACACACACACACACACACATTATTAGACAGATAAGTTATTTCATTCATTTTACGGCAGAAAATGTAATTTATTCAAGTTTGAATTTAAGGACATATGTATTGTTGGAAATACTCTCAAAAACTACTCCTTCTAAATGTCAAAAAGATTTAGATTGTAGCACAAACAGAGCACAGTGATTTTTCATTTACTTAAAGTTGATTGTAACCTTATTCCTCTCCCATGGATAATAATAATTATTTTGTTTCTCGTACCCCATTAACAATGATCAAGGACATTTTGCCATCATTGACCCTGGAGACCAATCGTAGTTTGAATGATGTTCTTTGACATGCAAGGAGACTATGGCTAATCGCCTGGAGCTGCTGGAAAGATGGATCTATAGAAGTTGTTATTGGTAGTGGACATGCTATGTCATCATTTGCAGAACTGCCCAGATATTTAAACCTCAGAAAAGTGGGAAACAAAGTATCACTGTTTCAGTCCATCTATCACACTTGTGTTTATGCTATATAACTTTGTCATTAAGGAACAAGTGTGTGTGTGTGTGTGTGTGTGTGTGTGTGTGTGTGTGATTTGGATTTTAACATAGCTTTAACACTCTTTTTAGTCATGTCACTATGTTGTCTGCAGTGTGACAGTTTATAGTGATGTCTAGCACTGGAGACATGTAGCATGGTGTCCCACCCAGTTACATTATCCTGACACCAGGCTGACCAGTCCTAACACTAACCTCTTAATGCTGAGCACCAAGCGAGGGCAGCTGCTAGTACCATTTTTGTAAGTCTTTGGTATGACTCAGGTGGGTTTTGAACCCACGACCTCCAGCATCTGAGGTGGATGCTCTAACCACTTAAGAAACTGAAGTGGTCCAGTTAAGGAATAAAGCTTGTTATACTTTTGCATGATCATTAAAAGGTGTGTTGCATACAATGGGGATCCTATCATCAAGGTCAAAGTCACTGCTTAATGTATCAAGTTTTTTTTATTTCTCTTTCCCTTCCACACACTGACTTTAAAGGTATTTGATATTAAGGGATTAAATTTGGTATAATTCATAACTAGAAGGTATGACAGTATGTCATGTTGAGCAATTAGGGTCTTATCTTCAAGGTCAAGGTCACATTTCAGTATTTTAAATTTTCCATTATTCTTTCCCTTCTGCACCAACTTTCAAGACACATGAAGTTATCTGATGAAGCTTGTTATGTTTTAGATAATCAGTAAAAGATATATGGTGTACTACATTAGGGATCCTGTTCTCCAGAACATGGCCATAACTCAGTGTGTTATGTTTTCATTACAGTTTCCCTTAGGGCTCCACAACTTTAAAGCCAATTAGAACTTAAGGGGTGAAACATGATGTATTTAAGCATCAGCACTAGGTGTGTCACAAACTACAATGGGATTTTATTGGCAAAGTCAAGGTCACAACTCTGTGTTTTAATTTAATTTTCACTCTTCCTTCTGCTCTAGCACTTTAAAGACATTTCATATTAAGCAGGAAACTTGTTATACCTTTATATCATCACTAGAAAGTGTGAAATGTACTACAGTAGGGATCCTGTCTTCAAGGTCAAGGTCACAACTCAATAATTTATGTTCTGCTTCACCTTTCCCCATCTGTTATTTAGTCTTCTGAGGTTAAGGGATGAAACTTAATATACTTATATATCATCACTAGATGGTGTGTTGTATATCACATTTGGTGGTTGTTTCATCAAGGTCAAGGCCTTGACTCAGTATGTTTTGTCTCCCATTAGACTTCCCCTCCACTCCACTGCTTTAAAGCCATTTGAGACAAGAGGGTGAGACTTGTGTATATATGTACATCATCATGAGAATGTGTCTCATATGCCACATTGAAGGGTCTATCTTCAGGGTGAGTTATGACTTAGTATTTACAGTTTTCCATAACAATTTTGCTTTTGCTGTGGATTTATTGAAAAAAACACTTTTGGAATCAAAAAGGTTAGATCTGATTTTTTTAATGTATAAACTCAGTTGATCTCTATTTTCCATCATGATAAGAACCTGTGTGGATTTTGTTGGACAAAAGATACTAGTACTGATTCTTAAAAATGTCAATTCATGTTCTTTCTTGTTTATTCTTTTTATTTTCTTAAGAATTTGAATCGTTTGTTTAAAAACACATTTTCATTTAAGATATATCTTGTGTATTTTACTGGTATTGGACTTTTGATGTTAGAAGGTCCTAGATATAATTGGCTAAAGATGGTGTGTAATTTTTGGAAATGTTTGTGCAGGTCTACAACCTACTTTTTTCAAAAGTAATTTCTACGCCTTTACTCTCAGAGTTCATAACATACATTTGATATTGTATGCAATACAATATTGTGAATATGTTGAAACAATATTAAATAAAAACGTTTAAATGAGTTATTTGCCTGGGGTGTTCATATGAAGGAGCTTGAATGTCACAAGGTATGCTGTATAGTTGTTGCAGGGAAGACGTGCATATATGAAAGAAATGTGGTAATTGTGTGTAAGGGAGATAAAGATTGTGTGTAAGGGAGATTTAGATTGTGAGTAAGGGAGATAAAGATTGTGTATAATGGAGATTTAGATTGTAAGGTAGATTTAGATTGTGTGTTAAGGGAGATTTAGATTGTGAGTAAGGGAGATAGATTTAGATTGTGTGTAAGGGAGAGTTAGATTGTGAGTAAGGGAGATAAAGATTGTTTATAATGGAGATTTAGATTGTAATGTAGATTTATATTGTGTGTAAGGGAGATTTAGATTGTGTATATGGGAGATAAACATTGTGTGTAAGGGAGATAAAGATTCTGTGTGAGGGAGATATATATTGTGTTTAAAGGAGATTTAGATTGTGTGTAATGAAGATAAAGATTGTGCATTAAGGAGATTTAGATTGTGTATATGGGAGATAAAGATTGTGTTTAAGGGAGATTTAGATTGTGTGTAAGGGAGATAAGGATTGTGCATATGGGAGATAAAGTATGTGTGTAAGGGAGATAATAATAATAATAATAATATTAATAATAAAGACTTTATTTAGAGAAGGTAACTCAATTAGTTACAGAACTAATCTACCTTGAGGCCTTCTATCTGTGATGTACAACATATACAGTATATACAATAGGATGTGAAGAATCTGGCTTGACACTAAATAATTAAGTAATTTTAAAATTCAAAGTATCAAGCCTAGAACACATTCAGAGGCATCAGTGAAAACATAAACATATATAAAAAATAAAATATAATCCTGCATTGAAATATTCAGCTATGAAAATGATGTATAATTACAGAAAAGCAGGCAGTATTTTTTGTACTAGAACTGTTCAATTTTCTAAAGATTTCATCCATTTAAGACATTGATTGTGAAAAGATGAAATGCTAGGAGCCTGCCTTATGTCACTGGAAATGTTGTTCCATGCCAGTGGACCAGTATATTGAAAACTTTTTTTTAAACAATTCCTTCTTTGGCCGTGGTATAATCTAATTTTGTCTTCTTATGGACCTTAAATTTGGAGTGCCATCAGCATCTCTTTGGTGAAAGATATCGCTTAGATAGACAGGAATGTCTTTTCTGGATACTTTATACATCAATTTGGCCTTTCTAAGAAATATTCTTTCATGTATTGTTAAAATCTTTATATTATTCATTGCATCCTGAAAATTGTCTATACTTTGATCTAGAATTAAATGGCAAGCCCTCTTTTGGAGTCTTAAAAGTGTTGTTATGTTTGAATTATAGGTATTACCCCAAATTACATTACAGTAGTCCAGATATGGCTGAATATAACTTTTATAAAAGATGACCCTATACTGAAGAGGAATGTATGTTTTGATTTTCCTCAGTAGCCAAAGATAAGAGTTAATCTTTTTTGAAATATGTTTAATGTGAATAGACCAAGTAAGATTGTGAATACACCAAGAATTCTATCTTGAGAGGTCATATTGAGGCTCACATTGTCAAATAGAACCTGGAGTTTGTTGCTATCTTGCCTTGCTCGTTTTTGTTGTGTTGTAACTAGTAGTGCTTTCGTTTTTTCTGCATTTATGATCATACTGTTTTCCTTGCACCATACTTGAAGTCTGTTGAGAGCATCTTGTAAGTTATTTTCAAGTACTGTTTTGCATTTACCAATCTCAGTCAGTGTAGTATCATCTGCATAAAGGTCAGTGGAAGAAATTGAAGTTCCAATCTTAAGAGGTAAATCGTTGATAAATAGTATGAATAAGAGAGGCCTAAGGATAGAGCCTTGTGTTACTTCACAATTAATATTTTTACTTTCAGAAAGTTGACCATTTAAAGATACTTTTTGCACTCTATCGGTTAAGTAAGAAGTAAACCAGTTTAGGGAGTTTTCACTGCATTGATAGATTTTTAGTTTTTCAAGCAAAATTTCATGGTCTACAAGATCAAAAGCTTTACGAAAATCAACCATAATAGTGCCTACCATTTCTCCTTGATCTAATGCTTTCAGCCATTTATCAATCAAAGATACAAGTGCAGTTTCACAGGAGTGATTCTGGTGAAAGCCAGACTGATTATCATGAATAAGATCATAATTAAGTGTTCAAATAGTTGAGAAAAGAATCATGTACATGTTTTTCTAGTAATTTGGAGAGACAAGGAAGGATAGAGATGGGTCTTTAGTTATTTACATTATCTTTTGTTCCTGCTTTATGCAATGGTATAACCTGGCAGTTTTCCATGTTTGTGGAAATTTATTAGACCTAATACTTTCATTGCAAATGAAAGCTATACTCTCTACAATTGCAGGTGCAGCTCCCTTTAGTAGCCTTGATCCAATCATATCAAGTCCTGTAGCTTTACAATCATCCAGTTTTGTCATATATTTCAACACAAATTCAGGACTCATTTCAGGAATTTCAAACTTTATATTGTTTGGTAGTTTTTTTAGCACAAAAATGTTTGAGTTCCAGATGATCAGATGAAGTTCTGGGTTCTTTAAGTTTTTCAGCAATTTGAACAAAAAAGTCGTTAAAAATATTTGAGATGTCAGCTGGATTATCAGTGTAAATGCCCTCATGATTGAGGGATAAAATTTCAGCTTTACTCTTACATTTACCTGCACCAAACCCTGTAAACACTTTCCAGATAGCTTTGGGATTATTTTGGTTTTCTTCAAGCACTTTTTTATAGTGTGCTTGTTTGGCTTGATGTATCATTTTATTAACTTTATTCCTTCAAACTCTGTATTCAGTTTGATTTCCTACTGATTTTAGTTGGTCTCTTTGCTTTATTGCTTCTAAAATTTCTAAAGATTATGTTTAAGGGAGATAAATACAGATAAGAGATGTAGCAGGAAAAAGGAACAGGAAATGTCAGTAGAAAGAAAATAACAATAGGCAGCACAATACTGTTATTTATGATGAGACTGAGAGAAAAATATATGAATGCCTGCACACAGAAACACACTTCAAAGCATAAATGGCTAAAAAAGAAGTGGGATATAAATGTGAATACAGAATTTGTACTCTAAATATTATTCATAGCAAATATTGTTATTTATATTTGCTTTAATTTAATTGTTTGTTTTAAATTTTTTAAATTCCATTACATGCTATTGTAATGTAACTTTATTTACTGGATTTGACATTGTCCAGAAATTCATTTCAGTTCTGTTTGACTTTTTTTTTATAACAACTAATAATAGAAATACTGTATCTAGTTTCTGACCTTGATACAGAACCAGTGATAGTTTTAGTAAACAGTGTTTTTAAAATTATTATTTTTAATTCTTTCTCAGGGTAAGAATTATTATGTTAAGTCAAGGCCATACCAGGATGACATGATATTTATCATGTAACAAACTTCCATTTCTAGAAAGATGAACTCTTGTCCTCCATCTGGGAATTTGTTTTGCGTTTTAAGTTAGCCTTATACCTAATGTTTTGTATAGAAGTACCCAGTGGGCTTGAAAGTTTGGACACATTAAGTTGTGTTGTTTTGACCAGTTTGGGCTGAGATTTTATTTTCTTCAGCTTATTGGATTTTAGGTTATTATTTTCCCTGGAAATGCTAGTGCTCTAAATTAATTCTTGGACAAGGACATTTATCACAATTTATACAAAATTCAAAAACTGGAATAATATTTTCTGTGATTCAACAAAAGGCTGTTGACACTGTAGCACTTTGCATGCAGGTTGCAACAGCTGTCATCATATTCCATTTTGGATTTCATTGGGATTTGAACTCAGTTTCATTCAGGACTTTTTATTACTAGGACTTCTATCTTTTTATTTTTGGATTTGATTCATAAAACCATAAGTTCTTTTTTCTCATTTTTCACTTTATATTCTAAGGAAATAAATTATTTGTTAAATTTGACAAAGCTTGTTGTCTTCACCTTTTTCCTTTTACTTTTTTTTCTAAAGGCCTAGACTCATAACAATATACAAACTTAAAAGTACATGTGAAAATAAATATATCCCAAGTTGTGTTTGATGCTGACCAGTTTTGTGGCTTTGTATTGAAAGTGAATTATCTTTAAAACTATAAATTTAAATGTATTTACATTGCATAACATAACTGTTTCAATAATTCAAACAAGGTAAACATACGAAAACTTGAACACTGTGTCATACAGTAATGTAAGGAAAATGATAACAGAAATATGGGAAAACTGGTCTTTGGTATTTGCGTGTTATAATCAAAATTTTATTATTAAACTTTGGTTATAATGATTTATTGTCATAATGATTTAGTTTTATATTTCATTTTAGCTGAAACATTTCACGAAGCATATTATGCTGTACATTGTTAAACCATGTTGAACCAGACCAGCCATACAGTTATGCAACCTAATTCTTTCATTATTTCACCATGTAACTGAGTTATCAATCACCATGCTTTTATATCTGTGTAACTATTGATTACCATTGTGGTCAATCTAACAGCTGGAGTTGTGCCTAATTGATATGGTATATAATTTTTTTAATTTATATCTGGTTGTCGTGATCAGACTTAAAGACTGGCGAAGTGAAATAAAATTACTCCTATTGTGACAGTGATTTGCATGAATTTATTATCAAATGGATAATCGGATAATCTTGAAACTCTAGGTCATAGTATTGATTTGTCTTGGAGTCTACAGCAAGAAGTTATCAACTTGGGATGCTTTGACAATTAATGGATCGCATGAATGGCACAAAATGTTCCATGTACAGAACAATGTTTGTTGGCTTTGTATTTGCAAAAGAGCCATTATTGTTTCTGTAGACTTCCAAAAGTCATCTCAGAAAAATCCAAATGAATAATATTTTTTTTATAGTGCTTTGATTTCCATGCTCTGTAACTGTATCAGGATATCAGTCACTTTGTGTATGTGATTTAATCAGTTGATGAATACACCAGAGTCAGGCAGACGTATGCCTTTGACACAATGTATTTTTATGACTAAAGATAATTGAATTTTTGAGTAATTTTTAAGCCTTCTAGATTTCATTCAGAAAAATGATGAAAGGGTTCCTTGTGGATTTGTCATCAACTACATAGACTGCAGCAAAAATGGGAACAATAAAGTGAGGATGACAGGGTAACACTGATCTGTCTGATGCATAGACTGGCTTCAAGGAAATTCTTGGCAAGGAATATTTAGAAGTATAATTGTCAATATAGGTTGTACAGTTTGACTGTTTGGGGAGATTGTTGTCATTACACAGGATTTAGTAATTAAGCAGTATCAGAAGTTTAATATGATCATACTTACCTCTTAAGAATGCTGTGTGCAGCGATAAATAGGTAAGTTATGGATTTTTTATTTGGTAATTGTTTGTTTTATATCTGATAAATGGTTGCCTGTTTTAATTTTAATGTAATGTCACAGGTAACTCCTTTAAGAATCAAAATTTACTTTTTAGTACTCAGTACCTTAGGCTGTGACAGGAATTATTTTATTTGGATCAGATACATTGAAAAAATGTTATTGTCACAAATGGTGAATATTTTGGACTTGATACACGGTCACTTTAATTTGCCATAGAGAGTTTAGGATTCAAATTCCATCTTCGGAGATGAATGTCATTTTTTCTGCACAATGCAGATTTGGATGATTTATTGTCCATTTGGTACAATGAGCCACTTTGTGGACCTGATGTAAAAGTGTATTTTGTGCACAGTGGGTTACATTATTGGGTCATCCATGACCTTTAGGGGAATTATTGATGAAGAAAATACAAATTATGGCAGGACATACATTCACCCCCTCATGTTACTGGTTAGAAACCTAACATTTGTACTGCTATATATTTTACTTTTTCCCACACTAAAATCCCTTTTGTCATATGTACTAAGAATCCCTTTGGTTATACATATTATAGATCCTAGGTATAAAACAAACCAAACCAAATAAACAATTGCATGAAAAACTAAAATTGCATTCCTTTATGCTGTTCTTTCCAAGAAAATGTGCATCCTAGCACTAAAGGCCTGTCTTTGCCTGCAAGACAGCCAATTGGTCCCCTTACTTGTCTTAATGAGAAAAGAACTACTCTTTAGTTTTTCCCTGGAGTCAGACGAGTTTTGCTCCTCTTGCCGGAAAAGCACGGACTGAGGAAATTCACCCAAAGTCATTACTTTAAATTCAACATTTCTTCCAGGGTGCACACCTTAAGTTAAACTGACCAAACGTAATCAGCTGTTCTGAAAAGCTTTTTCCCCAAGATAATTATTTCTTCCATCAGATTTTGACAGCATAGAATCCAAGAAATACAATACATACTAGCTTCCTTTTGTTAAATGACTATTCAACATGGTGTTTCCATTAGGCAGATATGGTCAGCATCTTAATGTTTACTTTTCCAGGACAGCTTTGCAATGCCCGGGTCAATTCTAAATTAGCTGTAGATGCTGGCCTCTCCCTCTCCCATGAAATTTAACAAACTGACATGAGAAAAGGCCGAAGTGACCCTTCACATAAAACCTTGCTGGCTTGACTAGTACTACTTTAATGTACAATGTATTTGATTTTAATGTTCAATACTTACTCAAAATTCAACACATTGCACTGAGTAACAGAAAAGAGTGAAAACCATCAGGTTTTGTACAATTCAGCAAATAATTTATTTCCCTAGAATACAAACTGAAAATTTAAAATGAACTTAATGGTACAGTATTGTGAATTTAATCATAAATAGTCCTAAATGTTTTATCACTTGCCCAGATGTATAAAGTTCAAATTGAATTCCAGTGATACGCCATATAAATTACAATGTTGAATATGTTGATATGCCTGTAGTCTTTAATTTGCTAAAGTGCATATGGCCTGGAATGTAATGATGTACTGAAAGTATTTTGATGTATTATAGTAATATAATTCTAAATATCCTTATCTAAATTCACTATAATTCCAAATTAGTGTTTCTGTCCAAGAATATTATTGAGCTGGAAAATTCCAGAAATAAAATTTGACCCTGATCAGCTTGGACAGATTATAGAGATTTGGGAAGACCAAACTGTGTAGAAAACTTTACCAAAGCTTTAACTATGGTTTTGGTTTTAATATTCCTCAAAGCAAATGCCTCTTGAGATCTTGTGGAGGCACACATTATGGTCAAGAAGTAAAGGTTGTCAAACATGGTTTATAGGTAAGGGACCAACACAGTCTACCGTTATTCTACTAAATGGTTTGTCAAATGATGGAATAGGTTGCAGATGAGACTTAGGTATCTTCTGACTGAGTTTTTCTGCCATTTGACAAGTGTGACAAGATCTACAGTATTTATAAACATCACTTTTAATTTTTGGCCAATAAAATTATTCAAGATCTTTTAATAAGTCCTGTTGACAGCTAAATGATAGGCAAAAGGAGTTTAATGGACTAGACTAAGAAGTTCCTGTCACCATGGCTTAGGAATAACAATCTGAATGATGATTACTATTCATCACCACCAGTACCTCAGGTGGTCTCCATTTTATGATAAAGACCCCATTTTAAACAAAATTAGAAACAGACAGGTATGGTATGTCAGTGGCTTCAATTTTTGCTAAATTAGCCAGCTGAAACAAATAGGAGATCTCAGGATCTTGTTCCTGTTTGACAGTGCGTGATTGTCATTTGTCACACTGACTATAATAAAGAAAATGAGCAGTAAAAAGAGGATCACTATGATCAATATATCTTGATTAATCAAACTAGTAGCAAAAGTGACCTCGTCTAAAGCCTGACCAACAAATCTGTCAGCTAAAGGAATAATTTCCTGATCAATGTTACTCTGAAAAGCTTCTTTGGAATAGCTCTAGTAACTACACAAGCTGGGCATAAATCATTTTCATTAGGATCAACTTTCTGATCTAGATAAGGTTTGTTAGTTAGAAGTGGATTACGCACAAACTTATCGCCAGCTAGGTCATTGCCAAATAATTCATCTCCATGTTAGCATCTTAATTCATCTCCATGTTAGCATCGTAATTCACATCCATGTTAGCATCTTCATTCATCTCCATGTTAGCATCGTAATTCACATCCATGTTAACATTTTAATTTACATCCATGTTAGCATATTAATTCATCACCATGTTAGCATCTTAATTCATCTTCATGTTAGCATCTTAATTCATATCCCTGTTAGCATCTTAATTCTTGTCCATGTTAGCATCTTAATTCATGTCCATGTTAGCATCTTAATTCATGTCCATGTTAGCATCTTAATTCATGTCCCTGTTAGCATCTTAATTCATGTCCATGTTAGCATCTTAATTCATGTCCCTGTTAGCATCTTAATTCATGTCCATGTTAGCATCTTAATTCATGTCCATGTTAGCATCTTAATTCATGTCCATGTTAGCATCTTAATTCATGTCCATGTTAGCATTTTAATTCACATTCATGTTAGCATCTTAATTCATGTCCATGTTAGCATTTTAATTCACATCCATGATAGCATCTTAATTCTTGTCCATGTTAGCATCTTAATTCATGTCCATGTTAGCATCTTAATTTTTGTCCATGTTAGCATCTTCAGTCATGTCCATGTTAGCATTTTAATTCACATCCATGATAGCATCTTAATTCTTGTCCATGTTAGCATCTTAATTCATGTCCCTGTTAGCATGTTAAGTCATGTCCATGTTAGCATATTAATTCATCACCATGTTAGCATCTTAATTCATCTTCATGTTAGCATCTTAAGTCATGTCCATGTTAGCATCTTAATTCATGTCCATGTTAGCATCTTAATTCATGTCCCTGTTAGCATCTTAATTCATGTCCATGTTAGCATCTTAAGTCATGTCCATGTTAGCATCTTAATTCTTGTCCATGTTAGCATCTTAATTCATGTCCCTGTTAGCATGCTAAGTCATGTCCATGTTAGCATTTTAATTCACATCCATGTTAGCATATTAATTCATCACCATGTTAGCATCTTAATTCATCTTCATGTTAGCATCTTAAGTCATGTCCATGTTAGCATCTTAATTCTTGTCCATGTTAGCATCTTAATTCATGTCCATGTTAGCATTTTAATTCATGTCCATGTTAGCATCTTAATTCATGTCCATGTTAGCATCTTAAGTCATGTCCATGATAGCATCTGAATTCATGTCCATGTTAGCATCTTAATTCTTGTCCATGTTAGCATCTTAATTCATGTCCATGTTAGCATCTTAATTCATGTCCATTTTAGCATCTTAATTCTTGTCCATGTTAGCATCTTAATTCTTGTCCATGTTAGCATCTTAATTCATGTCCATGATAGCATCTTAATTCTTGTCCATGTTAGCATCTTAAGTCATGTCCATGTTAGCATTTTAATTCACATCCATGATAGCATCTTAATTCTTGTCCATGTTAGCATCTGAATTCTTGTCCATGTTAGCATCTGAATTCATGTCCATGTTAGCATCTTAATTCATGCCCATGTTAGTGTCTTAATTCATGTCCCTGTTAGCATCTTAATTCATGTCCATGTTAGCATTTTAATTCATGTCCCTTTTAGCATCTTAATTCATGTCCCTGTTAGCATCTTAATTCTTGTCCATGTTAGCATCTGAATTCATGTCCATGTTAGCATCTTAATTCATGTCCCTTTTAGCATCTTAATTCATGTCCCTGTTAGCATCTTAATTCATGTCCCTGTTAGCATCTTAATTCATGTCCATGTTAGCATCTTAATTCATGTCCATGTTAGCATGTTAATTCATGTCCATGATAGCATCTGAATTCATGTCCATGATAGCATCTGAATTCATGTCCCTTTTAGCATCTTTATTCATGTAATTGTAGAATCTGAATTCATGTCCATGTTAGCATGTTAATTCATGTCCCAGTTAGTATCTGAATTCATGTCCATGTTAACATGTTAATTCATGTCCCTGTTAGCATGTTAATTCATGTTCTTGTTAGCATCTGAATCCATGTTCTTGTTAGTATCTCAATTCATGTCTCTGTTAGTATCTTAATTCATGTCCATGTTAGTATCTTAATTCATGTCCATGTTAGCCTGTTAATTCATGTCCCTGTTAGCATGTTAATTCATGTTCTTGTTAGTATCTGAATTCTTGTCATGGTTAGTATCTCAATTCATGTCTCTGTTAGTATCTTAATTCATGTCCCTGTTAGTATTTTAATTCATGTCCCTGATAGCATCTGAATTCATGTCCCTGTTAGTATCTTAATTCATGTCCATGTTAGCATCTGAATTCATGTCTCTGTTAGCATCTGAATTCATGTCCCTGTTAGCATCTTTATTCATGTAATTGTAGAATCTGAATTCATATCCTTGTAAGCATCTGAATTCATTTCCTTGTAAGTATCTTAATTCATGTCCTTGTTGGCATCCTAATTCATGTCATTGTAAGTATCTTAATTCATGTCCCTGTAAACATCTTAATTCATGTCCTTGTCAGTATCTTAATTCATGTCCCTGTAAACATCTTAATACATGTCCTTCTAAGTATCTCAATTCATGTCCTTGTCAGTATCTTAATTCGTGCCCTTGTAAACATCTTGATTCATGTCCTTGTAAGTATCTTAATTCATGTCTTTGTAAACATCTTGATTCATGTCCTTGTAAGCATCTGAATTCATGTCCTTGTAAGTATCCTAATTTATGTCCGTGTTAGTACACATACCCATTTTGGCCAAATCCGAGACTTGAACCCATGCAGACAGAGGTGAGATGGCAGTGATCCGTAATGGTGAGCACTTTAGACCACTCGGCCACTTGGGGACCCATAGCCACTTGTTAATCGAGTCCAACTGCAAGCTGCACATACCCAGATAATCTGATACATAACATGCTTGCAGATCAGTGTCAGCTTAGTATGTATGGGTTAATCAGTAGAACAAACAACATAGACCATGAACTGCCAGTGTATTGCACATCAGGGTCTATGTTGTTTGTGATTGGACATGACTTTTGAGTGATGTAGTACTCAAAAATGTCCATGATATAGGTTTCCATGGAGATTTCGCTCACCTACAGATCTTGTGCTGAATTCCATTTGACTTGGCCTCATTAATGCCAATGACATGAGAAATTGTATAATTTTAAACTTGTCTTAGCAAATACCTCCATATACAGTAACCTGCTGATAATGGACATTTCTTTCTCTTATTATCTTTGATTCTGTTTTGTCTCTGTATAAAGGACTCTTATATAAAGGACAAATATCTTGTTTCTTGAATTTCCTTATAGACACATTTTTCTTTTATCACACAATAGTGTTTGCTTGCTAACTATAGGTGTTAGCATTTCTGTCAAACATAATTATGGGTTTAAATAATTACACCATCTGGGTCAGTATTTAGTCATCAGCATAGCTTTTTGATATTCATTCGAAACATGGTCTCTTTTGTTATTTCAAAATCTCAATTTTTACCTGTCAAAAATTTATTTTAATATTTATTTATTGTAAAAAATCAACTCCTCTAACATTGGATATAAAATTTGCAAATGAATAACACCCATAGTACCATTATACATGATGTTGTAAGAGACTTAACTGAACGTACTGTTTCCAGCACAAGCAGGTCAGTGTGACCAATATTTCAACACAGTGATGTACATTCAGTTTTCATTTTAGCCTTCCTCATTGTCCAAATTGCCATTGGTGGTATCATTGTTGGTACTTATGCAATTAAACGTACAAGCTCATATCTCATCTTCCACCTGCATTGTGAGTGAGCTGAAAGATTTGCAATATTGATTTATTGAACTTAAAATGAGTACTGGGATTTAGAGGCTACTCTCTCAACTAACATGCATACCATAATCTGTATTAATGCATACAAGGTTTTGTTAATACCATAGTCAGAATTATAACTACCATATATATATACTCACTCATAAGTCAAGTCCAACTGCAAACTACACAGGCCCAGATCTGCTGTCACATAATGTGCTGGCAGATCTGGGTCTTTGCAGTTAATTAGAAGTAGTCAATAGAACAAATAACATAGACCCTGATCTGCTTGTACATTATATGCCAGAAGATGATGGTTAAGCAAAATAACGTTGCTTGCAGTTGGACTTGACTTATAGGTCAGTATGTATGGTAAGTGAATACAAACTCTCAGTTAATCTTATGACTAGCATGTCTGGAGATTTGGATCACTTAAATGATCGTCATTCTTTATGTTGTAAAGATGCTTGCCAGATTTTCAAGAATTCATATTAAATCTAATTGCCATATGCTTATTTGGTTAGATTTAAACAGTCTTAATTTCATGTTGATCAGAAGTTTGTTTTCTTATGGCTAGTGGGAAAGGGCAATTCAATTCTTATTTTTTAAAAATAAAAAGAAAAGAAAAATATACCATTCATCACCTGAACAGGACTGTTTCTTGAACTGGAAATCCCCCCACCACTTTGAAAAAAGTGGGAAATGTTGGATTTGATAGAAATTTGGTTTGGGATGTGAATAAGGCCAAGTTTACATTACAATGCAAGATTATTGACCAATTAGACTGTTTGGCATGATGCTTTAAAAAAATTGGTGTGCATCCCGCAATCACATATGGCTTGCACTTAAGGTATGGAAAAGATCTGTTGATTTGGGGGTCAAAAGATAAGATCTCAAGGTCATTGTGGCTGAAAGAAAATGCGTTTTGCAGAATAACTTTTGGTTTTGAGTAAGAAGGTCCTTGACCAGACCTTGTTGATGGCTTGCACTTAGGGTGTCGTAATAAAGAAACCTATTGATTCTGGGCTCTAAGGATCAGAGGTAACTGTCATGGTAAGTCTAGTAAGAAATTTTTTGTTTCTGCATACCTTCGCCAAATGCCTGGGTCATTGAGAACCATTTGTCCGTACTGGTAATTGTCAGCTATGCTCAACTACAGATGCCCATTAAACATGCTGCAGGCTGTTCATAGTACCCTTATTAATTATGTTAGATGTGCAGAAAATGTCCCAGGTAATATAAAGCACTTTAAACATCAGATTCATGTGGTACTGTTGTGTCAACTTACTGTTTTGGTTCAGATAAAAATATCATTTTTGATGACTTGCGCTTTTGCCTTGGAGGTATTTCATTTCATGCTTCCAGACTTCACAAGGTCATGAAATGCTACTCAGATTACTTAATTTATTCATGATATAGACAAAATTATGGAAATTCTTCCAAAAGATGCATTATAAAAAAGATTACACTATACAGTGTTTACAGAGCTGTGTACTGTTATTATTTCATTGTCATTTCTATGAAGTATTTTTAAAAAAATGTGAATTTTAATTGGTTCAGGATAACTGATTTTGCAAGTCTTTTCCTGCAAGGGTGATGCATGCATGCCTGAATCCTATTCAGTCATTGGACTCTAATCACTGAAACACTTGAGAATGTTAAACAGCCACTTTATTCCAAACATTGTTAAGATAATGAATGAGACCATTTTATGAGAATGCAATGAGTTTGATATTGTGAAGAACTGTTGACAGATAAAATAAAGTTAACTGGGGTTTATCATTATTCAGAATAACAGAGGACAAGATATACTTAATAGGGATGATGGTATGAACCAAAAGTTGTGTCCTTGGAACAGCCAATTCATGCAAACTGCCATTGGCATGATATGGAGGGGGGATCTGTCAGCAATTGAGAGGATCATTGATGCAAAAAATAGACACCAGCATACTTGTGATGTTAGACCAACTATCAGTGTTAGCATGGCACACTATGGACAGTTGGCTAAAATTATGGATTGGACTTGGAGAGTCTGCTGACAAGACAGCTGTCAGGGTAAACATTAGAATTTAAGCTCCAATGTCATTCCATATTAGTGCAGTTCTTATTCATCTAGGAACGTTTTTAGCTGCTTGGCCATAAGCCCACTTGTGATCTCTAGTATGGCGTTGTGTCCTGGGTGTTGATCATGCATAAGTACACCAGTAATTGCTGTTAATCTTCGAAAAAGCCACTGGATGAATTTCAGTACAAGTTTTGCATGGATCACATTGATGCCCGTACAGAAATTTCTCATGGATTCCATATGGAATACTTCAGGAATCAGTATGGAAGAGATATGGACTGAAAAACTTACGGAATCAGACAATTTATTCCATTATCAATTCCATAAGTACTTCACAGCAAGTGAAAATTCCATATCGAATAAAATTGCAACTTTAATCCATAAGCACTTTTTTTCCATATGGAAAGCAGGCTCATGTATTAGCGTCATGGAAATTACTCTCTGAAGAATTAATAACCTAAACTATCTGATTCAAATAGAAATATTGGTGGGAGTTAGAGTACATGTATATGTCAGTGTAGCAGATGTGGAAGGATGAATATATACTCATATAAATTTGAAGAAACACATATATGTCAGTTTTCTTTAATTTATTTCCATAGATGTTTAAAAACAGACAAAGACATGACCAAAAAAGTAGAGTAAATGTAAACATGATCAGAAAATTAATATCTGGTAGTACAAGCATAGATGAATCTTTGGACTTAGAAAATTTGGTGCAAGGTGGATTTTGGGCTTAATCTGATGTTTATTCTGAATTCTGAAAAGTAATTTTTTTGGCTTCCTATTAAAATATGCTCTACAAAAGTCATACCCTAGTGAAAATGTGACTTAAAGTTCAGCAAAATCAATGAACATTTCTTGACATTCACTTAAATGTCCTTTTTCACTAAAATTATGGTATTTTAGGAGATTTTACCAAATTTTCTGAAAATATTAGTGGGAATTAGTGATTGAAATTTCACTGAGAGTTTGTCAAAAATTCTAAAAATATAGTGTTATTTTGTGATTGTAATATCACTGACATTTTAGTAAAAAATATCAATAAGATATAATAAAATTTATTTTTTGTTTCTTGTACAGTTTGAATGATTTTCAGCAGCATTTATATTCCCTGTTTCTCATAGCTGTAATTGTATTGTTTATTTTGGGAACAATAACTTCTTTCCACATCTTTCTGTTATATTTCTTTATCAAATTTTGTTATTATTGTTGTTGTATTTTTTTATAACTTAATCTGGATTTAACCGCCCTCAAACAAGTTTTCTTGTTTTCTGTTTTAAATCAGAATTTCGCTTTTCTCCAGACCTGAATCTGATTTTCCTTGATATGGACCCTTTTTTAATATTGTCTCCTAAATTTTTTTTTAAAATAATGCTCTATCCGGTCCTATTACGCAACGAGCTTTCTAATAAGTATTTGTTCCTTTTATTATTTAAAGGATGGTCATTGTAAAAAGCTTTCTGATTGGTCAAAATTTTGTACTTGCCCAATGAATCGTTGCGTAACGGAAACTGATGGGAATGCTAAACATGGCGATTTGAGCGGGATACGAGTTTGAATAACCATTTGAAAAATGTGCGGCAATGAGAATAGCTTGAATGAAAAGTTGATGGGAACGTAATTGGTCAGTCTGTATGAAAACTGAACGCAGGACTAGCATTTTGCTTTTTGTGCCATAAAGAGCTTCACATTAGCTGCTAACGTGCTAAATAGGACAATGAATTGAACCAGGATGATTTCGAAGTTGTATAACTCAAAACTGTTTAACTTCCAGAATGAATTTAAGGAGGACAACGTATAGATCACTGGTGGGAATTGTTGCAAAATACCCATGTCTATCAAAGATTGTAATATCTTTGTGAAATTTTCTTGGCCCACACGTAGTATCAAAATATTCTAGGCTAGGTGTGTTGGAATTCAGTGTAAAATAAGAGTACTTATATCATGATAAACGTTTGTTACGGCTGCTTATGGAACAAGGACTAATTCAAGAGACCACAACAGCATCATAGTTTGTACATTAATCAAATATCAAGTTGCAATACAAGTGACATGGCAGGCTTCTAGCATTTCTTCCTTTCATGGCTCAAATAGATGCTTTTGTTATTTTGCATTATTTTCACAGTTGAATTTTTCAATGCAGATTAATATTTTATATTTTATATATGTTGATGTGTTCACAGATATATATATAACAGGCTTGATACTTTGATTTTTAAAATCACTTAATTATTTAGTGTCAAGCCAGATTCTTCACATCATGTTGTATATGCTGTATATATTGTACATATCAAATAGAAGACCTCAAGGTAGATTAGTTCTGTAACTAATTAAGTTACCATCTCTAAATAAAGTCATTATTATTATTATTATTATTATTATAACTCCCATATCTCTTGCCTTGGATGTCATATAATTACAACATCTGTAAAAAGAATTCATGCAAACTTGATATCACCTTGGTTAATAAAGTCCTGCTTAATTCATATTCATTATTAATTTGAAACCTTCTGAAATGTATGAAAAACTTCTGAAACTTCAGTAAAATACTATATAATGATCAAAATTTATGTGATCTTATCACAAAAGTTTTAGTCAACATTTGTGAAATCTCACCAGACTTTTCAGTGAAATGAAAAAGACTTAAGTGATGCCATCATGGATTGAGGACAAGAAAAACCTAAATCTTTGATAATGTCTGTCAAAATAAAATTTATTATCCATTTTAAAAATTATTGTGAATATTTATCATTGATTCCCAATAATGAATAAGAATCATTAGGCAATTTAATAGAAATCTGAAGCAGATTTTTTTATGGTTATGGTAGAAAGTGCTTTAAAAACCTGTCTGAAATCTGCCTTATGTATGCCTGGAAAATTTTGTACGGGATGAACTATTTACAAATTCCATATGGACCATTTACAAATTCCATATGGTATATTTGCCAATTCCATATGGACTATTCATAAATTCCATATGGGGCCTCGAGTGGCAGAGTGGTCTAAAGCGCTCACTGTTACGGATCACTGCCATCTCATCTCTGTCTGTGTGGGTTTAAGTCTCAGGGTTCGGCCTATGTGGGTATGTGAGAAAGCTTGCTAGTAGCTTCTCGTGGGTCTGGGGTTTTCCCGGATTTTTCTTCCACCATTAATACTGGCTGCCATGTATAGCCTATCTTGTGCTGAAAAATTCTGTTAAACCCCACAACAACAACAACAACAACCAATTCCATATGGAGTATTGCCAAATTCCATATGGATTTTTCACAAATTCCATATGGATTATTGCCAATATCCGTGTGGAATTTTAATTTTATTTCATATGGAGAACCTACAGATCTCATGGACTAATTTGCATATTCCATGAGATTTTCCATACGGAGTACGTACAGAATCCATAACATTTCCATATCGATACACTGAAATCCATGAGTGCTTCAACTATAGAATAAAAATGTCCATATGGATATTTCTGTAAAAGTACGTATGGATTCCATATCCAGTTCATGTAGAAAATTTTGTATGAGTATATGAAGGGCTTTCAAACACCTATCATCATAAGATACAGCCAACATTACCAAAAGTATTATAAAAGCTTTAATTGATTTATTTAATAAAAAAAAACTAAAAATAACCTCAGTACAAAATTTTACAGAAAGCATCCATCAAATTTTTATTTTAAAAACCTTCTTTTCATAACTTTCTTCTCATCTCTTGCTATGAGAAGGAATTGCTCATAAGTTAAGAAATACCTTTGCCCATGGTGAGAGAGAGAAGAAAGAGTTCAGGCTCTCTTAACAAAGGGTATCACTCGTAATGGTGTAGATAGGCTACATCTTGGGGAATATGGCAAGCGGAGGTATGTCAGGATCAACTGCAAGGAGACCGAGACTCTTTCTGTTTCTGAACAAATGATCTTCATTTAAATTATATATATATATATATATATATATATATATATATATATATATATATATATATATATATATATATATTCATTTTTTCTCCATTAACTTTACCTCGTTAAAATTGTTCAGTATTTTACGATATTGCACAACTTCATATTCCACTCATTTGCAGGACACGTGTCCAATAGTGTATAAGGAGCTAGTTTGTAAACAAATCATGTATACTCATGTAGCAGACGCTTTACATTTTGGTTGATTAAATTTGTTTCTGAATGAACTGAAGCAGATGTTTCGTGGACTGCCACATTCCAGCTGCTTAGCTGCATTCTGTGGGAACTTTTTTGATACAATGTTTCAGATTTTGGCGATAGATGCCAGATTTCATAAAATTGCTGGGTACCTACAAATAACATCCAAGTTACAAGGCATAAACTGTCTCCTTTAGCTGGTAATAAGAATGGCAAAAAAATATACTTACAGTTTTACATCCTGAATTTCCTCAAAATGTACTTTCTTCATTCAGAAAAATCCGAATTACATGAGCCATGTCATGGGTTCTCAGGCTTGATTACACATTTAGAAATTGTACTGTAATTTCAGCTATATTCCAAGTGCAATTACATCCTCCTTACTGCACTCAAAATGAAATAAACATTAAATTCCATAGTGTCTTTTTGATAATTGCAGTTGAAAGACTTCATATTTTTCCCACATTATGATTTCAAATAGTCAATGGCAGAACAGAAAACACGTGCAGATGTCAACATGCTTCTCCATCGCTGCTTCAATCCAATGTATTTTATGTACAATTTGCACAGATGAATCCACTCCATCTGAATAAAAAAAAAATACCAAAATCTATTCATTCCAGATCAAATGGAAAAGTTGTCGCAGTGCGCATTCATCCACAATATGCCTCCAAATTTAAATTTTAAGAAGAAAAACAATGCCATTTTCTTTAGAAAGTTATGTATAGCATGCGACTACGTTCAAATTTATCTGGGCGGATTTATGACCACATTAATAATGTTGTTGTGTAATGATGAATCTGCACTTTTGTATTTAGTTGGAATATGGCATACATTCAGTTACTTTGTTTCTTATAGTGTTTTTGTTTATGTAATTAAGCCTTAGGTAGATAAAGAAAATGAACATATAATAAAAAGGTTACTGCATTTGTATGGGAAAATATGAACTCGTTTTGTCGGATGGATATACTGCACTCCCAAGGTCAGTCATGCAGTATTCCATCCCAAAAACGTATTTTCCCATACAAATGCAGTAACCTATAAATATATATATATATATATATATATATATATATATATATATATATATATATATATATATATATATATATATATATATATATATATATATATATATATATACATACATACATACATACATACACACACACATGTATGTGTGTGTGTATATATATATATATATATATATATATATATATATATATATATATATATATATATATATATATATATGTATATATATATATATATATATATATATATATATATATAATAATAATACATTCAAGAGATACATCTATAGAGCCTTTATTTTTAAAATGCACACAATACACTTTACCTTCAACCAACATTTTAATATAATTTCTGCATTTTAGAATATAATGCAGACAGTTAAATCTCAATTAACTTCATGATAGCCAAGGAGTATAAAATTCAATAGTTGCAATTAATGCAACAATCATTTCAAGGAATGTATTTTAGTAAATTTAAAACAGAATAACAGATTACTTAACATTATTCTCTATTATTTAAAGAATATTTTATTTTTACATTAAATCTAAACATGAAGTTGGTAGTGAATTCGTCTTTTGCAATAATAATTACCATAAATACTTTTGGCGTGTCAGGGGGTTTGTTATGCCATCACTGTGGTAGGCATGGGGTGTGGTGCTTCCAATATTTATTTAAATTATTATAGAAGTCCCACCCAGGCTCAGTTTTGGTTGGAAGTTAAATTAATGAAAAATAGATGTAAAGTTCCGAGCCCCCAGTCAGCAATGCCGACGATTAAATGATTGAATATACAAAAAAGTGAAATTCAACTAATAACAATTTAACAACAATTCAATAATCAAATGATTAAAATTTCCCAAGTACTCTCCTTCCGCTCTACACTGTGATAGCCTATTGCATCATTTGATTTGTGGTGTGAGATAGCTTTCCACCTGTCCTTGTATTCTACTCATCTGTGTATTCTTCTCTCCTATTCCTCCAATTCCTTCTCCTCTTCCTCCTGACTTTCTCTAAATTCCTTCTCTTTTTCGACTCCTCGATACTCCTTTCCTTCTCCACTTTCTCCTCTTCGACTTTTTCTCCTCCTTTTCAGCTCTCTTCACCGACTAGACTTGTCAATTCCAACTGCTCTGCTATTCTCACTTCCATCTCTCCTCTTAGACTTGGGACTTAACTGAACTGGAAGTTCTGTCCCCCAAAAAGCTTCCTTTGAAAACAAGGATGGTACAAAATTTCCCTTAGCCCTCTCATCACACACTAGACCCAGCCTATCATCAGATAACGGCTATTAAATTTCTTCGGTCATGTGCTGAAATCTACTTCCTGCTGATTCACATGAATGAGAATCTGATCACTTTCTACCAGTCCTGACCATAGTGCCTGGAACAGTGATCTCATTCTGGAAATGCCTTATCATCAAAAGTAAACTTGCCTTGTCCACCTTGAACTTTTTCACCATGTCCATGGTAGCTGGAGCATTGCTGACCTGGTGTAGAGCACAGTTCCTGTGAAAGATGATGGAACACGAAGTTATCTGTGCAGATACTTTGCTGATTGTTCACTTGATGCCCTCTGCAGTCATTAATCTATCTTGTGTAGCAGAAATTGACAGAATAGTCCAGCTAGCAATCCATTCTGGTACATCCATGCTTTGAATTTTCCAAGAAGTCCAAATTTAGCAATCTTCTGCTTTCCTTCTATATTTTGTTCTTAAACTGTTTGATGCTGTTTGTGTCTTTCAGCATCACATAAAACAACTTGCAAATGTACTTGATAGGATTATCCAGGATGGGTGAGATCGACTCATTTTGGTTCTTCACCACAATCTGCAAGATGACCCAACCATTTGTAAACACTAAGCTCTTGGATTTCCTTCAACTTCATGTGAACCCTTGATACAGTCTCCTCTAGCTTGGATGTGTGTGTCAGTTGTGAACATTGGGTCATCCATGAATCTCCTGTTAGATGACATACATCCCTGCCATTGCTTTTCCCCATGTCTTCTGTTCTGCTTTGATTATGTGATTCATGCCCAAGATAAATAGTATAATATAGATGGTACAGAATGTGATAATCCCACTTTTTAGTGCATTTGTGAACTTGGCCATGAATCATAGCTGCCCGATGTTGCTGTAGTACCTCCTAATTAACTGCCATACACTCTTAAGTATATAGTAATGGTCAATAGCTAATTCATTCAGCTTGTGGGGTATTGGACCATTGGTTCTGGCAAGATCCATCTATGCAATTGTCATGTTGCCATCATCAGTCCTGTCTAATTCTCTGTGGAGTTTACATGTAGCATTTGTGTGCTCAGTGCACTCAGAAAATCCTTTGCATTCACCTTTCTTTGAAGTCCTTCTTCTTTGGTGCAAAGCAGTCCTCAGCACATTGCCAACAAGCAACAACTCCCTTTCCTCCATATCACCAACATGCTTCATGAACATCTCCTTAACATGGCTCACATATTGCACATGTTGTAGGAGATACCACTATGCCCTGGGGCTGGGCTGGATTTAATTTTTCTTACAATCTCACACACTTCCTTCCAGACAGGCTTCCCTGTTTTTAGAACATGAGATGGTGCCCTACTGATTGGATTTTCTGACACTGTCTCAGATTATTTTTGTCAGGTTCAGAATGTGTTTGTGGCAGGAACTCTTCTATTTTATTCCTGCTATACTGCAACTGTCTATACTGCTCTTCACCCTTGAGAGATGAAGCAAATTTGTAAGAGTTTACAATAAAGGCCACCTTCTTACATTATTTCTTTCTCCTTTCTAAGAGTTGTTCTGCTTTCTTGACTTTAAGCAGTCTTTCTCTGATGCTGTCCCACCTTCTCTTGTGTAGCATCCATGATCTGTCTTCTCAATGACAAAAGCTCCTGCCATATCATCTGTAGTTCAGATTGTCTTCTGTTTGGTCTGGATGTTGCTGGCTTTTATCTTGCTTTATGGACACCAGATCTCTCCACTCTTATTGTATAAATGATGGTAGAAAGGGACAGCATCATTTTGATATCTTCCTCAAGTCATCGTCAAACATTTCTCAGAACTGCAGATTGTCTATCTTTATCCATTCCACTTGCTCACTTCTTGACTTGTCTAAGCCTTTCTTAGTCTTCGCTCACATGGTGTTGTAGTTTTGTCTGACTAGAAATCCTATGTGCTCTCTCCTAAAATGTGAGTTCCGTAGCATCTTTTTGATGCAGAAATGCCTCAGATCTGCTTCTCTACCACTCATCAACACTGTGGTGTGATACCTGGCTGATATCTTACTCTGTCTCACCAGAGATAAGTTCTCTGCATTGCAGCTGATTTCTCGCAGGCCCAAACTACAACCTTGATTGATTGACCTTCAGACCCATTGCATTCTTGCACAGCTTCCCACAGGGCCTTAAGCCTCCACTACCATGCCTATCCATGTCCATTGAACAAGCCAATTAAGAACACTGGAGGGAAATTTTATAGAAAGTATCATGATGACAAAAATATGTTAGTAATCTCCTCTTGCCTAGTAAATATGGTTTTTAGGCACATATTTGCCAAGTGAGTGATTTCAGGCCAACTTGGGCCTTTTACTTTATTCTGGGGTCAAGAAGCATTTTTTTGTGCTTTATGGACTTAATATAAGTGACAAGATTTAGAATTCATATTTCTGGTAAAAGTACTAGACGGAGGCATATTTATATGTATCTTGCATTGAATAAACATTCTTTTTAAACTCTGGAATTAGTAGAAGTTTTAGTGCAGTATTTTTTTTATCAGGCTAAAGGTAAAATGAGAGGGTTTAGAAAGGCAAAGAGGATGGCATTGGGGCAAAGAGGAGAGGGTGAAATGTCTTTTTAGTCCCCATTCCCCTAAAATATACAAGTAGCTCTTGTGTGTACAAAATAGGGTTGGCAGGTACAGGTCTCTTGATAGTACTATTGTATCCAACTTGTGTTAGTTCATGCCAGCTTCCAATTAAAGTTACCAGTTCTCAGTTGAAAAACTGGGCATACTTTCAAAGTTATCATTTCTCAGTTGAAAAACTGGGCATACTTTCAAAGTTACCAGTTCTTAGTTGAAAAACTGGGCATAGTTGATACTGATTTTTGTTTGCATGCAGTAAAAATTATTGGGTCAGGGCTATAAAAAATAAGGTAAGTCAGGTTTAGAACCACACATAATTTATTTTGGGGAGGGGGTCTTATTTCTGTCTGACTAATGTATACTATGTAATAATGTCAGTTTTAGTGTACCTGAATGATCATGTATTTATTTCTGCTTTCAATTTGAGATGGCAGCACATGACTGTCTTTTGAGGATTGATACAGGTTTTGGCTGAAAAAGTTGGTATTGATTTTCTATTAATGAGGTCAACCTGCTAGAAGTATACACTATCTGTTATCAACATCACTTAAACATAGCAGAGAATGGTCCAATAATCAAGGACAATATTGAAATCCAATAAATGAATTATTGAATTGGTCCTTTGGAGATGAACTTGCACAGATGCCAGACTTTCATGGCCTGGCATTAGCATGAAATGGATGGTAAACAAATGGTAGAAGTGTCGTTAGCTTGACTTGCAAAAAATACATAGGGCTAATTTCCTGAACATTCCAATGTCGAGGTGAGTTGACTGTTTTGTAGCGTTATTTCATGTCTACATGTATTGGAAAAATCATGACTTCAGAAAACTATATTTATTCATCACAAATCCAGTCTTTAAAGAGATCACTTTTTTCTATGTCATTAGACCGCTGTGCAAAAAGTGTGCATGTGTGTGTCTGTGTTGCCAGATTGATTCCAAGTAATACATTTTGAAGTTTATTGTACTTTTGATATTCTAGCAAAATCTATTTTGACAGGCTTTTTGGGGCCTGTGATATCATAAGCAGAACTTCAGCAAGTACCATATACTTGCTTGTAAGTTGGGTCCAAATATAAGCATTATAGATCCTGATCTGCCATCACATGAAGTATCAGTAGATCAGGGTCTTTGATGTTTGTTCTACTCCTAACAAACTGGATATAGCCAGATATTCTGGTGCAATATGCAATGGATAATCTGGATTTTTACTGTTTCCAGTTGGACTTGTATGCAGGTATGTATGGTATATGGTTCCTGTACAATTAATGAGACGTTTTGTCTGTTCTGGTCAGTCAGAGGTTTATTTTTTAAGATTTTGTTGATTAACTGCAAATGTGAAACAGATTTCTTTTTTGTTTAACCTCCACCAATGTGGTTTGACATGGGCATCACATTTACAGCATTGTTGTCAACAATTTAAAAACTTCTATTCCATGTACACCAAAACAAATTTAATCCATTCCTTTTCCTTTCATGTTTTACCATATTCTTGCATTAATTGTGTCTCTGTTTTCTCCACAAATCTAACATATGTTGGTATATTAATACCGTCCATGGTGCAGAGTGGTCTAAAGAGCTCACCATTCTGGATCTGTGTGGGTTTAAGTCTCAGTCTTGGCTAAAAAATGGGTACATGAGAAAGCCTGCTTCTCAAGTGTTGGTGGTTCTTCCTGGGGTTTTCCAGGGTTCTTCCTCCACCAGTTATACTGGCCGCCATGTATAGCCTATCTTGTGCTGAAAAATGGCATTAAACCCTACAACAACAACAACAACCATCCATGGTAAAACCTATCAGTCTCATACACTTCTCATTGAATTGACATTACTAGTAATTTGGAGACTATCAAGAGGAATCAGTTTTTCCCTAGTCTTGACCTTTCATGTAAAGCAGTTTCATGATGGCACTGTTGTTGGATTGAATGCCATTATTCAGCACAGGACAGGCTATACATGGCAGTGAGTATAGTTGGTGGAGAAAGAATCAGGGAAGAATCATCTACCCATGGGAATTCAAGCTACTGGCAGACTCTTTACATACCCATGCCAAGACTCAAAGTCATGTGGACTGAAGTGAGATGTGAGTGAGCATTAAAGGCAAGCATTTTAGATCTATTGGCCTTTGGGAGCCCTAATTCGTATTGAAGTTCTGATTATGATATCACACAGACAAGAAAAATATCAGAATAGGTTGTGCTGGAAACCAAAGGTACAATAAACTCCAACACTTCACTGCTTGGCTGATTCTGAATGAATATTTCGCTACATATGGATGATATTTAGAGATGTGTAAACTGAGTTATAAGTGCAGCACTGAAATTAGGAGTACAAGCCTTGATAAAATGTATTTAGTGGTAACTTCCCTGAACAATCCTTTGTAGACAATACTTAACACTGCCCTGTCCTTTATTGACAATACTTACACTGCCCCGTCCTTTGTAGATAGTGCTTACACTAACCTGTCCTTTGTAGACAATACTTACACTACCCTATCAATTGCAGACAATACTTACACTACCCTGTCCTTTGTATACAATACTTACACTACCCTGTCCTTTATTGACAATACTTACACTGCCCTGTCCTTTGTAGACAATACTTACACTATCCAGTGCTTTGTAAAGAGTACTTACACTACCCTGTCCTTTGTAGACAATACTTACACTGCCCTGCTCTTTGTATATAATACTTACACTTCACAGTCCTAATTTGTAGACAATACTTACACTACCCTGTCCTTTGTAGACAATACTTACACTACCCAGTCCTTTGTAGACAATGCTTACACTACCCAGTCCTTTGTAGACAATACTTACACTATCCAGTCCTTTGTAGACAATACTTACACTACCCAGTGCTTTGTAGACAATACTTTCACTACCCAGAGCAGCAGAGGGGGCGAATCGGACATTTTGTCCAATCGTTATTTTGCTTAATTATTACTTTCTGCACTCAACGATCTAGTGTCGTCAGCGCCTGGTAAAAAAAAAACGACGACGACGCTGGGGGATCGTCGCGTCGTCATTTGGTTTAATTAACACCTTCTGCGCGTCGATCCCCAGCGTCGTCAGCGTCCGGTAAGCACATCGACGACCGCGTCGATGTCATCGCCCCCTCTGCTGCTATGATCTTACAAACAGAGTGATCACTAACTCCTCCTCTTGCAGATCAATTAGGTTATTTGACTGATCGGTAAGTCTGAAATTAATTCTCGTTAAAAACCGATCATGGCATCGCATATAGACCGGATTAATCGGACTCTCAATGATCAAAAATCCCGGAGGGGCTGTTGGTGAAAACGAATAAAGGATATACCCCTGTTGAGCTTGATTTGATTGCTTGGTATCCACCTGATAACTCCCTTCGATAACATCACACACTAGATTGATCGCTATCACTGATGCGATATTTACGTTGTATGGAGCAATATGCCTACCATCATCTCCGTTATCGTGTCTGAGGATAGTTGATGGGGGGGTGTCCGCGGGTGGATTCTCAGGCCATCCTAGTATGGTTCTTATTGAACTGTTATAAATATCAACCATATACCCCGGTGTGCTTATTTCAATCGTCGACGATAACGTCGGTTCATGAACCGTAATAGCGATTTTTGATTCTTTTCCTGTGATCGATTTTATCCTGCGTTGAAATTCTTTATTGATTTGCTCTATTTGGTATGACCCAGTTGGTATTGTAACCTCCTCCCAGTTTGGGGTCCCATCGGGTTTATTTGTCCGTGCAAAAACCAGCGAGTTATTAGGTTGTTGTCCGTTAAATGCGTCCGCTCGGATATTAGGCCAACTGTGATATACTCGCAATTTTGCCAGCGCTATTTCCTTTACTGGAACCGGTGATGGGAAGTTCACACTGAATTCGGGTTTCGTTGATGTTATCGATATCATACTTGTTTGTACCGGAGTGGTGTTCTCCGCGATCCGCTGAAGTAATTGAGACCCTTCGGGGTTTAGCGACATTATTATTATTCGTTGTTTTTAGTGTCTAATTTTAACAACCAGGTGGTTTCGGCTTCCAGTTGAAAATCCTCGATTTTTGACATCGCGGAGCTATATAACTGGACCATCGTGGAGAATTCAACATCGGATACGAACAAATTATCAATCGATAACGAGATCAACCCGGATAATTTCGAGTATGCGTCGGATACTATTTGATGTTTTACTGTATACTCGTTGAGTTTTTTCTGAAAACACGATGATATCTTCCTAGTGATTGCGTTGGCAACTCCAGCAACTGTTGTCATTGCGGAGACAGCGATTGGAACAGCGATCGGGGTTATCGTGGTCACCGTGGATAAAATAACACCGGCGCCAGCTACTATACCCGACACCGAGTACACGACCGCGTCGATGGCGGTTATTTTTCTGCGGTATTTTTTTATTTTTGCATGGTATTGTTCGGAAAGCGTTTTTAAGTTCGCGGAGAATTCTTTTGCGGTATCGAATCGATATTGATGTGACGTCGGTGATACCTCTGATTCAACTTCCTTGGTGGTCATTTTTATTTTAAAAGAGCTAGTGTTTTTAATTACTTAGATTCGCTGCAAATTCCACATACCATGTAATGTTTGCCCGGGCTAGATTTCCATCAACGGCATAAATTGTAAACTGTTCAGTTGCGTTCTTGTCTATAATTGTTGATATTGTATTGTTAAACCCGGATGAACTCGACGATAATATATTAAACTGCATCATTGAAACCAGTGTCAGTCGATAAATACCCTTAACAGTTGCGGTGATATTTACTGTATTCTGTGTAGGAGTCCAATCGAATGATCCATGCCGAATTGTGTATACTGTGTTGATGATGTTCTCATGAGGGTTTTTTATTTTTTCGAATTGCTCTGCTACTCTCGGTAGTCCGTCTTTAATCGTTTCAACATCAGTTCTGATTATTCCTACTTCCCGCCAATGCGCGTCTACATTATTTATGATCGTTACAACATTAGTTTTGATTGTTTCTATTTCCCGTGTATTCTCGGTCATACTTTTTTTGTTTGCTGCAACATCAAGTTTGATTGTTCCTATTTCATATGTATGAACGTCTATACCTTTTTTGTTCGCTGCAACATCAGTTTTGATTAATCCTATTCCCCGCCAATACGCGTCTATATTTTTTTTATTCGCTTCAATATCAGTTTTGATTGTTCCTATTTCCTGTGTATGCGTGTCCATATTATTTATGATCGTTGTAACATCAGTTTTGATTGTTTCTATTTTCCGTCCATGCGAGTCTACATTATTTATGATCGTTGCAACATTAGCGCCGATTATTTCTATTTCCCGTTCATGCGCGTCTACACTCTTTTTGTTTGTTGCAACATCAGTTTCGATTGTTTTTATTTCCTGTCCATACGCAGTGATATCATTTATAGTTATTGTGATTTCATCCGGTTTGATATTTTTTTTACCAAAGAATTTATCAACGGCGTTATCAATCTTGTTAATATTTTTTCGTAACGAGGATAAATTGGCTGACATCGCCGTAAACTCCAAAATAGCATCTCTTATTGTTTTAAGATTTGGTTCGGCTATCATCGCGGTTCCAAAAAAACTATTGATAATGAATTGCATACCGGCGACAGATACTTGTACCCCCTCGAACTGAATTGCTTGTATGTTAAATTTATTATACAAATTTTTTAACGAATCCGACATGGTTATATAATTGTCGCCAAGTATACTTATTTTTCCATTTATTATCGATATATCTTCACCCGGTTTGAGTCGTCCGTCGACGGTATACAACGCGATAGTGTCCTCGGCGGCATCACGCTGTCGTATTAAAACGTCATTCAGTGACACATTACTGGATTTCAATTTACCCTGGCGGTCTTGAAATACAACTATTTCATCTGGGTCAACACTGGTTAAATTCAACGTATCAGCGATTTCATCCTCAATTAGTTTTTTTATGTCATCGGTGGCGGGCGTTTCCGTGGGCTTTTTCAGCGCCGAAACCGGTCGTCCCCAAATATCAATCATTATTATTGTAAATGTTATTCTCTAAAATCCGTTGAGCTTCTACGACTCCACTAGTGTATTCGTTTACAACCACATGAGGTGGTTTTCGCGATGATGAAATCGCCGCAAGTACGTTCAATACCTCACGGCCACATATCGGTGGGTCGCTTAATCGCTGTGTTGGCAGCGTGGAATAAAAAACCCGGGCTGAACACGCCCGGGCTGAACACTCCCGGATATACCGCATGAACTCTTTCGGCGGAGCTAACCCGTATGAATCAAAATAGACGATCGCACGCGGATCAATCGCGTATGCAACCCAATGAGTTCCCGCTCCGGAGGACCCATCGAGGTTAATTATGCCGGTTTCAATATTCCTTGGTGCCGCCGGTAATTGATCCCTCATAAAAACACCTCTGAAGTTTTTTATCGCTAGCGCGTTTGCGGCGTCTATTAAATCAAAATTAGACATGGGAGTCATTGACTCAGGAGTCATAGACTCAGGAGTCATAGACTCCCGAGTTAATAAACGGTTCCCGGTAGTCTTAGACCCTTTCCCGAGTACCATGAATACGGGGTTCCCGGTAGTCTTAGACCCTTTCCGGCCACGGGTCGTTTTTTTTTGTAGCCTTTCCCGGTTGCCTTCTTTAATGCCATTCCCGCCGCGGTACCAACGGCCCCTAACGCAGCCGCCTTAGCCACTGCTGGTGCGGCCGCGGCAATCAACGCTGGAATCGCAGCTAACAGCGGAAATATCCCACCGGTCTTTTCCATGTTTTTAATTGCTGCGGCTGAAAAATCTATTTGAACACCCTTTTTATTCTTCATCGCATCATTGAAATGTTTTATTTGACGCGCCGTCAACGATATCTTATGATTACCACCTGCCATCTGCGACGGCTTCAGCGTTATTGTGGTCCCGCATTGTTTAGCCGACTTTGATCGTAATTTCTTGACTTGACCATCAGTCAACTCTACACTGACGACACTATACGACATTTTATTGTAAACGCGTTTTGTGCTTTCAATTACATGTTTTCCACTGGCGCATCAACGATTCTCATTCGTCCACCAACACCTTCTAGCAGCATTGATTTATCGCTGAGAATGACAGCAACCGCTCTATAATTAACACCACCCGGGGCTATACGAGCTCTGAAGTGTATATCAACGACGGATTGTCTCGTTAAATCAAGATGTTCCAGCGAAAAATAATAAATCGGATACAGGTTTTTAAAATCAAGTTGTGATATTTGCAAACCAGTGTCGACGTTTTGATCACGACCCATATACGACAGCAATCGATGATACACACGTGCGATATGGTTGTCGCCGTAATTAAGCTGTATATCCTCGGATGGTTCCTGTTGTCCGTTTATTCTCAGCGAAACATCCCTGACTCCTAATTGATCAAATATCATATGGCTGCGTTCTTGATTACCCAATCGTTCCCTATTCTGCAGCGCTATGAATATATGACGCGGGGCTGAAACACCCTGTTTTGACGCCAGGTGCCATGTAAACGTATCGGCGACGTTATCCTCTTTAGCATCAGTGGTTACCGCTAGCCAACTCAACAACGATTTTCCTTCCTGTTCCATAAATGCTAACAATCGTGCTTCCGTGGTAACTGATGGAGTCAGCACCGGCATCCACAATGCCATTTTAGTTAAAATGACTTTACCGGCAGCGACGCCAGCAGCATGCCATATTGCATTGTTATCATCGCCCCTTCGCGTCAGCGCGATTGTATGCTTAGCCCCATAGACAACTTTTCTGACATTTCTGCAGAATCCGAATATGTGATGGAGTGGAATCGCGCATGAAAACTGTCGGCGTGGTCCTTGCAACATTCCTACTCGTGCTGCGAATCCTAGATTGTAATCATTGTTGGTGCTTTTTATAATATTGAAATTAGCGCCTGGTCTTGCTCTGCGGTCTGGATTGGCTGCTTCAGCCTGTGGGTCAACTGCGGTATCTCTTTCCGCCAGCACGTTGATGTACTGAAGATGATCAGCGTTATTAGTGGTGTCCTTTGCGAACATTATAGATGGACCCGCCGATCTTGTATAATCATCCGAGTATCTCGCTAACCCAATTATCGTCGTTGCAACATCAACCTCGCGTTCTATTGATTCAATTTCTCGCCCGTCAATAAGATATCTGGCGCTCTCAAATAACGCCATAATACCGTTGTTGACGAAGCCAACTCGAACACGATGGTCATCTGCGTATGGCGCATTATCGGCAGCATTTGTCACGAGTTCTCCCTCGATTTCGATAAACGCTTCACACGGCAGAAAATATTTACTGGTATCTTGGACTTGAAGTTCAATTCGCGATCGTAGGTCAGGTTGCGCTGCATAATAAGAATAATATTGATAATCACGGACAGAATCATCCCTGCGCACTGGGGCATCCATATCAAACGCGGGATCAGCGGTTCGCGCAAACATTCTATTATTTATCATGTTGATATTTTCAATTGCGATTTTTTCGTCGTAAATTCTTTGAATTTAAACCACTCCCCGCTATCGCGTTCATGAGCGCGTTGGTTGCCGCATCGGCGGATGGCGAAGTCGCCAACGACTGAGTCGTCGCCAACGACTCTAATTTTTCTTCCACGGCGTTATTTATTACTTTACTGACATTTGCAGGCATCACTGTCGTTGATGGCATTACCGGTGGTTTCTGTTTTTTTCTCCTGGATTTCACCAACGACATTAGTTTGTCCCGCGCGGCTGAAAGCGCCTTTCCGGCAACGTCTCCAATAGCACTAATACCCTTATCACGAATAACATCAATAGCCTTCATTCCTAATTGTTTGGCTAACGGCGCTACTTTTGGAGCCATTCTTGTAAATAACCCCGCAATGGTGCTACCGAGACCATCTCCATAGTACGCGCGGTAAACAGGCAATCGCGAGTTTACCACGTAGACGAGTACTGGTTTATCATGGTTGTAGTGTATGATCATCCTTATTAAAAACACCAGTTTTCCAATTAATCATCCACGAGTTCGTCTATGAGCGTTCGATATGCATTAATGTCCATAATACCGCCTGCAAATAAACGCTTGCAAATATCAGCGGCCTCATTGATTATTTCCGGAGAGTTATTTCCGGCTCGTTTTCCTCCGATTAGTACCTCTAGCCGTGATATATCACTGAGAACACTACCAGGACAGGTAACGCCGTAGGATTCTTTACCAACAGGGTATCCTTTTCCTTTTTTTGGTGTTATACTCTTAACTTCCTTGTGGAATTCATCGTAATCGGGATCACCACGATGTGGTAATGCTTCTTTATGTTTACTCGCTAAATACACTATTCTTGCCCAGTCCTTTAACGACTTTATATTTTTCTCGTAACCGCTATTGATATGCTTCTTATCTCGTATGCTCTTAGCAAAATTGTTGGCAGCAAAATTAATTAATTCTTCCCTGCTGCTGAAGCCTCTAATTTCATCTATTGTGCTCTTCTTGAGTACAATACGGGGTATATTCCCCTCTTTTTCTTCCGGTATTTCTTCTTCTGGTATTTCCTCTTCTGGTATTTCTTCTTCTGGTTCTTTCGCAGTAGCGCCTAGTTCTTCCTCGTCGGCCATTGTAACATAAGGTTCTTGTGGTTCGGTTATAGCGAGTGGTGGTGGCCTCCGTGTTGTAGCAGCCGCTATTTTTGCAGGGAGTGTTTCTAAAGACCTTTTTGTTTGTTCGGTCTGAGCCGCTATCTTTTCAAGCGCATCGAGGACGGGCACAGTTGCCGCCGTAACATCTTTGGTCGCTTTAGTTACCGGGGCAAAGAGTTGTTCGCTTCCAACAGTAAAATCGGTTTGTAGTTGCTGCCGCGTTTGAAGTTGCTCTCGGACCCTGTCTCGTAACGGTATGAACTTTCTAAGCGCTGCTAGCCGCTCTCTGGCTAGCCGAGTAGTGAGTGATTCACCTATCATTATTGCAATTGCGAAGCAATTTCTAATTTCTCGCCGGAGTTTTCGTCTATAATCCTTCTAATGTTTTTGATCTTACTAGAAATCTCCCGGCGTCGTTCATAAACACGTCCGAGTTTTTTTCGTATTATTTCAACGGCAGTAAATAGTCCAATGAATGCATTTGCGTCATTGTGGTACAAGTTTTCATTAATCGTATGTTGTAATCGTTTTATGAAAAAATACTCGCGGGCCAGGGTAAAACGCCCCCGTTTCGACTGTTCGTTAATAATCTCATAATCGGATAATATTTTTTCACTGTCGAGACCATCAGATAATTCAATTCCTTGATTTTTTTAATTTTGAAATCTCGGCTAATATATTATTGATGTCTTCGATATTCATTATTCTTATAAAACATCTTGTTTTTAAATAAAAAAAAATGAAAACCCCGTGTATCAATTCCGAGGTGTTCATACTTTGTTTTCTTCCGGAACGGACAATAACGTTTCACACTGTCATGGTGGCCTTGTCACGGTGACTTCGTCACTCGCTAATTTCTGTTATATATGAAAATCGAATTCTATGCCCGGTCTTTTTTGAGATCGCTGTTTGATATACTCGTTCTGCAACAAATTGTATTGAGGCTCTACAAATATCGAAATATTTTCCTGCCTCATTCATCGACTGAAATATTTTTTCCTCGTGAGTTGTTGTATCAAATGATTTTACGCTTTTTGCTTTTTTTGAGCATTTACCAGTTTGGCCTTTTTTACTATTTTCACTCTGAGAGATGGCTTGCAAGTTTGTAAGAGAATTATCAGTCTTATTATTATTAATATGATCAATAACAAGCCCATTCTCGATTAATCCGTTAAATGCTTCAAATACCACCCTATGAACATAATACTTCTTCTTTCCGGCACCAAACATCAAGTATCCGTGATTATTTTTCCATCCAACCGGCTTCTTCAGTCTGCGGTTTCTAACAATACCGTCGCGAGATGCCTCGTAATTGACGAGCAGGGGATGCGGCTGAAATTCTTGGTCCATTTATATAATAATACTATTTGTCTAATTTATTATTTGGTTTAATTATGAATCTTTCAACGTAGTCTTGGGGGGTTTTAATGACGAAATCGGCGGTGGGGTCAATGACGGCGTTTTTAATTCGCTTGTCATAATAGCGTTTTAGTTCCCTGTATCGCTTTCCGCCACAATTAATACACAACTGCGATTTTCCTCTTACACCGACGTGACAAACCAAGCACGGGAGGGGGCCAAGATAACCATTACGAACGCTTTGTAAATGGTACCCGCAGAATTCACCTCTACATGATTTATTGCACGGGGTTGTCGACCCAATCATCAACCATTTGCAGTGATTCATTATACTATATTCTTTCATTTAAATACTTGTTTTAATTATATGGATGAGTTCGAGAGATTGGCAGCAATTAAGCCCTGGAAAAATATTAAATTCAATCTCGATAGAGTCCTCAAGGACACACCAAAAGCGTTAATAAACGATAAAACCCTGTTGAATAAAATACGCGATTGTATCAATGAATTCAAGCGTGATGGCGCATCTCACAGTTGGTCAACATTTCGAATTGATGGCGTTGTTGATGCTACCATGAACGACAACCGCGCAGCAACGATAATATCACAACTTGACGGTAAAAAGTATTTCTTCAGAGTAAAATTCATTGTCCGGGTGGAATCAGGCGATTGGATCATACGTGATAAATTTGAACCAGTTTTCAGCGACAAGAAAACAGTCACTGTCAGCCGCGACTCCAAGCCGGGGTTGTTAACCGGAATTGACAGACCATACTATGAACGAGCGTATCCTGAAACAGCAGTTGTTTATGGAATATACCCGTTAAATAAGAAACCTGATATCGGAAAACTGAAACCGATGAAACAGTCAACTGGGATAAATTGTGTAGCAGAACGAATAATAGAGCATTTTACAAATGCATGTCGAGGAAACAAATTGACTGATTTACGACGTAGCAAAATCAACCAGTGGGAACTAACCGTAAAAGAGCGTGGAGCAACCATCAGCGACATAGCGAGATTAGAAACATTGCTGAGATTTCCAATAACCATTACAACGATAACCGGTGAAGTATTATACGAATCGAAGTATAAATCGAAGGGAGCCCCAATCAAAATTATTGATCATAACGAACACGCATGGACGCCCGTGATCACAATATTTCCACGGGATAGAACAGTAAAGTATATACCCGAAGAATTCCTGGGAGAACAATTCTCCCGGGATGGTTTTCTCGCGGAGAGGAAACTATTTGATGCTATTACCTACTTGTGTAAAAACGACCCTGTATCAGTGTGGTTACTTCGCAGCGCTGAAAACGATGCGGATACCTTTGATCAGTTTGTAAGACCAAACGGTGAATTATATCGCACTGAAGCATTTCACAACAGGATGAAAAAAACCGCCATGGAATTTGAGGAGCATGATGAACAACTGCTAACAAATTGTTTTACGATTCCATCGGTTGTAGCTCATGTTGCAGCAAGGAAAAATGCGTGGAGACCAACGCGCAAGGAATTTCTGCCGGATGTACAATCCAGTTGTTTGGAGTATTATCACGGTGGATTATGGAACACTGAATACAACCGCGACGCTATGATCTCGGTTGATATGGTTGCCTGTTATCCAGCGAGTTTTCTCGGGTATGGATCCGCCGCTGAGTATTTCAAACGATTTGGACACCCCAGACATGAAATGACTCGTGTTGCTATTAATGGACCACTGCCTGATTTTGATTTAACCGGATTCGCTCGCATAGTATCATTTGAATTCGCGGCAGGACTCCATCGCTGTTGCTGTATTTGGATCGGTAGACACATGGCTGAAAAGAAGTGGTTGCCAATAGCGCTGCTACGGTATATGATTGATTGTAACATGCTAGTTTCGTTGATTGTCAGTGACGCGATTATATCATACCGGGCACAGACTGAAGTCTGGTTACCAGAACCGGAGCGTCTAGATAGCATAATTGACGAGTCCAGAAAAAACATTAATGCCGACGAGGAATATATCATCGAATGGTCCAGGAGGATATTTAACCAACGAAACCGCGAGGCAAAAGATCTCGGTAGAAGAATAATTGGTAAGTTCACACAAGGTGGAAAAAACCACGACTACAAACGATATTGCTCACGGCTGATTATAGATGACGCAGAATATGATTTCGTAATCAAGGACGCAGTGGCAAAAAATAGATACGTGAACTGCAAAACAGCTTTCTTGTCCAATGGAACAAAGTTGGGTACAGTTGTTACCTACAGCGATGGAGACAGCCCGGCATACCCGCATTTGAGGGCGTCTATGCTGGGTTATGCCGCTATCAATTTATTCTCGATGATAAATAGATTCCCCGATACCGCGGTTAGAGTAGCCGTTGATTCGTTTTATATTGACGTAGCGTATAAGGAAAACGTAGCCGAGTTTACTAGTCCAGACGCGAGTTGGGGTACATGGAGAATTAAAAATGAAATACGACGCGATTATTCCCCGTCAGCAGATGTCACCGTTGAAAACAATTACCTACGCGGTGATAAATTATCGGAATGGTCTAATGCACCACCGTGTTCTGATCCAATTTGTAGACACAAGACGGTTTATTTAAGCGGCTGTGGCGGGTCAGGAAAGACGACTCGGGCAATTGAATTATTTCGAACGGGGGCAAGTATAATCGTGCTTACACCGACCCATAGACTAGCGCGAGAGATAAAACAACGAAATGTTGACGCCGTTACTTATCACAGCTTTTTTCGATACAGCGGTGGCGAGTGGACTCCTGATCGAATGGGTGAAAAATTTATTCCCGACATTATCATCTGGGATGAGATATGTACTGTTTCGTTAGATACTTTACAAATGTTTCTTGAGTGGTTGCTGCGCGCGAATACAGCGGTAATCATGTGTGGGGATCATGGCCAACCACCACCATTTGTCGGCGAGGGTCCACATGATTGGTTAAAGGGTTTTGTGGACTATTATGAAGAAACCGATACTGATTACCGAGCACTTGATGAACAACTGCGCGAGGTTAAAAAACTAATCAGATTACAGCCGGATAGAATTCAATGTGAAATAATCCGCGAGGTGATTCCGGAAACGCCGTTAAATGAATTCTGGGAAACATGGAGACCAAACGATTTAATTGTAGCGAGCAGAAAGATAGTCAGAGACACACTTCAGCGGAAGTTGTTTACGTTGCATAAGGAAAAGTTTCCAACGCGTCCAGTGCCGTTATGTTATAGACCCGCTGACACACGGCGGCAGAACATTGAAGTTGAAATCCCGGGCCCGACAGCGTCAGGGACAAAAAAACAAATTCTCGTGCTGAATGATATCGTGCTCGTTGATATCGGTGTGGTCGAGGACGCGCTACGTGCTGATAAATCCCCGTGGACGCTAGGATACGCAACAACAATACATTCCTCGCAGGGACTGACCATCACGGACACAATTGTTTGGATGGTTGATAATCGCATCGAATGGTCGAATCTAGTCTATCTTGCAGTGTCCCGAGTACGAAGGATAAATCAGCTTCGAAGAATTGTTGTTGACGGAGCCGGTGACGGAGTCACTGACGAAGCCGGCGACAAAGTCACCATCGATGCAAGCGTCATTGATAGAAAACTCTCGGGTTACCGCCAACAGGATAAAAAAAAACAGCGGCGTTTTGATATTGATGCCGAATTAATAATCTCGCTACGACAACAACAGAATAATCACTGCGCGAGTTGCAATTGTATAATGAGTTGGCGTTATTCGGATAAAGACACTCGCCAATTTACCGTGGATAGGATCGATAACAGTCTCGGTCATGTCAAAAACAATGTGAGGTTGACCTGTCTTGAGTGCAATAGACGCAACGGCGCTAGTTAAGACCACGCGGGGGTAATTGAGTATCGTCAGGTATCACTTGTAGTTGCTCGCGTGTAAATCCGCGCTGAGGAGCAGTTGAATCCAGTCTATAGATCGGTGGTCTACCAGTTGATCGTGTTATCGTTGATATGTTATGTGTGGTAACACTCCAAATAGGATCGGTAGCCCTTTTTTTACCGCCTTCAAGCTCTCCTGGTTCATATAGATATCTCACGGTGACATTGCCGAGAATCGGCTTAGAAACGCTATTTATTTTTAATTTTCCGGGTATATACTCGTATTTAATCGCGTCGCTGGGCTTCATGTTGATTACTCGGGTAATCTCGTTATTTAACGCTGCAATTACACCTGGCAACCTTTTAACCCATTCACGAGATCGTTTTTCTTGGATGAATTCCTTCGCGTATTGATATCCAAATAACCGTTCAGCGAGAGTCCGATTGAATCGTTCAACAATTGCCTGATCACGATGTAGCGCAGTATGACCTCGTCGTATCGCGACGCTATGATGTTTCAGCGTTGATAAAACAGCGCCGCGAAATTCACTACCAGGATCAACTTGTAATAGATTTGGCCAGCGCAGAGGACCTCTTCGATAAATTCTTTCAAACGCACCGGCTACTTCAGTTGCCGACTTTGTTTTTAACGGCTCCGCTTGTTTGTATCGACTCGCAACATCAACTACGGTTAGCGCGTATTTGTAACCGTTGTCATGCGGCAAAAATAGTATATCAGCCTGATGAACTTCATTAGGTACGCTGACATCAAAGCGCGAGAAGTTGATTTGTTTAGGCGGTGGTAGATAGATTTGCCATATAGCCTGTTTGGATAACCAATTAGCCGCAGTGGTCTTTGTTACCTTTGCAGCGCTTGCAAGCTTACCAATTGCGGCCTTCCCCTTCCAGTATCCTCTCGGGGGATAATAGATGGAATCCATGTTGTTATTATAAACGCTAGCGTTTTCAATTACCAGCGCGAGAAGCTCCGCTTCCAATCATTAATTTACCTTTCATAGCCGATTTTACCAACCATGAGGCCAATTTTTCTTTGACGGATTTATCAGGAATAGCATTTAGCGCGTGAATTAATTTTACATCCGCGATATGACGCTGTTGCAGATCGCTACTTTTGTAAGCAACATCATGAGCATGACACGCCTTATCGATAGCGTTTATTGGATACTCACCGGGTTTGGGCTGATTTTGATCATCGAGTCTAATATCTAATCGTGTTCCGGGGCCACAGTAGTTATATCCTGGGAGGTGTTTTTCTCCTGGATACTTTGCCCACGGTGTTCCGGGGAGTTTTGCCAATTTGGCTGCGATGTCACCTCCTCGCTTTTTTTTAAAACATCTCCGGGTCTAATAGAAATAAATCTAAATTTCTTTGTACCGCATTGTACGCACTTACCAGTAAGCGCCGATCTGTTATTTCTTGTCGTAACGGTTGTCATATCATTTGTGCCAGTACGCACTCTACACTTCACACAATATAGATCCATAATTTATGTATAGAGATATGAATATAATTGATTTTTCGGCGACTAAAACAAGAGAACCAGTTAAGCATGTTGCAGCGTTACCAAACTCGATCCGGATGATTATCATCGGACCATCTGGATCCGGCAAGACGCAATTGTTACTCAATTTAATAATGAGATGGATGAAGTGGGATAAGTTGTATTTGGTTGCTCCTAGCGTAGATGATCAACGATGCTACGAGGTGTTGAAAGATTTCAACGAGAATGCATCAGCGATCGCTAAAAAAAATGTTATTGAGTTTATTACGGATATCAATGATGCACCGGGTATTGATGATATTGATGGCGACGTTAACAATCTAGTCGTGTACGATGATGTTATGTTAGACAATCAAAAAAACCCAGCTAGGATATTTTCCAGAGGCAGGCATAAAAACACTGACGTGATATATGTCACTCAACGATACACTCAGATTCCAAAAGTAATTAGAGACAACTGTAATATTCTTGCTGTGTTCAACGGCGTTGATACACACACGCTACGAAATATTTGGCAGACATGGTGCGGCGGTGACATGGACTTTAATGTTTTTCGAAACTTTTTTAGTCATGCTCAGTCGACCCCACATGGATTCGTAACGATAAATTTACATGATCCTCGGACACGATATCGTATCGGACTTGACCAAATATTCGGTTAGTTGTAAATAATTTTCATTGTAAATAACTTCTTAGCAGCAGAGGGGGCGATGACATCGACGCGGTCGTCGATGTGCTTACCGGACGCTGACGACGCTGGGGATCGACGCGCAGAAGGTGTTAATTAAACCAAATGACGACGCGACGATCCCCCAGCGTCGTCGTCGTTTTTTTTTTACCAGGCGCTGACGACACTAGATCGTTGAGTGCAGAAAGTAATAATTAAGCAAAATAACGATTGGACAAAATGTCCGATTCGCCCCCTCTGCTGCTCCCAGTGCTTTGTAGACAATGCTTACACTACCCAGTCCTTTGTAGACAATACTTACACTACCCAGTCCTTTGTAGACAATACTTTCACTACCCAGTCCTTTGTAGACAATACTTACACTACCCTGTCCTTTGTAGACAATACTTACACTACCCAGTGCTTTGTAGACAATACTTACACTACCCAGTGCTTTGTAGACAATACTTACACTACCCAGTGCTTTGTAGACAATACTTACACTGCCCTGTCCTTTGTAGACAATACTTTCACTACCCAGTGCTTTGTAGACAATACTTACACTACCCTGTCCTTTGTAGACAATGCTTACACTACCCTGTCCTTTGTAGACAATACTTACACTACCCAGTCCTTTGTAGACAATACTTACACTGCCCTGCTCTTTGTATATAATGCTTACACTACACAGTCCTAATTTGTAGACAATACTTACACTATCCTGTCCATTGTATACAATACTTACACTGCCCTTTCCTTTGTATATAATACTTACACTACACAGTCCTAATTTGTAGACAATACTTACACTATCCTGTCCTTTGTATACAATACTTACACTACCCTGTCCTTTGTAGACAATACTTACACTGCCCTTTCCTTTGTAGACAATACTTACACTGCCCTGCTCTTTGTATATAATGCTTACACTACACAGTCCTAATTTGTAGACAATACTTACACTATCCTGTCCATTGTATACAATACTTACACTGCCCTTTCCTTTGTATATAATACTTACACTACACAGTCCTAATTTGTAGACAATACTTACACTACCCAGTGCTTTGTAGACAATACTTACACTACCCAGTCCTTTATTGACAATACTTACACTACCCTGTCCTTTGTAGACAATACTTACACTACCCAGTGCTTTGTAGACAATACTTACACTACCCAGTCCTTTGTAGACAATACTTAAAGTACCCTGTCCTTTGTATACAATACTTACACTACCCAGTGCTTTGTAGACAATACTTACACTACCCAGTCCTTTATTGACAATACTTACACTACCCAGTCCATTGTAGACAATACTTACACTACCCTGTCCTTTGTAGACAATACTTACACTACCCAGTGCTTTGTAGACAATGCTTACACTACCCTGTCCTTTGTAGACAGTACTTTCACTACCCAGTGCTTTGTAGACAATACTTATACTACCCTGTCCTTTGTAGACAATACTTTCACTACCCAGTGCTTTGTAGACAATGCTTACACTACACTGTCCATTGTAGACAATACTTTCACTACCCAGTGCTTTGTAGACAATACTTACACTACCCTGTCCTTTGTAGACAATACTTTCACTACCCAGTCTTTTGTAGACAATACTTACACTGCCCTGCTCTTTGTATATAATGCTTACACTACACAGTCCTGATTTGTAGACAATACTTACACTATCCTGTCCATTGTATACAATACTTACACTGCCCTTTCCTTTGTATATAATACTTACACTACACAGTCCTAATTTGTAGACAATACTTAAACTACCCTGTCCTTTGTTTACAATACTTACACTACCCTGTCCTTTGTAGACAATACTTAAACTACCCTGTCCTTTGTATACAATTCACACACTACACAGTTCTTTGCAGACAATACTTACACTACCCTGTCCATTGTAGGCAATACTTACAATCTCCTGTCCTTTGCATACAATAGTTACACTGCCCTGTCCTTTTTATATACAATACTTACACTGACATGTCCTTTGTCAATAATATTTACACTACCCAGTCCTTTGTAGATAATACTTTCACTAATGATGTTGACATTCCTTAAATGGGGGATCCTGGTGAAATCAGAAATGTTTAACAGCTGCTCCAAACTACATATTTTCCTAAAATGTAAAAGTCAGTAATGTAACCCAATTCACAAAAAAGGGGACACAGATATTTTCTCTAATTACACAACTATTTCTTCTTCTGTTTGTAAAGGACTGGAAAAATTGTATTGTCTCTAATTACAGAATTATTTCTTCTGTATGTGAAGAGTTGGCAAAATGTGCCTTCAGACACTTGTATAAATGTTTTGCACTCAGTACCCATTTTGCTCATTTGCAATCTGGCTTCATTTACCCTAATCATCCAGCAGTTTTACCATTCTGTGATATTTATGACACATTTTTGCAAAGCAATTGATAAAGGCAATGAAATAAACAGTGGTATTTTGTGATCAATGTAAGGCCTGCAACAAAATTAGGTATAAGTGTGTAATTTATAACTAAGAAGTAATGGAACTGGTGGTTGATTATTGGAGTGTTTTCAATATTACCTTTCTAATAGGACTCAGAATGTTCTTATAGAAGGTTGCACTTCAGATAAATAATGTATCAGGGCTGATGTGCATAATGGTTCAGTACTTGGACTACTATTAGTTTTAATTTATATTAATCATATTTTTATGAATATTTAATTCAATATAAGACTATTTATTGATTATACTTAATTGTCAATTATTTTAGAGCATCCAGCTCTTGCAGGTGTTCACAACAAAGACCTACATAAATAATTTGTGGGACAAGCAATGATTGAAAGATTTTAATCCAGACACAAACATCAAATTAATAGCTATATCCAGAAAATTCTAAGGGAGCTACACCCACTACCTTCATTGAATTATGTATTTATTACATGTGTCTTTTCCCATAAATGTTTGTGCTTTGCCCTTAATGAATACCTCCCTTGGCATACACTTACACATGAAGTGTCCATAAAAGCATGGAAAAAGATGAGCAGATTATGAATTTAACAATTCAGACTGGATCTGCAATCATTGGAGCTTTTTTGTTTCATCTGCTAAACCTCTTTGGAGAATTGGGATATTGTTAAATAACTACAGTTTTTAAAAATGACAGAAAAAATACAAGCTGAAGTATTAATAATCATTTTTGGGACAACATAATCCACATCGCATATATAACTCCAGTCGCCAGATCTCCAGCAAGTAAGTAGTATACAACTTCATGATAGACTGAACCTTTAAGTGCCTTTTGCCTGGGTTAGTTTATATAAAAATTCAATTTTTTAAAATACTGTCATTAAATGGAATCTTCTCCCTTTTGGCGAATAGGAACAAACTGTCATTGTATTCCTTGAATATATACTTAAACATGGAAATCAAGAATTTTTTTATGTGAGGGATATAAAGTCCCAGCCTGTCAGGGTGGTGGATATAAAGTCTCAGCCTGTCAGGATGGTGGATATAAAGTCTCAGCCTGTCAGGGTGGTGGATATAAAGTCTCAGCCTGTCAGGGTGGTGGATATAAATTCTCAGCCTATTGCTGTTAGGGAGAGAGATATAAAGTCCCAGCCTGTCAGGGTGGTGGATATGAAGTCTCAGCCTATTGCTGTTAGGGTGAGGGATATAATGTCCCAACCTGTTAGGGTGGTGGATATAAAGTCTCAGCGTATTGCTGTTAGGGTGTGGGATATAAAGTCCCAGCCTCTTACTGTCAGGGTGAGGAATATAAAGTCCCTGGAGTGTATTACTGTCAGGGAGGGATATAAAGTCCCAGTCTATTACTGTCATGATCATGGGGTAAGTCCCAGCTTACTGCTGTTAGAGAGATATAAGTCCCAATATATTATGTCAGGGTGATGGATATCAAGTCCCAGCCTGTTAATATTAGAATGAGGGATGTAAAATCACAGTCTCTAATGGTCAATATGAGGGCTATAAAGTCCCAGTCTGTTACTTTTAGGGTGAGGGGTATAAAGTCCAAGCTTATTACTGTCAGGGTGGAGTTATAATGTCCCAGTCTATTACTTTTAGGGTGAGGGGTATAAAGTCCAAGCTTATTACTGTCAGGGTGGGGTTATAATGTCCCAGTCTATTACTGTTAGGTGGAGGGGTATAAAGTCCAAGCTTATTACTGCTGGGGTGGGGTCATAATGTTCCAGTCTATTACTGTTAGGGTGAGGGATATAAAGTCCAAGCTTATTACTGTCAGGGTGGGGTTATAATGTCCCAGTCTATTACTGTTATGGTGAGGGATATACAGAAATTGAACATTAAGAATTTTCACCTGTTAATAAAATCAGTGGTCAATAAACAATACAGTAAAACCTGTCTTGAAAGACCACAGTTATGTGAGACCACCTGTCTTGAAAGACCTTATTCTCAATGCACAGATTTATTGATTATATAGTTTTATAACCTGCTATGAGAGACCACCTGTCTTGAGAGACCATACTTTTGGCAGAAGGGGTGGTCATTCAAGACAGGTTCTACTGTAATTGCTAATATTGTGAAGCAGAAATTGCAAAGCATTTTTTTTTTTACTGTACTAAATACATTGTTAAAAAAAAACATAAAATAGGTACATAGTTCCAAAATAAAGACCAGTCTTTACTAATGTTGAGTAACCCCTTGCAGTTTCTTGAGGCAGTCAAGAAGATACTCAACAGGATCCTTACAGAAACTGAAAGATTTATTTAGATATGTCTTCACACTTTCCTGGGATAACCTATGGTGCAAGTGATTTTGTACCTGGCATATGTAATATGAAGTTAAAATGTGATTACTCTACTCAACACCCTCTCCCACCATCCATTTTTGTATTTTGTTATAGTATGTAATAGCATGTTTCCAAAATTAGAACTTGTTAATTACTATCTGATATTATTACAAAAATTTATGCATACTTTTTCATAAGCTAGTAACAGACTTGATATCTTTTTATCGTATTTAATTCCTCGTCTCAATGAGATCATGTCAGTTGATATTATTGTTAATGAGAAGATGGTGCTTGAAATAAGCATAAGTTTGTCACTCGGTCTTTTATATCCTGTGATGTACTTTCTGTGATGGTGTTTAATATAATATTATTTAAACTAACAGTTTCAAAGATTTATGTTGAAGTTTTGTGTTACATTGTTTGTAAGGCAGATGCAGGATTCTCTCATTATAATGCTGTCTGTGGAAGCCATAGAGTATTGTATGATGCCTTAGAATGAAACTGCATCATAATGAAGCATATGATGCATACTCCCTCATTACAATGCTCTCTGTGGAAGCCATATAGTACTGTATAATGCCTTAGAATGAAACTGCATCATAATGAAGCATACGATGCATACCCCCTCATTATAAAGCTCTTAATGGAAGCCATAGAGTACTGTATAATGCCTTAGAATGAAACTGCATCATAATCAAGCACATGATGCATACTCCCTTTCTGTAATGCTCTCCATGGGAGTCTCAGAGTATATAATGAAACACATCATACATATAATTTTACTATTACATACTGAAATTGGATCCATGACTATACCTGCCTTATAATGAAGGGCAATATATTGAGGGAATGTTTTACTGGGGGCATGCAGGTACACTTGTTTTAGCTCTGTTGGTCATAGACCAGAAGAGCTAGTTGGAAAGTCCATTGGCACAAGTTTGTTATTGTTCTTTCTACTAAGCTTCTTCCAATGTGGGTATGTGAGAAAACTTGCCAGTAGCTTCTCGAGGGTCGGTGGTTCTTCCAGGGTTCTTCCTCCACCATTAATACTGACCACCATACATAGCCTATCATGTGCTGAAAAATGGCGCTAAACCCCACCACCACAACAACAACAACTAAGCTTCTTGGAGAATTGATGTGAACTTTACACACATATTCTTACAATGGTTTACTTGGTCCTAAATGAAAATGGTGCCAGTATGACAGCCACAAGGGCCAACATGAAAATCTTATCACTACTGATTCTCAGAAAAGATGGTTGTATCAGCATGGAATTTTCACTAAATGGCTTCTTGTGATGTCTAGTTAGTGACATCCAATATGGGCATCACTGTAGCCATCTTGACAGTTATGAAATTGCTACTCCTCCAACATGTAAAATCATATCAACTTGGGGTTTTCATTAAAATTAAAACTTCTGCTCTCTTTAGATGGAAATTTGCATTAACATCGGATTTTCACCATACTATTTTACATAATATCTTGCTGGTACTAAATAAAAAAGGTACCAACTACACATTCAGCATGAGCACCATGGCATCCATCTTGAAAATCTTGATATTGCAACTCCTAAATGGAAAGTCATATTGACAAGGGTTTTCTCCAGAAAACTAATTTAATAATCATGTCTAGTTGACCCTGAATGAAAATAGTACCAATCCAACCTTAAATATGGCGCTGCAATGAACATATTAAAGATCTTGTCAATAATTCTCCTAAATGGATGGTCATTCCAATTAGGGGTTTGCACCAAAAGTCCCACAATGGTGTTTGCAATGTCCCAGATGAAAATGATGTTGATGTTACATTCCATATGGCTACCAAGTTGCAAATTTGAAAATCTTCTTGCTGAGGAATATCAGAGATGGTCTCAACACTCAGTAATTTAAATAATTAGAAATGATCTTATCTTTAATTTACTGGAATTTCTTTCCAGTCAGTGATGTATCGGTTCCTTTGAGGGACTCTTCTTTTGTATATTTTAATTGTTGTTAATATTTACACTCCAGAGAGGCTAAACCTTATGCTATGTTTTTTAAAAATACTTTCAATTGTGCCTATTTAAACATCCAATTCCAGATCTGTTTTTAGACAAGATTATGGTTGTATTAAACTTAATTGCTAATTTCAAATCTAAGCACAGACTAAATAAAGATTAGTATAGTACAGGCCAGTAGTGCTGTCTTGGTATGCACAGACAGAATCAGGATTGGTATAATACAACCGGAATTACTTTCTTGGTAAGCACAGATGGAATACGGATTGATATACGTGTAATAATGTTAGTCTTACTCTCTTGGTAAGCACAGACAGAATTAGGATTGGTATAATATAATAGGCTAGTGTTTCTTTCTTGGTAAGCACAGACAAATTCAGGATTGATATAATACAGGCCAGTGTTACTCTCTTGGTAAGCACAGATGGATTCAGGATTGATATAATACAGTCCAGTGTTACTCTCTTGGTAAACACCTACAGAATCAGGATTGGTATGATACAGACCAATTTTTGCTCTCTTGCAAACCTAGGGTAATGTAATTATCTATTTTTGATGAATGATATCTTAAGTATTTAAAAGTAATTGTCAGATATTTGTGAAGAAATTCATATAATTCCAACAATTACCATTAAAAAAAACCCTGGCATCAAAAGTTTGTTTCACTTGTAATTATCACAAGTAAAAGATAGTAATTGATTATATTTTGAAAAGATATGGAATTTATTTAATGATTCAGTTAATAGAAGTAATTGTAATGTACATGTAATAACATACTGCCAAAGGGATATTTATTGATATTGTCACACATGAAATTAATTTACATCAAGTCTGCTCTTTGATAAAGAGTTAATGAGAAATTAAAATTTGCATGCCATCTGTCTGTCTGTAGATATAATAAGTGCTATTTCCAGCAGGTGATGCAGGTTTCCTTTGATTAAGAAAAACAAACTTTATTGCAATCATGTAAGACTCCATTTTGAAAGAATTTGAGTATTTCTCCTATAATAAGATCATGGTCCCAGCACTGTTTCCACACTGAAAGGATTGTAGGATTTCTCCTATAATAAGACCATGGTTCCAGCACTGTTTCCACACTGAATGGATTGTAGGATTTCTCCTATAATAAGACCATGGTTCCAGCACTGTTTCCACACTGAAGGGAATGTAGGATTTCTCCTATAATATGACCATGGTCCAAGCACTGTTTCCACACTGAAAGGATTGTAGGATTTCTCCTATAATAAGACCATAAGGTCCCTGCACTGAGGAGTGTGCTTGGATAGTTATATCTTGTTTCTTTTTCTACTTAATGTTTGCGTTATTCTGAAAGCTTTATCTTTCTAAATTCTTGTTCAGTATTGATTTAGATTTTGTGAACTTTACCTATGCTTGTCAGTATGGTCACTGTTGTAAAGATGTGTGGTAAAATGCTGCTACAATACATACATGTATTATCAAGGGATAATTTTAGCTATTGATTGTCAGTTTATCTTCAATGTTTTTATTAAAATGGAATGGAGCTGTAATTAAGCACTGGTTTCATTAGCGCATGATGGTATGGTGAAACCTTATAAGTTTGCAATCCACGGGGACCAGATCAATTTTTTTTGTTAGGACTTTTAATGAACTGTGGTTCTCTAATTTTAGCTAAGAATGAAATGAGATCAGATGTTCTTTCATATGAAAATAAATATGTTTTAACAAAATATCAATAGCCAGTCAATCTTTAAACTAAATGTTTATGATCATTAGGATACATAAATATGTTTCTTTGGAGTTTTTATACTCTATTTGGCTGTATGCTGTTTAAAGGCATTTAATTAGCTAGCCATATGTTATTTGGCTGTATGCTGTTTAAAGGCATTTAGCCAGTCATATGATATTTGGCTGTATGCTGTTTAAAGGCATTTAGCCAGCCATATGTTATTTGGCTGTATGCTGTTTAAAGGCATTTAGCCAGCCATATGTTATTTGGCTGTATGCTGTTTAAAGGCATTTAATTAGCTAGCCATACGTTATTTGACTGTATGTTGTTTAAAGGCATTTAGCCAGTCATATGATATTTGGCTGTATGCTGTTTAAAGGCATTTAGCCAGCCATATGTTATTTGGCTGTATGCTGTTTAAAGGCATTTAGCCAGCCATATGTTATTTGGCTGTATGCTGTTTAAATGCATTTAGCTAGCCATATGTTATTTGGCTGTATGCTGTTTAAAGGCATTTAGCCAGTCATATGATATTTGGCTGTATGCTGTTTAAAGGCATTTAGCCAGCCATATGATACTTGACTGTATGCTGATTAAAGGCATTTAGCCAGCCATATGATATTTGGCTGTATGCTGATTAAAGGCATTTAGCTAGCCATATGTTCTCATTAAGTTTGGGTTATCAGGTTCATTTGATTTTAAAATTGATACTTTGTGTCCAAGAACATGTTTCAGTCTTCAGAGTAGAGGAGCTTAGGTTTAGGATATTAAAAATCAATGAAATTTAAAAAAAGGAACTATTCAGGATCTGAAACATGGTTTGGTTTGAAGAGAAGTTAGATGTGATTTTTATCTAAAGAGGTTTGACTGCTATAAGACTGACTGTTAATCAGTAGATTGTGTAAGTTACTTTCATTACCTAATGCTTATAATGATAAATGTTTTCTTTACCTATATTTTGAATGGCATATTCAGTCAGGAAGATAGTTCGAATTTCATGAATCCTCAAAAATCCCATGTCAGTCATTCAAATGTTTTTCTCAGTTTCATCTAAAATTGTCTCCATTTTCCTTATTTCTTGTCATCTTTATTACCAGTTGACAAATAGTCACAATAATACCAACTGACAAATAGCCACATTACGAAATTTGTTTATGGTTATTGTTGTAAGTCAAGTATGGTCAAGGATTCCATTTCATAAGGTGAATATTTAACATGTACTTCACTATAAGCCAGTCTCAATATAAGGTGGTATATTCTTTGAAATTCCATGGACAGCACTGTAGTGAGCACTGTATCATGTGCTTCACATTCTCGAGTGGCCGAGTGGTCTAAAGCACTCTCCGTTACGGATCACTGCCATCTCACCTCTGTTTGTGTGGGTTCGAGTCTCGGATTCAGCCTATGTGGGTATGTGGGAAAGCTTGCCAGTAGCTTCTCGTGGGTCGGTGGTTCTTTCTGGGGTTTTACTGGGTACTTCCTCCACTATTAATACTGGCCGCCATGTATAGCCTATCGTGTACTGAAAAATGGCATTAAACCCTACAACAACAACAACTCACTATAAGGTGGTATACTTTGTAGCTCTCATATACTGTGTTATAATGAGCATGGTACCAAGTATTTCATAATAAGGCATTCTCACTATAAGGTGGTATACTCAATGACTCCCATGGGCAGCAATATAATGAGCACTGTATGATGGACTTCATTCTATGGTGGACTCACTATAAGGTGGAATAATACTCTTTGACCCTCATGGACATGATTATAATGAGCACTGTATGATGGACTTCATTCTACGGTGGATTCACTATAAGGTGGTATAATACTCTTTGACCCCCATGGATAATGATTATAATGAGCACTGCATCATGTACTTCATTAGAAGACATTTTTACTACAGGGCCTTGTACTCTTTGACCCCCATGGACATGATTATAATGAGCACTGTATCATGTACTTCGTTAGAAGACATTTTTACTACAGGGCCTTGTACTTTGACCCCCATGGACATGATTATAATGAGCACTGTATCATGTACTTCGTTAGAAGACATTTTTACTACAGGGCCTTGTACTCTTTGACCCCCATGGACATGATTATAATGAGCACTCTATCATGTACTTCATTAGAAGACATTTTTACTACAGGGCCTAATGTACTCTTTGACCCCCATGGACATGATTATAATGAGCACTCTATCATGTACTTCATTAGAAGACATTTTTACTACAGGGCCTAATGTACTCTTTGACCCCCATGGACATGATTATAATGAGCACTGTATCATGCACTTTATTATATGATAGGACAGTATAGTCTATTGTAATGATGGCATTCAGTATTGATTCTGTAGGAGTGGTAATCCACAGAGTGTGGTGTTATAGAGGGTACCTTATTGTAACAGAACTTATTCTTGATCTTGTTTTCTTAGAAGTTAAAGACAACACTAATGAGATTAGTAAACATTTTTATCTGTAGTTCTGGATCTCTAGAGGCTTTTTTGTGTCTTGATATTGTTTAATTACCAACTAGCGCCATATTAATTGCTACCCTATTAAATGTTTGTTCATGTAATGAAGCTTTAACACAATTGATTATTCATTATACTCACTGGCTTTTTCTGTTTAAAATTGGGTCATTATTTTTGTATTAGGTCTATAAGAGCTTATCGGTTGTCCATTGTCCATCCGTCTATTAGCACAAGTTTATTATCACTACTCATGCTAAACTTTTTGGAGAATGAAACTTCATGCACACACACACACACACCCATGATTAAATTGGTCATAAATGAATTTTTTTACTGATTAGACAGCCAGTATGGCCACCACAACAGCCATCTTGAAATCTTGTCATTGCTGTTTCTGCTGAATATATAATGTACAGTTCCTTCTAAATAAAAATGATGCTGATCTGACAATCAATATAGCATCCGTGACAGCCATATTGAAAATGTTATTGTTATTCCTACTAAATCAAAAATCAAGTCAATAAAAAAGAATCACCAGAGGCCTCCTTATAAAGTCTTATATGGCTGCCATTGTGGTCATCATATGGTGTGGAGTTAGTCTCAAATGAAAATGGTGCCAATGTAGCATTCAATATATCCACCACTATAGCCATCTTTAACTTTTTTTTTTATACTAATTCTCATGAGTGGATGGTCATTTCTAACATGAGTGGATAATCATGCTAACATGAGTTGATGGTCATTTCTAATATGAGTAGATGGTCATACTAACATGAGTGGATGGTCATTTCTAATATGAGTGGATGGTCATTTCTAACATGAGTGGATGGTCATTTCTAATATGAGCAGATGGTCATACTAACATGAGTGGATGGTCATTTCTAACATGAGTGGATGGTCATACTAACATGATTGGATGGTCATGCTAACATGAGTGGATGGTCATACTAACATGATTGGATGGTTATACTAACATGAGTGGATGGTCATACTAACATGATTGGATGGTTATACTAACATGAGTGAATGGTCATTTATAACATGAGGTTTTTGCTAAAACATTAATGATATCTAGTTAGTCCTAAATGAAGACGGACAGATTTTGCATCCAATATGGCTGCTGTGTCATGCATTATAATGATATTCATTCTGCAAGAGACATGGTAAATGCTCTGCATAGTCATTTGCCTAACTGTTTTTTTAAAACATGTTTTAGATTTTTGAGAAATTTCCAAGTGATTTTAACAAGTCTATTAAGTATAATGTGGAAACTTCATGAAAACTTAATGAAAATTTGACAATTTCACAAAAAATGTAAATACTTTTATATTCAGTATTTTCTCCCCCCATTAACCTAAGTTTACACTTATCATACATGCTACTCACGTTACCAGTCAATGATCCAACCTAAAACTGTAGAGACCTAGATCTGCTGTTGCATAATGCACTGGCAGATCTGGGTCTATATAGCTCATTAGGAGTCATCACTGGAACAAACAACATAGTCTGATCTGCTGATGCATTATACAATGGCAGATAAGGGTCTATGTTTTTTTTTGCAGTTAGACTTTACTAAGGAAGTACATACAGTAAGCTCATGTTCAACAACCCAATTAATTACGGCTGATTCAAACCTAGATGGCAGTTGAATTGGTTTGTGTTCCATTGTATCCTCTGTAGTTGTACCATGTGTAAACCTAGGGGGACAATCACTCACTCCAAGCTGCCAGTGTCACCCTAAATTGAATGAATCCCAATATTATGGGGAAACTGTGGTGTATGAAATGTACCCCCTCACCCTAAGTGTGACATTGAAAAAATATTTATGTGAAAATTCAATAACAGATAATATTACCTTCACCAATGGGACAATAACACTGCTCAGATTACATCAGTAGTCAACTGATGTTCAACTCCATATTAACCATCCAAATGATTCACTGGTTTACCAATGAACTCTGTATTAACCATTCATTAATGATTCAGTAGTCAACCTATGAAATTCACATTATTAAACTTCCAAATGATTCAGTTGGTAACCAGTGAATTCCATACCAACTATCCAAATAATTCAGTAGTTAGTGAATAAACTCCATATTAACCATCCAAATGATTCAGTAGTTAGTGAATAAACTCCATATTAACCATCCAAATGATTCAGTAGTTAGTGAATAAACTCCATATTAACCATCCAAATGATTCAGTAGTCAACCAATGAACTCCATATTAACCATCCAAATGATTCAGTAGTCAACCAATGAACTCCATATTAACCATCCAAAGGATTCCATGGTCTACTGAAGAAGTCTATATTTACCATTCAAATGATTCAGTAGTCAACCAATGAACTCCATATTTACCAGCCAAATGATGTTAACAATTGAAGTCCTGTTTCCTCTAACAACTTTACTTTTGTCCTTTACATGCAAGTTCTAAAAATAGTGACTCATGACAAGCAAGGCTCTTCTTTCAAGAAACACTGAAAATCATGCAAAAAGTTTGGTATCATGTGTGTGGTATGGTACTACAACACAAGAAGGCAATTTAGTGCCAAGGCAACTTGAGTTAAGTTGCCTTGCCCAGGGAGGGATGTAAGGTATAACAAGGTACTGACACAGGCTGATCTGTTATCTTAGGATTTGAGCTTTCCCATTTTCAGTCACAAGTCCAACATGTTAATCACTGTCTCCATTGTTGTTCCAGCCTCCATTACACACCTAAATCTGGACCAGTGATAGGCTTTGAAAGACTTGGAAATAATTGGCAGATTTGGATAATATAGAATTTATGGCAAGTGAACAACGTTAATTGACCAATATTTGGGAATGATTTGCATTGGAATATTTTTTCATAGCAGATGGCGTTACTATGGTATTGGCTAGGGACCTGTAGATTTTGATTCCATATGCAGAAATTTCCGACCTCAACAGAATTGTCTGACTACTGTAAAAGTGTTTTGAGAAAGTTGGTGATCTTTGACACAGTTTTCATCAAACTGATCAGTACACCAAGAATAGATACCATGTGAAGTATCAGTGATGTTTGTCTGTTCAAGTTAACTCAGAAAACATTTCTCTCCTGTGAAATCAACTTCTGGTATTTGAAAATAGTTCTGACATGAAAAATAGTAGCAGTTATTATAAAACATTTAAATGCATGATTTGTCTTCCCCCAGGAATGAAAAATAATAATATTTATAATAAAAATTCGTTATTTTCAGAGGGTAAAACTCATTTAGTCAAATATTATCTAGTTTGCTAAAAGACATTTGTGGTCACACGATTTGTTATACTTGTGCACAATATTTATGAAAGAAAATAAAGAAAATATTATATTTTGTGGATTAATATCACTTGGATATTTGACTTCAAAATTTGATAATGTATACACAATGTATTGTCGTCATGTTATAACTGAATAATGCATATCATAAGGAACAATAGAGAAACTAGCTGAATATTTAGTGGGAGATATTACATGCATGTTCAACTAACAGAATATTTGGTGGGAGATATTACATGAATTTTCAACAAATGAAAATTTGGTGGGAGATATTACATGAATTTTCAACAAATGGAAATTTGGTGGGAGATATTACATGAATTTTCAACAAATGGAAATTTGGTGGGAGATATTACATGAATTTTCAACAAATGGAAATTTGGTGGGAGATAGCAAATTTATATACATGTTAAACAGAATATTTGGTGGGAAATATTACATGCATGTTCAACTAGGAAAATTTGGTGGGAGATACTACATACATGTTCAACTAACAGTATATTTGGTGGGAGATATTACATGCATGTTCAACTAATGGAATATTTGTTAGGAGATATTACATGCATGTTCAACTAATGGAATATTTGGTGGGAGATATTACATGCATGTTCAACTAATAGAATATTTGTTGGAAGATATTAAATACATGTGCAACTAATGGAAAATTTGGTGAGAGATATTGATGCATGTTAAACTTAGGGAAAATTGGGTGGGAGACTTACATGCATGCTATACTAATGGAAAATTGAGTGGGAGATATTACATCATGTTAAACTAAAAAAAAATTGGTGGGAAATATAACATGCATGTTAAACTAACAAAATTTGTTGGGAGATATAATATGCATGTTAAACTAAGGAAAAATTTTGTGGGATTACACACATCTGATTTGGTCATAATAACAGCCCACTATGAAGATGATAAAATTGTCTGCTCTACTTGAAGTGTATAGCCGATTCCTGCACCAGTTCTTGGTCTTGGTACATTTAAATGCAGGATGGATGCTGATCTTAAAAAGTACATACATCACGAGGTGTTGTAATAGTTTGGACATTAGCACATGGACTGAGTAAAAGGTTTTCAGTTGTCAAGGATTTCCTAAACCAAATTATATTTGTGATGTGAAATTATTCTGTCAGTAGAAAGCCAGTTTAAAGACTTAAACACATCAGCTGAAGGTGTCATTGGATTGACATCAAATATAATTCTAGCTGCATGGTTTGAAGTCTGATTATGCAGTTAATATTAATTTGTGTGCATGAGCCTCATACTGTGCAACAGCAATTCATGTACGTTGAATAGAAAAATTGTATTGCATGCATTGGTTGATACTTTTTCAATCATTGTAGTGATGGTAGTTTGGAAGCTAGAATTTTACAGACATGATCTGTGTGATGATTCCAAATTTATTTATCATTCATATATACACCTAGGAGTTTAATACATTCGATATTAGATATATATTTAACTTTTATTATTAACTGAATGGGATTTTGCATGTTGTAACTGTTCTTGGACTGTGTTGCAGTTTTGGCCCAGTCTGCAGAATGTTACATCATCTATCATTTTCAGAGGGTCCTCTATGCAGTGACAAATCAATGTACAAAATGATGGATTGGTTATGAGTTCATTTTGTTTAAAATTTGTTGAAGCATTTAACCAGTGTTTTAATGCATTCATATGGGCTAAAACCAAGGTTTCCAAATGACGTTATTTCTGTCCATTTTTTAACACTGGAGAAGGGAGGGTTGCTTTTGTTAGATAATCATATCACTCAAGAATTTCAGACAATTGGTTTCAAAACTCAGCAGTTGAAAAGAAAGAAATGGTCTTATGATGAATTTCGTTAAATTGTTTTCAGACAGTATATCATCAGTCCCACCAAGGGATTCTTAATTAATTTTTTGGACTTAAATTTCTAATTGAAGCATTGTTTACACTGACATTTACAGAAATACTTTGAACCAATTCAGGCCAAATAATGTAATAATAATTAATATACAGATGACCTGATTAGATTGCATGTCATTTTATGTGTTAAATTTTTACACATTTTTTTAACTTTTAATTTAGACTTTTTTTACATAAACTTTATTGGGATGATTAATTCTGTACTTCATGGTGTCTACATACTTATGTATAGGTTGTCATTATATGCGTGTGCCAAAACCACACAGTGCAGTCTGGTATATATAAAAAAACATTCCCAAAATGCTTCCATGCAAATAGGACTGCCTGGAAAATATGCATATGTTAAATTCATTCCAGATTATAACTATTTTACCAATATTATATGTATCTGTTATCTATAGAAAGGTTTTAGAGTAAATTTTTATCTCAGTGGCTGTATAATTTTGTTCACTGTAGAAATTTTAATATTCTTTAAAAACCTGAGAAGATTCATTCCCCATCAAGTCATTAAACTTGTATGCCTAGCAGTAACCTTTCACAACCTCGAATTTTACTGGTTGGCTGTCCATGACTGTAATACTCAGTCATCTGAATCTGATATTTAACACAATCAGTGTTGCCATCGATATCAAAACCTGTATCTGACTTATTTCATCATCATAATTCTAATCATCCAGACTCTTGAAACTGCATAACAAAGTCCATGGACACCTCCTTGGATAAGGGAGAATTATGCATTTAAGCTTACCCTAGCAGACATCTCTATAGAAACATCTGCCCCTAAAGGGCCTCTTTTATTGCATTACAATCTCTACATACGTTGAAGCTCTTCACCTAAAGGACAAATTTAGGTGTTTCCTAATGTGTGCCTTGTGCAAACAAGTTTCACTTACTTCTGTGACTTCCTTTGGAACTGGTGTCATCATCAAAGGGTTTGTCATCACAGATAGTTTCCAAGATATCTAAAGCAGGTGAGCATGCAGCTCTTTGCATAAAAAAATATATTATTCAGTGACTTGTTAAACATGTTCAAGGTGACAATTTTATTTCATTGATCTTGCTAGCTATTCCTTTCCATCTATCAAGGTCAAGTGTCTTTAAATGACATTGTCATGGTGGAGGTGGAAGGTGCTTTCCATCTGGTTGGTATGCATCTATGTACTGATAGGGCCTTGAAAAATTCTGTTTTCAATATTCTGTGTCACTTTTGAGAAGTTACAGTATCTGATTAACCGTCTCCCTAAGGTAAGTTTCCGCAATATAACTGTACAGCAACTTGGTGAATTTCATCCCTATTCTGCATTTAGTATTCACATTTTTATGTCTCTATCCATCTTCCTAACTTTGGCAGCTCTCCAGATAACCAGCATAGATTAATATTTTGCACAAAATAAATTGACTAAAAATGCACAAAGTAATTTTTTCTTATTCAAATTATACAGAGAAATTTAATTTTAAGCATTTTGCCACATGTTGTTTAAGTATGCATTGCTCCTACCCTGGGCACCATCCATGATGGTGCATTGGATCAATTGTAAGCTGTACTAATGGGACTAGCAATGGAGATTCTATGCACATCTGAAATGACAGTACTTGATTACTGATAATATTAAATCAAACAGAGTCATATAATGGAGCATACTCTCTGTCAGATTTTATCAATAAGCTGTTACCCGTACAGAAATTTCTTATGGATTCCGTATGGAATACTTATGGAATCCGTATGGAATAGATATGGACTGAAAAACTTATGGAATCAGACAATTTATTCCATATCAATTCCATAAGTACTTCACAGCAAGTGAAAATTCCATATGGAATAAAGTTGCAACTTAATCCATAAGCACTTTTGTCCATATGGAAATCAGACTCGTGTGTTATAGCATCATGGAAAATACTCTCTGAAGACTTAATAACTAAACTATCTGATTAAAATAGAAATGTTGGTGGGAATTTGTGTACCTGAATATGTCAGTGTAGTTGATGTGGAAGGATGAATATATACTCATAAATTTTAAGAAACACATGTATGTCAGTTTTCTTTAATTTATTTCCACAGATGTTTAAAAACAAAGACATGACCAAAAAAGTAGGGAAAATGTAAACATGATCAGAAATTTAATATTAAAATACAAGCATAGATGAATATTTGGTGCAAGGAGGATTTTGGGCCTGACCTAATGTTTATTCTGAAAAGTAATTTTTTTGGCTTCCTATTAAAATATGCTCTACAAAAATCATGCCCTAGTGAAAATGTGACTTAAATTTCAGCAAAATCAATGAACATTTCTTGACATTCACTCCAATGTCCATTTTCACTAAAATCATGGTATTTTAGGAGATTTTACCAAAATTTAAGAAAATATCAGTGAAATTTTGTGATTGAAATTTCACTGATTCTGCCAACATTTCTGAAAATATTAGTGGGAATTTTTTACTGAAATTTCACTGAGAGTTTGTCAAAAATTCTAAAAATATAGTGATATTTTGTGATTGCAAAATCACTGAAATTTTAGTTTAAAAAAATATAAATAAGATATAATAAAATTTATTTTTGTTTCTTGTACAATTTGATTGATTTTCAGCAGCATTTATATTCCCTGTTTCTCATAGCTGTAATTGTATTGTTTATTTTGGGAACAATAACTTCTTTCCACATCTTTCTGTATTATATTTCTTTATCAAATTTTGTTATTGTTGTTGCATTTTTTTAAACTTAAACTGGATTTAACTGCCCTCAAACAAGTTTTCTTGTTTTCTGTTTTGAATCAGAATTTCGCTTTTCTCCTGACCTGAATCTGATTTTCCTCGATATAGAAACTTTTTTTAATATCGTCTCCGAAACTTTTTAAGATAATGCTCTATCCGGTCCCATTCCGCAACGGGCTTTCTAATAAGTATTTGTTCCGTTTATTATTTGAAGGATGATCAATGTAAACTGCATTCTGATTGGTCAAAATTTTGTACTTGTCCAATGAGTCCTTGCGTAAGGGAAACTGACGGGAATGCTAAACATGGCGATTCGAGCGGGATACGAGTTTGAATAACCATTTGAAAAATGTGCGGCAAAGAGAATAGCTTGAATCAAAGTCGATGGGAGCGTAACTGGTCAGTGTGTATGAAAACTGAACGCCAGGATTAGCATTTCGCTTTTTGAGCCATAACAGCTCTACAGTAGCGGCGAACGTGCTAAATAGGACAAGGAATTGAACCAGGATGATTTCGAAGTTATATAACTCAAAACTGATTAACTTCCAGGATGAATTTAAGGAGGACAAAGTATAGATCACTGGTGGAATTCTTTCGAAATACCCATGTCTATCAAAGATGGTCATATCTTTGCGGAATTTTCTTGGCCCACGTAGAATCATCGTTCAATATCGTGAGGCATTATTGTGTATATTATCTAAATATTCTAGGTGTGTTGGAATTCAGTGTAAATAAGAGTACTTCTATCATGATAAACGTTTGTCACGCTGCTTATTGAACAAGGACTAATTCAAGAGACCACAACAGCATCATAGTTTGTACATTAATCAAAAATCAAGTTGCAGTACAAGTGACATAGCAGGCTTTTAGCATTTCTTTTCATGTCTCAAGTGGATGCTTTTCTTTAATTTTGCATTATTTTCACAGTTGAATTTTTCAATGCAGATTAATATTTTATATATGTTTATGTGTTTACAGATGCCTGTGCATATATTCTAGGCATGATACTTTGATTTTTAAAATCTCTTAATTATTTAGTGTCAAGCCAGATTCTTCACATCATGTTGTATATACTATAAATATTGTACATAACAGATAGGCCTCAAGGTAGATTAGTTCTGCAGTTAAGTTACCTTCTCTAAATAAAGCCATTATTATTATTAATTTTATTATTATTATTAACTCCCATATCTCTTGCCTTGGATGTCATATAATTACAACACCTGTAAAAAAAATCATGCAAACTTGATATCACCTTGGTTAATAAAGTCCTGTTTAAGTCATATTCATTATTAATCTGAAACCTTCTGAAATGTATGAAAAACTTCTGAAACTTCAGTAAAATACTATACAGTGATCAAAATTGTAGTGAAATCTCACAAACGTTTTAGTTAAATATTTGTGAAATCTCACCAGACTTTTCAGTGAAATGAAAAAGACTTAACCCTTTACCTCATGCAAGTGTCTTTGGATGCCTCTACTCCATTCGCATGGAAGTGCCTTTTGACGCCTCTACAAGATTCGCATGGAAGCGCCTTTTGACGCCTGCTGTAAACATCAGCCATTTTGAGCTGGTTTTCGTAGCGCCACCTTCGGGGAAAACCTCTTGTCAGATGCTACATTCATTTCTGCAAATGACAATTACGTCAGATCACGTGGTTGCTATTTATGCACTGGTCGATATCTGCCATTTAAAGTAACTGGGTCGTAATCTCCAGTCTCCAAAATGGCGGTCACGAATTTCATTCAGTACGTACGAAGTTTTCACGATTAGAATCACAACCATGAAAGATTCAATAACTTAGGTAAAGGCTCTGATATTGATGTAGGCAGCAATTAGTTTTTATAAATTATCAAATTCAGATGACTTTGTGATGTAGACGCACATGAAAACCTTGTAAATTTCGAGTATGGGAAATGGCAGCTATGGTTGGTCATGCGGCCTCACTGACATGACGGTGAACAAGTTCTCTCTCGATTTTAAAGCACATAAAAAATTCTTCTCTGAAAAATAATTACACAGCTATAACAATTGGACTTTACTCTTAAATTTTTCAACATATAATAGGTGTGTACCAAAAATGTAAAATGGTTAAAATTGCTGTTAAACATAACATACACTGCATTGCTTAACAGTTCACAGGCAGGCCTATGCATACGCTGTCGACTAGGTAACAGGTGTTCTATTTATAGCGTGCTGCACTTTGTCACTATGCTGTATGAGATAAAGGGTTAAGTGATGCCATCATGGATTAGGCTTTGTATGCGAGAAAGAAAATGAGGACAAGAAAAACTTAAATCATATTTGATAATGTCTGTCAAAATAAAATTTATATCCATTTTAAAAATTATGGTGAAATATTCATCATTGATTCCCAATAATGTCTAAGAATCATTAGGCAGTTTAATATAAATCTGAAGCAGATTTTTTTATGGTTTAGACAGAAAGTACTTAAAAAACCCGTCTGAAATCCGCCTTAAGTATGCCTGGAAATTTTTGTACGGGATGAACTATTTACAAATTCCATATGGAACATTTACAAATTCCATATGGTATATTTGCCAACTCCATATGGACTATTCACAAATTCCATATGGAGTATTGCCAAATTCCATATGGATTATTCACAAATTCCATATGGATTATTGCCAAATTCCATATGGAATTTTAATTTTATTCCATATGGACAACCTACAGATCTCATGGACTAATTAGCATATTCCATAAGATTTTCCATACGGAGTACGTACGGAGTCCATAATATTTCCATATGGATACACTGAAATCCATAAGAGTGCTTTAGCTATAGAATAGAAATGTCCATATGGATATTTCTGTAAAAGTACGTATGGATTCCATATCCATTCCATGTGGAAAATTTCGTACGGGTATGTATGATGACTGTCTTGATGGCTTAGTATCATTATTTTAAAGTGCTTACAGATGCTCAATTAATGAAATCTTATCTAAAACTCAGTAGTAGAAATTATCAAGAATCAATTTTTCCTTTTCAGTCTGATTTTGCATGCAACTTTGTGCTGATCAGACACTGAGTGAGTTTGATTTCCCAGCTGTATATTTCATCATTTATTCCTCACCTGACCATTAGGCCAAGCAAGCTTATGATTTGGTTCCTTGTCAGTCATGCATTATCAATCACCTTTTAATGGCCATCCTTGAGCAACTGTCCATTATGCATTGTTGACTCACAATGGCTGTTTACAAAAACTTCTCAAAAAATGCTAAACAGAATCGGACCATATCCTGTCATGCAGCTCTTTCAAAATTTGCTCCAATGATGTCAGTTCTTAATCCGATATGGCCAACATTACTATAACTAGAAAAGCATTTCTGAATCAGTGTTTTCTTCTATTTAAAAAAATAATTTACAAAATTTTATCAAAATATGAAATAAAGCATCTTGGCATGAATGACTTTACAATTTGTTTAAATGATGCCAATACATTATCTTCAGGACTTATTCAGGATTTTTTCAAGAAACCTTCTACCACCAAAACCAAGAACAGAACAATTTAAAAAGAGCTTCCATTCTCTGGTACAGTTCTGTGGAACAAGCTCCCACTACATGTAAAATCTGCTGAAAATATTAGAGTATTTAGGAAGAGATATCATGCACATGTATGTGCTTCTAATATTGAATGGAATTTAGTATTTTAATGCTAAACATGTTAAAATAAACCGTAATTATTGCTATCTTCATATAATGTGCATTGTTATACTCTCCTTAAGAGGGCCTCAAGGGAGAATAGTCCTTGACTAATGAGTCACCCTCTATAAATAAAGCATCATTATTATTATTACTAGTAGTAGTAGTAGTAGAACACCCTTTAAGCACCATCACTACATTAAGCATGACCTAGAATTTAATCAAATTTCACAGCATGAAGTGGGATCATCTGTTTGCTTATGCCTTCCTTCCCATAGTATACCCACAAGTACATCAGAAAGCATTCCACTGCTGAGCACATTTTGATTGCCCCTTTGTGGCCCCAATGATCATGGTGCAGTGATCATCTCACCTTGTTGGTGGACCATCACAGGACTGTTTACCCAAGGGGGGCGGGGGCCTTCTGTCACAGCATAGGAGGACTTTTCTATATAACAGCCCCTATATTTTCCACCCTCATGCTTGGCTCATATCAATTGATCTTTCCACCAGGGCAACTTTGTAAACATAGTCACCAAGTGCGTTGTTCAGTCCAGGAGATGATCTCCTTCCAAGGTCTATGATGCCAAGTGTAGAATGTTTTCAGACTAATGCAGTAGGAAACATGTTGACCATATATAACCACTTAGAAATGAAACTTTGCATGTTGATGCGTCATATTGGAACATAATGATTCATGAATCCTAACAAGGAAAATGAGAGAATGTCTTATTGAATGTGATCCTTGGCATTTACAAAGGAAGTAAGCATGTCACATGATAAATTGTTGCAATTTTTATTTATATTGGTACCCTTTCAAGCACACTTAGTAATTCATGAAAGAGAAGCCAGCATGGTTAACAATATGTCACTTCACCATTTTGCATATTGACTTGAACTAAACAATTCTGTGTTTCTCAGCTATTAGCTTTTATCATCTTAATAATTATTGGTGGTACGAATAGCCAGTAATTTTCAAAGTGACAAAACCTAACATCTAAGGAACAAACATCAGTAAGATAACTGGATTACTTACTTCCTTGTATAGAGTAAAGTTACTTTATTGGCATGTTGAAAGAAATGTCAATATGTGACTTTAGAAATCAATAAAAATTGCTGATAAACCTGTAAACCTGATTGTGTGGCTGCGTACAAGGACAAATTGACAGTTTTTGAACTAATATGCTGGCTGCTGGCCACATTAGAGAGGTGGTGAATTGAGGGATACTTTTAAACACAAAACTCATTGGTGCCCAAGAATTTTGGGCATATGGAGCTAGTGGATGCAGGTCAGAGGAGCCATCCAAGAAGGAGCAATGTGTTAGATGTTGATTGTGTATTAACAGAAGTTGAAATCAATTTTTAAAATTATTAAATCAGTTTCTAATATTGGAAAATACAGATTTATGTCCACAACTACTTGCCATATATTGAAGAACTACTGACGCTTTTATTTTGAAAAGGCTATATATGATGCTTGTTTCTCAAGGGCAATACACCACTCCCTCGATAACTCGCGCACATCGGGGTCCAGAAACATCGACCGCACTATAAGCGAGGGGCGAGTTATCGAGGGACCTATAAAATAAGCCCAAAACCAATAAAGTGATTGACGACATAACGGAAAAATGGGGGGGGGGGTAGGCAGCTTATACTGTTGAATATTCACTTTATAATCGTTCTGAGATTAACTGTTAATAAATATCTCTTCATAACGGTGTACTTTATTATTTTCTCATAGGACAACATTAAAAATTTCAGGATAAATTACAGTATATTGAGGCGATCATCGAAAACATTATTCCACGTGGTTTCCGTTCGCTGAACATGTGTACCACTTAACACATTGTGTACTACGTCACTAATTTTTATGTTGAATTGTATACATTCTAGTTTTATTGTTTGAGCCAAATTATATTTTTTTTTTACACAAAAGATCGACTCTTTTCGAGAAACAGTGTCGATCGAACGATAGATAGATAGATAGATTTGAATGCGATAGAAGTAAAATGGAAAAAAAACAAAAAAAAACAAGAGTTAATCAGTACTAACATATTTAATTGGTCTCAAATTTAAAACAACGTAAATTAGAACAAGTTAATACTTGCCGTTTGTGCCACGCTTGACAAATATCAATTCACTTTTTGAAAAAATCAGTTAATTTTTTTTGTGTGTTACTCCTTGGTTTCTCTGCCGCCGAGCAAAATCCCTCAGATTTCTCAACTGCATGAGCTTTACGTAGTCAACATTTTGGGTCTCCAACCACCTTATGGCAATATCAAAATATTTGCTTCCTGTGCAGAGGGGTGGGGGTGAACATCTGTGTCTGCATCACTTTCAACACTTGTGTTATTCCAGTTAGAATCGTCTTCTGCTGCAAATTTGTTCTCTATAGAAATAATTATAGTTTCATCTGACATGTATGCGGCTGTAGGGCAATCATTGTCAGAACAAATCCTCTCCTCCATCAAGAGAAACGCCCATCTCAGGACCATGAGTCTGTACTAATTTCTCCCAAACAGCCTCGGCATTAATGACATCAGTTTCACTGAAACATTCGAAGTCACTATCGTCGTCGTTGTCTCTGTTACTGTTTTGCTTTACGTCAAAGGCAGCTCCAAGACCCTTAATCCAGCACCCGAGGTCTCTTGTAATCGATTTTTTTTTTTAATGCAACAAACACTTCCCCAAGTTGTTGATCAAAACAAAGCCGGCATGTACATGTAATTAGGTTCTCACAGAAGTACTCACGGGTTTCGATGTGACGGTCGATTGACTCTTTTCATGTTTTCAATGAACAGACTATGTTGTAATTATAATGTTTACACTGAAACGGAATTAAAGGATTAGAACGTGACTTTCACACAGGAAGTCGTTTAATTGGTGTTTATTTCATTCTCTGTTGCCACCTGTTAACATTTACCAGAAGTTTTCATTGATCGCTATTTCACCAGACTGTTTATTTACAGTATAATGACAACTATTTATCCTAAAAACTTACATAATATATGATATCTTTAAACAGAGGTCTCGCTAGGATTTTAAAACTGGGTCTTTCTGCCTCTGAATTCAATCACTAAATATCAGTATATTTTTTCACTCGGCCGCCAAGTCAAAGTCTTTGAACTAGCCGCCTAGCTGTTGCATCATGTTCTTTTTTTTTTTTAATGTACTCTTACGAAATAGCAACAGTACATCAAAGAGTCTTTCAGTCACTGAATTCTGTCATTGTAAATATCAGCACAGTAAACTGATCAACACATTTTCCCACAAAGCAGGTGGCTGAAACAGGACCGGCAAATCTTTGAATTTTCCCGCGCACCTATTACATGCGTGCGGAGGACTCCCGCCTTTTCTGCGTCCCAGATCAAAAATTGGCGTCCAAATACGCGTAATTAAGCGTTTTCGAGATCTCTGAAATTAATTCTTCTCTAGAACTTGCAAATTTCAAAATATGGATTATATTTTTATGGGCATTAATCACCATTTTCGATGATAAAACGAGCAATGTATCAAGGTTTAATTTATCAATTCTTATCGTAACTTTTTTCATGTTCAGCATATTTTAAAGATATTTTAAATACATTTTCTCTGGAAAAAATCGGGAGCCAAGACGGACACCGCGTTATAAGCGGGATCGCGAGTTATCCGGGCGCGAGTTATCGAGGGAGCGGTGTATGTGGGTGGATTTTTTCCTGCAAATAATAAATGTATAGGTAATGGCTATTTTACTCATTTTACTAAAATTTACCCAGTTCCTAGGACAGCCAGTCCACAAAAATAAAATAATAAAATCATTTGATGTTCTTGTATCAAATGGAACACTGCTGGCATGGCAGTACATTCAGGTCATGAAGAGACATTTTTTGGCTTCAGGCGATTTCATCTCTTAAAGCCTATGGCATATTGTGTACTCTCTGTTACTAAGAATAGTTTGTGTTTCTAAAAATAATGATATTTCTATAGTAGCTCCTCTGATCTTTTGACATTGAAAAGCCAGTCAAGATTTTTTGAAGGTATATATATGACTTTAATTAATTCAAATCTGCTGAGAGGAATTTATTATTCAGTTTGGTTACCTCATGCAAGTTAGACAGCTTTTATGAAGCACTTCAAACAATATGAAATCATTTCAGTATGGCTACACATTTACAATTTCAGTTGATATACTAAACATTATGGCTAAAATTTGCAATTTTCAGGTAATATTACACATTATGGATACAAATTTGCAAATTTCAGGTAATACTCACCGTTTTCACTACAAAATGACAACCTAAAAATGTATAAACCATAAAATATTTAATAATTATACATGATTTTAGTTTCAAATAAAAATAGCAAACTGCTAAAATAAAAGGAATAAAAGCCACAGCTGGAAGATGGAATATTGCAAAATTGTCTAATTGGTATATTGAACAATTAAGTGCTTGTATTATACAGTGCTTTCTGTCAATATTTGTCTTGTCTCCCATCATTTACAGATTACAATGAAATAAATGGTTCTTGACAAATTATTACCTGCCAACTTTGCCAACAGTGGTAGTTGGATTTTGAGGTTCACAAAGTGAGTTTTATGGTTCCAAAGGATTCTGTGAGTCAGTGTAAAGGAAGTAAGTGATGTAATACAACTGATCATTAAGTTATCTGATCCTGCCAATCTGTTGAAGATTACTGGAGATAAAATGTGGAATAGAACAAACAAAAGATGTTTTCTATAAGGAATTTAATACACTTATCAAGAATACTCTAACTGTTAATCTTAAAATTTTAATTTTATCATCAACACAAACACAAAAACACACAACCAATGACCCACCCCACACATTAAATAAAATAGAATTATATTCATGAAACACAGCGCCTGAAGTGGTCTCAACACAAAACTTCAAGGTATAGAAGACAGATGGACAAACAGACAAGAGAAATGCTGTATGCCCCAATATTTCATGGTGGAGAGGGGCCCCGAGTAGTCTAAAGTGCTCACTGTTATGGATCACTGCCATCTCACCTCTGTCTGCATCATGGTTCAAGTCTCGGGCTCAAATAATGTGGGTACATGAGAAAGCTAATGCCAGTAGCTTATCATGGGTTGGTGGTTCTTTCCGGGGTTTTCCAGGGTTCTCCCTCCACCAGTTATACTGGCCGCCATGTATAGCCTATCTTGTGCTGAAAAATGGCGTTAAACCCTACAACAACAACAGTTTCATGGTAGAACATAAAAACATGGTAGGGCAAAAACCATACAAAGTTTGTGTCTTAAAAATCCTTTAAAAAAGTTAGAATTCAATTAGTATTCACTTTCCACTTGTCATTATTTATTTGATTTATCGTAATTTTTGGACAATGGAGTACAGCATGAATAACTCCTAATTGTCAGTGTTTATTGGACAGTAACATACAGCATGAATTACTCCTATTTGTCATTGTATTTGAATAGTGGAGTACAGCATGAATGATTCCTAATTATCAATTTTTGGACAATGGAGTACAGCATGAAATACTCCAATTATCACTGTTTTTGGACAGTTGAGTACAGCATGAATTACTCCTTATTATCACTGTTTTTGGACAGTTGAGTACAACATTATCTTGAGGATGCCTTTTTTCCTGCTCTCAGTAATTTATTAGGAGAATATGAAAGTGATGCAAATTTCATTGGTGCTAAAATTGGCACTCATTTGAAACCGGATGGTACTGTTGTTGAACTTCATTTGAGATTGGATGGCATTTTTGCTCAAACTTCATTTCAGACAGGAAGGTATTGTTGTTCAAACTTCATCTGAGATTGGATGGTACCATTGTTCCAACTTCATTTGAAACTGGATGGTATTGTTTCTCAAACTTCATTTCAGACAGGAAGGTATTGTTTCTCAAACTTCATTTCAGACAGGAAGATATTGTTTCTCAAACTTCATTTCAGTCAGGAAGATATTGTTGCTCAAACTTCATTTCAGACAGGATGGTATATTGTTCAAACTTCTTTCGAAACTGGATGGTACTGCTGTTCAGACTTCATTAAAGTCTTGATGTTGTTCAAACTTCATTTGAGACTGGATGGTGCTGTTGTTCAGACTTCATTTGAGTTATCATGTCAGATCATGTCATGGAAAGGCCACACTAGTTATCATGGCATATCATGTCATGGAAAGGCCACACTAGTTATCATGTCATGTCATGTCATGGAAAGGCCACACTAGTTATCATGGCATATCATGTCATGGAAAGGCCACACTAGTTATCATGTCAGATCATGGCTTGGAAAGGCCAGCCTAGTTATCATGTCAGATCATGGCTTGGAAAGGCCAGCCTAGTTATCATGTCACATCATGGCTTGGAAAGGCCAGCCTAGTTATCATGTCACATCATGGTATGGAAAGGCCAGACTAGTTGTCATGTCAGATCATGGCATGGAAATGCCACACTAGTTATCATTTCAGATCATGGCATGGAAAGGACACACTAGGTATCATTTCAGATGATGGCATAGAAAGGTCAGACTAGTTATCATGTGTTAGATCATGGCATGGCAAGGCCACACTAGTTATCATGTCATATTATGGCATGGAAAGGCCACACTAGTTATCATGTTAGATCATGTCATGGAAAGGCCACACTAGTTATCATGTCAGATCATAGCATTACAATCGGGCATGATGAAACATTGCCACTGGTCTGGACATCACCTGGTGAGGGACAATCTTTAACAAAGTGGACATCAACTGTATCATCAAAGCAATAAAGTGCAATAGTTACTGTTTTTTTCAACATGTCTGTCTGATTTACATTACCTAAAATGAACTGGGTTGTTCCTATTGTGTACTTATGTATACATAATTTGTCTTATGGAATCACCCATAGTAATGCTAAAGGGACTGTCAACACAAATCACCAAATATCAATCAGTTAAGTAATCTGTTGAGTGGTGTTTATCTCTGAATTCATTTATCTTTTAAATACCTCTATGACAATTAACTATAAATAAACTCTCCAGTAGTAATAGTATACTATGATGATTAAGAGTACAAGTTTTTCAAGTTTCTCTTTTAAAGTCGTTTTTTTTGTACTAATTTTTAAATGTCAGTCATGACCGTGTACAGTTTAAACAATATGCAGGTTACAGGCATTTATCATATGTCAAAATGAGGTGTCTCTTTTTCTACCATGAGATGACTGAAAATAATGATGGCGGGGTGTACGGGGAGGGGGGTGTTTTGCAAATGTGACCATGTTGGGGCTTTTGGGAATAAAGATAATGTTTTGTTAATGTACATACCATGACATGGTTGATATGCAAATGAACATACAATATTCATATTATGAACAATAATGAATGACATATAGTTTAGGAGACCATTCACATCATGTATGTAAAAATAGTATATACTCGTTTATAAGTTGAGTCCAACTGCAAACTGCACAGATGCAGATTTGCCATTGCATAATGTGCCAGCAGATCTGGATCTGTGCAGTTTGTTAGAAGTAATCAGTAGAACAAACAAGATAGACCATGATATGCATGTGAACTATGCTATGTCAGATCAGGATCCTTGTTTTTGTAGTTTGACTCGACTTATAAACAAGGACATACAGTATAAATAAATGTTACACAATCAGGTGGCTTTTCTTAATATACCATCAGTCATAATTCCTGTGCCATATACTACAGTATTCAAGTTTTCAACTTTGGCTCTGTGTTTGTGTGTTTCGTTTGTAATGTAGCTATGAGAAACAATTTTAGTCATATCGCTATTATGTCTGCAGTGTGGCAGTTTATAGTGATGGCTAGCACTTGGGTATTATGCCACAGACATGTAACATCATGTCCCAACCAGCCACTTTATCCTGATACCACTAAGCTGACCATTCCCAACACTAACCTCTTAATGCTGGGTGCAACGCAAGGCAGGTTGTTTGTATAAATCTTTGGTATGACTCAACCAGGGTTCAAACTCATGACCTCCTGTTTCTGAGGTGAATGCTCTAAGCACTTAAGCCACCGAAGTGGACAAACTTTGGCTTTCAAAATAAATTTAAAATGATAAAATGATGTGAATAGTTCTTTTTGATTGAAAACAAAAACCCTAGACAGAAAAGAGTCTAGACACCATTTTATATATTCTTCAAATGATAGTATCATACTAACCAATCATTAGTAGGCAGACATTTCATTTATTCCTCTGTCATTGAAGGACGTATTTTGATGCTCAAATATAGGTTTGCATTGCTATCAGACACTAGCAACACTAATAGAATTTATGGAGATTAAGGCCTGAAGAGAAGGGCATTGTAGTCTAATTACCAATCCCTATATTGCATTTTTATCTAACCATTTTTTTAATTTCATTTTATTACCTATTTATATAATATTGACTGAAATTTTGTGGCTCCATATTCTCATAAGTACTAATACCCACTATATATATATATATATATATATATATATATATATATATATATATATATATATATATATATATATATTGTGTGTATTAGTACTTATATATTATTTCTAAAAATTTTGGTGCAGGGACCATTTTTAAAAAAGATTTGCAGAGTTTAGAGTTTAGATAATTACAAAATCATGGAAAGTATGCGTATACAAAACACCAAATTTCAGACAACTTATAATAATGAAATCAGCGTTTTGACATTGTCCTTTAATAAACTGAGATCATCTCTCATGACATTGACACAATCAAGCTCTTGTTTAACTTAAAGAATCTAATTACTGTCTAAAGTCACTTGTAAGTTGAGCCAAACTTCAAGCTGCACAAAGATCTGCCATAGCATAATGTTCCAGTAGATCTGGGTCTGTGTTGTTTGTTAGGAGTAATCGGTAGAATAAACAGCATAGACCCTGATCTGCTAAGGCATATTGTGTTATGGCAGATCAGGATCTTTGTTGTTTGCAGTTTGACTTAACTTATAAATGAGTATATATGATATATTACTTAACTTATAAATGAGTATATATGATAAATTAATTGCTAACATTATCAGCACAGTCCTGTCATGAGAATTATATGATTTGGATTTGTAATGTAGCTTTAACAATTTTTCAGTCATATCACTATGATGTCTACAGACTGGCAGTTTATAGTGATGTCTTGCACTGGGGCATCATACCACAGGCATGTAGCATGAATTCCCACCCAGTCACATTATCCTGACACCAGGCCAACCAGTCATAACACAAACCTCTTAATGCTGAGCCCTTAGCAAGGCAGCTGTTAGTACTATTTTTGTAAGTCTTTGCTATGACTTGGATGGGGTTCGAACCCATGACCTCCCGCATCCAAGGCAGATGCTCTAACCACTAGGCCACCTCAGTTGTCTTTTATGAGAAGACATGAGACATTTGATCCAAAACAATTATTCTTTGCAATTCTGCATGATTTCTTTGTCTCATTGGTCACAAATTTGCATAATTTTCAGGCTGAATTGATGATGCCTGTTGGGACAAGTTTGAAATTGTTTAAATTATGCTCTGCTTTGTTTGGTTACTGAAACTCATGCAACATATACTGTATATTAGTGTTTCCAAGCTGAGGAACAAAATTGTTGGAACTCTCCATAGTTAAGATTGTGTATGTACTGGTATATTTTAAAGGTGCATCATAGAATGCAGAAATACAGGATTGGTGCTAATTTCTGAAACATGTACCAAATATTGATATAAGAATCCAAGCCCTACCGTTATTTCTTTCATCAGTCACCCCTGCATTTAGAAATATTTTTCTCTTTTGCAATGGGGGGGAGGTGATTTCACCCCATAATATTCAGTTCTAGACTCGCACACACACACACACACACACACACACGTATATATATATATATATATATATATATATATATATATATATATATATATACACACACACACACACATATATATATATATATATATATATAACAGGCCAGTTGAGATTATATTTTCAATGCTTCACTGATTTTCATGTAAAAACAAGTGACCTGTGAAAATTTATGTGCATAGTCAGCACTGATGATGACTTCGTCAGGAAATCTCAAGATACAATTTTCTTCCAAAAAATGTATTGACATAGAAACCAATTTTCCCATGAAATTAATGAAGAATTATTTGTATTCAATGAAAGAAATAATCAGCTTTTCTACTTTACTAATAAATACACAGAAGAGTCACACAATTGTTAAGAAAAAAACGTTAATCAGGCCCAGAAAAAATGTACTTATGATTTATATATATTGGAATTATTTACATTAAATATAAATCAAGCTGGAAATATTCAAGATGTATTATGAGTTTGCACTGCAATGATTGGCTTTATTCCAGGAATTTGTATTATGAATTTGTTGTTGATTGATTTTGTCACTTTACTAAATATTTTTGTACATTTGTATTAGGAGAAATTCACATAACTTTAAAATTCCAGGCAGTTTAAATCTTTAATACATTTTATGTTTTCAAATTTGACATTTTATGTAAATATGTGAATTTTATTACTAAGTAATGACATTACTCTGGATGGAAGATTTCTGTACCAGCAAAAGTCATAATTAATTTGTTAAATGGGATTTGTGTCTCTTGGCTTTTGAGAGGTGATGATTACATTTCTTAGACTAGTCTCATGGCTGACAGCAGTCACCTGTGTTGTAGAGGAAAACAAATCTGTCTATTTGTACCATGCAGCAGTCTGTTTTGATGGGTGTTGTATTTTGACTCTTTTGTAAGAAATGCAAAACATTAAAAATGTCACTACCATTAATCAGCAAATTATCATATAGGGCTGTTACTCCTGGTAGTGCAAGTGCTGTCATGGCGATAACACATATTTGGGTCATAAATTTATATGTTGGACAAAAATTTAAATACTTTATCTTTAACGGCAGATCTAGTGAATTTCTACACCTTCAACCATTTTGCATTATCCGTCATTTGTCATTTGTTCACTGTTGCTATTTACAACTTCTCCAAAGAAAGGAATTGTCTTGGCATGACATTTTGTCAAATTTGTTTATGTATTGATGGTCAAAAATCAAATATGGACACCATTTAGAAAGAAAAAAAAAACCCACTTTAAATCACCTCTTTTTATGAACCAGTTTACACAGCTTTACTAAATTCAGCAGAAAGCATGAAGCTCTTTCAGATTTGTTCAAATGATGCCAGTTCAACATCAGATATAACTTAGCCACTAATATGGAGAGAAATCATTCTGATACTAAGCACTAAGTTGGAACAAGTAATGCCAATCTGCCATCTAACATGGCTGCTGTTACTAAAAGTAGAAAAATATTTACACGACTGTATCACTAAAATGTACCAGGTGGGACTTTATGAACTTTTCACACAAGGCATTCTGGTACTGGAGCCTTTCAGTATGGAGAAATGATGCAGATGTGTCATCAAATATGGACAAAGATACAAAACTAGAGAAACCTTGAAATCTTTATTTTCATAACATATACAATCATAAGCATTGAGAGAAATTTCAATAGAAAGTGCCGTACTGGATTTATTATTAGAGACAAAAGCAAAGAAACTTGTGACAATGACTATTCTGAATCACACATTTGTTTTTTTTTTTACTGAGTTCTTTCCCTTGTTGAAGAAGTTTAAAAACGTGGAAAAATAATGTTTAAAAAAAGAGGTACATAATTTACATTAAAACACATAATAAACAATTAAATAACAATGCATATTTAGGATTATGATAAAGGATGCATTATTTATATTAAAGAAAACTATAAAACAGCAATAAAACTAGTAACACTCTAAACTGATAATGTAATAGTATAAAAATATGTATATAAGATTTTGTTTTTAAATTACCAGTAAATTGTTGCAATGAATAAAGAGGGTTTTACCAAATAAAATGCATGCTTGTCAGGTTTGATTTCCAGACCAGACTGGGATGATGGTCATGTTGTGGCATGTAAGGCCCTTCATTATAGCACTGTTCTTATTATAAGGTGACTTTGGTCATAGATCATATTTGCTTAAATAGTTTTGTGGGGTTTAATGCCACTTTGCAGCACATGATAGGCTATACATGACACACCATTTATTTGGCAGAGGAAGTGCCTGGAAAGACCCCAGGAAGAACCATCAGCCCAGGGGAAGCTTCTCGCAAGATTTCTCATATACCCACGTTGGTCAGGCAGAGACTCAAACTCACACAGACAGAGGTCACATGTGTGAGTATTCTGAAAAGGCAAGTGCATTGGACCACTCAGCCCTCTGGGGCCTCTGATTAATTGGAAAAACAATGTGCAATATACCTCATTATAAAATGGCATCAGTATTAGGTAATTTCTCCTTGGTTCCCATCAACAGCATTACAGTAAGGCAGTACTGTACACCAAGTTTGGCAATCTTGGAGCAAAGGCTAGATTTTCACTTTGCCATATCAGATAAAAAGTTCTGCTTCATTCATATGTGTAATATGTTGTGTCCAATCCAATTATATGCCACAAATAAAATGTTGCTCTTACGACAAGAGAGATGTTTATGTAACATTTTACTTTTCACACTGAAAACCTTTTCAGCATTAAGTCCCTGACCAGTTCCTTTTTATAAAAATGAACATAAAAAATAACCAATTTCATTTTCATTCACAAAATGAATGTGTCAGTCCTGCTATATGCCTTTGATGTATAGAAGTCTTTAATTGACCTGTAAGTGCAGAGCCCTGGAATTTATTTTGATTTCAATTTATTTAATATCAATGCCTGGTCGATAAACCGTCACAAATGCTGTATCATTGTGTAAGTTTTTTTTCAGTTGGTTCAGGCGTTGATTGCAACTCTGAATAAAGCACAGTTGAAGGACTTAATTGCCTTCATTTTTTTCTGTCTTTAATTCCTATAACTGCTTATACTGAGTTGGAGCCCACATGAGATATGCATTGGAAAATGGTTTATATACTTGCACAGAAGTTATATATAACTGCTCCGGTGGCCTAGTGGTTAGAGTATCCACCTTGGATGTGGGAGGTCGTGGGTTTGATCCCAGGCCGAGTCATACCGAAGACTTACAAAAATGGTACTAACAGCTGTCTCATTTGGTGCTCAGCATTAAGAGGTTAGTTTTAGGACTGGTCAGCCTGGTGTCAGGATAATGTGACTGGGTGGGACATCATGCTACATGTCTGTGGCATGATGCCCCTCACTATAAACTGTCACACTGCAGACATTGTAGCGATATGACTGAAAAATTGTTAAAGCTATGTTAAAAATACAAATCACACACACACATACACACAGAGAAGTTATATCCAACTGCAAACAGCACAGACCCAGATCTGTTATTGCATGATGTGCTGGTAGATCTGGGTCTGTGCCGTTTGTTAGGACTAATCAGTAGAACATCCAACATAAATCCTGATCTGCTGGCGCATTATGCAACAATAAATCTTGGTCTAAGTTGTTTGTATTTGGACCCAGCTTACACATGGCTGTTTGATAGAGATCATTTAGTTTGATAGAAATCATCTTGTTTGGTACAAATCATCTTGTTTGGTACAAATCATCTTATTTGATACAAATCATCTAGTTTGGTAACCACTGACAGTACAGACTTTATTTTTACATGTAACCTAGGACTAACAAATCAAATATTCACTGTTGCAGTTTTGGATAAGAATGTGTCTGCATTCTCTTTAAACCTAAATGGAAAAAGGTTTTGACATCTTCCATGCCAAATGCATTTTTCTCTTTTGTCATTGGTTTTATGACAAAGGTGAGAAATACTTTGAATGCATTCTGGATTGATGCATTTGCTGCATATATTGAGTTACATTATAAATTTACTGTACAGATCTCTGAGGAATTTCTTAAAACTTCCTTATGGATGAATCCAAATGTAAAAGTTCCAGTTTCTAGTGTTATGTATATGCACTGGGTGAAAAAGTGAATTTTGAATATAAATTATTTAGTTAATGAAAATGGTTCATGGATTAATATAGATGATTTTCGTAATATGTTTGAAATAAATTTTGAATATTAATTAAAATCTAAATGGCCCATTTTTACATAAAGCTGTAATTTTGCTCATTAAGGAAAAAAGGGCTGCAAAAACATCAAGTTAATACTTCTTGGCCATCATCTCCATTGAAACAGAATCAAGAATATGAGTTTATTGATGAGAGGGACTGGAAGCAATAATTGTTTTGACTTTTAAATTAACTAAGTGTCCTAAACTGAGATAGTTCCAAACCAAAAAAATGCATAGAATTTTACTAACAAACACATTTTTGAACAAAATTAGAAAAGCCCCTACAGGCATGTGCTCTTTATGTAATGACTCCTTACAGACTTTACCATGGGCCCTGAGTGGCCGAGTGGTCTAAAGCGCTCACCATTACGGATCACTGCCATCTCACCTATGTCTGTGTCAGTTTGAGTCTCGGATTTGGCTAATGTGGTTATGTGAGGAAGCTTGCCAGTAGCTTCTTGTGGGTCGGTGGTTCTCTCCGGGGTTTTTCTGGGTTCTTCCTCCACCATTAATACTGGCCGCCATGTATAGCCTATCTTGTGCTGAAAAATGGCGTTAAACCCTACAACAAGAACAAGAGACTTTACCTCATCTTTTTGGAGCCATTCCAAACCTGAGTAACTATCTATTAGTTTAATTGGGTAGATCAGGAGTAAGTGTAATCATCTGCTTAATTTTTAAGTTTCAGAAGCAGAATTTATTCTTGGTATAATATCCAATAGAATAGAGATATGGTTATCAATCTACTTTTGTTGCAACTGTTATATCTGTAAATGTAGATTTAACAATGAAATGCCGAACATGGCTCATAAAGAAAAGAAACCAAGATCTATTACAGGTCAGAAAAATATTTTGTACATTGAAAACATTGAAAAATATTGATGACAAATCGCAACTATACAAACATGTCCCTGAATGATTCATACCATATTTTCAAATCACATTTACAATTTTAATAATGCTAAGATATGTACATATATGAAATTAAGCATGTGTACAGTGATGGAGTTGTGACCTCAATTACTTTTTTATTATTGGGTATGTTACAAATGAAAAATGTAGTGTGTATATATACTATATAAAGAGAGTACTTTCAAAGGTTGATAATGCAGTAAATTGTTAAAGTATTATTGGTCTCCTAATTAATGTATTTGTTTTATTAGGAGATTGATAATATAAAAAAAATAATCATTTTAAAGGATAACATAATGTAAATATTGTTAAGTGAGTAATGAAAATAGCTACTTTAAATGACTTGCAATAAGTGAATGTTGAATCTAGTAGTAACATGCATTAAATTTTGTAATGAAATTTAGAATTAGAATATAATAGTATGTTTTTGTGTTTATCACTATCCCTGGCAATGCAATGTGCATTTATAATGAGCTGTGAATTAGTCAGTGGGATGTTGTCTATGTATGGGGATTTGTTGTTGTTGTTGTAGGGTTTGACGCCATTTTTCAGCACATGATAGGCTATACATGGCGGCCAGTATTAATGGTGGAGGAAGAACCCGGGAAAACCCCAGAAAGAACCACCGACCCACAAGAAGCTACTGGCACGCTTTCTCACATACCCACATTGGCCGAATTGGAGACTCGAACTCACGCAGACAGAGGTGAGATGGCAGTGATCCGTAACAGAGAGCGCTTTAGACCACTCTGCCACTCGGGGCCCCTCAGTGTATGGGGAATAATAATTAAATAAAATAAAAAAAATACTAAAAAGAAACTGTCACAGTTTCCTGGAAGATACTACATTTACTTGTTTACGATTTGGGTCCAGTGGAAAACCACATAGACCCATATCTGTCATCACACTGGCTTATGAGGTTCTATGCTGTTTGTACATGGAGCTGACTTACAAGTGAGTATATACAGTAATTAATACTTAAAGCATCCTGAAATAGACATAAGAAATAACTGTAAATATCACCTGAAAAATAAGGATACAGTGAGAGCAAAAAAACTTTTTTTTTTTTCATTTAGTGGTTAGAGCGTCTGCCTGGGATGCGGGAGGTCGTGGGTTCGATCCCTGGCCGAGTCATATCAAAGACTTACAAAAATGGTACTAACAGCTGCCTCGCTTGGCGCTCAGCATTAAGAGGTTAGTGTTAGGACTGGTCGGCCCGTGTCAGGATAATGTGAATGGGTGGGACATCATGCTACATGTCTGCGGCATGATGCCCCAGTGCTAGACATCACTATAAACTGCCACATTGCAGACATCGTAGCGACATGACTGAAAAAAGCTACGTAAAAAATTCAAATCACATCACAACACAAAAAAACATTTACCACAATTTTGGTGAAGCAATGTTTTTGTTAAGTAGAAGCTATGGATTATGTATTTTTCATTAGTACTTCCAAATTTAGGGATAGTTTATATATATCATGAGCCATTTTCATGCTTCAGTACACCATGAATTTAGTTTTGATTCCATTTTCTCATGATAAACAGGACATTTGTCCATTGATAGAGGCAGAAAATAGCCTGTGACTATTGTCCATTATGTGATTGAAGTGATAGATGGTTCATCAGACCTGTCAGCTGGAATGCTTCAGTTGTAATAGTTTTCCCTGAACCCATCAGTCAGTGGTCCTCACTCTGTTACATGTACTTTATAAAAGGGCAAGGTCTTAGTATCAGTTGAAACCAGAACGATTAGGATAAAGTTGAAAACTCAGAAATATCAACTAGAATTTCTCATTGAAGTTGAAAACTCAGAGATATCAACTAGAATTTCCCATTGAAGTTGAAAACTCAGAGATATCAACTAGAATTTCTCATTGAAGTTGAAAACTCAGAGATATCAACTAGAATTTCTCATTTTTTAAAGAGACTTAATTATAATTATCTGTGCAAAATTATAATGACACTGAATTTGGTAATGGAGGAAGGGAAATTAAGAAATATAATGTTGAGGTTTCAGAGCTCATTTTAGGTTGCAAGGTGGATTCTTATTTTTCACCTTTGTCACAGCTATGTTGTGCCATACAGGTGCATATATCAATTTGGTTAATTTTGAAGCTGACTAAATCAAAAACATCCCAAGCTGGCTTACTGATTAAAGTGCACCCATTGTCAGAGAAGCCCAAGACATTATCATTTTCATAAGGTCACATAAATAATACAATCAATTCCATCGGGACACATAAATAAAACAATTAATTTCACTGGGTCACATAAATAATACAAATTAATTTCATTGGGTCACATAAATAATACAAATTAATTTCATTGGGTCACATAAATATCTTACACATTTTGATTAGCACAGAGGACAAAATGTAAATACATGGTCTATAATCATCAGGATGCAATGTAAAGAAAAAAAAATTAATTTTGAGAAAAAAATGCTGCCTTTGTTTTTGGTTAAAAAAAAGCAGAGGAAAGAATATAAATTCAAAAGTCCAGAATTAATTCTAGTGGTGAATCATTACTTGAACATGAGAAATTCAAATCCTGCTGCATAAGGTACATGGCAGGAGAGCCTGGTATTGAGACAATTAAATTTACTTAAATAAACAAGAAATGCTTAAGAATATTTGCAACCCATGCTTTGTTCTAAATTATGTTCCTTTTTTTACCTGGTGTGCATCCTTGGACCCCACTTTTTCCATTCCTGGAATGACTATGGATTTTTTTAAACTTGCAGTTACTACCATTTATACTTTGTAATGGACTTTGTAGTGGTCTGCTACTGGTGGTGGTGTGGTATTATGAGGTTGTACCTTCTTACAAGGTGTCCACTTTATTTGGCTATCATTATCTAGAGGGTGATCGCTCTCTGTATTGTTGTTGCCCAGATCGAGTAAATATTAAAATAAAGTGTGAAATTATAGATGGAATAAATAGAGATCTGAGCAGATATATATATAGAACAGAATGACACGAGCCCCCGGAAAAACAAAAGAATTTAATCAATTACATAAATAACTGTGATAATACATTCCATTAGGAAGATACACTTCTTTTTTAAATAAATCTTTCACCAAATTTCGAACACAGATATATTTATATAAATAGCCAGTCTGTTTTAAATGATAGAATTAGTTCATCATATAATCGAGTGAACGATCAAAGTCATTGCCTTGTACAACTTCATAACCTGCTTATTCCAGTCTACTCCAACTTCACTATGGTGGTTGTTCTAGGTCCTTTCCGCTTTTTCCCCTTTTCTGACTTCCCTACTGTCTTGCCTCTTTTTGGCCCTCAAACTTTGTGTGAGTAGGTGGATACATAAGTAGATACTTCAGTGGATATGTCTGTAGATAAGTCTGTGGAGCTATTTCCCCTTTCAAAATAAACAGAAGCAACCTAAATATTCTGTCAATTGTTTTTTTGGGAACAGATCATTACTCCCCTCTCATTATGTCAGATATCGTTTTTTTTCGGAATTCAACAGACCAAAGGCTGTCTGGTTAAACTAAACATGGCAGACAATAAACAAACCTAGTTTCACTAGATTAATGTACTTCCTAACGGCTATTTCAGTACTGATTCCCATTAACATTACATGAGTCGTAACAGTTCTGTTCTCGTCTCAATTACACAAATGAATTAATGAATGAAATTCATTACATGACTTACTACATTATTTTCAGCGAATACACATATTCAAGTCTTTATCATACATAGAATCATCTAAGATCAGTGAATTCAAACGGATTCTCATAACTCATACCAACTAATGTAATGCAGGAAATCTTAGAATACCCAATTCCAATACAAACAAGATGACAAATTCAAATGAATTGTCAACTTATATAAAGAAGATCGTTCTATGAATTCAGATAAATGAACTCAAGCACAGTTACACTCATTTCAAGAGAATTGATCTACGGATTTAAACAAATAAATTCATGCAAATATAAACAATTAAATTCAAGCAATTCATAATATTGGTATCAATGAACTACAAGAAATTGATGCAAATACCTTGTGCTTTCAAGCTTTGTTCGCTTCTACCATCAAAATTGTGTCCGTTGACTTTCCAGACATTCAGTCTCTTTGACCAATGTTTTATGAGAGAATGTCTTCCACATGTACTCTCGGAGTCCCTCATATTTTAACTCTTGCAGAAAATTGCAGACTGACTAGATTTCTTATGATGAGGGCAATTTAATCCCAAGGAACAGTTCTGATTTAAAATCGAAGGTACCCATCCCTTTTCAAGTCATCCACGGTTAAGTAAACAAAGGCTTAATTAAGAATCACTTCCTGTCCTGACAAAGACATTATAAATCATTGCAGCATATCTAATTAATTGTTCTCTGGCCCAAATTTTATTGTGTTCTTCATAGATCGACAGAAATTTACTTCCTTACATCCTTGCTTGTAAGTCAGATCCAGCTTCAGATTGCACAGTCTGTAAAATATTTGCAGTCACAAAATACACCAGTAGATCTGGGTCTGTGCTGTTTGTCTGGACTTACTAGTAGAACAAACAACACAGACCCTGATCTACTGGTGCATTATGCAGCAGCAGATCAGGGTCTATGTTGTTTACATTTGGACCCAACTTCTAAGCAAGTACAGAATATACTGTATGTGTACAATTGTAATTGCAGAATCAGTAAATCGGAGTAAGAATTGATGAAAAACCATGATATGTGAACCATATTTCTTGCTAAATGATCGTAACATATAATTTTCACTGAGGTGGGCCTGGCTCTCAAATTCGTAGCAGCAGAAAAATTATGTTCATAATAAGCAAACAAAAAACTAATTATCTTGAGGTAAAAGAAAAAGTAATATTCTGGCTTGAAAGAAAGTCCCAGGCTGAGTTTGAAAAGGTGGCAAAATGCTACAGATAAACAATGAAAAAGAATTTTTTTCTGCATGGAATGACTTGGGGATGTGGGGACTGACAGAAAAAAACTGAATTTTTGTCAGCTGCTGACTTTTAATTAAAATGCTGGTAGACTTACATCTTTTCTGCTACATCTCTTCGTTAAACTAAATTTTGTTTCTACTTGGATATAGCGTTCCGGATTTGTTCACTCAGTCTAGACTGATATAATCTATTTAGACAATAGCTGATTGCCAGTCTTGAAAAGACTAATTTTAAATTTTGTTTTGGATATTTAATAGTTAAACTGAAAAAGATGAGATTTTGTTGCTAGTGTTGTCACTTCCACTTTTCAAAATCTACAGAAATTTAAGATAAAAGTATTTTTTGTATGTATCAGGAGTCAGTCTTAGACTGTAGTGTTTGAGTGCAATGGCTTCTACTGTGTGTCATCTTTCAGTGTTTGTGATACACCTCTTCCTTAATATCTTGTGTGCAATAAACTGCCAAATACCGGTAAGTGACAGTGCATTAGATAGTAAGGGAAGCAATTTTGGATATTGTTTAAATTGGGGAAAGTGGGGGTGGGGAAATGTAATCTCCTTTGTCCTTCAGAAATATTTATTTCATGGACTCTAATAGTAATGGATCTTTAGAAAGTATAGATTGATGACAGGCTTTTAATATAAACTATGTTGACATACAGTACTCTCATATTCATGTCTAAGTAATGTTTGAGTTACCTCCCTCTCAGTATCCATTATAAGAACCACACATGTTTAATAATGCTTTGGAGTCAAACACATAATTATGGGTGAACTAGTTAATTCATCAAGACAGTGAATTTGAATATCACCAATTATTTATTGATCACACATGGCAATCAATTTGTCATTTGTACTAATAAGTACAGTCAGCATATGGTAGTGACTTTCATTTGTACTAATAAGTACAATCAGCATATGACAGAGACTATGTCATTTGTACTACATAAATACAGTCAGCATATGGCAGGGACTATGTCATTTGTACCAATGAATACAGTCAGCATATGGCAGGGACTATGTCATTTGTACTAATAAATACAATCAGCATATGGCAGGGACTATGTCATTTGTACTAATAAATACAGTTAACATACAGTAGTGACTTTCATTTGTACTAATAAGTACAATCAGCATATGGCAGGGACTATGTCATTTGTACTACATAAATACAGTCAGCATATGGCAGGGACTATGTCATTTGTACCAATGAATACAGTCAGCATATGGCAGGGACTATGTCATTTGTACTAATAAGTACAATCAGCATATGGCAGAGACTATGTCATTTGTACTAATAAATACAGTTAACATACGGTAGTGACTTTCATTTGTACTAATAAGTACAATGAGCATATGGCAGAGACTATGTCATTTGTACTACATAAATACAGTCAGCATATGGCAGGGACTATGTCATTTGTACCAATGAATACAGTCAGCATATGGCAGGGACTATGTCATTTGTACTACATAAATACAGTCAGCATATGGCAGGGACTATGTCATTTGTACTAATAAATACAATCAGCATATGGCAGGGACTATGTCATTTGTACTAATAAATACAGTTAACATACGGTAGTGACTTTCATTTGTACTAATAAGTACAATCAGCATATGGCAGAGACTATGTCATTTGTACTACATAAATACAGTCAGCATATGGCAGGGACTATGTCATTTGTACCAATGAATACAGTCAGCATATGGCAGGGACTATGTCATTTGTACTAATAAATACAGTCACCATATAGCAGGGACTATGTCATTTGTACCAGTGAATACAGTCAGCATATGGCAGGGACTATGTCATCTGTACTAATAAGTACAATCAGCATATGGCAGGGACTATGTCATTTGTACTAATAAATACATTTAATGTATGGTAGTGACTTTCATTTGTACTAATAAGTACAATCAGCATATGGCCGAGACTATGTCATTTGTACTACATAAATACAGTCAGCATATGGCAGGGACTATGTCATTTGTACCAATGAATACAGTCAGCATATGGCAGGGACTATGTCATTTGTACTAATAAATACAGTCAGCATATGGCAGGGACTATGTCATTTGTACCAATGAATACAGTCAGCATATGGCAGGGACTATGTCATTTGTACTAATAAGTACAATCAGCATATGGCAGGGACTATGTCATTTGTACTAATAAATACATTTAACATATGGTAGTGACTTTCATTTGTACTAATAAGTACAATCAGCATATGGCCGAGACTATGTCATTTGTACTATATAAATACAGTCAACATATGGCAGGGACTATGTCATTTGTACCAATGAATACAGTCAGCATATGGCAGGGACTTTCATTTGTACTAATAAGTACAATCAGCATATGACAGAGACTATGTCATTTGTACTAATAAATACAGTTTACATATGGTAGTGACTTTCATTTGTACTAATAAGTACAATCAGCATATGGCAGAGACTATGTCATTTGTACTACATAAATACAGTCAGCATATGGCAGGGACTATGTCATTTGTACTAATAAATAGTCACCATATGGCAGGGACTATGTCATTAATGTACTAGTAAACAGTCAGCATATGGCAGAGACTACATCATTTGTACTAATAAATACAGTCAGCATATAATAATGATAATAATAATAATAATAATAATAATAATAAAGACTTTATTTAGAGAAGGTAACTCGGTTAGTTACAGAACTAATCACCTTGAGGCCTTCTATCTGTTATGTACAGTATATACAACATGATGTGAAGAGTCTGGCTTGACACTAAATAATTAAGTAATTTTAAAATTCAAAGTATCAAGCCTGGAACACATGCACAGGCATCAGTGAAAACATAAACATATATAAAACATAAAATATAATCCTGCATTGAAAAATTCAGCTATGAAAATGATGTAAAATTACAAAAAAGCAGGCGGTATTTTTTGTACTAGAACTGTTCAGTTTTCTAAAGATTTCATCCATTTAAGACACTGGTTGTGAAAAGATGAAATGCTAGGAGCCTGCCTTATGTCACTGGGAAGATTGTTCCATACCAGTGGACCAGTATATTGAAATTTTTTTTAAAACAATTCCTTCTTTGGCCTTGGTATAATGTAATTTTGTCTTCTTATGGACTTTAAATTTCAAGTGCCAACAGCATCTCTTTGGTGAAAGATATTGTTTAGATAGACAGGAATGGCTTTTCTGGATACTTTATACATCAATTTGGCCTTTCTAAGAAATATTCTTTCATGTATTGTTAAAACCTTCATTGCATCCTGAAAATTGTTTATACTTTGATCTAGAATTAAATGGCAAGCCCTCTTTTGGAGTCTTGAAAGTGTTGTTATGTTTGAATTAGCGGTATTACACCAAATTACGTTACAGTAGTCCAGATATGGCTGAATATAACTTTTATAAAAGATGACCCTATACTGGAGAGGAATGTATGTTTTGATTTTCCTCAATAGCCAAAGATAAGAATTACCCTTTTTTGAAATGTGTTTAATGTGAATAGACCAAGTATAAGATTGTTATCCATGAATACACCAAGAATTCTATCATGAGAGATCATATTGAGGCTAATGTTGTCAAATAGAACCTGGAGTTTGTTGCTATCTAGCCTTGCTCATTTTTTTTGTGTTGTAACTAGTAGTGCTTTCATTTTCTCTGTATGTATGATCATACAGTTTTCCTTGCACCATACTTGAAGTCTGTTGAGAGCATCTTGTAACTTATTTTCAAGTACTGTTTTGGTTTTACCATCCTCAGACAGTGTAGTATCATCTGCATAGGGGTCAGTGGAATAAATTGAAGTTCCAATCTTAAGAGATAAATCATTGATAAATAGAATGAATAACAGAGGCCCAAGGATAGAGCCTTGTGGTACTCCACAATTAATATTTTTACTTTCAGAAAGTTGACCATTAAAAGATATGTTTTGCACCCTATTGGTTAAGTAAGAAGTAAACCAGGTTAGGGAGTTTTCACTGCATTGATAGATTTTTAGTTTTTCAAGCAAAATTTCATGGTCTGCAAGATCAAAAGCTTTACAAAAATCAACCATAATAGTGCCTACCATTTCTCCTTGATCTAATGCTTTCAGCCATTTATCAATCAAAGATACAAGTACAGTTTCACAGGAGTGATTCTGGTGAAAGCCAGACTGATTATTATAAATAAGATCATAATTAAGTGTTCAAATAGTTGAGAAAAGAATCATGTACATGTTTTTCTAGTAATTTGGAGAGACAAGGAAGGATAGAGATGGGTCTTTAGTTATTTACATCATCTTTTGTTCCTGCTTTATGCAATGGTACCTTGGCAGTTTTCCTTGTTTGCGGAAATTTATTAGACCAAATACTTTCATTGCAAATCAAAGTATGGCAGTGACTATGTGATTTGTACTAGTACTATAGTCAGCATATGGCATGGACTATGTCATTTGTACTAGTACTATAGTCAGCATATGGCAGGGAACATGTCATTTGTACTAATAAATACAGTCAGCATATGGCAGAGACTATGTCATTGGTACTAGTAATACAGTCAGCATATGGCAGGGACTATGTCATTTGTACTAGTAATACAGTCAGCATAAGGCAGGGACTATGTCATTTGTACTAATAAATACAGTCAGCATATGGCAGAGACTATGTCAGTTGTACTAATAACACATCATATGGGAGGGACTATGTCATTTGTACTAGTAACACAGCATATGGGAGGGACTATGTCATTTGTACTTGTGATACAGTCAGCATATGGCAGCAAATGTCATTTGTGCTAATAAATACAGGCAACACATGGCTGCAACTGTCATTTGTACTAAATACAGTCAGCATATGGCTGAGACTATGTCATTTGTACTAGTACTACAGTCAGCATATGGGAGGGAGTATGTCATTTGTACTAGTGATACAGTCAGCATATGGCAGCAACTGTCATTTGTACTGATAAATACAGTCAAAATATGGCACCAACTGTCATTTGTAGTAAGAAATACAGTCAACATATGCCAGGAACTATGTCATTTATACTAATGAATACAATCAGCATATGGCTGAGACTATGTCATTTCTACTAGTAACACAGCATATGGGAGGGACTATGTCATTTGTACTTGTGATACAGTCAGCATATGGCAGCAAATGTCATTTGTGCTAATAAATACAGGCAACACATGGCTGCAACTGTCATTTGTACTAAATACAGTCAGCATATGGCTGAGACTATGTCATTTGTACTAGTACTACAGTCAGCATATGGGAGGGAGTATGTCATTTGTACTAGTGATACAGTCAGCATATGGCAGCAACTGTCATTTGTACTGATAAATACAGTCAAAATATGGCACCAACTGTCATTTGTAGTAAGAAATACAGTCAACATATGCCAGGAACTATGTCATTTATACTAATGAATACAGTCAGCATCTGGCAGGGACTGTCATTTGTAGTAATAAATGTAGTCAACATATGGCAGCAACTTTCATTTGTACTAATAAATACAGTGAACATATGGCAGGGACTATGCCATTTATACTAATAAATACAGTCAACATATGGCAGGTACTATGTCATTTGTAGTAATGAATACAGTTGGCATATGGCAGGAGCTGTGTCATTTGTACTAATAAATACAGTCAACATATGTCAGTGGCTATGTCATTTGTACTAATAAATACAGTCAGCTTATAGCAGTGACTGTGTATTTGTACTAATAAATACAGCCAGCATATGGCAGGGACTATGTCATTTGTACTAATGAACACAGTCGACTGATGTCAGGGACTGGCATTTGTACTAACAAATATAGTCAGCATATGGCAGGGACTGTCATTTGTACTAATAGATGCAGTCAGCATATGGCAGAGACAATGTCATTTGTGCTAATGAATACAGTCAACATATAGCAGGGACTATGTCATTTGTACTAATGAACATGGTTGACATATGGCAGGGACTATGTCATTTGTACTAATACGGTCAGCATATGTCATTTGTACCATCCAAACATTGCAGAGACTATGTCATCTGTACTAATCAATAGTCAACATATGGCAGGGACTATGTCATTTGTACCAATACAAACATATGGCAGTTGCTTTGCTGTGGAATTCTGTATCTGGAAAGTAAGAAATATATTTGAAAGATCAAAAATATGTAAATTTTATTAGAACTTGCAGGTTGTTTTTGAATGTATCACAGTAAAATTTGAAGAACTTTCTACTTAGCAAAAGGCAAACATTTAGGAATTGTCAGCTGTACATGTGATTGTAGCAATAAATAAGGCTGATATAAACCTGGCTTCTTTTTAACAATGATATTAGCCCATATATTGTACTGTATTTTGCTGGAGTATTCAGATTAAAATCAGATCTGCACTGTCCTACATGAAGATCTGACAGCGACTGCTTAGGGTTTATGTTCTGGTGACCTTTGAATTTGCCAATGGAAATGCAGCTTTCAGAAATGTGAAAGTGAATCAAATCATTCAGCACACATTGATGCTCTTTAGCCATACTGCTCAGTCTCGCAAAAAGATATGTCTATCTGATTGGCAGATACAGTTAGCAATTGTGGTAACAACATAGGTCATCCAGAACATGACCCTTAAGCAGTAGTTGTCAGATCTTCATGTAGGACAGTGGAGATCTGATTTTAATCAGATTGTTGCCTGGAGACAAATAATTTGTTAACTAGGTTGGATCATAATGCTGAAGGACCTTTATTGTCTCAACCAATGTCAAAAATAAACCTTTTTAGCTTTAGAGTAATCGCTTGAATAGGTTCTCAAAAAAAGCGCTTATTGTCATAGCCATGAATCATCTGACTCATTTCATATTTTGTTAATACTTTTTTTCAAACTGGGTTGAAAGATAAATTAAAAAAGGCAATTCTCACTCAACAATATCTTTTAATTGGTGTTTACATGGACATGATTAGATTTTTACCAGCACTTTTATTGAACACTATTTTGTCATATATTGTGTTAATCACTAAGAAAACATTTTGCACAAAGAAAATCTTGCACAAATGAGTTCTTATTGAAATTTGTGTGATTCCAAACTTCCATGCACTAACTGCTGTTTGGACAATAAAATTAGTGGTATATCAAAAATTTTTGTGTGGGATTTGATCATGATTTTTTAAATTTAAGCAAATAGCCTATTCTTTTCCTTTTCAATAAGAATTTTTTTTCCACATCTGCCTCTGCATTATAAGTGAATATGCAATTTATCCTGAGGTGCACTAAAAGAAGAGAGCAGTGTATTCAGCAGTCATGTTAAGTTCCAGAGAAAAAATTAGTAACATTTGCCAGATTAGAAATATGACACACACAAGATGGTCAGAGCAAAATAGCCCTGCCTTGGTATATGAACTTTAGAAACATGCACATTCATTGCAGTTTCTGTGTTTAGTTTCCAAGTGCACACACTTTTAATTTTATTCAGGTCATTAATGTACGTTATAAGTATAACAGGGATGAGAATAAATTTCTAACAAAATAAATTTGATTGTCCAGATTTTCACAATAATTTTCACATTTGCAAAAGTCTTGTAGTCTGGACACGTATGTTCCTGATCATATTAATTCCATTTAGTCACCTTTGCAGCTTGTAAATGTTCAAATGTAGTGTTTGCTGAGTAGTACTCTCCAGCCAGATTGAGAAATGAGCACACATTGTCCTGTCTGCTGAGACTTATTCTGAAATGCATATTGTACAGATCGCAAAAACAAAGTATACGGCCATTTCTTCTTACCCGGTCTGATTTCAGCTCTATATCAGAATTGTATTTTATTTGATATATCATAGTTCTTTCCTCTTTTTGACAAAATCAAACATTCCATTCTTCATTGAGATCTTCATACTGAAGCTAGCTTATAATACTAGTCATAGTCCTTTAGGTTACTACTTGTAGTTCTTTCTTGACCATAAGCATCTGTATCATTGAGACCAATTGTAGTTTCATATGCACAGGATCTTCGAAGGCTGATAACCTGTTGATATCTAAAAACATCATTTGTTTCACACAAAAGTGGGGGACAGCGATGTTGATGTCATTGTCACATATTTGGTATCAGCAGTGTCAACTAAGAATTCACATTGTCCAAGCCAATGTTATATCAAACAAGGAGTATGCTACCCATGTTCTGAGAAAGAAAGAAATAAGATTCTTTGAATTAACAATTTCTAATTACTAAAAAATGTGAAAGGATATACCTTGGTACAGTTATTAACTGAGTTCAGTCCACAACACCGCAAATTTAGAACACTTTCCTTTTCTCTTCTCAGTACAATACATTAATTAATTAAGAATCACTTCCTGTCCTGACAAAGACATTATAAATCATTGCAGCATAGTGATTTAACAAGCACCTGTCCCTGTATATCTAATTAATTGTTCTCTGGCCCAAATTATTGTGTTCTTCATAGATCGACAGAAATTTACTTCCTTACATACTTGCTTGTAAGTCAGATCCAGCTTCAGATTGCACAGTCTGTAAAAGATTTGCAGTCACAAAATACACCAGTAGATCTGGGTCTGTGCTGTTTGTCTGGACTTACTAGTAGAACAAACAACACAGACCCTGATCTACTGGTGCATTATGCAGCAGCAGATCAAGGTCTATGTTGTTTACATTTGGACCCAACTTCTAAGGAAGTAGAGAATATACTGTATGTGTACAATTGTAATTGCAGAATCAGTAAATCGGAGTAAGAATTGATGAAAAACCATGATATGTGAACCATATTTCTTGCTTAATGATCGTAACATTTAATTTTCACTGAGGTGGGCCTGGCTCTCAAATTCGTAGCAGCAGAAAAATTATGTTCATAATAAGCAAACAAAAAACTAATTATCTTGAGGTAAAAGAAAAAGTAATATTCTGGCTTGAAAGAAAGTTCCAGGCTGAGTTTGAAAAGGTGGCAAAATGCTACAGATAAACAATGAAAAAGAATTTTTTTCTGCATGGAATGACTTGGGGATGTGGGGACTGAGAGAAAAAAACTGAATTTTTGTCAGCTGCTGATTTTTAATTAAAATGCTGGTAGACTTACATCTTTTCTGCTACATCTCTTCGTTAAACTAAATTTTGTTTCTACTTGGATATAGCGTTCTGGATTTGTTCACTCAGTCTAGACTGATATAATCTATTTAGACAATAGCTGATTGCCAGTCTTGAAAAGACTAATTTTAAATTTTGTTTTGGATATTTAATAGTTAAACTGAAAAAGATGAGATTTTGTTGCTAGCGTTGTCACTTCCACTTTTCAAAATCTACAGAAATTTAAGATAAAAGTATTTTTTGTATGTATCAGGAGTCAGTCTTAGACTGTAGTGTTTGAGTGCAATGGCTTCTACTGTGTGTCATCTTTCAGTGTTTGTGATACACCTTTTCCTTAATATCTTGTGTGCAATAAACTGCCAAATACCGGTAAGTGACAGTGCATTAGATAGTAAGGGAAGCAATTTTGGATATTGTTTAAATTGGGGAAAGTGGGGATGGGGAAATGTAATCTCCTTTGTCCTTCAGAAATATTTATTTCATGGACTCTAATAGTAATGGATCTTTAGAAAGTATAGATTGATGACAGGCTTTTAATATAAACTATGTTGACATACAGTACTCTCATATTCATGTCTAAGTAATGTTTGTTTGAGTTACCTCCCTCTCAGTATCCATTATAAGAACCACACATGTTTAATAATGCTTTGGAGTCAAACACATAATTATGGGTGAACTAGTTAATTCATCAAGACAGTGAATTTGAATATCACCAATTATTTATTGATCACACATGGCAATCAATTTGTCATTTGTACTAATAAGTACAGTCAGCATATGGTAGTGACTTTCATTTGTACTAATAAGTACAATCAGCATATGACAGAGACTTGTTTGCGCAAATTTATTAGACCAAATACTTTCATTGCAAATCAAAGTATGGCAGTGACTATGTGATTTGTACTAGTACTATAGTCAGCATATGGCATGGACTATGTCATTTGTACTAGTACTATAGTCAGCATATGGCAGGGAACATGTCATTTGTACTAATAAATACAGTCAGCATATGGCAGAGACTATGTCATTGGTACTAGTAATACAGTCAGCATATGGCAGGGACTATGTCATTGGTACTAGTAATACAGTCAGCATATGGCAGGGACTATGCCATTTGTACTAGTAATACAGTCAGCATAAGGCAGGGACTATGTCATTTGTACTAATAAATACAGTCAGCATATGGCAGAGACTGTCAGTTGTACTAATAACACATCATATGGGAGGGACTATGTCATTTGTACTAGTAATACAGTCAGCATATGGCTGAGACTATGTCATTTGTACTAGTAACACAGCATATGGGAGGGACTATGTCATTTGTACTTGTGATACAGTCAGCATATGGCAGCAAATGTCATTTGTGCTAATAAATACAGGCAACACATGGCTGCAACTGTCATTTGTACTAAATACAGTCAGCATATGGCTGAGACTATGTCATTTGTACTAGTACTACAGTCAACATATGGGAGGGAGTATGTCATTTGTACTAGTGATACAGTCAGCATATGGCAGCAACTGTCATTTGTACTGATAAATACAGTCAAAATATGGCACCAACTGTCATTTGTAGTAAGAAATACAGTCAACATATGCCAGGAACTATGTCATTTATACTAACGAATACAGTCAGCATCTGGCAGGGACTGTCATTTATAGTAATAAATGTAGTCAACATATGGCAGCAACTTTCGTTTGTACTAATAAATACAGTGAACATATGGCAGGAACTATGCCATTTATACTAATAAATACAGTCAACATATGGCAGGTACTATGTCATTTGTAGTAATGAATACAGTTGGCATATGGCAGGAGCTGTGTCATTTGTACTAATAAATACAGTCAACATATGTCAGTGGCTATGTCATTTGTACTAATAAATACAGTCAGCTTATAGCAGTGACTGTGTATTTGTACTAATAAATACAGCCAGCATATGGCAGGGACTATGTCATTTGTACTAATGAACACAGTCGACTGATGTCAGGGACTGTCATTTGTACTAACAAATATAGTCAGCATATGGCAGGGACTGTCATTTGTACTAATAGATGCAGTCAGCATATGGCAGAGACAATGTCATTTGTGCTAATGAATACAGTCAACATATAGCAGGGACTATGTCATTTGTACTAATGAACATGGTTGACATATGGCAGGGACTATGTCATTTGTACTAATACGGTCAGCATATGTCATTTGTACCATCCAAACATTGCAGGGACTATGTCATCCGTACTAATCAATAGTCAACATATGGCAGGGACTATGTCATTTGTACCAATACAAACATATGGCAGTTGCTTTGCTGTGGAATTCTGTATCTGGAAAGTAAGAAATATATTTGAAAGATCAAAAATATGTAAATTTTATTAGAACTTGCAGGTTGTTTTTGAATGTATCACAGTAAAGTTTGAAGAACTTTCTACTTAGCAAAAGGCAAACATTTAGGAATTGTCAGCTGTACATGTGATTGTAGCAATAAATAAGGCTGATATAAACCTGGCTTCTTTTTAACAATGATATTAGCCCATATATTGTACTGTATTTTGCTGGAGTATTCAGATTAAAATCAGATCTGCACTGTCCTACATGAAGATCTGACAGCGACTGCTTAGGGTTTATGTTCTGGTGACCTTTGAATTTGCCAATGGAAATGCAGCTTTCAGAAATTTGAAAGTGAATCAAATCATTCAGCACACATTGATGCTCTTTAGCCATACTGCTCAGTCTCGCAAAAAGATATGACTATCTGATTGGCTGATACAGTTAGCAATTGTGGTAACAACATAGGTCATCCAGAACATGACCCTTAAGCAGTAGTTGTCAGATCTTCATGTAGGACAGTGGAGATCTGATTTTAATCAGATTGTTGTCTGGAGACAAATAATTTGTTAACTAGGTTGGATCATAATGCTGAAGGACCTTTATTGTCTCAACCAATGTCAAAAATAAACCTTTTTAGCTTTAGAGTAATCGCTTGAATAGGTTCTCAAAAAAAGCGCTTATTGTCATAGCCATGAATCATCTGACTCATTTCATATTTTGTTAATACTTTTTTTCAAACTGGGTTGAAAGATAAATTAAAAAAGGCAATTCTCACTCAACAATATCTTTTAATTGGTGTTTACATGGACATGATTAGATTTTTACCAGCACTTTTATTGATCACTATTTTGTCATATATTGTGTTAATCACTAAGAAAACATTTTGCACAAAGAAAATCTTGCACAAATGAGTTCTTATTGAAATTTGTGTGATTCCAAACTTCCATGCACTAACTGCTGTTTGGACAATAAAATTAGTGGTATATCAAAAATTTTTGTGTGGGATTTGATCATGATTTTTTAAATTTAAGCAAATAGCCTATTCTTTTCCTTTTCAATAAGAATTTTTTTTCCACATCTGCCTCTGCATTATAAGTGAATATGCAATTTATCCTGAGGTGCACTAAAAGAAGAGAGCAGTGTATTCAGCAGTCATGTTAAGTTCCAGAGAAAAAATTAGTAACATTTGCCAGATTAGAAATATGACACACACAAGATGGTCAGAGCAAAATAGCCCTGCCTTGGTATGTGAACTTTAGAAACATGCACATTCACTGCAGTTTCTGTGTTTAGTTTCCAAGTGCACACACTTTTAATTTTATTCAGGTCATTAATGTACGTTATAAGTATAACAGGGATGAGAATAAATTTCTAACAAAATAAATTTGATTGTCCAGATTTTCACAATAATTCTCACATTTGCAAAAGTCTTGTAGTCTGGACATGTATGTTCCTGATCATATTAATTCCATTTAGTCACCTTTGCAGCTTGTAAATGTTCAGATGTAGTGTTTGCTGAGTAGTACTCTCCAGCCAGATTGAGAAATGAGCACACATTGTCCTGTCTGCTGAGACTTATTCTGAAATGCATATTGTACAGATCGCAAAAACAAAGTATACGGCCATTTCTTCTTACCCGGTCTGATTTCAGCTCTATATCAGAATTGTATTTTATTTGATATATCATAGTTCTTTCCTCTTTTTGACAAAATCAAACATATTCCATTCTTCATTGAGATCTTCATACTGAAGCTAGCTTATAATACTAGTCATAGTCCTTTAGGTTACTACTTGTAGTTCTTTCTTGACCATAAGCATCTGTATCATTGAGACCAATTGTAGTTTCATATGCACAGGATCTTCGAAGGCTGATAACCTGTTGATATCTAAAAACATCATTTGTTTCACACAAAAGTGGGGGACAGCAATGTTGATGTCATTGTCACATATTTGGCATCAGCAGTGTCAACTAAGAATTCACATTGTCCAAGCCAATGTTATATCAAACAAGGAGTATGCTACCCATGTTCTGAGAAAGAAAGAAATAAGATTCTTTGAATTAACAATTTCTAATTACTAAAAAATGTTAAAGGATATACCTTGGTACAGTTATTAACTGAGTTCAGTCCACAACACCGCAAATTTAGAACACTTTCCTTTTCTCTTCTCAGTACAATACATTTGCCTAAGTTTAATATTTCATGACTTCAAATTGTTGATTTCTTCTCTAAACAACTAACATACATATTAGCATTTGTCAGATCCAGTTTCAAACTCAACAAACCCAGATATGCCATCACATAATTCTTTGACAGATCTGGGTCAGAGCAGTTTGTTAGGACTAACCATTGCATCAAACAGCATAGATCCTGATCTGCCAGTGCATTATGTGACTACATATTAGGATCAATGATGTTTTCTGTTAGACCTGACTTACAAGCGAGTATAGCTTCTGGTCAATACACTCTTCACGTTATTACATAAAGTGAAAACCACTATACTGATGTATCAATAGTCTGTTGAGATATCACATTTTTTTTCCTTCTGTTTGCATGCAAAGCTGGCTAGACCCCATTTCAGGAGTGTTTAATTTGCTCAGGGTCTTAGGACTGTTTATTTATAAATCAGTCATCTCAGGAAATACGCATAATAATGACCAAATCCATGAAACTCTCACTCCTACGCCCCAGATATTCATCGACTACTTCTCACTAAAACATTGAATGTTTTTGTGCATTCAGTTTCACAGTAAATGATTCAAATGTATTCACAGCTGGCATAAAATGTAACACCTTGAGGCATTTGAAATTATAATGATGACTTATTTCATTTGGGGTATGGTTTCTGATATGTATAGCTGATTGACTCCATTATAAGAATCGCCCATTAAATGGTATCAGACTATTCATCAATCACTTTGACATGGATGTTTAGTAATTTTCAATCATTGGATCAAATCAACCAAATAACCAGTTCTGTCAATTTAATGACATCAATATTAGGAGTGAAAAAGGATGTTTGTGCATTAAATTTGTGCTGACCAATCAGATTATTTTCGGAGGTGATGAAATTATACAGAAGTGTTAAATCCTGGAATTAGCACCAACCTCAGCATTGAAAACAAACTACTCCATGACTAATGTATCATTGATCAGCATTGTCTCTACCATAAGAGAAGACTGTAAGTAGTCACTGAATCAAGAGTGTAAACTTCTTAGTTGTTGTAACAACATTTACATCTATATTGACTTCAGGACTTCGGTTTTGATTGCTACCTAACCCATAACAATTGGCGAGTTCAATTAATCGTAAGATGGATACCTATTATGAATATTTTCGAAAAAGGTAAGATTTGTTTTTTATCTTCAAATGTATGCTTAAAGTTACTTTTTTGTTACTCGTGTAGACTACAGTATTCAGGATACGTACCAGTGTTAGAAAGGTCAACATTGGCATATAGAGATCTGTTAATTAATGGATATCTTCAAATGTATGCTTGAAATAGCTTTTTGTTACTCTGTAGACTATAGTATTCAGTATATGTACCGGTGTTAGAAAGGTCAAAATTGGCATATAGAGATCTGTTAATTAATGGATATCTTCAAATGTATGCTTGAAATAGCTTTTTATTACTCTATAGACTATATATAGTATTCAGGATACATACTGGTGTTAGAAAGGTCAACATTGGCATATAGAGATCTGTTAATTAATGGATGGATATTCATTAATTACAGTCAGTCAATAATGTAAGTTTTTATTCTCATACTGTTTCTTGTTAGTTTCTGACCATATTTGAATTCAGTAGTTAATGTCTTCATTGATCCTGAAATTTATTCTTCACTTTTATTTGCATGTATGATTGATGTGACAGTGACATTTGAACCAGTATATCAGGATCAATTAATCTGAAAATGGTATATAACTTGCAAAGTCAGTTGAGAATTTATGTGGTGTTTTTTACTCCCTTTTTTCATAGTAGTTTTAGAATGGTGAAAACATTGGTTGATTTGTTATCATTGAGAAATACGGGTTTATTTTTGTCATCAAATTTTATTTGCAAAATAGTTTGTGCAAGCTTTAATCAGGCACATTCAAGTGGATGTGTTATTGGTAATTGTTTTTGATTTGGTTTGGTATTTTAATGCACATTAACTCCAGAGGCTTGTATAGTGGCAATTAGAGTAAAATGCTTGTTCATGGACACACCACAACAGCCTGTCCAGGTGGATCTGATGTTATGATTCAAGCCTACACCCTTCAGGTCAAATGTCTAGCATCCTAACTACTGAGACACTGCACCCCCTGGTGAAAATAAGAAGTACATGTAGCTACCCTTCCACTCGATTCTGATGCATAAGAAAACTAAATACAGAATAGATGCAGATTTGCTGTTACAAATTCACTTCACACTTATTAGATCAGATTAGAATCAAGATCTCTGATATAATGGTGAAAAAATGGAAATTGATACAAGGTCATGTTCAGTTGTCCTTTTCTATCCTTTTCTATCCGCCAGTCAAACTGAAGCTTTCACGTTTATGGAAGTGAAGAATTTCATTCAGAACGTATTGTTAAAAATGATGGCTTACCCTCAAACGTTTTTTTTTGTGGATGGATTACTTATTAAAATATGATCTCAGTTTTCATCTGACTGTCGGCTTGTTGTACACCTGCAGATGAGGGTCTGTGATTTACATTCTATATGTACTTGTAATACACTTGCAGATCAGGGTCTTTGATTTATGCTCTACTTTTAGTACACCTACAGATCAGTGTCTGTGATTTACGTTCTACTTTTAATATACCTGCAGATCAGGGTCTGTGATTTACATTATACCTGTAGTACACCTGCAGATCAGAGTCTGTGATTTACGTTCTACTTTTAGTACACCTACAGATCAGTGTCTGTGATTTACATTATACCTGTAGTACACCTGCAGATCAGTGTCTGTGATTTACGTTCTACTTTTAGTACACCTACAGATCAGTGTCTGTGATTTACATTCTACTTGCAATGCACCTGCAGATCAGGGTCTCTGAGTTACATTCTACTTGTAATACACCTGAAGATCAGGGTCTGTGATTTACATTATACTTGTAGAACACTTGCAGATCAGGGTCTCTGATTTACATTCTACTTGTGATACACCTGCAAATCAGGGTCTGTGATTTTTATGTTATATATGTGATTTCAAGTGCATAAGACTCAGATATTCTAGCGCAGACCTGGCTCTGTGCTATAAATGATTGCTGAGTTAGGCCTTGATTGTCCATGACAGACAACAGCGGTCCAGGTTCTGTTTATTGGCAAACCAGTGGATCCTGGCTGTACATGACAGCAGACCAGAGTCTGTAATACTCCAAAGAACAGCAAACTTTGATCCAGGTTGTACATGACAGCAGACCAGGGTCTGTTTAAATACTCCAAAGAACAGCAAACCTTGATCTAGGCTGTACATGACATCAGACCAGGGTCTGTAATACTGCAAAGGACAGCAAACCTTGATCCAGGCTGTCCATGACGACAGATCTGAGCCCAGCCTGTATTAAGTTCTTTGATGTTTATTATGTATTACATGGATATATTACATGAATAAATAAGGTAATTGATTAATTGTATTGTTGATAATGGCTGACTGTCATCTGGAACTGAGGTGAGCCTGGAATCTTAAGTGCACAAGAGGATGTGAATCTTGGAAAATAAAATGATTACAAGGAAGGCCATGGACGCTATGATTGACAAGTCATTCAGCTTAACACCAATAATTATTATAAGAAACATACACTATTATGCATAATGGCAACTACTGTGTAAATTTTATCTGACATTAACATTTTTGGGTAGATGTTTTTGATAACTGGATCAGCAATGGCAGTATCATGTATATTCCATATTATAAATTTTGAGCTGCATGACCAATTTTTAAGTGAAGTACCTTAATTCTTCAAGGGAAGAGAAAAAATTAAAAAATCAGTTTTGCAGTAATCTGGTATAATTGTTAAATAAATGGAGATTGTATTGCAAAGTGAACTGGGATCTTTTTATAAAGAACTACCGAGTCTTGTCTCATTATTCCAAGACATAATTTCCCATTTAAAACATATGTACAAGCTTTAGTATTAAAAGGTACATTTTTCTCTTTTATAATCCAAAATGTTTTTAGTTTTGAGCCCTTTCTGACTTAAATCTAAGTTCTTTATTTATTTCTTATTGGTAGCACCATCTGTTTTGACTTGACACATGTCTAGCTCCTTTATTTAGTGTAAGTCTGGACAACTTTTTTCTTTATAACGGGGGATAGAACATGCTTTTATCAACAGGAATGGCAGTACAGTAATTTCTGTTGCAGTGCTCATGGTTCCATGACTGCCATCCCTGCATGCCATCTAATGCATCAGTATTAGGAGTGGCTGTTCATTTTGCATTTTAGCGTTACATAGCTATGTAGCAGTGTGTAATTTTGAAAGAAAAATTTGTACAGCCAGTGTGCATTATATGTAGAAGATACATGTTTGTAACAATAATAAAATTTTTTAGCAGTCATAATTGAGTATTCATAATAGAATAAATAATAAACAATACAGCTGCATATACATATATTTTGAGGATAAATGTCAAATTATTTTTTGTCTTGCATCTATTTTGTTTGTGTGTTATGCATGTGTCTTCCAATTTATCCATCAATGTAAAGGCAATTTTAAAATCCTTCTCAAAGTACATCTGAAATATTTCAATGAAATCTTGAACAAGCACAGTGGCATAAAGAGCTTTCATATATCAACAGATGATACCAGTTCACCATCACATATGGCCTTCAGTTCAATGAAGGAAAAAAAAACATTTAAATGACTTCTTTTCAAAACCTGGTGAAGAAAATGTGTCCAAGTTTAACAGAAGGCTTTCTAAATATGTAAGATAAAACCACTACCATTTTAGTTTCTTCAAAATTAAAGAGAAAGATAATCATACTTTCATGATGAAATTGTTCTTGAAGACATGGTGTTAAATAGTAAACAGAAGGGAATGTATCACGACATGTCTGGTAACATGTAATTTGTGTCACAGTATGTCTTTTATCATGACTGACATGGGAATACACGCCCCGAGTGAACACCATTTATGTGACTTTAAAATAATACAGTCACCTTTATTGGTGCAGGCAGGATAGAGAGACCCAGCCAGATTACACCTTTATTGGTGCAGGCAGGAAGGAGAGATCCAGCCAGATTACACCTTTATTGGTCCAGGCAGGATAGAGAGATCCAGCCAGATTAGGGGATATAACATTTAATTTTTGTCTTAGATGAGACATGTATGTAATACCATAAATCTTGCTTCTCAGGGTTTGATTTCGTTATCCTTCGGATTTGATGTCATTATCCTTCCCTTAGTATTGGGAAAAAAAATCCCTTGTCCACCACTTGCTATTTTTTGGTCTTATTGCAGAACATAAACTGTTGCTGTTAAATGTTTATTATACACATAAAGATGTCAGGTTGGAAGTGTAGTAACTTGCCTAGTCCTAAGATAGACTTAGCCTGAAAGGGATAACTCTGCATAACTCTCAGGTGGGCAAGAAGGTTTTTGATATGCACTGTTTGTTAATGGGATGTTGATTTATTAACCAGAAATACATTACACAGTATAAAACTGCAGGTAATTAACAGCTAACATTATGACCAATACAGTTAATGTTGATGACATGGAATTGAGATGAAATGGTGTGCCTTCTGGTTATAGAACTCAATGAAAAGAGTTAATTATTGAGGAGCGAAAGGTAAATTAATCAGGGTTTAATTCCCTTCCACAAAATGAGAAAAGCGCATGCAGCAAGATATATATTACATGGCTGCAGGCAAATCCATTTTACACTGTATGTTTCCAAATATAGTAATCCTATCCCCTGTCATTTTCAAGGTGAGATTTTTCCAATTTACAACAATTGCTATACTCTTATTTTCAACTTAAAATGTGTAAAATAACAATTTGTAACATAACTAACAATTTTAACAAGAATTCACCACCTTGAAAGCTCACTGAATTTGAGGGGTAAATTTGAAACTCCTCAAATTTGAAAGGATAACCTGAAAACTCCATGAATTTGAGAGGTTACTTTCAAAACTCCTTAAAGTTTGAAAAAAGTTGATTTTATTCTTCATACATTCTTGCTTTTGTTTAAAAATATCTTTCATGTTTTCCCCAAACTCTTTGAGTTTATCTGACGGAATATGAAAATTTAAAGCTTAATATAGGATTTTTTGGTTTGCCTATTTTCTGAAAAAAAAATGAATTTATAAGTCTGTAATTAAAATGGGATAAAATATTGGGTGGATCAATTTACACCTGATATAGTTACATCTCTTTTCTATTGTGACATACTAATTAGCTAATTAGTTAGTTGGTTTTTGTTTGTTTTTATCTCCTTCTCTACCTATTTAACAAGATAACATTTGGAGAAACTTTAATTTCCACAAGAAAAGTACTCCTTGAAAAACAACTCTCTGAGGTTGTATGGCCTTGGAATTATGTCTCTCTCATCTTCCTCCCCATCTCCCAGGGCCAGGAGGCATGATGTTTAGTTTTGTATCATTAGCATAAAGAACTATGGAACTGTTGAACTAATCCAGACCAAGTATAATATTTAGATTCCTGCGGAAGGGGATCCCAAAATCTGATTAATATAACATATTGACACAATATTTTCTTTCTTTACAATTTTTTTTATTTTAATTTTTTTTTAACATAGACTTATCATTAAAAAGACCCTTTACAAGCATATTTAAGCAAAACATTACTGTGGTAGACAAACAAAATTTAAGTTAGACAAATAATTTTTATATCTATATTAATATGTATGTGACATGGTTTGATTTTAAGGCATTTATTTAATTTTTTTAAACAAATGTACATATTTTTTTAAAGATTTTTAGTTTTGGACTTGCTTTTACAAAATTTTGTTAATAAGAAAATATTGCTTGCGGTAGTAATGAAATTTGGTGGGTTCTTTCTATTATTATGTAGATATGCTGAATTGATTTTCAGGCCCTTACAAAAATGTTAAAAATTTATTTTACACTTTTTGACTTTTTTATTTATTTTTCTTTACAAAATCTGTGTTAGCCCAAATAGGGAACCCTAATCATTCTCACTTGGTAGAGCATTGAACTTGTAATCCAAGGGTCATGAGTGCAGCAACTTCCCAGGCCAGCCTAGGTAATGGCTGTAGCACTGTCCTTGGGAAAGGTACTTAGCTCCCATTTTCTTGGCATGGTACAGACAGCTATGCTTTAAAATTTATGATGAAACCATGAAAAAAGATAAGCAAAATACACTTAAGGTAGACACATAAACTTTGTTTGACTTATGTTATTCATGTGATTATATTTTGAGGCCTTTATGGCAATTGTTCTATTTTTAAAGTGTAATATTGAGCTTCATGGACTACGGTAGGCAAATAAAATTTGACATGCATATTTGTGCAGGACCATATATATGACTTGATAAGATTTTTAGGCCATTATGGCAATTTTTTCTTCATTTTTTAAAAACTATAATGGTATGTGGTCAATTTTGGTCATTCATTGTTTTTACAAATCTGTTTCTCCCTCTGAGGTCTTAGCCATCTTCGCTGCTCCAGTATGATAATCCTATCTAAACCTTGGCTGATCGAACGGATATTTTAGTGCTTTGTCCTAGCAACATCTGTTGGACTTCATGAGTTGATTCCCATAGTATGTAATGCTAACTAGCCAATAGAATGGTGCCTTGTACACTGGCCAGAAATGGTGGAGGCAATTGACCTAAAAAGGACACTTTGGAAGGTATTTGTGCAAACACAGACCGGCACTGGGAAATTGCTTATTTATCAGTCCATTGAAGTTGTGTGCTCCCCTTGTCTTGATCATGTAGAACAGTGTTCAAATTTGAACAACTTAATTTTGATTGGATGTGGTGGCTTGCCTCCGCATCCAATGAAATTCACAGATCCAGAGCACAACTATCTGCTCAATACACCAGGGTGCAAATAGGGTTATAACATCAGAACCTTGGCTAGCGAAGATGGGTCTTAGCCACCTAGAGGCATCTCTTTTGGACAGATGTCAAACTTGTCTTAATTTTTTCAAAGCTTAAGTTTTCTGTATGTAACTTAAAATGAATGAGCTGCCTCAGTCTAATAAGAGAAAGGTTAACATCCAGACTTAAAAGATGAAGGACTTTCAATATGACCCTAGATTTTATTCATTCACTGTTCTAGATTATTCCTTTTCGTATATATCAATTTATCACCATCGCAGAATAACATTTTTGGGGTGGGAGTGGTGGTTGAGGGGGAGATATATTTTGCTATGAAAAACAAAGCCTTTCTGGGACTTGATGTTTTAAGGTCTACTAGAGTGTAATACACACTACATGTAAATATCAGAATGTTCATTTTTTGCTAAACAACTAAAAAATGTGCATTAAATATGCTTATTTTAACTCACAGAGAAGAAAGTAATTATAATGTGTACATTTATCAATGTTTTGTGGAAAATGCTCTGGAAATATTTGTTACATCCAGTGATAATAGGATTTCTGGAAGTGTTGTACTGTTGGGAAGTCAACCAAGTTTAGCATGTATGGTGATGTATGAATTTAGTGATAATTCAAATGAATTTACGACAGATTTGTCATGTGCATTTTCATTGTGGTAGGTAGGTTAACTCCTAGAACATAATGAAGCTTAAGAAAATTCTGCTCGGTGAGGTTAGACAGTACCAATTTAAGCCTGAACGAGACAAGAACGTGGACGAGGACCCTAAAGAGGACATAGGGCATAATGAGGTTGAGTAGTGCTTGGGCTAGTCATTCTGGTAATTACTATTATCATTACAGCAGTTAATATTATTCTTTCGTTAATGTTATTTCAATGTCATAATGAAAAGAGAAGGGCACAAATGTGGGCGAAACTTGGATGTCTTCAGAGCAGATTGTCATGTGGGCATGGTTCATCAATAACTAGTAGTGTAGTCCTACAATGTAAGACATAGCACATGTTGGTTTTGTTTTAGTGCTATGTCTTACTATCCAAATAATGGCCTTGTAGTTAAAGATTTAGGAATATCTCACACATTTGGCAGCATATATCGACAGTCTTCCACTAATTTATGTGTAATTAATATACTTAATGTGCTGTCTGTATCCTGGCAGAATGAAATATGACACTAGCAAATGGATGCATTTTCATGTTCCAATGACATATATTTGAATTTGTTGCAATGTGACAATAGTTGAGTTATGCCGAAGTATGTTTAAGTAGGTTTATGTGGCGGATATGTTTCTTGAATGAAGCAAAACATTGCTTTACAGTTCCAATAGGCATAATATATTTTTATTCATCTCGCTAAAGAATAATATTTCAACTTAACCTAATTTCGGTATTCCCGGCTTTCATCACTTTCCAACCAACTGAAATGTAGGCCAACGAAACTTGAAAACACATCCATTTCATTTGTGAGAATTTGAATTTATTAGAGAAAAGACATCAGGGTAAGTAAAGTCTGACAAAAACATTATAACTTTACTTTGTAGGAAAACATTGTTATTGGTTGCCAGTTGTGTGTGATATTTCTGAAAATTTGACTTTCGTTATAGTGTTTGTGGACATTTAAACATGCTATACAGTTCCGTTATTTAGGCAGTAAGACCCATCACCCACCCACCTGAATAAAAATACCGGGTGATGTGTCTTACATTTCAGGACTACTATTAGTGTTAAAAGTTAAATGCTTAAGACTCAGACTGTGAGAGGTGTAGAAATAAATATTTTATAAACTTTATGACAAGTTTGTTCTTTTCTGATGGCTGAAAACAGAAAAACTGTTAAATGACTTCTCCAAAACTGCTAAATAGAATTTGATCTTAGCTGGAAGTTCCTTAAGATTTGTTCAAATGATGCCAGTTCGCTGTCAGATATGACTGTTTTTACCATAGAAGATAGAAAAAAATGACTTTTCATTAACTGCTGGACAAAAATTTGATCAAGTTTGATAGCCTTTGTTATAAGGGCCTTCACACTGATACAAACGATGCTAATCCACTATCAGATAGAGTTATTGTTAGTAGAATTAGATGGTGCCTTGACTTTGTCCATCCTTGTTTCCATTTGCTTTATCCAATTATCCCATTTCAACTTTTTGCTCCCCAAGTTCCTTATTCTTTTCTTAGATCATGGGAAAGATCATTAACTTTGTAGTTGACTTTAGTGTGATTTTTGTTCATGGTTTTTAGTTCTGCTACAATATGTGTCAGAACCTCGTTAATATCTATTGATGAAGTTGACTGCTGTGCGGTTGTAGGGTTCTTGACCCTGATTGTTCCAGAATCTGATGTTAACAGTCTTGTCTGTCTCATCACCACCACTCTACTTGGCCCCTGGCAATGCGAGGGATTTACTTGGCCAAACTGCTCACCACTAACAACAACAAACACATTGCAAGTAAAACACAAATACCTTATCTTTCTTATCCTGAAAACATGCATAATTGTTTTTACATTTCTTGGTTGTATAAACGTGCCAGAAAAAACATTAAACTTCTACTCAAATACTGCATAACGGAATTCAACAAGAATTTACAGAAAGCAAAAAGGCTGTCCAGATTTCTTCAACTTATGTGAATATGGATGTCATTACTACAATTAAAATTTTTTTAATGACTTCTTCTCGTCAACTACTTGGCAGAATTCAGCTAAATTTAACAGAAAATGTTCTAATATTAAGAGCTTATAAATTAATGATTCTGATTTGCAGTCATTTGCAGCCACTTGGCACTATTACCATAATGGTGGCAAGTTTTGTCACGCTATTAGTCTTGGGACACAATTATATACTAAATCAAGTCAAGCTGAAAACAACAAAGATCCTGATCTGCCATCATACATTGCACTTGCAGATCAGGGTCTGTGTTGTTTGTGTTACTGACTACTCCTAGCAAACTGCACAGACCCAGATCTGCCAAGACATTATGTGATGGCAGATCTAGGTCTGTGCAGTTTGCAGTTGAGTATAAAGTATTTTCAAAAATAATTTTTTATACCTATAAAAGTTCAGACATGGAATTATTGAAACTTTCATACCCTATGGGACCTCACGAGATGACATATCAGTCACATGACTGGTCAGTACACAAGTCCAAATTGATGGTCAGTTTGTGATTTATCTACAAATGAAAGTTGCAATAATTACGTTCTTTTCTGATTAATTTTGTAAATTTAAATGCCAAACTCATAAAAATGGTTTTAAAACAATGAAAATGGTTAATTGCTCACATGTATAGTAACCTTGTTTACATCATGACATCACAACATATACAATAAAGATTTTCAGTTGCACTGAACTGCATCTCTCAGTTTCAAATCATAGGCACCACTGCACTAAATAAGGTTATGGGTAATGCAAAGTACAATATGCACTGCAAGTCCTGTACATGAAACTGCAGGTCTTCAATAAAGCGTAAGTGACCCACAAATTATGAACTCTTTATTTACATCTATTTTATTTCAAGTTTGAGAAATCAGACAATTCATCCATGCAAATTAGGTAACATAAAAACATTATATTAGTTTATGACAGTTTATTGACATCGTGATTGAACATTAAGAGAACGTCACTCACAGTATTGTGATGTCTTGTAATCTTGTCAATTTTCTTTTGACATTGTGTCTATAAATGTTGGGATTCTGAAAATGCTTTAATTTTTACTAGCTTACAAGTCTTGGGACACACTAAAAATATTCAGTTTTAAATTTTTTAACAACTTCTCACAGACCAATTCACAGAATTTGACCAAATTTTGCAGAAAAGCATTTTGATATGAATTACTTCTAAACTTGTGAAAATGATGCTGTCAAATATGGCTGTTGTACGAAAATTGGATAAAACTTGTTGCACACCGTTAAACTTCCAAAATTCCTCTTAAGAGAATTGGACTAAATTTGATATAGTTTTCTAGTTTTTGCACTTTTCTATTTATACAAATGATGTTGTTTTGCTATTAAATGTGGCTGTCATTACCGGTAGTTAAAATATAATAATGTTGCAGTTTTTCTTCTTGGGGTTTTGGAGCACCAATGAAAAAGGGGAATTCACTGGAAAAAGCTGTTATCTGTACAACCTTCACAGTCTGTAGAATGTTAACATGAGTGGTATTTTGATTTAATAACTATTAAGAAATGTACATGCTGCTTGAAGCAGACACCTGATGGTTTGATAGGCAGAAGTTGGGCGAAAGAAAGTACCAACAATAAAGGCTTTCATTATTTTATTGTCAATCATGGATCGATTAATCAGAAAAGAAGCTTGACTTTGATGGACATGTTGCTATCATGATTATAAGTTATGTATATATCATAGCATAGAAAGTACATAAATCAAAGTCTAGTCAACATTTGGATCAATAAGTGTTATGTACTATGTACATCCATAGCTGTCATGGTCTTCTTGGGTCTACTAAATATTTTATATGCCTGCCAATACTCGGGGCATATAATGATACAATTTCTACTCGTATCCCTTTATCTGTTACTATTTTCATTTTCTTAGTTTCACTCTATCGGATCTAGACCAAACCTTGTGCATCATGTGCACTTCAGGTAAGAAAGAAGCTGGTTGATTTGGGGGTTAAAAGGTCAATGGTCAGTGTCAGTGCAATAGTTCAAAGAAGAAAAGTGGTTTCTGAGCAATAACATTTGCATCATTTACCTGAACTAAACTTTGTATTAGAACTAAGGATAAAGCCTATTGATTTGGGGGTCAAAAGTAAAGCCTATTGATTTGGGGGTCAAAGTTCAAGGTGAAGGTTACTGTGACTGAAAAATGATTCACACAAACCTTAAATTCTCAATCATTGTACCGTCGACAAAATTTATGAATAAACTACTCTTTGTCTTGATTTTTTAGATAATAGTTACTAAGACTGGAAGAAGAAAAGTGTTTTTTGGCACAACAATTTTACTATGAGCATGCTTTGTGATGTCTTACACTTTAATGAAATTTAGGCTTATTGATTTTTGGAGTGAAAAGGTTTAATGTCAAGATAATTGTGCCTAAGAAAAAAATGGGTTTTGCACAGTAACTTTTGTTGTAGATATAAAGTTCCTGAACTTGGTACATGGCTTGCACTTTGGGTAAGAAAGAAAACTTGTAGATTTTAGACTTTAAAGGTCAGTGGTCAAGATCAAGGTAAGTCATATAAGAAAATAATGGTTTATGCACAGAAATTTATTTCAAGGACCATAAACTGTGACCACCCACTGGTCAGTAATCTGGGTGGTCAAGGATGCCCTGTTAGCACTTCATCTGTAACTTTTAAACATCCAGCTGGCATATAATCATTTTTTAAAAGTGATCTTGTTTATAACATCAGTAAGGACATGATGTGATGCAGTGTGTAAAATTAGCCTGCTTGGGCAGTGTTTTAAATCCTATAGACGAGCTTTGTAAAATGGCTGCTATGTTTCAATATGTGGAGTTAAATGAAGACAGGGTTCCTTGGTAGAAATTGCCTTACAGCCTAAAAGAAAGTCAATTTTCTTAATACAACTGAGAGGATGGTTATAATGTCATCTCCCTACAAGTGGAAATGAAAGTAACTTTATATTCCTTATTTCAGTAATTTAGGCTACCATCCTATAATACATGCAAAAAAACGTCTATATACAGGAGCACAATACACTTCATATAGTATAACTATCTGACTATAATTGGTAAACAAAAGGATAACTGTAAGAATGAAATGAATGACAGAATAAAAAAATGAATTAAATTGACCAGAAAATAAATGTAAGAAAAGATAGACAAATAAGAGAATTCCAAACTTTATGAATTTACACACCAATAAGAATAAAGAAGACATTAATGATCTAACATTTCACAAAACATTGTAATTTTATCAAAACCATGAATGGAAATACAAGAGACAAATTATGACAATGAACAGAGGTTATTATTTAATGGTGGTTTTAATTACTGTTTTTGTTAAACTAAACAAAAAAACAGTTGTCTTCTTAGCTGGTAAATCACTAATCTCTCCAAATTAGAGGACTTGAAGACTATAGAACATGTCTTTAGTTGTTTATCTACTAAATGTGGCAGATATTTTTTATGTTAGTGTTATTTGTACAAACTGACACAAGTTGAATAATATAATGCACAGAGTATAAGTTAGTTCAGCAAAGACTCATGTATATAGTCCAGTGTTGTTCTGTTTGTCCGACAGTGTGTATAGTCCAGTGTTGTTCTGTTTGTCCGACACATAAGTCCAGAGTTCTGTTTGTACAAATGCTGCATGGCATTACATGCCAAATCTTGTGGATAAATTACATCAGGTTTTACTTATAAGCACAAGGTGGATTCATGACCGGCCCTATTTGATTCATTCATTCAACATTTAACAAATCCATTATCTAGAAGTTGCATGACTTAGAGCATTTTCAGAAAACTATGAAATCTCTCAATTCAGAATCTTCAATAAACCCAGATCCTCTCAAAACATAAATAGTTGTCTGGTCCCAAAGATTTCCTGCGTAATTTCAATAAATTTAATTCAGTAAACGAAAACCCTTCTCCTCTGAATAAAAAAAAATTGGTTCCATTAGTGCTATATTGATGTTAAAATGACACCCATAAAACAGACCTACAGACATTGGGGGAGGGGGACAAGTTTCCCCCTTTGCGCCTATGTGCAGGTGCCCATGCCATAAAATCCAAACATTTAAAGAACATATGGCCTGCCAATGGTCCAGAATTAGTCAGACACTAGAAAAATTGAATAGTTAGTATGCAGTACACATACACATATAAATACACCATTTAAATAGATTTATGCTATAAATTTCTCATGCATTATGGAATAAATTGTCACAGAAGATATGCAGTATGGAAAATTCATTATATGTGAAGCAAATGTGAGATGTGTATATTTCAGAGATTTTCCTTCCCCTGAACTTGGGGCTAAATATATTATTTTCCTTGCCCTGAACTTTGAGTTAAATATATAACTTATGCCATTCTCAGTCCAAGCTGTTTTGAATGTTCCCAACTTTGATATGAACAAGTCAGGTAACTAACATTTTAGTTGTACTGTATATACTTGGTTACAAGCCGAGTCAAACTGCAAACAATAAAGATCCTGATCTGACATACCATAATGAGCCTACAGAGCAGAGTCTGTGTTGTTTGTTCCACTGATTACTCTTAACAAACTGCACAGACCGAAATCTACCATTGCTTTATGTGATAGCAAAACTGGATCTGTGGAGTTTGCATTTGGACTCATAAGCAAGTATACATGGCATCAATTTATTGCTTTCCTTGAAACCCCTGAAAAATGGTTACAAGGTTAAAAATTGACATAAACTAATGGTATGCACAAAATGAAAATTTAAGAGACAAGCTGATCTTTATTTTCTCGTGTAGGTCAAAGTCACAAGTCAGATTCATAAAATGCAGTTTTCCCGATGCCATAGGCCACAGGCTTCACTTACCAAGACTTAGGAATATCCCAGACAGCTGTCTTGGGGCTTCATCCTTTAGCCTTCATAATAAACCATAAAGTTCCCTGCCAGAATGCCATTTCTATGGCTTGCCTTTCATTCAGTGGAGATTATCTGTCTGTATCAAACAGCCAGAATAACTACAATAACATGATATCTTTGGTCCTCGTGTTATGTCTTATTCATAATTTCTGATTGGAAGATCAGTTGGTTGCCAAGGTTATTTAGTTGAAGTCAAGAATACTTCCCATTTTGACTTGCCTCAAGTTATTTTTTTTGTGAGGGACTCAAGTTAGATTATTTTTTTAAAACTAATTGAGTTACCCTCTTTAAATAAAGACATTTGTTTTATTATTATTATTATTATTATTATTATTATTATTATTATACTCTTATTCAAGTCTGATTAAACTGCAAACTGCATATCTGCACTGGCAAAACAAGCTTTAATGAGTTGAGAAGTGGAAAAATAATTTAAGGGCCATGAATGAATCATTTTTGTGCAGATTGCTTAGCAGTTTCAGCTTATGGGTTGTAATGCTGATCAATATATGTGTCTGTCCTGAGAAAGAACATAATTTTGAGTTTGCACTTTGATCAGTTTCTCGGTCACTGCTGTTTGCAGTCAGTCATGTAATTACTAATGGTTGTTAATGCATCATGAGGAGTAGTTCACTGTTCAGTCAAAACAGTCACTGTGACCTTTATTTTAACACTCCACTGACTTGTGTTAACAATTATATTTGGCTCTGTTTCTTTGATGTTATTGCCTAGAGAACAATAATCACATTGATGCAGCATTAATAGTAGTAGTACATCACTTAAACAAAACAAAGCTATCCTGCCATTTGTAGTTTTCTTATTGAATATTGCGAGTGGTACACATGTCAAAATGATTTACCGTCAAGTAGTTGATAAAGAAAATTGTTGTTAGGAACTGATTTAAATTTATAGATCATGCTTAACTGGTTGGGGATATTTTCTCTGTTTATCATGGAAAATGTCATTTTGCCCACACTTTAAAAGCTTTCCCTGTGTCCCTGAATTCACCAAATCATCAACATCACCAGGTTATCTTACAAAAAAAATTAAATAACTGCAGCCAGGTAAATGTCACTGATGAAAAATTTTACATGTCAGTATTTAAAAAATATACATATACATGTCTGAATGGTGTATCATTTATTTTATAAGCATGATCAGGTTTGATGAAAATGAAAACATTAAAATTAAAAATATAAAACACTAAGGTTCCCAAAGAATAAAAACTAAGTCATGTGTAATTGATTATTGGAAATCATAATCGAATGCTTGCATGGTTATTGCACTTTTTCAACCAGTTTTTTATTATTTTGTCACAAAACTAAATAAAATACCAATACATAACCAATACCTTTGGTGACCATGTTAGATGAAAGTTAGATTTAAATATGTTTATTGCCATTAGATACTCATAAGTTTACCATTATTTTATATTTGACATTTAACCAATCAGAAACTGCTTATCTTTGATGTTTAACCAATCAGAAACTACATAGGAGCTAACAAGGATTTGCTTCCTCATTTGAAATGGTGATTTACTTGATGTTAATCCCTTTGCATCCTTTTGCTTTTGTCCTCAGTGTAGCATTAAATCTTTGTAGATTGATATTTTTTGCCCTAGAACCAGAAATTTAGCAGTGATTGGATTTCAAAACTTCTTTTTAGAGTTTTACCCAAAATTAATTTAGGGAAACTAAAAATCTGTAGCTTTAGTCAGTTGTAATGTATGCAGTGTGTGCCATGATACAAGCATTAAGAACTTCTATTGCAGGGATTTTCCTTCTGTGTCTGACTGGTATTGGGTAGATATATGCATAAATATGCAGAATTAGAAATTTGGGGAATAAAAAATACTATTCTGCGTGCTTTAATACCATAATTCTTTAACTAAATAAACAAGTGGACTTTTCATAAAGGAGTTGCTGATCAATCCATTACATGTACACATTAATGTTGTAATTTCGCATAAAATAACTGATACAGGCCAGATTTTTTTTATTAGTGTTTTTATAGTTTTTTTTTACACATGCAAGCAGAGAACAAAGATTTTTAAATTTTTCAGGGTATAAGAATCTCTAACCTGGCTTCTCTTGCTTGGGATTTTTCGGGTAATAAAAGCAAAATATAAGAATCTGACGATTAGTTATTTGACTTCCTAGAATGCCTAGGTAAATCCCCTGCTTGAAATCATAAATAGAGCAAGAAGCGAAGACCCTGCCTTGCCATTTGCATGTACAGATCTGAGTCTAAGTTCGAATGTACCTGTCTCCAGTTGGGGTGTTTATTAAATACATTTAATATTTACAGCAAAGCATATTTCAGTCAGCTCACCTGTAGTGAAATATCTGAAAAAAACTTTATATTATTGCAAAAATCTTCAGATTATTTTTTTCAAAGTTTTCAAAATTTCTTTACTTTCCCTGCAATGTTATTGACTTCACTTTGTCACCCAAGTTTCATCAGAATCATTTAAGACAGCAGTATTGGCATGAAACAAACTCATTGTGAGGTATGCAATTACTTCTGTCTGATTATATTTATTATAGTTGACTGCAGGAATGAAACAGTTCTGAAAAAAAGAGATCCCCTTGTTTCCTGGCTAATTTCCATTCCTGCATTTAAAAGGTACATTTGTTTGAAATCCCACAATGTCAGCTTAAAAATAAATACTTTTGATGGCCTTTTTGAATACAAACTGGCATCAATGCTCAACTGAATCCCCTTGCAGATACTAATAATGTGCCAGATGCTCTTTATTCTGCATAACTATGGGAAATATTTGAGGTCAAAAAGCAATTGAATACATTAAACATCCATTTTTTCATTATTGGTAGATGATTCATTGTCAAATTTATTCAATGTTATCTAAGTAATGAATACAACTACACAAGAGAGACTTCTTCATGATAGTAAATGAATACAACTACACAAGAGAGACTTCATGTTAGTAAATGAACACAACTACACAAGAGAGACTTGTTCATGTTATAGTACAAGTCACACAGGTCATGTAGGCACTCAACACTGCAGTAATGTGTGTCATTTTTTAGAATTTGTCTTTTCATACCTTTAAGTGGCAAGTATTCTCTTTATTTGGATTTGTATGCATCCGTATTCCTTTTGGAAGGTCATTATTTGGAAGGTCATTCCTTTTGGAAGGTCATTATTTGGAAGGTCATTCCTTTTGGAAGGTCATTATTTAGATGCCCCAAGAGGTGCATATGGCAAAATCAATTTTAAATTATGTAGACATTTTTGGATGAAATGAACCTAAAGGTGTGATCCAGTACAATCCAGATTGAATGTTGCATGCTGTTATGTCACAATAAAAGTTACACATATTGATAAACAAATTCATGCTACCCTTGATTATGATGATTCTACTTGTACGCTCTTATTTTGACCTAAGTTTAGTACAATGCCACCATTGCAAAAGCCCATAGCGATAGATAAATTTTGTCTGGAAGTTTCTTGGTGACAGTCAAGGTAAAGAGCAATCAGTAATCAGGACTGAGTAGACTTTGGTTAAAGAAAATTAAATTCAATTAAAACTTTTAAAGAACAATTTATATTCAGTTTGAAATGAGTAAATGTACATACATGACCCATGAGACTTGTACTGTAGAAAATGAATACAATTGCACAAGAGAGACTTCTTCGTCCTAGAGATAGCTGAATAAGGCTGATTGATAACTGGGGGCAGAACCTGAAGGCAGTCATCTAAAGAAAGACACAGCCTAGAATTGTAGGCGAAGGTAAATTTGAGTGATGTAACACCTTAGTATTTATCATAGTTTAATATCACGATTCAAGTCCTTTGATTTTAGCTTTCAAATAGAACTACATCTTATTTACTGAAACTATCAAGTTTAAAAGTCTTTTATTTTTCAGCAACAAATTGTAAAAGCATACATGCTGGTCCAACTGCAAGGAACATAGTCCCAGATTTGTTATCACATAATGCGCTGGCAGATCAGGGTCTGAGTTGTTTATTGTACTAATTGCTCCTGACAAACTGAACAGATCCAGATCTGCTGGTGCATTATACAGTGACAGATCTGCATCTGTGCAGTTTGCGATAGGATTTGACTTGTATGCAAGCATTCAAGGAACCACCATAATGCGTGCATTTACAGTGCCTGCTGTAGAAAAATTACTCCCGTCATGCCAGCATTAACTTCCATCAGGGTATCTCTTAAAGGTTGTTCTATCGTAATTGTAAAATATGTTACCATTTGTACCCCTGACAAATACCTTGGTAAACCTGCTACACATAGCTATCTTTTCCTAAAGCATGCTAGAATAATAATAATGATAAAGCATTAAGGTGTGGAAGAGGCATCTTCAAGAGCTAGCATTGGTAGTGAAAACTACCATATACTCCAATGTAAGACAGGTTCAATGGCAAACAAAATAAACCCTGATCTACACAATGTGCCACAGGATCTATGTTGCTTTTTTTACTGATTAGTCCTGACAAAACTGCATACACCCAGATCAGCTGGCACATTAGGCAATGGCAGATCTTGGTCTATGCAGTTCACTGTTAGATTTGTCTTACACAAGAGTATATATATTATCTTTCTACCTATGGCAATGATCCCTGTAGATGTAAATGTGTTATATCATAGAAATCCTAAATGTGTTATATCATAGAAATATTAAATGTGTTATATCATAGAAATATTAAATGTGTTATATTATGGATCCTATATGTGTTATCATACAAATGCTAAATATGTTATGTCATAGAAATCTTAAATGTGTTATATCATAGAAATCCTATGTGTTATATCATAGAACCTAAATGTATTATATGTTAGAAATCCTAAATGTACATAAAATAGAAATCCTAAATGTGCATAAAATAGAAATCCTAAATGTGCATAAAATAAAAATCCTAAATGTGCATAAAATAGAAATCTAAATGTGCATTAAATAGAAATCTTAAATGTGTTTATCATAGAAATCTATTCCTAAAGCAGTTATTCTTGTATGCTTTATCATTGACATGAATACAGATTGTCTTTAAAATGGAAATGGAATATGCATATGAGTCTTCAAGTGTTAGGATTTTGCTTGTGTTAGGAATTAAATAGAAAAGAAACATTTATACAAAAATGTAATAGTCTTTAAATATTGTTGGATTCAACTGCTTGAACATTGCCTAAAGTGTCAAACGAACACAGAGTTCTTTTCAAAAGACACAGTCATATCAAAACTGTTGTCATTTCTTTTTTTGACAGCTATAAAGGCATACTGGACAGGAAAATTATCATGTCACAGTGAAGGAATGAATGCATTGCAACCTTTCTCATTAGCATCATACTGCATACTCTCTTACAGGAGCATGAAATAAGTTCAGTACACATATGAAAAAGCTTGTTTTCCAAATCCCCAAAATACTCAAAGTTTTGTTTATCTGCAATTTTGGCACATCATTATGCTGTTACTCTAATTCTGTAAACTTTTCCTTCTCTGCCTGAAAACTTCAATTCTATCAGACATACCTTCAATGGATATATTGCATGTGGGGTAAGGAAGAAGCCTGCTGATTTGGGAGTAAAAGATCATGGTCACTGTAATTGCAATAATGGTTTCTTATTACTTCTAGAAATCACATGCCTGTACCAAGCTTGTACCTTGGGCAGCAAATGAGGTTATTGAGTTTGAGGTCAAAGGTCATTCATCACTTTGACTGAATGATGAAAAATGGTTTATGCACAATGACATTTGCTCTGTATCATAGACCTGGACTTGACATTGCAGGTCAGTTGAGCCATCCTAAGTTCTGTTTTTTTATCTACAAAATACTTAAAAAGGACAGCTTGTAATCCATTCAACATCATACCTGAATTTGTAATATGTCCACCATTCTGGTGAAGCATTTTGTGCTTTAGCTCTTTCTGTTTTTTCTGTCCATCTATCTGTCCATTAATGAGAAACTCATAAACTGTTCTTCTGCCACTTTTTGTCAAGGTTCAGAAAAAGGTCATGTTAAATTAAGGCATGAAATTCAAGAGCAGCTGTCTTCACAATCAGTTGTGTCAGCTGTCTTTACAATCAGTTGTGTCAGCTGTCCTTACAGTCAGTTGTGTCATCTGTCTTCACAATGAATTGCTTTATTTTCTCTTCCTTGGAAAATCGTAATATTCACATTGAGACTTTAGTCGCCATCCAGTCAAACAAGACAAAATCTTTCCTTGTTAATCTCTGACAGAATCTTGAGAATTCAGAGCAGTCATTGTATTGGCATCTTTGTAGTTTATGGGTTCTGAGATTGACATCTTGCCAATTTAAAGCCGCTTGAAAGAAACATGAAACCTCGGCCAGTTGCTTGCACTATTCTGTTTCCCAGCAGAAATTGGCATATTTGTCATAAATCTAGTGATCTGTGTCATATTTCTTTCCAGATAATATGAACTGACTCCAGACTTGTGGTAATTGATTTTATTTGGAATGGCAATAAAGATTTCTATCCAGTCAGTCTTGTTCTACAGTATGTGCTTTTGTCGCTGATGACAAACAACCTTGACTGCAAGACAAAAAAACAAAAGATGATAAAAGATGAAAAGTCTGTATGCTTTTTTGATCTTTGTTAGGTACATGTATATGTATGTATATATGTATGTATATGTTCTATGTATCTATTTTCTGTTGCCATTAACCAAACCTTGCTGTGAAATATTTGCATTACAGTTACATTCTTGTCAAAACTTTGTGGAAAGGCAAATGGCATTTGGTCAGTACTAAGCACCATAGTGGAATAAAGGAGAAAGAATCCACTTTGAAGCTGTTTTCAGGGACAAAATTCAAGCCTTCACTTGCACAATTTTGAGGATAATTTAAGCAACAAAAAGAGTAACCCTATCCCCAAAAAGTAGCATCCCAAAAAATTTGTCCCAAATTTTTTAACATTTTGTTTGGAAATACAACAACATACAGTGGAGGAAATATACAAATATTAAAACAAATATAAAATCCATTATAACTTTCAGCACAAAGGGATCACCTTTAAGGAATGTTAACTTATCATAGCTAGAGATTCAAGAGTGTCCACTAACAGAGAGAAATGAGTGTTACTAATAGACTTGTGCATCTGCTTAAAATACTCCAGCCAAAATGAAATTTATAGTTACTTTTTTTAAAACCCTCTTTAAACTGACTAATATATTAAATTAACCCCACAGAATGAAGAACATACATGGAAACATACCATACCTCTTGAAGAAAATTGAGACAAGAACAACAACAATATTTCATAGAACTAGACTATGAAATTATACATGTATGGCAGTTTTAACGATTTAAAGTATTTGATTAAAAACAGTACCCTATCACCATGATCCAAAATAAAATGACTTGGCAGTCTAGATTTCAATGAGTGTGAATCTGACAGCTGTGGCTTAAATTCTTTGGTAGTTTTCTTAAGTACATTGCATGCAATTCACTGATTTAAAGCCAATTACTGTCCCAAACACATGGTAAATTTTAGTCCCTTAGTAAATTTTAGCAGATGCTTTGAAAAAGAATTGGTTGGATGTGATCCCACTGGAAGCTAGCAAAGTTGAAGTTACTGTTTAACACATTAAATTTTGTCATAGACTGACATTAGTGATCTGGCATGACATTACATTTAGACTACGAAGCATGTATCCAAGAAATAAGAAAAAACTTGCCTTTTTATAATACAGCAGATCAGCAATATTGGGAATTAGGCCTTTTTTCCACTCCAATTCAATTACTTGTGTGATTGCCTCCATTAAATAAATGAACATATTGGAGATCATTTTTTAAAGAATGTGACAACTCCATTCCAGTTTCTCCCAAGCCAGATGGGATATGCAGGGACCCTGACATTCTTGATGGCTCTTGTCAGACATTTCTTCCTGAAAAGTATGTGTTGGACAGATATTTGTGAAATTTGATATTCAAAGAGGTTGTAAAAGCTGTGAAAAAAAATATTTTTATTTCAAAATTCTTCACCTTAGAATTTTGCCCATCAACAGCATTTGTACCACTCAGAAATAAATAACTTTTATTTCATCATGTTCCCAAACATGTCATGGAGGATGGTGATAAAAAAGCTAGTTGTTATTGCTAGGATCTTTGATCTTTTAAATCAAAGCCTATGGCAAAGATGTATAGACCCTGGGACAGCATGCATCATTTGAAGGGTTTTCCTAAGTCCAAGAAATAAGCTTTCGCACCTCTTTTTGGCTATAGAGTATTTAAACAATTTAGAAGCATAAACGACCCAACAGATTGATTGCATAATTATGGGTACCTTTAATATATCCAACATTTGACACATCAAATTCGAAATGATCATTTAAGCTTTAATTTTGTTGGTTATCTCAGGCAAATAAAGTGATTTTAGGAACCTTGACACAAACATATATAGTGATCTCTTACTTTATTATACCTCAGTATAAGGCAGTCCTGTTTATAAGATTATGTAACCCATTTAATTATTGAATGGTATTATGTATACAGTCCTCAATATAAGGTTTATAAAACACCTCAGTATAAGGTGTCTAAAGTACCTTAATAAAAGGTGTATAAACTACCTCAGTATAAAGTAATCAAATACCTCACTATAAGGTGAATAAAATATCTCAATATAAAGTAATAAAATACCTCAATATCATCATCATCATTGGTGGCTCAGTCTCGAGAGACCGTGCGAATAGCACCCTTGGAGTGTCGTCTGTCTCTGGGCGTCAGCAACGTCTGCTGTGGCTGTGCAGGCCTATGCATGAGTGACAGTCCCTGTTGCAGTTGGTACAGATATACTGGGAAGTCTGAGTTACTGGGATTGCTGCCACACTCTTCTTTCTCTCATGTTTCTCTGCTGCCAACTGGCCTCTCCTTGCATCAGTGGCTGCTATGCCCTTAACGTCAGTCTCCAGGTGCCTTGGTCCTTGGCCAGCACCTCCCAGCCATTGGGTGAAATGTCGCATGCCTTCATGTCCCTCTTGCACACATCCTTGAAATAGAGTGAGGGGCGGCCGACTCTTCTGGTGCCAGTGGCCAGTGGTCCATATAGGATGTCCTATGGCAGCCTCCCATCCTTCATGCATTGGATGTGTCCCAGCCAATGAAGGCAGCGTTTGCTCAGCAGGGAGTACATGCTGCAGGTACTTGCATGCTGCAATATCTCACTTTGTGGGACGCGGTCTTGCCAGCTGATTTTCAAGATGCATTTTAGGCACCATATATGGAAGGAGTTGAGCTGGCGCTCTTGCCTCATGTAGGTGCTCCAGGTCTCACTTCCATATAGAAGGGTGCGAGAATGCAGGCCTGGTAGACTTGGATCTTGGTGTACTCTGTCAGCGCATTGTTTTCTCACACCCTCTTCATTAATTGTGCCGTGATGATGTTTGCCTTTCCAATCCTTCTGTCCAGCTCCACATCAAGTGAGAGAGTGTTGCTGATGGTTGACCCCAGATAAGTAAAGTTGTTTACTGCTTCCAAGGTGACACGTCAATTTTGGTGGAAGGGGCAATATAAGGTTGTAAAATACCACAATATAAAGTTATAAAATACCTCAATGTTAGGTGTATAAAATATTTCAGTATAAAGTGTATCAAATACTTTAGTATACAGTGCCCTCCACTTTTATTACTGTCATGAGATTATAATAGGTGTATGTATATTTGTATGTATTATGTATGTGTGTGTGTATGAATGTATGTATGTATTTATGTATGGGTACAGCACATTAATGGCTGTATGGTGCCAATTTAAAAATGATAAATTACAAGAGCTAAGGTAGAGAGATGGAGAATGATTTATATAGTGTCAAATTATGGCTGTTTCTCATCATTTGCTAATGCAGGCATGACAAAAGTAATATTTGGTCTCCCTCAGTGTTGAGTTTTGTTTTGATACTGGTCTCAGTTTAACCTGAAACAGTGAACTTTGGTCAGTTCCTTTGATGGACTATTGATGGAAGTTATAGAAACTAATAAAATATAAAAATAATTATTTTTGGTTTATAAAATATCTGTATCTATTACCAATTACTATAATTGACTTATGTGCTGTTACTACTAATACATTACAGTTTGTACATCTTGATGAGCTTAGTACAAAAAAAAACAAGAACTAATGCATTAAAAAGTTTTTTTTTTACATTTATACTATATAGAACTACTGATATCAGTCACAACTTGAAATAAAGCTGATAATCTCATTGTGTTAAATTCGGATGATTCTACATTCTAAACGTATTACTATTGCTCAATAATTGTTCATTTCTCCTTTGTTCATACCGGTATGTGTATTGTATGTACTTGCTTATAAGACGAGACCAACCGGTATGTGTATTGCATGTACTTGCTTATAAGACAAGACCAACTGCAAACTGCATCAACTCAGATCTGCTGATGCATCATGCACCGGCAAATCTGAGTCTGCAGTTTGCTAGGAGTAATCAGCACAACAAACAAGACAGACCCTGATCTGCAGGTGACTTGTGTATAATGGTAGATCTGGATCTTTGTTATTTGCAGTGACTTAACTTACGATGAAGTACAGATTGTATTCCATAATCAGTCATATTATATGACATGATACAGTGATGAAAATGTACACGCATTATAAGGTTTTAAGTCGGTGGTTATATTACCACAGTTATTACATTCTTTTTTCTTTCTTTTTTTAAATATTGAGTACAGGAACATAATACTGTGTGATCCAGAGTGCCTCATATGAGATTAGTACTACCAGCTCACTGAGTAAAGTGGAACAAAGTATTGTTATTATTATTATTATTATTATTATTATTATTATTGTTGTTGTTGATGTTGTTATTTTTATTATTATTATTTAAAGCAAGCTTCAAAAGAAGATGATTAAAAGTGGGTCATATTTTTTTCTCCATGCCAGTCAGTGTTAAGAAAATGCATATTCCAAAATGAGTAAAATGGACGAGAAAGGAAAACCATAAAAACTGGAAAAAATATCCTATTAGCACAATTCCTTGAAACTAATCAAGATTAGAATAAAGTATCTCTCACTTGCGGCAGTTTGAATTAATTGAGAATTAATCTTGTTTCTTCAGTCAAGATGTAAGGGTCATCACAGTATCATGTCATGCTTGAGGTAATAGGATTCATTTTCTCTCCTAACAAGTTTACCATCTCATTGTGTGCTAATGAGTTTTTTGGTCTCTGAGACACAGTTCATGCTTAAATCTGGAATGAGATGGTATATTCTGAAGTTGATAAATAAGAGAGGAGACACTAACAGATACAGTGTTTGCAGCTCACTTCCGTTGATTGATGAAGTCATTTTTTTGTCATCCTGAAACACAATACTTTGGTCAGTGTGCTCAATTACCGGTCCTTCAGACCTCAATGGAATCCAAGCTACAAGGCACCTTTAAGGGTGTTTTCATCAGCGATAATTGTACAGCTTGAAACAATATGGTCATTGCATTATTACAACTTTTATTAGACGTCTCCTTGTGTCATAGCACTGTAAACTGTGACACTTTATTTATGTTTGCAGTATTATCGTGGTGATAATTTATCAGGATATTTTTATCATGCACATTGTCGTACAACATGGATGGTGATACTCAGCTCTTGTGCCAACTTGACGAAGTTTTAAACACCGTATACACTTGCTTATTACAAATATCCATAGACCCTGGTCTGCTGTCACATAATACACTGGCAGATTAGAGTCTGTCTTCTTCTACTGATTACTCCTTCTGGCAGATATGAGTCTGTGCAGTTTGCAGTGGATCTAACTTATAGGCTGGTAATTGTATTCATTTGGCTTTGTTATAGCCAACTGGTAAGAGAGTACTGTGTGTGTTTGTGTGATTAGGATTTTTAACATAGCTTGAACAATTTTTCAGTCATATCGCTACAATGTCTGCAGCGTGGCAGTGTATAGCGATGCCTAGCACTGGGGCATCATGTTGCGGACAGGTAGCATGATGTCTCACCCAGTCACATTACTCTGACACCAGGCTGACCAGTCTTAACACTAACCTCTTAATGCTTAGCGCCAAGCGAGGTAGCTGTTAGTACCATTTTTGTAAGTCTTTGGTATGACTCGGCCATGGATTGAACCCATGACCTCCCACTTCTGAGGTGGACGCTCTAACCACTAGGCCACCAGAACAGTCGTACTAATCATATTTCACAAGCAAATATAATGAAAACACATGTTAGGACAGCAAAATGTTGATTATCCGTTTACCAATTATCTGGTTTTCTCATACATTCAACTGAACGTCCACTGGTTTGACCTACAGTTTTTTTTTTATATAGGATATTATTATCATTTATCTGGTCATTTAATTATATTCAGGTGGAATCCAGAACATGTAGGGGCTCCAGGTAAGTATTGTTTGAGTCGACACAGTATACAGTCCAGACATTTTTTATGTGAAAAAACCTATTATGTGCAAGTCTTGTGAACAAGTGTAAAACTTAATTGTGTTGCTGGCAAGGACAGCCCATTTTTCTAATATATTTTCATTCACACTGAAATGCATTTTAAATCCATGAAAATTATGAAGGAAATATAATATTTGAATATGATCATATGACTCGCTAACTGCAGCCGCACATTAGTCTGCAAAGATTTTATAACTGCAGCCACACAGGTTTTCATTATAGCATGAGTTCTAAGATAACATGATCACATCATGGTCCCCAGTGTCTTTCCTTACATGTCTTTTATTCCCAGGACTGGGTACCACTGCTCTAAACATCAATAAAGCTGACAAACAGATCCAAGTTTAAGATATCTTTTGCCTTACAGATGCTACTGCATGTACTACTACTGCTAAAGTTGCAATAATAATAATAATAGTGATTTGATTAAATGATGTAACTCAATAGTCACATGAAAAAATTAATCAATATTGCATTTATATACAGAATTCAATCAGTGTTTACCCATGACATAACATGCTATCACACAGACATGCAGATTAACACAATTTAAGACAAAGAAGTAACTATACATCCAAATCAAACTATTGTCATACAGAAATGTAGCTATTTAAGGACTTAGGTCTTTTGCAATTTAAGGACTTGGATAGGTCTTGTGCAATATACTAAAGACTTAATAATAACAATAATAATATTTCTTTATTTACAGAGGGCGACTCATTAGTTACAGACTATTCTCCCTTCAGGCCCTCTAAGGAGAGCATAACAATGCACATTATATGAAGATAGCAATAAGAACTGTTTAATTTAACATGTTTAGTATTAAAATACTAAATTCCATTATCTATTAGAAGCACATACATGCTCGTGATATCTCTTCTTAAATACTCTAATATTTTCAGCAGATTTTACATGTAGTGGGAGCTTGTTCCACAGAACTGTACAAGAGTATTGGAAGCTCTTTTTAAATTGTTCTGTTCTTGGTTTTGGTGGTTGAAGGTGTCCATGTGATATTGATTTCAACTGGTATTGTGTTGAAAAAGGCTTGAATAAGTCCTGAAGATACTCTGGTGCAGTTCCACATAGATATTTATATAAAAGAACTGCCTTGTGAAAATCTATCCTGTCATATATTGTGAACCATTTGAGTTCTGTAAATAATGCTTTTGAGGGATGATCAATAGATGCATCTAAAATTACTCATACTGCTCATTTCTGAAGTTTAGAAATCCTGTCAAGCTCAGATTTAGCAGTGTCCCCATATACTTAAAGATAGGTGTAACCTTAAGTTTGCACATTTCAGTGTTTCTGGAAAATTACCACTCAATGTACTTAAGTTTATGATATGCATTAGTGACTGTTTATACTGGTGCAGCAATTTTAAGAATTTGTGGACCAATACCATCCAATCCAGATGATTTATTAATATTCACCTTAATTAGCATATCAAAAACATCAGCTTCACTAACATTAGCTATTGAAAAATAATTATCATCAGGAATTTTAGCTCTTATAAATAATAGAACAACATCAAGTTCAATTGGGATGTTAGTCTGGTTCTGAACACAGTTACAGGAGATGCTTTTGAAGAAATTTTGAACATTTACCCAATAATGTCTTCTACAGATGTTGCTATATCATTATTTTGCTTAAGTTTAGGGGGAAAACAACTGTTCCTGGGTGGGTTCAGCTCTTTTAGATGCTTCCATAATGGTACTCTTATTTTCATCAATAGCCTGTTTATAGTTCTCTTTTGCCTTATCTGTTAGGTGCATAGTTTTATTTCTCCACTTTCTATAGCTTTTCATGTCTTTTTTCTTGTGGAAATTATCTCTTAGGTGCCTAGCCTCATTGATCTTAGGGGTAATCCACTTGCGTGTAATCTGGTATTGGACCCTTTTTGTTTTAATTGGGACATGCTTGTCTAAGGCTCCATTGAACATCTGATACCATTTGTCTAAGGCAGTGTTGACATCAGCTATATTGCAGACTGATTGGAAGGGTTTGCAAACTAAATCATTTAAGAACATTTCCTCATCAAACTGTTTAAAGTCCCTGTATTGTATTTCAATGTGTTGACCATTTGTACATGATTTTGGAACATGTCTAGTTATATAGACTGGGTAGTGGTCACTCAGTGCATACACTGGCACATTAATTTCACTTATGTTTTCAGGTTTATTAGTATAGACATGATCAATCATAGTAGCACCTTTATCTGTTACTCTAGTTGGGGTGTTAATTAATTGAGTAAAGTTGTAAGTTTCAAAATACTTATCCATGTTAATGGTGGAGTTTTCATGTAGTCAATGTTAAAATCACCTAATAATTGATAGTAACTTTCTAAATCTTCCTTTAGTAATGCTTTTTGAATTTGCACCTCAAATCTATCAATCCAGTCAGCTGTGGAACTAGGTGGCCTATAAACTGAACATATGAGTATTGGCTTTGATTGGGCCAGGGTTACTTTGATCCAGATACTCTCTACCCCAGCAGTCTCTAGATCAACATGTCTGTTATAACTAATGGAACTGTCTACACAGAGACCCCCCCTCCATGGATTCCCTATCTTTTCTTTCAAAGTTGAACCCCTGTATAAGGAGAGCCATTGATCATCAGTATCACATAGACCTAGAATACTGACTGATCTAGTTTGCTGTAATATTAACTTTATCTCATTCAGTTTAGGGAGGATGTGTTGAATATTTAGGTTGATTACTTGCACTGACCTCTTTTGAGGAGGCCAAAGACATGACAATTTTGATCAGAGGATTGATTTTCAGACAAGGTAGTATGCAGTGTATTGTTTTTAGACTTGATAAACATAAACAGATGAAGAAGATAACATACAAGATCCATCTGTTGTACCATGACCACATGTAGTGGATATATGAGAATGTTCAATATGAGACTGATTTACATACCTACAAGAAGACCTTGATATATTAGACACTTGAGGAGCCTCAGAGGGAGAAGTAACTTGAACAGTATCACAGTTGTTTACATGTTAACAAGTTGCACTTTGTACACAATTCAGATAGTGCTTGAAATCTGTTTATAGAATTATTACATTGAAAAGAATACATATATTCTAATGCATTTTGCTGCTGTGCCTGCAACATCGTAGCCTTCTACTTATTGGTTTGTGCACAACTTTTGCATATGTCCTAGTTCGTTACAAAGATGACAATTTACGAAACTGTTTTCCATGCAGACATCACTCTGCTGACCATGCTGTCCATAACACAAGCAGTTTTCTGACTCATGCCTAACCCCAGTCTTATGTAATGGTCTTTATTCCTAAGGAGCATGGCAGTACCTCTTTTAGACAAGTGGATTCGGTCTCACTGGTATAATTGTTGGTTCACTCGATTGTCTTTGAAGAAGGTCAAGGTATTGCAGAACAAAGAGTATTTGGAAATTTTCACACAACATACTTAGGGTGTCATTTAGTGGAATCATAAGTACATCCCTTCTTGGCGGTAGACCTGCGATGATTACTTTACATTCTGTGTTTTTGGACCTGATGGCATACAAGCTTTCATAATCATCCTCAATGCCCTTTAAAGATTGGCCATTACTGTAAGTATTGCCACCAGTGAGAAGAATTACAGTATGATAGGGTGACATATCCATTTCCAATATTTTTTCTGCAATAGTATTAATAGTTGCACCTCTGTGGGTTTTTACATCAGTTTTAATTAATCCTCCATATGCATTGCTTGGACTTCTTGATTTCCATGACTAGACTGACTGAGAGTCTGGTGACTGCTGTATTTAGTATTTGTACTTAATTTAGCTTCTTGCTGTTGGTAAGTGGAAGTTGTCTATAGAGCAGTTCCTTCTGTACCTGGGTTTGATGTTGAGTGAGACACATGATGATCAGTGTTTACAGTATGTGCTTTAACTGATTTTTGACTCTACCCATCTAATACCTGTAGAAGAGATTACATTAGGACTTGTGGTATTTATTGGAGTTGGATAGGTCTTGTGCTGTTAATAAGGACTTTTGGATAGGTCTTTTTGCTGTTAATAAGGACTTTGATAGGTCTTGTGCTATTAATAAGGACTTGGATATGTCTTATGCTATTTAAGGACATGAAAAGGTCTTGTGCTGTTAATGAGGACATGGATAAGTCTTGTGTTATTAATAAGGATTTGGATATGTCTTGAGCTATTTAAGGACATGAATAGGTTTTGTGCTATTAATGAGGACTTGGGTAGGTCTTTTTTTATTTAAGAACTTGGATAGGTCTTGTGCTGTTAATAAGGACTTGGATAGGTATTATGCTATTTAAGGACTTGAATAGGTCTTATGCTATTAATAAGTACTTGGATAGGTTTTATGCTAGTTAAGGACTTGGAGAGGTCTTCACTAGCTAAGGACTTGGATAGGTCTCATATGCTATTTATAAGGACTTAGATTTCGTCTATTCATTACACTCAGTGAAAAGCTGATATGCTAAAAGATTCTTTAGGGATAAGTTTCCATATAATGGTACCAGAGTTAAAAATTGTTTTTAAATAGACTGTTTCTTTGGTTTTGGAATTCAGCTGTTTTTGGCCCTCGCTGATATAACATTTGGGGTGTTAATGGTTTTTAAGTATTCGAAGTATTTCTCAGACAACATTGGGGCAGGTTTGACAGAAACTTTAAACATTATTTTGTTTTGGTTTTGATTGGTCTGGTGCTTTATTGTACAGCAATACAAGTAGTAGTGCCAAGACAGTTATAGTGCCTTGCCCTGAAGAAGACTCCACCAGTAGCTAACCCAGGCTGGTCTGATGGTAGGATTCAAACCTGCAACCTTTCAGTTGTGAGTCTGACATGATAACCAGTATAAATAGAGTAACATAATCCAGCCTGGTTGTTGATCATGATTTATACTGTGTATTTTTAATGCAGCTTGTTGATGGAATTGTTCAAATAACAAGTCTGCCCATGTACTCAAAATATCATCCATGTTTTCAAAAATTGTATAGTATGGACCCATGGAATCATTTCTGAGTCTATCAGCACATTCATCACAGTTGTTAAAACCTTTAAATGACCTGTAAGAAATTGACTTGTGGAAATGCTTTTTTGCTACCTTTGTTGTTTGGTTTTGGTGTATGAGAACTGTATAGTGACCGCTCAATCCAGTCAAAAATTTTAGTGTTGTTTTTCAGCAAGTATTCATTTTCATGAACCATGGGGCTTTCTTAATTGTGACCATCTCTAAATTTCCAGATAGTAAACTTATTACCATATATTCTTTTGCTTATATAAGATTCATTGAAGACTCCACAGACAAAGATCTGCCATTGCATAATGCACCAGCAGATCATGGTTTATACAGATTGTTAGGAGTAATCAGTAAAACATTAAGACCAAAGACCCAGTTGCCACTGCATTATGCAATGGACTGTTTCTACTCCCAAATGGATGGCTGTATCATAACCTAAGACCTCTTATGATACTTAGTTGGTCCTGAATGAAAACAGTTCCAATCCTGCATCCACTATGGCTGCCATGATGGCTGTTGTGAAAATCCTGTTTTGATGAATCTCTTGAATGCATGATTATGTGGTTTTCACCAGAAGACTGCTAATGATGATTACTTTCTCCCAAATGAAAATTGTTTCAGTCTGGCATCCAGTATATCCACCAAAGCAGTTAATTTCAAAATCATGTTATTGCTAAAGAATATCAGAGATGGTACAGTATCAACATTCAGCACTTAAAAGGAAGAAATGGTCCTATCTTGAATTCCTGGAAATTCTTTTGGCCCTGTAGAGTATTAGTCCCTTCAAGGGGCACTTGTTTATCATCCTCACAATACCAGAGATTTGGACAGAATTGGGGTTGGCTGCAATGCACCCAGAGTACAGCACCATAGTGTTGGGGAGTTACCTTGTAAAAAATAAGATTTTATGTTATTTTTTACAGAAAACTTTTATTAAATACCACCTACTTTTTTCAGATTAACAGTTTTTTGGGCATGAATTTGCGATACAGCACAATATTTGATATATATGTGCTGACTGCTGTATAGGCTTGAAATTTTCTGTGATATTAGAATGACTCGATACTCAATTGTCAAACCACATTTATCATATTGTTCTGTATGTAATGTCTAATTTATGGCATAGATTAGTTAACATCAACATATGAACTTCTTCTTTTGTCATCATCATCATCATCATCATCATCATCATCATCATCATCATTATTTGTGAAGTGTCGAATTTTGAATTGCAGTGAACTTTAAAGTTGAATGCATTGAGCATTAAATTTTATCACATTTAAGCTAGAAAAGTTTTGTGAATTAGGGTGTACACTTTAGAGCAATCAGACTTTAAAGTGATGACCTTAGTCGAAATTCTTTAGTCTGAAAATTTCCTGGAAGAGGAAACTTAGTCGACTTTGTGGAGAGTCTAAAGAGAATAGTGCTTTCCTCGCAAAACAAGAAAGGGACCAGGTGGTCGTCTTGTAAAAAGAAAGACATGTTTAGTGCTAGGATGCACAAGTTCTGAAAGAGAACTGTTGAGCAATAAAGAACAGCTTTATGAGAAAGAGATGAGAAAGTCTGATGACAGAAGTCTGGGGAAAAGAAGGATGAGGTCAGAATAAAAGGACCAGGAAAAATCCATGAAGGGGCAAAGCATAGAGTTTAGGAAGGATGAACTAGATGTTAATATAAGGTGCAGACAGGAAGGTGATGCAGATCGGTCGTGGACATTGCACTCTTTTCACCACTCCTTATGATGATGATGAAACAAATCCAAATTGGACACACCTGTTAATTTCTATTGACATAATCTAACTTGAATTGGAATTGCTGTTATTAATTTGTTCTGATTAAATTTGTTATTTTCTTGTCAAAGGGGGCTCATATTGCTTTATTTCTTCCCAGTATTCTTGCTCAGTTCTCTGTTAAAATTCCATTCTTCTTCCACTCCCACTGGGCTATAATATCAAGAGAGGTCATCCTCTAGATAACACCAGCCATATATCCCACTATGATATCCCATGTTTATAATATCCATTGTTTATAATGCCACTCTTCAACTGATATTACAACCAAATATACGTAAATTGATATTTTTTTTACCAAGAAATGTTTTGCAAATGTTTTTCATATGTAAAATGACCATGATTGCTTCTTCTGTTTTTGGTCAATACTGCAATGTTGAAGCACAAAAGATCTTTTAGTTTTTATTACATGTATGAATGTTGGAGACAGGTCATTATATAAATCACATTGCAGTATGCCAATTGGTCTCATTTCAGGCACATATGAATTAAAGTCCTAAATGCTTCACTTTGCCAAATGGCATTATTGGATGACCATATTTATTTTTTTGACTTGCACGTAAAAGTTGCAGATACCCTTGGAAGTTTGATCATGGTTGATCTAGACTCTTGCAATTATACTTCTATGATATTCAAATCCAGATATCCTGCCAATAAAATAAATTCCAGGATCAATCACTGATCGAGATTTGCTGCATGATTTCTGATTTTGCAAGTTTTAATTGTTGTCTATGTGGCACAATTTTCTCTGGTGAGCTATTGTTAGTAACACTGCCACATTGAACAGAAAACTGAAATTGGATTTCCGCAACATCTGCAAACATTGACCAAGATTGATGCAAATTAAAACTGAAACAACAAAGAACTGTACCAGTAATTTGGTTTATGGAAGGGTAGATCAGGTACGTTGCTTCTAATTGCAACCATTCTCTCTTGGTTTTTGAAAAAAGATGCTCAACAGTTTTCTGTAATTTTTAAATTTTAATTTTTGTCATTTTTTTTTTTTTAAATCATATTTTTTATATTTTGAAATCTTATTACATAAGTATAGTGGTTTATGTTGTTAATGCAAGGACTGATATATTTAATTATACATGATGTGCGGCCTTCCACAAGCATTGTAGGCCAATATATGCCACAGTGTGATGAGCTTGTAGATCATGGCCTGCACTGTTTGCCATAAAGGCCTAGGACAGGTAGAAGAAACAAGTGGACCCACTGTTCTCCAGGCACAAATGTGATGATAAATCTGGATCAAGATTGTTCATAATTATTATTGGCAGTTATATATAATCCATTATGGAACCAACTTATCTGGCAGTTTCAGGAGAAAAATAATTATTGTTCATAAATAGCCTGCAATGTGATTTGGGTGAAACTGCCTTCATTTTACTTATATTTTCCTCAGTATTTGTCAGGAATGAGAGAGTGAAAAAGTGTGTCTTCAATAAAAGTGATGATTTAACATCAGTTTCCTAAAACAGATTAGGCCTGACATATAAAATGTGTATCCAGTTTCAAACCAAGAAAAATGTAGGTTTGTCAGTTGGAATATGATTTTTTTTCTTTTACTCATTTATTCCCCCCTCCATTTACTGAAAGTGAACCATGTTTGCAGGACCTAGTGTTTATTTCAGTGAGAACAGACCATGTTAGTAATAGTCAACAACATGACAATAGTCAGATATGTGCACTCTGTATAATTATGTTCTTTAACAATTTTGCATGTAAATGATTTTACAGGCAGAACATTCTGTAACTTTAAAGCTGATTGGTTATCAAACAGAGCTTAAAGATAAACCATTATTGAATTATGGTTCCTTGTCTTAAACTATATGGCCAGTAGGCACTAACAAGTATTGGGTGAAACAGTAAAGCATTTTAAGTTCTGTCTAGTAGTTTGAAAAGAAATCAAATCTGAGCTGGTTATACAACATTCAGAAAATCCATAATTGGGAAAGAGGGTAGTCATTGTTTTTATTCATAGTTTCTTTTTAGATTCAGTAGGCAGAACAAATCTTCAGTGTTTGAGGTAATTAATTGCCATTTGGGTGGTGTTAGAGAGGATTTGAAATGGAGTATTGCTTTTTTGGCATAAAAAACTTTGAACAAATTTGATAGAGAGATGATAATGAACTTGGTTATGATTTATTTTTAGCCCAGACATATTTTTTGTGCTGAGATAAATTTTATCCGAAAAAGTAGACAGGCAGTTTTCTAAATTTATTAAAAATTTTATTATAGTCCTCAGGTTTGTACAGTATTAATTTTACTTGAATTGAGTATTTCAAATGTATTTTTGGAGCAGTTTCCTTTAGAAAAGTCTGTGTTATACTTTGGTACCTTGTTGTGAAAGTTCACTGTGATCTGGGGGAAAATTACAGTCTTATCATGATAATTACTGTCACTTGTGTTATATTAACGACTGTCTTGTACTGAGATAGTTAGTGGTGAATGACCTGGCTGTGCTGTCTAGGGAATTAATTGGCTTATCTTTCGGCACAGTCTTATCATCAGAAAAAAAACATGGCAGTCCTTATTGTTCCACATCATGGCATGAGAAGTATATTAACTTCGAAAGGTAGTTCAGTCATCTTGAGGCACATTTACCCAAAATTAATATAAGAAGGAAGGCCTGTTTGGCTAAAGTGACATGATGACATAATGATGTTTCACTTAATTATTGCTTCTTGTCAATGTAGGCAGGACATGTGTTTTTGTTTTTTTTAGACAGCCATATTTGCTGACTAAGAATGCATTCATTGTGGATCACTGCAGAATAAAATTGTGTATTTTTGTATGCACCAATACGTCTTGCATGCTGGCAAGAATATTCATGTTTCCATGTGATGTCAGTTTTTGTTGCAGTTTGAATATTTGGTCAAGTCTTTTGTATTATGGTTCTTAGCATGACTAGATTCACAACATCTGTATCAGAACTGTAATCCCTAGAAAATAGGCATTTGTGTTCAGTGGATGTGTAAAGGCAGCAACTTGTGGATGAACTGTGTTCAGTGGATGTGTAAGGGCAGCAACTTGTGATTGATCTGTGTTCAGTGGATGTGTAAGGGCAGCAACTTGTGATTGAACTGTGTTCAGTGGATGTGTAAGGGCAGCAACTTGTAATTGAACTAACATGTCTATAATTACAAGTCTTGCAAAACTATTTGTATTCACTCCATCATAGAAAATACTTCAAAATATGAAGAAAAATTTTTTAACAGTTCTTTCAATACCTCAAGTTGCAGAATTCTCCCTGACACATATATTTGCAAAAGAGAAATTGAAATAGTTGTATGAATAATTCCTATTAGTATAAACAGTTTTAAACCAGTTGACATCATTCAACAATTATCAACACAATAAAATAATTGCAGTTGGCACTATTTTCTCTCAGTTATGTTGAGATGATCACAAAGAAACCACATTGCATTATATTATACCAAAAGCACATGTATATGCATACTTTTCAAAAAATATCCATTTGTGAGGAAACCAAGTTGACTGCAATACTTGATGGTACAGTGATTTCTTAAATCCTAGAAATCCTGTTACACTCAACAATGACAAAACATAAAGAGAACCACCTTAAAGGTATCCCAGATTTATCTAACTTAAAAAATGTTCCTACTTCAAATACCTTATATGCTTGTAATAGCTCACATCCAACTGCAAACTGCATAGACCCGCATCTACTGTTGCATAACGTGCTGGCAGATCTGGGTCTGTGCAGCTTGTTACGAGTAATCAGTAGAACAAACAACATAGACCCTAGTCTGCAGGTTCATTTGACTTGACTTGTAAACAAGTATATTTTCTAGATCACCTAATTGTATCTATTTTGTCTTTGGCAACAAAAAGCTTTTTAAAAACTTCTTTTTTTTCTTCAAACAATGATAATAATACAGAGGAGCCATCAAATTTGTTTCATAGCTAATATTTCTGATTTTGACAGTGATTGGCATTGACTTCTTTAGCAGCAGAGTACCCGAGACATATTGATAAGTTTAAATAGTTGTTCATCTTCCTTTCATCTGTATACACCCTTTGCACGTACTGCAATGAAGTTAGCACAATTTTCATTGATTTCAGTAGTTGTAAGACACTTCTGAAACAGTGCAATCAATACAGCAATGGGTTCCACAAAGATACCTAACGCATTACAACATTATTATTCCAACATTTGAACGATGGGAGAACTTTGTCAGGATTGCTGGACTTTTTTAACAAGGTTTGTATGCGTCTTATCGAAGGAAAACAAACAGTTTGTATAATTCTTTTTTATGTTGTATTGATCTTTACAGAAATTCGTGCAAGCATTAGAATAAATATTATTCCAAGTTGCTGAAGTTGGATTTCAGAGCTTAACAGATTGATCTGCTATTGAATTTTATGTGTAAATCAGGTCGATTCTGAACAGTTAAGCTGTATGAGCAAATATCCAATATATAAATGGGGCCTGCTTTGACGTGAAATTCAGACATCTAGAAAATAGCTTTATCAGAGGAGCAAAATATTGCAATCTGACCTCCGATTTGTTAGCCATGATATTTTACTCAGTTCACCACAAAAATCTGAATTTTGTCATCTGTTATACAGCTCATAACACATTTGGGAGTACCTGTATTTTGCATATTTTACAAGATCTCAGCTTGCATCTATTGACAGATTTTTTTAGAGCTGGTAAAAATAATGATAACTACTTGACAATACACATTACTAATGGTAATGGTATGAAAACGAGTTGCGGAGTGATTTTTGTGGGTTTTGTTTCTTCATCAGATATGCAGTAAGTACCGTATATACTCACTTATAAGTTTAGTCCAACTGCAAACTACACAGACCCAGATCTCACAGTGTATAATGTGCCAGCAGATCTTGGTCTATGCAGTTTGTTATGAGTAATCAATAGAACAATATAGGCCCTGATCTGCAGGCACATTATGCTACAGCAGATCAGGATCTTAATTATTTGCAGTTTGACTTGACTTATAAATGAGTATACAGTGTATATGGTAATTGACTTCTTGTCAATTAAGAGATTGCTCAACCTTCTAAGTACATGTAGTATTATACTGATAATCTTACATGAGTGTTCATTTCAAAAGAAATTTATGAAACGTGTCAAAGAATTTCAATCTTTTGCAAACCTTGGTGAGAAAAAGATCAAAATTATTTAATGAGTTTTGTAACTTTCATTTAAACTAAGCAGATATCTTTTAAAGAGTCTATTTATAGCATGATGAAAAATGCTGATTTTGTTTGACTTGGATAGTGAAATGACTTTAAAATGGCCACTGAGCATTTCATTTGCATAAGATTATGACATCATTTGTGACATCATCTGTTGTTGTTCTAGCATAAAGGAAAATTGTGTTATGGATATATTAATGTAAGGACAATAGCACTGGTAGTCAGTTATTTAATCAAAATCTATGTTTTTCACTGCAAAATATATTACGATAAAGTTACTGTTGAAAAGTAGTTTTAATGATTTTATTTGCACACAACATCTCACCAAACTTTCCAGTGACCCTCTTGGTGGGACAAAGTCTTGTCCAGTGGTCAAGATATACCTGCACAAATTGGAATCAGATAGATATTTGAAGCTGTTTGTGTTGTTTTGTTATTTGCTGACTGTCCCATTTGTCTGTACCCCACTAATGATTTTAAAAATGAAAAGTATCAAGGATATAAAAAATGCATTTCATTCATCCATTTATAGTTTCTTACCTGATTGTCATCAGGGTCCTTAATACTGTCAACTTGTTCTCGTTTCAAACTGAACAGAGCTCTTTGTGTAAACAAGCAGACAGACACTCACTGTTCTTTTCTGGTTTCTGGAAATTAGACCACTTCAGTAAAAACTGTGACATCTGCATCCAATATTTGCAATGTCTAGTTTTAATACTTCTACAACAAACTGAACAAATTAAAAGGAGGAACTCTTGTATACACATTTTTTTCCCAAGACTTTAACTCTAAAATTTGTGGAATTATTGAGATTATCATCGACTGTGAACTACATCACATCTGTTGCTTGAAAATGATGACCTGCCCATGCAAATGTGGCAAACATATTACAAAACAAACTCCTGCTTGATTCAAAATGCCATCATGCTGACAGTGTTTGGGAAGCCCTGGTGACAATCAGGTAAGAAGTTATACATTAATGAATGAAATGACTAGGTACATGTATTTTTGTATCACTGATGTGGGACCTGAGTGGCCGAGTGGTCAAAAGCGCTTTCCATTACGGATCACTGCCATCTCACCTCTGTCTGCGTGGGTTCAAGTCTCAGATTCAGCCAATGTGGGTAAGTGAGAAAGCTTGCCAGTAGCTTCTCATGGGTTGGTGGTTCTTTCCGGGGTTTTCCGGGTTCTTCCTCCACCATTAATACTGGCCGCCATGTATAGCCTATCATGTGCTGAAAAATGGTGTTAAATCCTACAACAACAACAACATATCAATGATGCCATTTACTCTTTAAATTTTTAGGTGGAAATGCAAACAAATGGGAAGTGTGTGAATACTGTAGATTGGTCAGCAGGCTATTGAAATGTTTCTTGTCTGATAGTTGATGGACAGTTTTCACACATCTGAGTGATCATCTGAGATGGACATTTTTTACACCCATCTGACTCGGGTGATCATCTGAGATGGACAGTTTTTACACCCATCTGAGTGATCATCTGAGATGGACATTTTTTTACACCCATCTGAGTGATCAAAGGTTGGATAACTCAGGCAAAGGGTTATCAAAGCTTTATTTGTAGGATCAAGAGGGAGAACTAAGATCAGCTTGTTCTTCATGAGTCAATTGGATGGTTACTATCAATTTCTCAGGGTGTTTTATTTTCCATGTATAAATCCTGTGCTATCCTACACCAAAACTGCCTATCCTTTTGCACATGAGATTCTCACACAAGATATAACTCAGGTTAGTCTCATGTATTTTAGGTAAAACTCACATAAGCAATAGAATCTAACAAAATCTGAAAATTTCATGAGCAGGAGCAAGATATTGTTTACATGAGCAAGTACACACACACAAGCACGTGTTCACACACACACACACACTTGTATTTGGTGGATATCGAGGACTCACATATGGAATCGCGTACTGAGGACATTTGTTCTGGCAATGTTAGAGTGAATAGAAATATAGTTTGAGGCAGTAAATTAATAGTCTTAACAATCAATACAACCGCTGAGGTGGACGCTCGAACCACTAGGCCACCTCAGCGGTCGTATTGATTGTTAAGACTAGACCAGATATGCAAACATGTCCTTGTTGGTCATAATGTACCAATGTCCATGGTCTCCATGATTTTGTCAAATAGTGTGTGTCCTTAGTTTGCATGGGTTATACAGAATATTTGTGTAAATGTGTACATCCTCGCTTGCATTGCTTTGAAATTTCATATTCCTTAGAATTGATAATACAGATCCCTCCTTGAAACATCACCATTTGCTATTAATTTACATTACATGCATTTAATATAAATCTTGTTGTTATTGACTGACTAATGAATTTATTGATTTTCCTGCAATTACACTTTAGTAGAACATAACACACTTTGGACTAATCCACCTGACTTTGGTGATCATATTGTAATAAATTTGGAGTATGCGCATTTGGTTATAGTGCCCTGTTTTTGAGGAATTTTTAGATTTGTGTGATTACTTGTTTGATTATTGGAACTCGGTGCAATGGAAATATTCCATAGCCCAAAATAATTAGCCAGTTAGTAGAAGTAAACCTCATGGAGTGAAGTGTTAGTGAGTTTCCATAATGCCATGGCTGACTTTTAGTGAATTCAGGTCAAAACCGTATGAGTGTCCCTGGATAATATAGTCCTTATTAAAAGCTAATGGTGTACATTGGTGGTGTGACTGCAGTGGCAGTATTTATGGTAGGAGGCTGATAAATTACACAAAGGAATAAGCAAGAAGGGACTCGGCAGATACCGTTTATGTCACCATGGTGGCAAATGTGATGCAGTCGTACTGGCGAAAATGTGATTTGAAACCATAATAATAATAATAATAATAATGAGGACTTTGTATAGTGCCTAATCTTTAGAAGCTCTAAGCGCTTTACAACATTAGACAACACCTATAAGATAAAAAACATATATAATGATATTATTGCAACAACAAAAAAAACATCATGAAATTAGAAAACAAAAAACATGCTGAAAATATTTAAGGTAGGAAACATTATTAGGTCCTTAAGTTTGTTCTTGCAGTCGAAATAAGTGAGTTTTAAGAGCACTCTTGAATGGGATCACTGTGTCTTCGTGTCTAAGTTCAGTGGGCAATTCATTCCACATTGCTGGGCCCTGGTATGCAAAAGAACACTGTCCGTATGACTTCATTTTTGTAGTGGGAATAATGAGTATATGATTGTCAGAAGAGGAACATAAATGTCTTGCTTGTGAGTACACATGGGTGAGGTCAGATAGGTATATTGGACTGGAGTCTGTCAGTGAAATGTAGCACAGAGAACAAATTTTGTGTTTGATTCTGGATCAAATGGACAGCCAGTGTAGGGTACAGAGCAGCGGGGAGGTGTGCCCTGATCGTGGTACTCTAAGTATGATCTGAGCAGCTGTGTTTTGAACTTTTTGAAGTTTCTGAAGTAGATATTGAGATGAACCAGACAGAATAGAATTACAATAGTCCAGTCTTGAAAGTACAACAAGTGTTTTAGTGGCATCACTGAAAGATATTTGCGAATGGAGCTGATGCGTCTCAGCTCAAGATATGCAGCCTTGCATATGTTCATGACATGATGGTGCAGTGTGAGAGTAATGACCAGAGTGACACCTAGGTTTCGTACTGACTGTGTGAATTTAATGTTGGTGTTGCAGGTATTTATTGTTTGAGGTAAAGGATGTGACTGAGAAAGTCTTTGTGTTGTGATCAGAATGGCCTCAGTTTTAGCATCATTCATCTGCAGCTTGTTACATGTCATCCATGATTTCACATCAGAAATGCACCTCTCTACACCTTGAATGGTAGCATCAATTTCAGTTGGGTGGCTAGATTTGTATATTTGGGTGTTGTCGGCATACAATTGGTGAGACACTGGATGATGATCTATGACACTTGAGAGTGGCTGAGTGTATAGAATCTAGAGAACAGGTTCATGAACAGACCCCTGTGGCACACCATAACATAGATTGACTGGGCTGGAGTGTTTGACTGGCCTAAGGTGGCGCAATAAAAATAGTTCCCTGCATTAGGGGATAGTTGAAAAGTTTCTACGGCATGAACTGCTGATGGTACGGAAAGTTAATGAAGAGAAACCATGCAGATGTGTGGTTGATAGATATTTGGCAAGATTTGAGATTTGTCTGGTCTTGCATTGATTAGCGAAAAATGTATGTATAGAATGGACACATCGGGCTTTTTAATTTACATTAAAATTATATAGAAGTCTTTGGTAATTTGGGGTAAACTTATGACTTCTAGTGGAATCACACCAGGGTTTGACACTGCTTGGTCAAGCAAATACCCCTGGCTTGTAGCAGTACTTTTTGGCTGGATTTGAGCATTTATGGCAGGAAACTTGCATTTTCGGCAATGACTTCACTTTTTGACAAAATAGAGTAATATATTCATTACATAATATGCATACAAATCTCTCTCTCTCTCTCTCTCTCTCTCTCTCTCTCTCTCTCTCTCTCCTCTCTGGCATGTTCAGATGTAATGTTGAAAATAAGAACGAATATTTGTGTTACCCATATTGTATATTTCACGGAGACTTTGTATTTTGCAATTCACTATGGCTGAATAAATCTAATATGATTCATACAACATTATTTCTGTTGTAATCTGTACAGCGTTTTATCAACCTCAACACAAAGAATAATGATAGACTAAAACATCGATAACAACAACAACAACTTATCTATGTTAACTGAATTGAAACCTCCTACATAGCTTTTAAAGTTCAGTAATTGCAGAAGTGAAGAGTTCTATGAGAGTTAGTGGATGGGGATAATTTTCTAAAACCTTTTTACAAACAGTTTATCTTGTTTTATTGTTTTGGAGCCATGAATGAACAAGAATATACTTTAATGGTACAGCACTCTCTTCGTTCACATTCCAGATCACTTAGTTTATACATTTGCTAATTCAAGGTACCACATAAAGCTTTTTTGTATCACTGATTGGAAGTTTTAAAAAGTTTTTTTTCACAATGCCTTCTGTATAAAACAGACTGTTAAAAAAGACTAAATGAGTCAGAATATTACAGTTTAATGCAGCTCTAAATAAATGGTCTTTTAAGTTATAAATACAAGTTGGTCCAGTAGAACATCCTCAGCATTATGGCTATTGTTAAAAACCTCTTTAAATTTGGGGAAACAGTATAGATGGACATGTTGTGTGTTGTTTTAATAAGAAATCATTTACAGCAGAACTATTGATACAAACATAATTCATGATATTTTAAGCAAAGTCATCAAATCACCAACTAAAGCAAGTATATACATTTAAAAGAACATTGAATGCATTAAACAGTTTATGATTGCTTACACGTGTAGTCGCAGGTCTTAAGAGCGCGATAATGAAAAACATGTTGCTGTAATTATATGTTTCATTTTGGGACTAATTATCTTGAAGATGAATGTTTGACCTCTTTATAATATATTTATCTTTCTATGCATATAACTTCCAAGTCCAGTTAGTGATAATTCGATCTCACCTTAATGGGATTTTTCACTTGATTAACATCTGTTCTCTCCTGCTTGAATACTAAGTAGGCAAGTGATGAAATATTGGTGGATATAGCTCATTTTAATAATCATAAAATAAATTTTGCATATCTTTTCATTATCTTTATATGTGCAAAATCTTGCCACAAACAAGACGTTTTAACTTTACAGATGGGTCAGACAATTAGCAATTTCGGTACAACTCTACAATGAATTCATGCGTATTTCCAATAGCATTTTGATGTACTTCTTTTGTACATGTCATAGACTTATTTACCTGTATTGGACTTGTATGGTATGAATGTATCGTGAGTTTCCCAACACTATTGTCTCACATGCATGAAATATTAATAAAAAATACCAAGGACTGTTATGTGCACCAGCTTATCTTCTTATAGTTTAGCTAAGTAGTGAGTATGTGATGCTTGGATCTAAAGGGAGATAATATGTTTTTGCAACAAGTAATTTGATAGCAGAGATGTCTCTACAAGTTTTCCACCAGGCAATCGAGGACATGGTTTTGAGCTAATGTATTGCCAGCTTTGGAAGAAAGATGCACTCCAAAATCATGAACAAGTAGCAAGTGTGTAAATGGGGACCTTCCTGCAAATCCTGATTTTACATTATTCTAGGCTAAAATAGTTGGGAGAAGCAAGAATTTACCATTTTTCCAACCAAAGATGTCTTCGGTTAGAGTGTGTCCTCGGTACATTGGTGTGTAATCTCATGAATGTCCTCCGTTTACACCAAATACAAACGCACACACACAATAGTCTATTCGCTACCCTACAGTGAAAATGGTACATCAAACAAATCTATTCATATTCCAGCTAGTTTTAAATATAAGCAGAAATAAAATAAACACTTCCTCGCCAGATGTATTTCATGCTTTTTTGTTCATTCAAAAATGTTTATGAAATGTTTTCATTCTCTTTTACCACCTTTCATTTGTCTGTAAGTTTGCAAAACTGGGTACTGGTACAAAAATTGCTGGCTGTAGAATCTACAATAATAAGACACTATGTATTGACCTACAGATTGGAAGTGGTGCTTCGGTATGTTTCTCATAGAATGTTTTGTTGATGAACATCTTGTAAAAGATAGGAAATAAGATATGTAGAGATAGATGGCTCAATAAATTTTAGTCCTTTGTTTCAATTTGTCTAACATACCTAAACTTTTGGAGGGTCTGTATTGAAGTAAATGTTAGCAAGTTCAAACAGGTAGGTACCAGATTTGTAGCAACACCAAAATTAGAATGAAATCCGTGATTTTTTTTCAATGAGCCAGCTGTAGTGATCTTACCACAGTAGATCTAAATATTATTAAAATTTGCAAAATATTGTTTAATGCAGCACATTCAGAACATGATTTTTTCTTTATTTAGTTATTTGAAATAAAATCTGTGCTACTTATTAGTTGATGGCTCCAGTGGCCTAGTGGTTAGGGCATCCGCCTCAGATGTGGGAAGAGGTCGTGGGTTCGATCACCAGCCTAGTTATATCAAAGACTTACAAAAATGATACTGACAGCTGCCTTGCTTGGCGCTCAGCATTAAGAGGTTAGTGTTAGGACTGGTTGACCTGGTGTCAGGATAATGTGACTGGGTGGGACATCATGCTACATGCTTGTGGCATGATGCCCCATTGCTAGACATTACTATAAACTGCCACACTGCAGACATCATAGCAATATGACTGAAAAATTGTTAAAGCTATGTTAATAATCCAAATCACACACACACACACACACACTTATTAGTTAAGTCAAACTTCAAACGACAAAGATCCTCATTTGCTGTAGTATAATGCATCTGCAGATCAGGGTCTATGTTGTTTGTTATACTGATTACTCTTTATAAAAACTGTGTAGACCTAGATCTGTGTCTGTGCAGTATGCAGGTGGACTCGTCTTATAAGCAAGTATATATGGTAGCTAGAGTGTAAAGCATTTTCAGAATGTTTAGATGATTGCTTTATTTCCTTATTTAATTTTAATGTTAGTGAATCAACGAAAAGTTTGCAATTTTACCAGATAATGTTAGTATTCCATGAGCAGTGTCAGGCATTCAGGCCAATACTATCTGCATTCTGTAGTTGAAACTGTGAGATCAATAAATGTCTCAGCAGCCAGTACACCCTATGCCATTTAAATGGGGATGTATTTGCCATACCAATTAATATTCTGCTGATGTGTTCAGCAAAAGTTACCACATTGTCTGTAACTGTTCATACCCTTTAATTTTCCATATACCATAATCCATCAAAATGACAGGTGCCATCATTAACCTAACTATCCAGGCCATCCTCGTTTCCGGATTCCATATTGTCAAAATTTATCATTGCTTTCAATAGCACATTAAGTTTTCGGACACCAAGTGTGTTATTATAAAGTGGTCAAACAAATGCTCGAGTTGGAAAATCAATTATGAAATGTTTTATTTGTGCTAAAAAGGAGACAATTAAATAAATGACCGTATGACCGTGAAATTATTTTGATGACCTTGATTTTAATGTGGAATAACTAAAATTACTGTCGATGGGCAGTAATAAATACAGATGACATGCTCCACGAATTGCGATCGTGTGAAGACGAAGAACTTGATGTAGACAAGTTTATGGTAAAATTGATTAACTTCAGTGATATCAAGTGTAGAAATATTTACCATATATAAATATATATATATATATATATATATATATATATATATATATATATATATATATATATATAGTCCAAGTTCAACTGCAAAGACTGGACTGAGGGTTAAGTTTTTAATGATCAAATATTTAGATTCTTGACTGCGTTTAATATCCTTTCATGCGTTTTTTTCTTGTAGATGTACTGTATTTACTCACTTATAATGCACCAGGAGATCTGGGTCTCTGCAGTTTGTTAGGAATAATCAGTAGAACAAACAACATAGACCCTGGTACGCAAGCTATGGTAGATCAGGAACTTTGTTGTTTGCATTTAGACTAGACTTAAAGGTGAGTACACACAGTCAGTTTTAAGAATTGGCTGATGCTTAAGAAATAATGACCCGAAAAGCGATGTGGATACAGTACTTGTTTTCATTGTTTCATTTTCAAATGATCCCTTAACATGCCTGTGTATGTGGATTATGCTAAACATTTGCAACGCTGAAACCAGGAATTTATCTTTTAAAATAGGGACCTCTTATTTAAGTAGTTATTGTAATACTAACATGAACTTTAAAAAACAAAATTGGTTTGTGTGCACAAACTGTACATTGCTACTTAGAAAGACAATATGTGCATGCCTTATTCAACCATTGGCCATGCATCCATGTGATGACAGTTTGTACTGTTTTATCATAAAGAGCATTACAGTTGTGACATGTACTGCCAAAAAAAAAGTATCGTAAGTGCTTGCTAATAAGTTGGATCTGACTGCAGACTGTATAAACGCAGATCTGACATTATACAATATGCCACCAGATCTGGGTCGGTGAAGTTTGCTAGGACTGATCAGGAGAACAAACAATATAGACCCTGATCTGATGGTGCAATATGCAGTGGCAGATTAGTATCTATACCTTTTGAAGATGGACCAAATGTATAAGCCATTTACATACAGTGTATGTTGAGAGGGAGGGGTTGGGGGATATTGTGGTTCTTTGAACACATTATTGGCTATATCATACCAAGGAATTGGATGCAAAGTGCCTTTCCCAAAAAAATACAAATACAGAGATAGCTGACCTGGACTGGCTCTGGCAGGTATTGAACCCATGATCCTTTAAAAATGTGTCTGATGCATTACAAACTGAGCCATAACAGTTCCCCAGACTATTGTCTAAGATAAATGCATCTCTTTTTCCATATATTTAAAGGAAAACAATACAGGTTCATGTAGGAATTTTAATATTCTTGTACCTGTCATTAAAGGCATCTGTGCCAAACCCCCACCCCAATGTGTACAGAAGGTTACAGACCATCCAGTTGTTCTGAACAGATTATTCCCAGAACCTGCAGCTCAAGGCACAGTTTCTTAAATGACAGCCCTTTAGGGCCTCCGTTGTAGCTGTGTTAAATAGTTTTGTCTGATCACTGAACAAGACCAACATTTTTTTTATAGATGGGGAATGGCTTATCTCTTGTTTGGTCTTCTTGTCATTATTGAATTTTTGGACTGTATATACTCACTTATTAATCAAATCCAGCTGCTCAGACCCAGATCTGTTATTGCATAATGTGACAGCAGATCTGGATCTGTGCAGTTTGTTAGGAGTAATCAATAGAACAACCAACATAGACCCTGATATATATGTGCATTATTCTAAGGCAGATCGGGATCTTTGTTGTTTGCAGTTTGAATTTACTTATAAATAAATATATATGGTAGTACAGGACGTGTTGTTCTGTTCAATATTTTGGTGATAATGGTAAATATATAATCCTGTAAGATTCATTTAATTTCTTATTTCTGCCAGTATCTTCACTTATATTTTTCAATATACCTAATACAGTTTAAATGAAATGAATCTGCCATACTTTATGGAATAACTAAATAGGTTCCAGGCCCAAGACATTCAGGTCTTGCATAAAATATAATCATGCAGCATGGTTCTTGATATAACACACATATAGTCATAGATCCCATCATGCAGCAATGGTTCTTGATATAACACACATATAGTCATAGATCCCATCATGCAGCATGGTTCTTGATATAACACACATATAGTCATAGATCCCATCATACATTATGGTTCTTGATATAACATACAGTCATAGATCCCATATTACTCTATGGTTTTTGATATAACAGTCCAAGATCCAATCATACCATAAAGCCTGAATTTTCTTTAGACATTCTTTTCAGTTTATTTCACTTCATTTAGTTTTTTGTGTTTTATAACCTCTTATAATGTGATTTCACACACAACATACTTTTAGATGATTTTACTAAAAAAAATACCAATTTAAGTTCATTACCTCATTTCATTACTGTGTACCTTATTGGAAGACTACTTTGTCAACATCATATACATTACATATTTCGGGTTCCAGTGAATGCTGTTATTTTGAGTGTCCACTCCATTACAGAGTTTTACTGCAGTCCACTAAAACTGGATGTACAGCACTTCCTCACTGGACCTTTATTATGGACAATATAATCAGGGAATTTTATACCCTTACTAAAATGTCCTTCATTTTTGACAGTTATAATGGAGTACTAAATATGTCACTTTATTGTCACTTATCATCCATTATTTTTCATGTATTTCTAAATTCAGATTGATTTAATATCTATTCCTCTAATTTTCTTTTAGCATAATAAATGGATTACTTGACAGGTAAAACTTGTGTATCCTTCCTTGTGACTGACATTATCCCTTGTAGATTTGTTGTAATGTACGTGTCTGTAAGATATTGTTGATATTTTTGTGCTTTTTGTATACAGCTTTTGCTGGTTTTGCTCATGATATTAAATTAGGAACAGATTAAAGCTGCATTTCAAAAAAATTAAGAATACTGTTAATTTCATTTCTTTTTGTTGGTACAAGTTTTTCTGCTTTTGCAGCAAATTATATTTTTATAGGTCTTTAATTTCATAGACTGGGACAGCTTCTTAAGCTGTATGCAAAACAATCTGCTGTGCTTCTTTTCCCTTCAGTGCTGCCTGCAATACATTTTTCTAATTTCTAATTAGTTAGTCCAATAAATCAACCCATCCACCCTAAATCTGTGTTGATACTGTTGGACAATATGTTGGTCTGATGTCACCTTTTCATTAAAATGTGCAGTTTTGCTGCATGCAAATCTTTCCAGAACAAACCTGCATACACTTTAGACACATGCCAGTAATTGGTAACAGCCATATCTAGCCTGAAATTCAAAATGGCCATAGCACAGAGGGTTGTTCTATTCCACGTTGATTTACTAGTCACCAAACATATGATTTGCTCCAGAAATATAATGTACATGCCACCAAAAGAACCCTTCAGCTGATAGTAGCCCCACAGCCATGAGAAATACTGGTAAGTGTATAAAATGTACACTAACGTGTGCAGCCAAAATTGGGTTCACATTTTTGCATGTTTTAAAAAATAGGTGATATCAGCCCCTAAACTGCCAATGAATAGCATCACAGGTGAGAGGCTGATTTATTGGCCTACTAATGAATATGCATAAACCTGCTTTAACAATCATTGTGAACCCGAGTAAAAGTTTCTCAGAATGTTGACCCAGTGTGACCTTTCCTGCTGTTTGAATGAGTCAATCAGAGTTCTTATTCACAACACAGTCACCTGTCAGTTTTAATAAAGGGTATTTTCTTTGAGAGCTTGTTTCTCTGTATTCTTGATGTATTTTCATTTATGCATATTCATGAAAAACTAGGAACCTCATATGGAAAAGTAGTATAGCAGATATTTGCCTGTGGCTTGCACCAGTGGGATTAGGGTCGAGGATTATATTGTCTTCACAGATGGATCATTGTGATTTTGTTCTTGTTGTTTTTGATTGTCAAAGCAACTTGACAAAACATATCATCACCCTGAGGATGTCTATTCTAGGACATGTTATTGTAGATTTACTCTAATTTATAAAAAATGATTCATGTAAGAAATGAAATTTTTTTTAAAAAATCAGCTGAAAGTAGAAATATTATGCTTTATTTCTTCATCTGATCATTCTTTTACTTGTCTAGTCTATACTTGCTTATAAGTGGAGTCAAGTGCAAACAACATAGACTCTGATTGGCCATCGCATAATGTGCCAGAAGATCAGGGTTGGTGCTGTTTGTTCTGCTGATTATTCCTAACAAACTGCATAGAACCAGATCTACCATCATATTATGTGATGGTAAATCTGAGTCTCTGTGATTGCAGTTAGGCTTGACTTATAAGCAAGTATACATGGTATTTAGAAAAATTCTCCTCTTTTGTCCACATGGAGGGTGAATTTCTTCCCTACATTTTCTATTGTAGAATAGACCCTGGGTCACTGAAAAGTATGGACGGAATTTTATCAGGTCCAAATTCTTCATGTCTGTTATATTATATCAGTCACTATTAATGGTTTTCATGAGAAATTAATGCAGCTAGCAGACTTATTTGTAATATTTTTAAAATTTTTATTCCCGTCAAAGGAAAATAAAACTGGATTAAATGAGTAACTTTCATGCATTATAAAATTACATTGAGTGCTTTTATGTAGGAAATGCAGCTTTAAAACTGAATATATCCAAATGCAATGCATGTCAGTAGGTTTGTCATATTAAAACCATTTTCAAAAAGATGAGACTCAAGTGAAACATTAATTTAAGGTAAAACCCAACAGTTTTTTTTACTATGATTAAGGCTGCAACATTTACATATTTAAATGCCTTAGTTTAGGTTACTACCTGTGAACCTTTAAAAAATTGATAAATGTGATATAAAATCATGTACTTGGCTCTTATTGAATCGCAGGAACTTCCCATTGCAGATACAGGTGATGTTCGATTTACACCATAAATGAATTCTTGTGGTTAACTCAAAATGGGCATAAATAGAATGTAATGTAAATACACATGCACGAGCTGCACACTGGTCACAGGACATGGCACCAACAATAGTCAGGATAAACAAAAACAGTTGTGGAAATTCAATATTATTTCTTCATTATGAATCATTTTAAAATGAAAGCGCGTACATTAAATTGGCGTTAATTGAGCAGCACTTGTAGAAATGATAGATTTCCTTATCTTTGCCTCAAAAGTGTTTGATGGGATTTTTCTGTTCTTCTGTTTTTAAAAGTACATACGATTTTCATAGTGAATGTGGCATTCCGATGGTAGAAAAACAAAGTTAACAAGAATCATTTGTAGTGCACAGGCTGATTTACTGATAATGCTGATTCAGTTTATTTGAGCAATATTATTTACCTTTGACTTTTAAAGAAACAGTTTCAAGTTAGTATGCCTCCATGCAGTTTCTTAGTCATCATAGATGTACAAAGGCATTCCATGCATGTGTCTGTCCACACAGTATGTGCTGTGCATGTCTGTTTTATGATGTGCATGTATATAACGGCAGGAAACAATATCATAATGATCATGTTGTTTGATATATTGAACAACGGCATATCATACAATCTGAATGCTGTCACTGGGTCTATCCAGTTTGTTCTACTAGTTACTCATGACAAACTGCACAGACACAGATCTGATGGTACATTGTGTGATGGCAGATCTAGGTCTGTGCAGTTGGACTGGACTTAAAAGCAAGTACATAAGGTTCCAAAATTTAATTAATGTCATGAAAGAAATTTGATGCAGAATGTAAAAACAAGATCCACTATCACTGATGATTTTCCCCATGATGCTAATATAAGCTAACAAACACTGACTGGCTTGCTAATCTCCATGTTTTGATGCTATTCAAATGTATAGCATAGTATATTTTGATTTGTGCCAAAATTTAAGAGGCATGCAAGATTGTACCCTGCTGAAGATGTTGTTTCTGTTGTCAGCATTATGTAGTCCCTATTACATGTTAAAAATGTGTTACGATGAAGCTACTTGTTTTGAATGACAATGCAGATATGTTGTCTGTGTTTTAGAAGTTTTTTCTCCGTATTGTGTGATGATACTGTGCCTTAATTTGTTATTCAGCATCTCTTGAATTAATTTGCTGTATAAGATGCAATTAGATTTATTACAGACACCATTTTAACACTGTATAGTAAATTGATCTTATTGCTGTGGAGTAATTTCTCAAGTACTGGCAGTTTCAGAGGCAGGGAAGTTTGTCAGCATGAATTGGGAGGCATATGGCACTGGCAACAAAATGTAAACTCATAACTTGTGAAAATGTGGAATTCTGTAATGTTGTCCTTGTTTTTGTCCTGATGCCTGTGTTATGTTCACCAATATATACATGTTCATAGAAACAACTTGAATTTGTCATGCATTTGGAAATGGACATTAATTCACAGTTAAAAATATTACATTCAAGTCCATGTAGTTTTCTGATCGTAATATATATGCTTGTCCCCTTATGTCCAACAGTTAAAGTTTATTCCAAGTAGAATAAAATGTCCTAATAAACTTGATTTTTTCAGTAAAAAGACACAGCGGCTACCCAATAAATATCAGCACATTTTTATATGTATTCCATAAAGCATGCATATGTGCACATTTTTTATAAGCCCACCATTGGGCAAATAGTATAACGTTATTCTCCATCCTTTGGCCCATGCATCTTTTACCATTTGGGTTTCTTCACAGTAACTTGGGTTGTCCACCATCTACCATTACCCAAAACATTTGTCAATTACTTACACTTGGGGTGGGGAAAACCTCAATTGATTTTGGACTTATGGTCAAGGTCTCTGCAACCAAAATATAAAAAAAAATTCAGCAGCATAAGTTTAACATCACATACCTCAACCAAACTTTATGGATGGCTTGCACCTGGGTAAGTAAGAAGCCTACTGATGTTGTAGTCTTAAGGTCATAGATCAAGGTCACCATGAAACAAGACAAAAGGTTTTTGTGGAATAACACTACTTCTATATCACAGATCTTGCCCAGATGTTTTGGATGGCTTGCAGTTGGGGTAAGGAAGAAGCCTATTGATTTTGTTGTCAAAAAGTTCAGAGATCAAGGTCACTATGACTGAAAGAAGATAGCTGATTAATGCACCAAGAGTTAAGTTATCTGCATAGAGAAATATTAAACATGGCTTGGGCATTTAATGTCTCATTATTTTTGTTCTACATGCCTTGGCATTATATGACCATCACAAGTGTTGATGCCCCATAAAACACCAAAACAAATCAAACTGTCATCAACTCCAACATATATATCTTTATTTTCAGGATAAAATTTGATGACGCCATGTTTAATCAGATATTTATGTTTTGCAATAATACACATGAGTGCCTTTAAAAGATGCTGAATAGACCTAATTCATTCTGCTACATATGGTAAGAGGTGACTAATGGAGGCAAAAACTGTGATCACACACACTGCATGTGAATTTGAATTACCATCAGCTCTGGTTGGCTACAATGGTGTGTCCTTGAGCAAGATACTTTACTCCAATTGCCTAGGCATTAAATGACATGTTGCAGTACCATGAAACACCAAAACACAGCCAAACCAATAAATCTCATTCATCAAACCTAATATAGTGGGTTAACAATTATGTTTCAGACTTCATCAGAACATAATAGTTCTCCTACGGCAGACATAAGACAATTAAATTTTAGTGATCTTTGTGTGAAAAACTGCAAGTACAAAGTGAACATGTCTTTTCCTCATCTGCAATCATTATGACAAAATTTATGCTTGCCATATTTCCGCAGTAATTGTTCTGGTAAGAGGGGTATGAAGTTTTAACCAATGTGTTTGAAGTATTCATCGGTTTGACATTCATTCAGTTTGACTACACTCATGTTTTTCAGTGTAGATTGTACACAGTCTGCCTTATTCATTTAGCAGTTGATAGATTGGGAACCAGTCTGTGGTTCATGTAACGCAGTTTTGCAGATTGAATGCTGCAAAAAAAGGGCTTCATTTACATATTTCCAGAAGCATGCAACATTAGGAAGAAAGGGTATAATTAAAAAAAGATCTCCCACACAACACAAATAGCTACATTTTGATAGCTGCAGTATCTTACCCATTGATGTCATGTAGTTGAAAGTGTCAGTTAGGTGGGTGTAGCTGATGTGTTAAACAATAATTCAAAAACAGGAAAATAGAATGTACTCACCATTAAAGGGAAAGATCCACTTTACTGGATGTTGGTGTCTCTCTGAGTCACGCGATGTGCCATTACTATGGGTCCTGGAGAAAAAAAATACCCATGCCATTTTGTGCTAACAAGCAGACATAGAAGGAGGAAGGTAGTATGGGATCACCACAATGCTGCCTTCATGACTTCCTCCAAGAAAGAATGATTAAGATAGGCACATGCAGCAGCAGAAAGGTCTCCATCTGTAAGGGACTGATAAGCTCTTTGATTTTGGTGACAATCCACCATAAGGTAGAGGAAGCTGAAATATTAATGGAGTACTTTAGAAAAGATGTTTTCTATCCTTCCTTTTCCCATTCGAGGTATTTAGTTAGAAATGTAACAAGACATAAAAGTCTGTTTTGATCATCCCCAGCACAGATTTAATTGAGACTGGGAATCTCTATAGGTAGGGTAGCAAAAAATCCTGGTTGACAAGGAGAGAAACAGATTCGGAATTCTCATTAAACCAGAGATAGCTAGTGTCAAAAGACAAGGAATGAATCTTGCTGTGTCTTCTTGCAGATGCCAAGACAAGTAAAAACACAAGTCTTGGGTGCAAGGTGAAAGGAATCCTCATGCAATGGTTCTTAGGGGGTTTTGGTTAAAGACCATAAAACACAAGACTGATTCCATCTAGGTATAAGAGAGTGGCAGACAGGTCCTTGCAGCTCAGAGTACTTTTCAAGATCAGCAAGGCTGAAATCCGAACTGATTGCCTTGCCTTAATAGAATTTAAGTGAGTTGGTAATGGCAGCTGTATAGCTCTTGACAGTTGATACCGACCATATATTGTTCTTGAAAAGAAACAAAAGGAAATGAGCAATGTAAGTCAGAGGAATAGATAGGATCAACGTTGTTTCCTGCTGCTGTTATCAAGACCATGGATATTGAAGCTCTTCTGGCCTGAACGATGCAAATGGCAAATCAACCTGAAAACTGGTTCTGACGGCTGGATTGCTTGAGATGAGCCAATCATGAAGGTTTAAGAATGTGTCGGCTGAAGCATGGGAAGGAGCCTTTGTGCTGCAACAGAACATCCTTCCTGTGAGGTTACAGGAGGCTTGGGTAAATCTATCAACAGGTCTAGAAGATCACTGAACCATGATCATTGGGGCTACATTGGAGCTATGAGAATGAAATGAGCAGTGGGATTTCTGATATTTTGTAGAACTTGAGGTAACAGTCGGAATGGTGGGAAGGTGAACAGACAGTCCTGCTGGAAGCTTAATGCATATGCTGCCCATAAAAGGGAATTCTTTTGTTGAGTCTCATTGCAAACAAGTCCACCAGAGGCCTTCACCGGTGGCACATCATGAAAAGGGAGTGGTGAAGAGATCACTGTTCTGTGAGGGTTGTTTTACCTGTACTTAATAATAATAATAATATTAATAATAATAATAATAATAACAACTTTATTTAAAGAGGGTGACACAATTAGTTGCTTGGAACTAATCCTCTTTGTTGCCCTCTATTATATGCATTTTTTTATTCAGAGTACATGTACAGAAAATTTTGCAAGAACATGCTCCAGCTGGGTACATTGTGTATAATACAATACAAAAATAGTGAAACAACAAAGTCGAAGGCTGGTCAATTTATACTTTAAGTTGTAATGTATGTATTGTAGCTGTAGGTGGCAGCTACATTGGGGAATTAGCTGGTAGAGCAAACAAACAAATGTCTAGGCTACATATTTCTTTAAATCATTAACCCCTGGCACCCCATTTACACATCAGGAGGTAGTAGCCTACTGCCGAGCTCGATAGCGTCAGGGTCATGTATGATGCACTAAAGTGGGCATTATTATAGAACAGTAGACAGATATAGCTCTACAATGATACCAAATAATCTGAACGTTCTAGTTGCACTACAAAATACAGAAGGAAAAACCTAATTTTTGGAATTCGATTCTATTCCACCCAGAATTCGCCCATGGTCGGAATCTGATTTTGTGTCCGGATTTTAGACTTTTGAGCCCTAAATTTAAGGCGGACCTGTCTGAACTGCACACAGATAGATAAATCTTTACAAAAAGTAGGATAAGATGGGCATTTGGAATAAAGAGTGGTCTTGATACGAAAATGATGGGTCCATTAAGCAACAACAACAAAAAGAACTCCATCTTTTACCCTCCTGCTCATGCACGAGCAAAATAGCCAATGATAAATGATGTTTCTAACACAACTAGGCGTTAAGTTAATGGGGAATCTCTTGGAAGTTGATGCATTACGATATATTCAGAAATAGACCCCCAAATGTGTTTCCTACTCGCATTTCAGGCGACAATTATAAAAACCTCGAGTTAATGGTTTCTTTTCACTGTACCAAATTCAAATTCAAAAGCTCTCTCTCTGACCATTTCTGCCTCTTTATATATATCAGCCTATCAGACTTCACAGGAGACATCCTGATATCATATTTCTATAACTGGCTTGATTGTTTCTGGTTCACAGATGTGTTTCCTGCATTAAACTAAACATTTGATATCTCACTAACGAGTTGTCATGAAGTTGATTTGAAAACAAAATACATGTATAAATGTTAAATAAATGTAATTTATGCATAAGGTCAAAGGGTAAACATTGTCAGAGTTAAAGTATAAAATATCTGTTTCTTTTAAATCTATTTATAAGTTACTCTTGCTAATTAGAGAAACTTAATCTAATATATTGTCTCTAATATCATAAGCATTTTCAAAATCTAAAACTAATTATAAGTCCTGTAAATAATCATTCAATTAATTTACATAAACGCAAATGCCTGTTGTTCTCATTTACTGTATAGGAAAGGAAGGAGTGTTAGAGAACATCATCTTGAAGGGTCTTCAGTCACACTGCACATTGAACTTAACTGATCAAAATGCAGTCTAGTTTGAGGTTGTGATTTTGACTGGGGCTGTGTCTGTTTGAGAAACATCGCAGATGGACCTTGTGGGTGATTTGCATTACCATGCGTTTTGGATGGTTGGGATGGGAATGGACGTTTGGTAAAGGATCAGTGCTGATAATCGTTCATATATTGGAAGGCCCGATGAGGATGATTCCTCTGAAGAGGGTCTTGGCTTTCAACTGAGCACCTTTCAGGAGGCCTTTACCTGTTACAGTCTGTTACATGCAGCTTTTGGGAAGTATCCATTTACTTGTACATCATTTACAAAAGGAAAGGATGAAGCAGATAGCAACACAGCTGCATTGATTGGTGTCATTATTATATGGTAATTTAATTGCTATTTTAGTGAAATAATTGAAAGTCAGCAAAATGTAAATTCTGTCAGCATTTTTTGTATGTAATGACTACAGTCACATAAGTAAGTAAAAGAAGGTAATAAAGATGGTCCCCTACCCCATCAACCTTACCTGTACAAAAAATACAATTTAAACACAAAATTTTCAGACTCTGCTGCATCAATACTGTATATACTCCGTTATAAGTCAAGTCCAACTGCATACTGCACAAATCTAGATCTGTCATTGCATCATGCACTGGCAGATCTGGGTTTGCACAGTTTATTAGGAGTAATCAGTACAACAAACAAGATAGACCCTGAGGTGAAAGTTCATTATGATATGACAGATCAGGATATTTGTTGTTGGCAGCTTGACTTGACTTATTACCAATTATGTATGGTAGGACATGTAGCTTAAATGAATAATTAAATTGTATTTATTGCTGACACTGACCTACAATGGGAATTAAAAAAATACTAATTTATTTGTTATGTATCCATTGGTCATTTGCAGTTAATCAATTGCAATTTAAATAATTTATTTGGCCAAAATTTATTTTTGTACAATTCCTACTGTTTTAGATTTCAGACTATTTGAAAAATATTCCTGTCATGGCAAGATATCATGTGAACAAAAGTGATTATTCATTGATCATGGACTGGTTAGCAGAGACTATGCTGATTGATGATGAAACCTGATCTGATTCCAACACATGTACTAAATACTGCTGTAATGACTCTGCAACCAGCTTCATTATTAAAAAGATTGAGAAACCAGTCTGCCAGTACTAGCCCATACAGTGCTCTTTGCCAATAACACTCATAGTCAGAGAAGCCATAAAATTCCACAACATTATAAATGAGATTGCTTTATACCAAGGCACTTTTAATATCAAAGCTACATTTATTCCAAAGTGCCCTTTAAACCAACCAGCTATCCAAAATGCTGGATTAATTAGCTTTATAATCCATGTTGTATAGGGGACTGTGCTATACAGAGGTGACACTGTATAGTAAATGTAAAATCAACTTGATAAATTGTAAGGGATCACTGTATAGTGAATGAAAAATCGACTGAATAAAAATAAGGGAACACCATATAGTACATAAACAATCATCAGGACAAGTAATGGACCAGTGTATAAGTCCTTGAACAGCCATTAGGACAAGTAATGGACCAGTGTATAGTCCTTGAACAATCATCAGGACAAGTAATGGACCAGTGCATAGTCCTTGAACAATCATCAGGACAAGTAATGGACCAGTGCATAGTCCTTGAACAATCATCAGGACAAGTAACAGACCAGTGTATAGTCCTTGAACAATCATCAGGATTCAGATTAAGATTCCATTATAAATGAATCTCACCCTGTAAGATTACACTTGAATGTCATTCACAACTTGTTACTGCAAATTTGTCAACATTTTATTTAAATTATGAGCGGTGTTAGTATGCAATAAATTAAAGTAGTATTATTTATGTTACAAAATGATAAGAGACATGTTGCAATGTAACACAATGATATGAAAAGTGTTATTATGTAACAATATAAGAGTCAAGTGAAGAAAGTAGTGTTTCCCAATATGTAAGAAAGTGATAAGGGCATTTGTATTAGGTAACAATATGATAATATTGTCATTATGTAACATAGATAAGAACATTGTTATATATCAAAATGTCAAGGGCATTGTTGTTATGTAACAAAGTGATAATATCACTGTTATTATGTAACAAAGTGATAATAGCTTTGGTATTACATAACAAATTTATAAGATCAGTTATTATGTAACAAAGTGATAAAAGCATTGTCATTATGTACAAAGTGATAAGAACACTTAATGTTTAAGAAAATGATAATGAACATTGCTATTATGTAATGAAGTGAAAAAGCATTACATGTATTTAACAAAATGATAATATTGTTATTCTGTAACAAAGAGATAAGAACACTGATACTATGTAGCATTGTTATTATGTAACAAGGTGATAATACCATTATGTAGCAAAGTAATAAAAACATTGTTATTATGTAAGAAAATGATAAGATCATTGTTAGTACGTAACAAAGTGATAAGAGCATTGGTATTTATGTAATAAAGTGATATTATCATTGTTATTATGTAACAAAGTGAAAAGAGCATTTGTTATTATGTAACGAAATGATAAGATCATTACTATTTTGTAAAAAAGTAATAAAAGAATTACTATTATGTAACAAAATGGTAAGAGCATTACTATTTTGTGTAAAAGTAATAAAAGAATTACTATTATGTAACAAAATGATAAGAGCATTACTATTTTGTAACAAAGTAATAAGAGAATTACTATTATGTAACACAATAGCAGTATTACATAATAAAATTATATTAGAAAATGATAAGAGCATGGGTATTTTGTTATAAATGAATATAACAATAGTCTTAAATAATAAACATTGTTATTATGTGACAAAGTTTGTAAAAATTTTTTATAAAATTCTATTCCTCGTTTGTCATTTTGAGTCATATAATTCAATCAAATTCCCAGTTGAAGACCCAGATCTGTAATGTATTATTTCCATAATGTGACACTCATGATTTCTCTCACCCTGTTATGTTGGTGTAAAATACATGGACAGGTTACTTCTTGGCATCCGTCCGTCTACGGGAGACGATGACGTAGCTCCAAAGTAAGCTTTTGTCTATCCTTCTTTCTAGCTCTCTTTTCAGCTTGTTTTATTCTTCTCTCTTCCTCTGCGTTTTGAACTCCCTGCCTGACAGCTAGGTGCCAACTGGAACGGTTGTTTGCACAACTCTCCCAGTCATTGACATTGATGTTTGCCGTCTTCATATCCTTTTTGCAAACATCTTTGTAGCGCAGATGTGGTCGTCAGTTGGTCGTGCACCTTCTGCTAACTTCCCATATAACAGGTCCTTGGGAATGCGACCTGTGTCCATTATTTTGACATGTCCAAGCCAGCGAAGGCGCATTTCGCTGAGAATGGAGAACATGCTGTTCATGTTGGCGCGTTCTAGAACCTCTGTGTTGGGTACTTTGTCCTGCCACTGGATGTGCAGAATGTGCCGCAGACATCTCAGGTGGAAGCTGTTGAGTTTCCTCTCGTGTCTTGCATAGGTGGTCCATGTTTCGCTGCTGTAGAGAAGAGAGCTGAGTACGCAGGCTTGGTAGACATGCAGTTTGGTCTTCTCTGTGAGGCTGGGGTTGTTCCAGACTCTCTGGTTAAGTCTGGCCATCACTGCTGCTGCCTTGGCAATCCTGCCGTTCACCTCAGAATCAATGGAGAGTGAGCCGGAGATGTCAGACCCGAGGTATGTGAAGTTCTCGACAACTTCCAAGTTGTACCCATCGATGGTGACAGAGGGAGGGGAGTCTGCGTCCTGCACCATGGCGTTCATTTTCTTCAAACTGATGATCAGTCCAAATTCCTTACAAGCATGGGAGAGGCGGCATACCAGCTGCTGCAGTCCATCTTCCGTGTGTGATGTCAAGGCTGCATCGTCAGCGAAGAGCAATTCACGGATGAGTACCTCTGTGACTTTAGTCTTAGCACGGACACGGGTGATGTTGAACAGCTTGCCGTCAACCCTGGTATGGATGTACACTCCCTCGCTGCAGTCCTTGAATGCGTACTGGAGAAGCATGGAGAAGAAGATGGCAAAGAGTGTCTGCGCAAGGACACAGCCTTGTTTGACTCCGCTGATGACTGGGAAAGATTTAGATGTTGCGCCATTGAAGCACACTGTGCTGTGCATGTTCTCATGGAATGACATGATGACAGCAAGCAGACGTGGGGGGCAGCCGATCTTCTGCAGGAGTCTGAAGAGTCCACTGCGACTAACCAGGTCAAACGCCTTCGTCAGGTCTATGAAGGCAATGTAGAGAGGCATCTGCTGCTTGCCACACTTCTCCTGCAGCTGATGTAGTGAGAAGATCATGTCTACAGTTGACCTGCCGGCTCAAAATCCACACTGGGATGCTGGGTAGACATGGGAGGCTAGGATTTGCAAGTGCGCCAATGCAACACGGGCGAAAGCCTTTCCAACGATGCTGAGGAGGGAGATGCCCCGATAGTTGTTGCAGTCGCTACGGTCTCCTTTGTTTTTGTACAATTGTTGGCCTCACGCATGTCCTGTGGGATGTATCCCTTTCCCAGCAAAGGCAGAGGAGTGTGTGTAGGGGCTGGAGCAGTGCTGGTTTTCTGCTCTTGAGGACTTCAGGCGGAATGCCATCGCTTCCAGGAGCCTTCCCACAGGCAAGGCAATCGATGGCTTTTCCAAGCTCTTCAGGGTGGGCTGTATGTCTAGCTCCTCCATGACAGGCAGGTCTGGAATGGTGTCCAGGGTAGTTCCAGTGACATTGTTTTGGGTTGCATATAGCTCGAGATAGTGCTCAACCCATTGCTGCAGTTGTTTCCCCTGGTCTGTGATGACTTCGCCCGTCTTGGACTTGAGGGGGGTGGTCTTGTAGCTGTGGGGGCCTGTCGACTTTTTGATACCCTCCTACATTCCTCTTGTATCCCCGGTGTCAGCAGCTGTCTGTATACTGTTGCAAAGGTTCAGCCAGTAGGTGTTGGCACAGCGGCGGGCAGTCTTCTGGACGTTGTTCCTTGCAATCCTGAGGGCTTGTAGTGTTCTGGGGCTAGGTGCAGCCTTGTATGCCAGGAGGGCTTTCCTCTTTGCCTCAGTCACAGGCTCCATCTCCTCCCAGTTTGCCTCATACCAGTCAACATTCTTTCTCTCTCTCTTCCCATAAGCTGTGATGGCTGAATTGTACACAGAGTCACGGATATGGGACCACTTGGAGTCAATGGTGTCATCAGGTGTCGCTTTGGTGAGGGCTTCCTTCAGTTTGCTGATGAACTGCTGTGTTTTCTCTGGGTTGCTTGCACAGCAGGTGTTGATGCATGGGTGACCTTCTTCTTGGCATGGTGCAGCTTCTTGGGTAATATTCGCACCTTGCTGGCCATGAGGGAATGGTCCATGTCACAATCGGCACTGTGGTAGCTGCGGGTGAGGAGGACACTGGCCAGTTCTGCACGCCTGGTGATGACGAGGTCTAGCTGGTGCCAGTGGCGTGAACGTGGGTGTCTTCACGACACCTGGTGGATCTCCTTGCATTTGAAGAAAGTGTTGGTCACACATAGGCTGTGGGAGCAGCACATCTCCAGCAGTCGCTGACCATTCTCGTTGATCGTTATCAGAGCTATTTATTTCACAACTGGGTATGGTGTTATACAAGATGTGTATGGTAACTAACCACCAGTATCTATCTCACACATTATGGACAGGAAGCCATAACAAATAACAGTTGATGCTGTTATAATGAGACAATTTAATTTAGCATTTCAGTATTTCCATCAATTTATGCAGTCATATTTTTAAAAGGAGATTCAAAATGTCAGAATTTTCTATTTTGGATCTGACTACAATGGCTTCATTCCATTTGGATCTAACTATGAGGCTTCTTTCCATTTAGAATATTTTTAGGGTATAGTCTTTGCAGCATGTTTTGTAAATTAACATCATATCATTCTAAAGGAAACTTAAGAAATGCTGTAAATTATGTCTCATGGTCAATACATACTAATAAAAGAGACTACTATAATCTTGTAGAGATAAGCTTGTCTTGCACTTTTTAAAACGTTTTGAAAATTTCTGTTTATGGTCCTTTCTTTTTTGTGAGATCATTACTTAAATATATGGCTCATAACTACATTATGATATCACTGGTATGACATCATTTTATACATAAGTGTATCATAATGCTATAGACTCTGGGAAATTACATCATTATGACTTTTGTCTTATTAAATAATCTAAAGGATTTTTATTTACACATTTATAATAATAATAATAATTTTTCTTTCTCAGGGGTGACATAATTAGCTTGCAGTTAATTTACATTGATGCCCAGCAGTTTAAAAGAATATACATATAATTAGTAAAATGTTCTGGTGGCCTAAGTGGTTAGAGTGTCTGCCTCAGTTGCAGGAATCATGGGTTTGAACCCTGACCAAGGTCATACCATAAATGGTACTTGCAGTTGCCTCGCTTGGCACTCAGCATTATGAGGTTAGTGTTATGACTGGTTGACCTGGTGTCAGGATAATGTGACTAGGTGGGACATCATGCTACATGTCTGCATCATGATACCCCAGTGCTAGACATCACTATAAACTGCCACACTGCAGACATCGTAGCAATATGACTGAAAAATTGTTACATCTACATTAAAAGTCCAGGTCACACATGCACAGAGTAAAGAATCCACATGATTGACAGCATAAAAGAAAACAAAATATAACACAATACAAATTACTCAATGTTAACATACAGTTATTGCACAGACATATCACAGGTACCATATACAAATGTTTAATTGTTATAAAATTAGGGATCGCTCAATAAAATATTTGGTTCCAATAGTGTTATCTCCAAAAACTAATGATAAAATGTCCAATTTGTCATCAGTTTTATCACAAATGAAAGATGTAATGATTGGAACCAGTTAATAAACAGAGTTAGATTATAAACAAAAGTTGTATAGAAAACAAAGATACAAATTCACTGATATGGACTTTATAGATTCTAGAAATTTAGTTACAAGTTCATGCTATCTCATAAAAAGCCAGACAAACTAAATAAATATGAAAATTGGATGCATAATCTTTCTAAACTGTCTGCACTATTTTAGCTATCTGTATTCTCTATATATTTCTCTCGACATCTCATGAGATTTGGAGGTATAAAGAGGTAATGAAAATAATGTGCAGCATATAAATGAATTGATAGTGAAGAATACCACGTGAAATATAGCCAGAAGAGATGGGTGAAATATTAGTTGAAAATAAACTAATAAACTACTGTAGGAACTATTATACATAACTGAACCTAAAGGCTGTACCTATTAGAGAAGCTAAGGTTGTACCTATTGTGGAACTGATACCTATAACTGAACCCACAACAGTACCTAAGGTTATAGTTGTACTTGTAACTTAACCAATACCTATCACTGAGCAAAAGTATCCTAATATATTTACCAAATTATCTTACAAGGTACTTGAAACCTACCCTTTTACTTGAGACCTACCCTTTTACTTGAGACCTACCCTTTTACTTGAGACCTACCCTTTTACTTGAGACCTACCCTTTTTTCAGAACTATCTTTTCAACTACTAGCTCTGTACCACCAAATCTGTACACTTTTCCACTAAGTTTAGAAAAAACATTACTATGTTTAAAACATACAGATTGGTTTCAAAGCTACTTATGGAACACAAATTGAGTATCTTAATATCTGAATACTGCCCTAATACTACCTTAATACTGCCCTAGTACTACCTTAATACTTCCCTAATACTCTCCTAGAACTACCTTAACATTGCTCTATTACTACTGTAAGACTGCCCTAATACTACCATAATACTATCCTAATACTACCATAATACTATACTGCCTAATACTATATTAATACTGCCCTAGTACTACACTTATGCTGCCTAATACTACCTTGATACTGCCCTAGAACTACCTGAATACTGCCTTAATACTACCTTAAGACTGCCCTAATAATACCTTAATACTATCCTAATACTACCTTAATACTGCCCTAATTCTACCTTAAGACTTTCTAAAACTACCTTAATACTGCCCTGGTACTACCTCAATACTGCCCTAATACTACCTTAACATTACCCTAATACTACCTTAATACTGCCTTAATACTACCAAAATACTAAGCATTAAGCAATGAAAAATCTGAGTCTATGTAGTTTGCAATTGAGACAAGTTATAAGTAAGTATATACAGTATTATGCTGGTACTTATAAAGATTATAAGCAAGTATGTATGGTACTATCTGATAGCTATAAAGATTATAACATTTGTCAACCATGTAACCATGGTTGAACAGAATTTAAACATATACTAATGGTATCAGATAGAGATTACATGCTAAAATAGTTTAATTGCTATAATTTTTAGACAAGCTGCAATAAATGCCTAACTGTCCATTTTATGGGACTGCTCTATATCTTGGGAGGTACAGAGGTAGACATATAACCTATAGATGTCTGGTAGCAGAAATTTTAAATATATGTAAGCTTTTAAATTTGGTATTATTTTTTGTAACAAGGTGGAAATTTGTAAGAAATTAATGTTAAAAATAAATAGTTGGAAATCTAGTACTGGGTAAAAAGAGTTGGTCTCAATTGTGCCCTTGATGATAATTTGGTAGATATATTAGGGTACTTTGGTTCAGTTTTAGGTGTTGATTCAGTTATGGGTGCAACTTTATGTTCAGTAATAGGTATAGCCTAACTTCAGTTATAAATGCTGATTCAATTATAGGTGCAACCCTAGGTTCAGTAATAGGTGTAACCTTAAGTACAGTTTATCCTGATTCAGTTGCAGGTGCAACCTTAGGTTCAGTAATAGGTTCAACCTTAAGTTCAGTTATTGGTTTAGTTACAGAAACAACCTTTGATAAGGGTTCAGTTACAGCTGCATCCTTGGGTTCTATTATGGATATTAGATAAGGCAATGAGTCATCCACCTTTACATTATTACCTATCTTTTCAGTTAATATATTAGCCAACATTTCTCTAACTATTTTAGCTACCTATTCAGGTATTATTTCACTCTTCTATATATATTTTTACTAGTCTATCCATTTATATTCCTCACATTATTTTCAATACCTCTTCATACATCCATTACCTTATAAAGTGAGAGAAGAGATTATAGGTAGGATTAATACTTGTCATATTGATAGTACTTTAAAAACAGCATCGTGCCAGATATCTAATCTATTAAAACTAAAACAAAACTAAGTAGGCAAATTTCATCAAAACTGTATTTAATATTAATAATAATAATGAGGACTTTGTATAGTGCCAAATCTTTAGAAGCTCTAAGCGTTTTACAACATTAGACAACACCTATAATATAAAAAAACATAATGATAGTATTAGAAAAAACAAACACCATGAAATTAAAAACATAAAAAACATTCTGAAAATATTTAAGGTAAGGAACATTATTAGGTCTTTAAGTTTGTTCTTGCAGTCAATATAAGTGAGTTTTGAGAGCATTCTTGAATGGGATCATAGCGTCTTTGTGTCTGAGTTCAGTGGGCAATTCATTCCATGTTGCTGGGCCCTTGTATGCAAAAGAATGTTGTCCATATGACTTCGTTTTCGTAGTGGGAATAATGAGTATACAGTTGTCAGAAGAGGAACGTAAGTATCTTGCTGGTGTGTACACATGGGTGAGGTCGGAGAGGTATGTTGGACTGGAGTCCATCAGTGAAACGTAGCAGAGAACAAATTTTGTGTTTGATTCTGGATCGAATGGATAACCAGTGTAGGGTACAGAGCAACCGGTGTAGGATACAGAGCAGCAGGGAGGTGTGCTGTGACTGTGTACTCTAAAGTATGATCCAAGCAGCTGTATTTTGAACTTTTTGAAGTTTCTGAAGTAGATATTGAGATGAACCAGACAGAATTGAGTTACATTAGTCCAGTCTTGAAAGTACTAATGAACACACAAGTGTTTTAGTGGCATCAACTGAAAGATATTTGCGAATGGAACTGATGCGTCTCAGCTCAATATATGCAGCCTTGCATATGTTCATGACATGATGGTGCATCGTGAGAGTACTGTCCATAGTGACACCTTGGCTTCGTACTGACTGTGTGAATTTAATCTTGGTGTTACTGATATCTATTGTTTGAGGTAAAGGATGTGACTGAGAAAGTCTTTGTGTTGTGATCAGAATGGCCTAAGTTTTAGCATCATTCATCTGCAGCTTGTTACATGTCATCCATGATTTCACATCAGAAATGTACCTCTCTACACCTTGGATGGTAGCATCAACATCAGTTGGGTGGCTAGATTTGTATATTATGTGTCATCAGTGTACAATTGGTGACACACTGGATGATGATCTATGACACTTGAGAGTGGCTGAGTGTATAGAATCAAGAGAACAGGTGCAAGAACAGACCCCTGTGCAACACGATAACATAGATCAACTGGGGTGAAGTGTATTCCATTTGCAGACATGATTTGTCTCCTGTTGACCAAGTAGGATTTGAACCAGAGTAAGGCTGTATCATGAATGCCAAATACATGCTGGAGATGGTGAAGTAATATATCATGGTCTGTTGTGTCAAATGTTGCAGACAAATCGAGGGTGAGGACTGCAATCTTTCCGCAATCCAAAGCAGAGAGAATGTCATTAACTACTTTTAGAAGAGTAGTTTCAGTATTGTGGCAAGGGCGATATGTAGATTGCTAAAAAGACTGTTTGAATTCAGATGAGATACAAGCTGGGATAGAACAACCTTTTCTATGATTTTTTATATGAATGGGAGATTAGAAACTGGGCGGTAGTTCTTTAAATCGTCATGGTCTAGTGTTGGTTTCTTCAGCAGAGTCTTTACAATGGCAGTTTTCAAAAATGATGAGAATTCCCCAGATGAGAGAGAGGTATTAATAACATCAGTTAGTGAAGGCAATACTGGATCTAAGCACTCAAGCAGCATTGATGTTGGAATTGGATCAAGTTCACATGACTGGTGCACTCTTCATCATTATTGTATGTACTAAATCCATAGAGACAGGTCCAAATGGTTCTAATGGTTGCCGCTGAAATTCTGTTCCCCACTTTTTGGTGATGACAAGTCAATTGAAATTGTGTTGTCAAGCTTATCTCTAATGGTTTGTACTTTGTCACAGAAGAAATTTGCAAACATGTCCGGAAGGTCGACTAGAGAGAAGGTAGTTGGAAGTGGTGTACATTTGTTCCTTGACATTAGCTAGTTAGTAATCTTGAAGAACTCTTTGCAGCTGGAACTTTTCATGATCTTAGTACTGTAGTGGGCTGATTTCGCTGCATGGACAATGTGATGTTCTTCTTAGCAGCTTCATAGATTTGCTTATGAATAGTGAGTCTGGTGGAAAGCCATTAAGCCTCTCAGCATTACTGTGGTCTCTTTTAGCAGTGCGAAGCTGGTCCATAGCACTGCTATACCATGGAGAATACTTTTGAATTGATACTCTGCACTTGAATGCTGGGGCATGTTTGTCGAGCAATGAACGCAGGCAGTTATCAAGTTGTTCTGCTGCAGGAGGTAGGCAAGTTGTTAGATTTGCTTGGAGGTCATGCATTAGTTTGGTTCTATTTATCATATGGAGGTTTCTCTTAGTCGCAAATAAAGGTGGAGGGTTAAGGACTGATACGTCAAGATGGCGTATAATGCAGAGGTGATCTGATGCAAGTTCGTGGGATACCAGGGAGGAACGTAGAATATTATCATGAGGTCTACGAAGAATCCAGTCTTAAATGTGACCATGTTTATGGGTGGTTTGTTAAGTGACTGTTTGAGGTTGAAAACATTAATGGAATCTACAAGTTTTTATGTGTTTGGGTTTCCAAGACAGTCAAAGTGAAAGTTGAAATCTCCAAGAATACCCGGTAATCAGGTTGCCACCTATCAAATTTCCATACTCCAGGAGATTTGTAAACTGCTCCAAAAAGAGAGATTCAGTCAGTTTAACTTACATCAGGCCTATCTTGGAATATGCCAGTGTAGTTTTGGATGGATACTTGTTGATCGATTCAGAAAAATTAGAAAAACTTAAGCTCAGAGTAACAAGAATAGTTACAGGACTTCCAAAATACACTCCAGGCAATCTCTCTATTTTGAAAAAGGGTGGGAAAGACAGCAGTCTAGAAGAGAAATAGAAGAGTTACTAACACTCTACAACATTAAAATGAGACAAACTCCAGATTATATCTTTAAATTACTCCCTCCCCCTGTGTCTGAACAAACAAATTATAACCTTTGACATTCAAACAATATGATCATTTGCAGTTTTAGGCTAAATCTTACCAAATTATTTTACAGTGCATTGAACAAGTGTTTATGTCCAAATATTGTATCTAGCAAAATATCAAGTTTTATTAATTAAACACTGTTTTTCATCCATACTAGAATACAACACATTATAATTCCAATTTTTATAAATGGACTGCGTTTTCTATGCTTTCATTAAAAGCTGACCTTTACCGTGTTCAACTTGCTGACACCACTTTTAGTTCGCGAGGTGGGATTGAAACCAGCACTTTTTCCGTTCCAAGTACAGCTTAGAATGAGCTGATTTGATGAGAAATTTACTTTCATTGTCATATGCAACTATATGCTTAAATTTTACTGCTTTGTGGAAAGTGTGATGCATGCATCATGATGCAAACGTATACGCACCATTACTGGACGATTAAAATAACTTATTCAAATCATGATTACTGTCATTGTGCCTCTCTCTCTCTCTCCATCCAATTATTTTTCATGCTGTCATGTTGAATATGTTGCAATACTTGTATCATGTAGGGAGAGGGCTAATTTAAGGTGTTAGAACTTTTGCCCAATCCCAGTTTATCCTATTGTGACAATAGAATATGTTAAGAACAAAAACAAAAAACAGGTAGTACAAGTGGTTCAAATTGTACAAGGATTCAAATAATATAGACAGTTTAAACATTAAAGTTCAAATAGTACAGGCAGTTCAAAAAGTACAGACAGTTCAAACAATAAAGTTAAAATAGTACAGGCGGTTCAGATAGAGAAAAGTACAGAAAAGAAAGATACCTATTTATCAATATGGCAGTACATGTATTTCTTATTTATACTAGCTTATCTCCCTTTTCAAATAGTAACAGAAAGTCTTCATAACTAAATGTTATGAACAGAGATAGATCCAGTTATGTGAAGTGGTATCTTTATTTTGTTTGCTAACAAATTCCTGAACGTCCATGATATGATGGGAATTTTTGCAGTTGAAGTGCCTTTAAACAAACTGTGAAAACATAAGGCCTCATCAATAATTTATAACTGTGAATGACATCAATTCAATTTCTTTCAAACCTAGGTGAAAACATTGTTAATTTTTCCTTGTTAAATTAATAAAAGTTCTCATATTGTATTTGTTCAAATATGATAAATTCACTTTTATTACACATGAGATATGTTAAATCTATTTATTGATTTTGATGAGAGAGCGACTGAACAAAACGGTGATTAAGAAAATAATAAGTTTAGAATTACTTGAACAAGCATTATCAGAAAATGAATAATCTCATACAGAACAGCTAGGAAAGCATAATAGCCTAAGTTTACAATTAAAATATTTAAATGGCTTTATGATTCAGAAAGGTATGGCAGATTACTTCAGATCTGGGTAAAAGGGAACTACTACTACTATTACTACTACTACTAACAATAATAATAATAATAATAATGATAATTTAATTAGCATTCAATTTGATATCAGTATGGTCCAGGGCATGTGTACAAGCTAAATATAGTACATAATTTTATATATATCAGTTTAGTGTGATTAGGGTGGTCATTCTTCATCGCCTTTCAGAGGGAAAGTAGTCTAGTTTTGACAAAATAAAATGATAAGGAGGGGTGATGGCTATAATATTCACCATAAAAATAAGACCCAGAACTATTTGGATTTTTTGCTGTTAGCAATTTTGCAAAATTATCATTAACATTTTACTTGCACTTTTTCATACACCTCAGAAAATGTTAATGAAAATATAATCAGTACAGTAGACATATCTCAGAGGTAATTATATTCACTACAGTGTGTATCATAGGTAATTATTTACAGTAAGGTATGTGCATTTCAGAGATACGTAATTACTTTAGGTAAAGTAGGCGCATCTCATTTATTGTGAATACTGTACAGTTGGTGTATTTTAGAATTATATTTTTTACAGTAGGTGAATTTTAGAGGTTGTTGTATTCAGTAGGTGAATTTTAGAGATTGTTGTATTCAGTACAGTATTCACATCTAAGAGGTAATTATATTCTTTACAGAGGTGTATCTTAGATAATTGCATTCAGTACGGTAGGTGCTTTCATGGATAATAATATTCAGCAAAGTAGATGCATTTCAGAGGTAATTATATTCAATACAGTAGGTGCATTCCAGAGGTAATTCTATTCAATACAGTAGGTACATCTCAGGTAATTATATCGAATACAGTTGGTGCATTTCAGAAGTACTGTAGTTACATTCAATACAATAGGTGCATTTCAGAGTTACATTGATTGGTTAGAAAATGTATATTGAACATGACTGACATTAATTTGGAAGAAATTTTGTTACAAGATTCACATTAATTAAAAAAATACTTTAAATGAATTGTCAGTGTATTGCAAAATTTTAATTTTACAAAATTCCATACCAGGGACCCAATGAAATGCTAGCTCATCTGACTTAACAGGTCTTTTTCATGTTTGGTTAATAATATAGTTTCTTACGACTGCCTCAATTTCATGGTTACATGACTACATCAGGGTTGCCAAGGACTACGAATTGGACACCTTGGATGTCAACAGCTAGACTAGAGTCCTCTTATGGATGAACATAGATAAATAGTGCTAGATGGTGAATGACCATGGTCCAAAACTGCTCTTTTGTTTGCAGTTAGATGTGAATACTAATGGTTGACTTTTAATTGATCATGAATAAACATGGTCCGAATTTAGACTTGAAAAACCATGGTCATTCATGAACCATGAATTGCATCTTGAAACATAAAGTCTGCTGACTCATGAAAATAAATAAAATTACTACTTCTTCAGTGTAAAAATAGCTCTTTCTATTATTCAGTCATATTGCATTTTTCTATTTTAGAAATGAAACAAACAAATCTCGTGAAAAAAAATGTAAATAATACATGTAATGTATGTACCTGCATATAAGTCAAGTCCAACTGCAGACTGTTCAGACCCAGACATACCATCACATAATGCATTGGCAGATCTGGGTCTATGCAGCTTTTTAGGAGTAATCAGTCGGATACAGTTTAGACAATGTGACAATCTGCCAGCTCAGTATGCAATGGCATATCAGGGTCTCTGTGTTTTGTAGTTTGATTCAAACTCTAAGTATGTTCAGTATTTATCCAGTTTTAAGTCTTGGCTAAGTAATAAATAATCCAATTTTGCAATTGCTGCTATGGAGACATTGGGGGAAAAAGTTTAAAGAATGGATTCCAGACTAGTCTAGTCATTTGAATTTGAGTATAATGTTAGATAATTGATTAGAACTTGGGTCTTAGATCCTTTTTTTGTTCCTGTTCCTTGCATGCAGTCTGGTCATCAATTAATCCCAGGGGAGATGGTAGCTGCAAGAATATCATTTGATGCCCAATCAGATTACAGCTGGACTGGTTTTCAGATTTTGTCATTTCTGGAAAATGTCAGCTGATTTTAAGAATTCAGCCAATATCTTGAATAAAGGAAGAAAGAACCACTCTACAGTGCTCATGCACAAACTGCATCAATCAGACTAGATGGAGACTGATTTTATTTCAGTGTAATTCAGTTATTTTATGATGGTAATGGAATGGCTGAATCCTCTCACAGTCCAACACATCTGATGTGTTCCCATCCTTGTGTCGGAGAAATTTAAGTTTTGTAACTTTTAATAATTTTCTTGTCTCAGACATGACATCATCACTTACCTTGGATTATTGAAATGATGTTGATGGTGAAATATGTTGTAGTATCAGAATTTTTAAATATATGATATATATTCAAATATATATTTATCTGATTACATGATTCAAACCAGCACCCTTGCAGTTGCAAATCTGGTACATTAACCACTGAGCCACATCGTCACCTGCCTTCATTAGTTGCCTCTTATGATCTGCCATAGGGCACATCAAGCCAATTCTGCGTCCCCAAACCCGCAGTCCAGATTTTAACATTTATATTTATTTTATGTCAGCACAAGTTGCAATAGGGGATGCTCACCAGTTATTATGTACTTTTGAGAGAGTGACGTATGTAAGGTGAAGTTGTTTGCATTTAAAACATGCACAGTGGAGAGAATGTTGGCATACTTCAATGCTACTTTAATGTAATGTGGATGATATTTCTTTGGATATTGTACTTTTGGAAATTGTACATGATCTACGCACACTGCTAACTAAAATGACTGCTCCCTTGTGCTAAAAAATCAGCCTGAATTAGTCTAAAGTACACTATCCTTAGCAGCTATTAAAATAGGGAAAATGAATTTTGAGAGAGTAGACAATACCAGCTTCTGAAAGTGCAATGAATTAATTACCAAATATATAAAATGTACAAAAAGTTATCGGCTCTTTTTTATACAATTTACCTCTGAAGTTCAGGAAGTGAAAATGACCAAGTGGAGCTAGCACTTTTTTGAAAGGTGCACATTTGGAGTAAGGCCAAGCTATATACTCTATAACCCATATTACCCCCATCAATCATACACCAAAATAAAGGGAATTAAAGGTTCTTTGCATTATACTTAAGATATTCAAGGTCTTTTTTAAATAGTCAGTATAACCAGTGAGGAAAGCCAGGGAAATTCTTTATCTTTAAAATTCTAACCCTATGCAACATACGAAATTGTAGAGCACCACCATAGTTACAAGAACAGTTACTTCCACTGACTCAGATGTTGACATGGTGATAGTTTCTGGAGCAATTACTCTCAGTGACCCAGATGTCGACATGGAGAAAAATCTTTGAAAATTGTATGCAGTAACACAAATAATCTGTACATGCTTATGTAAAACTGGAGATCAAACCTGGGACTACATAGGTGTGGAGTAAGTATGTCATCATTATATTCATCTTCATCAGGTGTCATTAAAATGAACTTAAGGCATGTATCTCATACTTCTGGAACACCCCTAAGTAATCGTATAGGGTGGATTATTTGTTTTATTTTTTTGTTTTAATTTCAGGAAGATTTTCAAAGTATATATAATACAATTTTGAAATATTTTCGTTGTTTTTTGTTGGTTATATTGTAGAGTCTGAATTGTGCAAGGAGTGGAGTGGAGTGTTCCTGCTAACCAGGAGCAGGTACCGTATATACTCACTCATAAGTTTGATCTACCTGCAAAAATTGCAGAGCCAGATCGATGCTGGCACATTATGCAATGGCAGATCTGGGTCTGTGTTTTTCTGTTTCCACTGATTAGTCAAAACAAACTGCATTTACCCAGATCTGCCAGCACATCAAAAACTGATGGACCTGGCTCAATGCAGTTTGCAATTTGTTCTGATTGTTAATCGAGTACAGCATGTATCATGTATGTTTAGTGAGTATATACAGTATGTATCATGTACACTTGAGATTATTAACACATTTACCAGCATATATATTGTGTACCCATATATGAATAGTGTGCATTGGCAGATCAGGTTTGATTTGGTGTTTTATGGCACAGCAACACAAAAAGGTTATTTAGTGTCAGGGCAATAGGAGTTTTTTGCTTTGCCCAGGGATACACCATTGGTAATGGTAATGGGCAGTTGTTGACCCAATAGTAGAATGTGAAACTGCACCCTTTGGGTTGTGAGACAGGCATGCTAGTCAGGTCTAACATTGCTGTTTGCTCATGGTCATAAGTTGAATTAATCACACAGACCATGATATCTTGGGTCTTTAGCGTCTGTTGTAAGACATGATTATTGATTTTACACTAGACCTTGATTTCTTGGGTCCTTAATTTTTTGAGACATACTCTCTATTTCATAAAGCGCAATCAGGATTTAGAAAGTACCACCCGTGCCAAACAGAACTTACCAAATTAATTGATCTTTGTCTGAAGGAAATGGATAATGGACATATGACTGGGATTGTTTTCCTTGACTTCAAGAAAGCTTTTGTCTTGTTGATCATGAAATTATGCTGCAAAAGTTGAACTGTTACAGGTTTGACAATCCTTCTTTAAACTGGTTCAGATCATACCTAAGCCAAAGGTCTCAACAAGTAAGCATTGGCAATATTAGCTCTCAAACTCGCACAATTCATTCAGTGGTCCCTCAAGGCTCAGTTTTGGGCCCTTTCCTCTTCCTTATCTATATCAATGATATACGATTAAATAATGAATCCACAAATACAGATTTGTTTGCTGATGATGCAACCTTTTATTCATCTAGTTCTGATACTGAAGTTATCCAAATGAGATTGAACTCAGACCTTATTAGAGTCCAAAACTGGGCACAACAAAATAGCATAATAATTAATGTAAAACAAGCTGTATGATTTTGGGGACATCACAAAAGCTACACAAGTCAGGGAACCCAAAACTATCTCTTGCAGTAAATAATCATCCATTAGAAAATGTCAGATATGAAAAGTTTGTAGGTGTGACCATAGATAATAATTTATTATGGAACGACTATATTGATAAGCTTTGTAAAACACTGTCATCCAAAATTGCCCTACTCAGCAGAATCAAGAAATATTTACCTATGGAAACTCGAAATCTATACTACAAGTCATATGTTCTTCCAACAATGGATTATTGTTTAAATGTATGGGGAAACTGTGCTAAATCTGAGCTTGACAGATTTATGAACATCAGAAATGAGCAGCATGTGTAATTTTAGATGCATCTATTGATCATCCCTCAAAAGCATTATTTACAGAACTCAAATGTTTCACAATATATGACTGGATAGATTTTCACAATGCAGTTCTTTTATATAAATGTCTACATGGAACTGCACCAGAGTATCTTCAAGACCTATTCAGGCCTTTTTCAACACAATACCAATTGAGATCAATATCACATGGAAACCATATACCACCAAAACCAAGAACAGAACAATTTAAAAAGAGCTTCTGATACTCTGGTACAGTTATGTGGAACAAGCTCCCACTACATGTAAAATCTGCTGAAAATATTAGAGTATTTAAGAAGAGATATCATGAGCATGATTGCTATCTTCATATAATGTGCATTGTTATACTCTTCTTAGAGGGCCTCAAGGGAGAAAAGTCCTTGTCTGATGAGTCACCCTCTATAAATAAAGCATTATTATTATTATTATTATTATTATTATTATTCAGGCTCTTTTGTAAGACATAATTTGGATTCACACCAGTTTCTCAGAAACCAAGCCAAAAATGTACAGAAAAGACAAAGATCATGCATCATGTTTTCAAGCCCTATATTTATTTCTTAAATAAATCCCTCTATATTCAGAAAATTCCTCCTTTTATTCAAATAGGGGGGGTGAATTAATGCTTAAATGTTCAATTCCTCAGTAGCTGTTGGTCTTCCGGATTCCCAGTTGAATGGTTTTCTACATTAGGTATTCTACATGAGCTAAGCTCAGCATTGCCAAGTTTTTCTAAGTCCCAGGTCTTGAAATGCAGAAACACTTCATTTTATTGATCTGTTATCAAATAACAAGTGTCTGTGACCATCTGAAATCTTTCAGTTATAGCTAGTCAACATTTCTGTAATGTCAGCCTTATTGATCTAATTGAGGTCATATCATAGACAAACTGAGTAGCACTTACTTATGATGACAACAACCATACTTAAATTGTAATTTTCCAGTGAAAATATAAATTAAGAAATTTGTTAAGCTATTTGGCAAATAAATTATCATCTTTGCAATGATTAAAGAAACATCTGAGCTTTGGGGCTTTTTACCTCATGGATATTTTGGAAAATAACAGATTTTATGAAAAGATGTCATAAAATCCTGCTTGTATAAAGTAGAGCATATCATATGAATCAATCCATTCCTGTTTAGTTCCTGTGCAGCACCTTGAGTTTTACCAGATTTTGTCAACGGCTTGCAAGGATGATGACCTGACAGACATGGACAAAGCTTTGCAGATGGCTTGTACATTGTGCAAGGAAAAGGCCTAACAATATTTGAGTCAAAGGTCAAGGTCACTGACTGAAAGAAGAATAATGGTTTATGCAAAATAGTTCTGCATCACACACCTGAACCAGATTTTATGGATTGCTTGTACATGGTGTAAGGAAGAAGTCTTATGATGTTAGGTTAAAGTTCAAGGTCACTGACTGAAAGAATAATAATGCTTTTGCACAATAACAGTGCTTCTACCTCACAGACCTGAACTTTAACTTTGAGAATTGCTTGCACTTTGAGTGAGGTAGGATATGGACAATTTGGGGGTCCAAAAAGGTGAGGGACAATGATTGTGGCTGAAAAATGGCATTTGCATGATAATTTCATTTATTGACCATTATAACCTTAACAAAAGTCTGTGGGTGACTAACACTTTGGGTAAGAAAGAAAACTATTGATTTTTGAGGTCAAAAAGATCAAATGTGTATGTCAGTGTGACAGAAAGAAGAAAACTGATTTTGCATTATAACTTTAGTTTGGACTATGTACTGGACCAGAGTTTGCAGAGAGCTTGTATTATGTATGGAAGAAGCCAATTAATTTGGAGTCAAAAAGTCAAGGTCAAGGTAATTATCACTCAAAGAAAAATGGGTTTTGCAGAATAGCTTCTGTTCTTGAGTAATTTCCTTGGATAAACATTATGTTTTCACTTTGGGTAATACAAAATCTGTAGATCTGGGTGTATAATGTTAAGGTAATACAAAATCTGTAGATCTGGGTGTATAATGTTAGGGTAGTACAAAATCTGTAGATCTGGTTGTCTATTGTTCAGAAGCTGTGGTCATGGCAAACAGACATGTTAAAGTTCACAAAATAGTGCAAGAGCCATTAAAATTGGCCTTTCCTAATGACTTTATGACTTTGTATTGAAATATCACAACAAATTTCAATCAGCATACATAAAAGAATTGCAGGCATATTTCCTGTTGTTTGTCTGTATCTGTAACAGGAAAAGCAGAGAATTTTGTGTCTTATGAAAATTGGTTGATGAACTAGTCTGAAACTGTAACTGGTTTAAATTAGACACATGCATATATTCAAGAAAGAAGTACATTAAGGAACCTACATTACTAGAGAGGGTATTATGGGATAGCACCTGTTTCATGATGTGGAAGAGCCAAGAACAGATTATACATATCCAGTATGGCTGCCACAGTTGCTACTTTGAAAATATTATCACATAAGAATATCAGATATGGTTTCAACACTCTGTAGGGGCCCCAAGTGGCCGTGTGGTCTAAAGCGCTCTCTGTTATGGATCACTGCCATCTCACCTCTGTCTGCATGGGTTCAAGTCTTGGATTCGGCCAATGTTGGTATGTGAGAAAGCTTGCCAGTAGCTTCTTGTGGGTCGGTGGTTCTTTCCGGGGTTTTCCTGGGTTCTTCCTCCACCATTAATACTGGCCACCATGTATAGCCTATTGTGTGCTGAAAAATGGCATTAAACACAACAACAACAGCAACACTCTGTAATTAAAAAAAGAAATGATCTTGAATTCCTAGGAATTCTTATCAGACAGTAGACAATAGAGCATCAGTCTTTTATTATTTCAAAAAGAGAGAAGAAAAAATTTTTTATTTGTAGGTTTTGTTTCTTTTTTGAAAATACACTATGTGTAGCCTTCAGGTTCAAAGCTTATCCTGTGCTCAGGTAGCAGAGCTATAAATTGATGAAGCATGTTGGCTCATGCAAACATCGAGTCAAAAAGCTCTATCAAACATTTTCTTATTAAAGTTTACTTTTGTGTTGTGTAATACCATTTGTGCTGTGTAATTGACAGGAAATGATTGGGTTTATATGTTTAACTCTTGAAGTAAACTTTGTGTACTACAGCACTCACTCACTGCAAGACCACTCATTATAATACCATTTCTGTTATAAGACAGGTATGGGCAAGGATCACATTTCATTATGTAGTAGTGAAATTATATGTATAATGATACTCTCTATATGAGGCACTCTCACTATCGAGTGATATATTATATGGCTTCCATCAACAGCATTATAATGAAGGAATATTGTATTTCATGGAGTGGTTAGAGCATTCACCTCAGATTCAGGATGTTGTGGGTTCAAATCCCAGGCAAGTCATAACAAAGATTTATAAAAATGACACTTGCAGTTGCTTTGTTTGGAGCTCAGCATTAACAGGTTAGTGATAGATCTGGTTGGCCTTGTGTCCGATAATGTGACTTGGTGGGACATGATGAAACATGTCTATGGGACGATGCACCAGTGCTGGACATCACTATAAACTGCCACACTGCAGATATCATAGTGATATAATTTAAAAATTGTTAAAGTTATGTTTAAAATCCAAATCACACACACATTTCATGGAAGCTTAATTGCATTTAAGTGCTTTACTATGCCATTTTGATTGGAGAGAGTTGCCAGATTTAGAATCAGTATTATAAACTGTATTCCATCAATATTTCCATTGACATGTGAAATTGAATAAATACATGCAGGGCCAGGCTGTATTGGTTATCTAGATGACATCTGCATTGACTGTTATTAAGCCTTGAAACCTAGTCCAACAGTATTGCATGCTGAAAGGGAGTCAATTAATATCTACTTATAATGATTTACCTGATGCAGTAAAGGAATCTGCATCTGTCACTTTGCTACAACACAGAGCAATTCAACTGAAAATCCTAGGCTTTAGAATGCTTGAATGTTCAGGATACCTGCGTATTATTAGGACTTTTCGTCATAGGTAAGAGTTCTTGGACAGATAAATAATAAATTACATGTATGTTGTATAAATAGTATTGACTTCAAGGGTTTTTGACAGAGAACTTTCATAAGAAATGTTACTTCCAATTTTTGGGGTTTCATAAAGCTTACAAGTATACATGTAACTTGCAAAGTGTGCAAATATCTTGTATCTATTTTTTAGCTTTAGTAATTTTTTATAAAGAACTTTGCCATCTTATATCTTTTTTTCTTTGTAGTAGTAGTGGTAGTAATAGGGTTTAATGGCATGTCAGCACAGTACTGGCTTCATGGTCTTGATAAAAAAAGGTAAAGTTCTGATAAGAAAATTGGAAAGAATTGCAAAAATTCCCTGAAATATATATAAATCATTCCAAATTATCTTAAATATGGGCATGCTAAGCAAGAAATATGTAAAGATAAAAAATATAAAATTGTATAAAGTGTAAAATAAAAGATGAAAAACAATAATAACTTGTTATATGAACTGCATTTATTTAAAAAATGCTAGATCGTCTTTGGAAGGGTTCATCTTCCTGAGGAGCACTTTTCAAGATTTATATTTTTTACAGACTTTTTAAGGTCTTTGCTGGACTACACAATTTTTTATTTATGTTTATTTAGAAGGGTTTATCTTCATAAAAAGTTCTGTGAAATTTTTCAATATATATTTTTTAAAGTGCACTTTAGATCACTATTTAGCTAGGATGGTGATGTTATATGATACTGTAAAACCCAATCACCCACCCATCTATCATGTGTACATACATACATACATACATACATACATACATACATACATACATACATAGATACATACATACATACATACATACATACATACACTTATGAATACATTATTTAGTTTGAAAGAACACATTTTTAAAAAAACGTTCTTTCAGTTAATATTCTGTAGCATTACAACCTTAGTGTCAACTCTTTACAGTTAATACATTTAATGAAATAAATGAGTGTTTTGTCTGGGAAAAATATGAGAAAATTTTTTTATGGCTCACAGCACAGGATATTACCATATAGCAAGGTCATTATTGCTGCATCCAATTTATTCTTAAATAGCAATAAAAACTGTTGATTTAATTTTTAGCTCTACAGGTTATTTTTTATGGAAATAGGTTTGAAAAATATTGTTAAATATTACCTGTTATATTAAAAGAACATACCTTTGACATACCTTTTTACCTTTGATTAATATTAAAATAAGTTTGCATCATAAATGGAATCTAATATGGTACTTCATCTACTTGAAGTAGTTTGTTTATTATTCTATCTGGGTCTAAAATTAAATATCTGTGTGTAACAGGTGTTCTTTAGCTTACAATTAGACTATTATGCAGGGTGTTTTGCACATCAATAGACATTGAAATAGTGTACTGAAAAATATGTGTATTGCTATCTTGAAACAGACACATATGGTGGTTAAAACCCTGTCACGTAGAGAGAACCCAATATCATCAGGTTATATTAACCTGTAATTGATTCTACTACCTGTGGAATATAGATAATATCATTAAACTCATTCACAGCAGTCAGTAATTCTCAGTATGATGTCAGTTTCCATCCAACTGTGTGGAGACTTGACATTCTGGGACATTTCCATCCAACTGTGTGGAGACTTGACATTCTGGGACGTTTCCATCCAACTGTGTGGAGACTTGACATTCTGGATCTGACAAGAGGATATGGTTTAATTTATATTCATTTGGATACACAAATGTTGTTGCTTTCTGCCAATGTTGAAACAGTTGTTTAAAAAAAACGGAATTCATTTTCATTAAACTGTTGAAATTGCTTTCTGACAATATGCAAGAACGGTATGGATGAAAGATCATTGGAATAATGTTAAGAGTCCATACAGATATGGCAGATATCATTTGCTGTCTATGCAGGTGTTACCCAATGTAATTTCTAATCTCTTATACTTTGATTTGTTTTGCAGTTATTCTTGGAATGACTATTTTGTTACCATATAATTTGAATCCAGCTATAAACAGATTACAGGCCCTGATCTGTTGTATTATATACTGGCAGATCAGAGTCTGCATAGACCATTCCAGTTTGTATGATTTAAAAAACCATGTAGTTGACCTAGGTGTACCAACACATTTTGTGATGGCGTATCAGGGTCTACTGCATTTGCTTTTGGTAGGCATCATACAAAAGTATGGCAGTATGTATCATACACAAGTATGGATTTTTGCATCATATACAAGTATGGCAGTATGCATCATCTGCAATTATGGCAGTATGCATCATACACTAGTATGGCACTTTGCATCATGCACAAATATGGCAGTATGCAACATACACCAGTATGGCAGTATGTATCATACACAAGTATGTTTTTTTTGCATCATATACAAGTATGGCAGTATGCATCATCTGCAATTATGGCAGTGTGCATCATACACTAGTATGGCACTTTGCATTATGCACAAATATGGCAGTATGCAACATACACAATTATGGCAGTTTGCATCATACAGACATATGGCAGCATGCACACACAAATATTGTGCAAATGCACCCAACACATGTATAGCAGTATGCATCATACACAAGTATGTCAGGATGCATTATGCACAAATATGGCAGTATGCATCATACATAAATATTGCAGCATGCATCATGCACAAATATGGCAGTATGCATTATACACAAATATGGCAGTGGGAATCATACACAAATATGGCAGTATGCATCATACACAAAAATGGCAGCATGCATCATACACAAATATGGCAATACACATCATACACAAATATGGCAGCATGCATCATACACAAGCATAGCAGTAGTTTTTGATGCAGCTTGTTCCTTACTGTATAACAAAGTTAATGTCTTGAGTAAAATCGAAATACAGTCACTAACTTTTAGAATGTTAAGGTGGGTTAATATGTCCCATTAAACAGCTATGACTAGTATGACATAACCTGCTAAATAAAAGCCTAAAAAAATTAGGATACCCTATGTATTTGCTTTTAATGTCCTGTTTTGTTATACTGTATATGCTTGCTAATAAGTCCAATGCAGCTGCAAACTGAACTGATCCAGGTCTATCATCACATAATGCACAGCCAGGTCTGGCTCTATGCATTTTGTAAGGACTACTGTTAATCAGTAGAATAAACAACAGAGAACCTAATTTGCAAGTGCATCATACAGTGGCCAGTCAGGGTTTGTATTGTTTGCAGATGGACAACTATATACAGTACTTGTTATGCTCTAATTTTATTATGCATTTTTAATATGAATAATCCCTCTTTTTATTATGTCTGACAATGAATGTAGTTGGCACATACGATAACATTAGCCTCTCCCATCCATTCATCCATCCAGCAAGATTTGCATTAGGTCAGTTTCACAGGCATTGTGATTGAACAATCATGTTTCATGAACACATTGTCAGTAAGTAGTATGAACTTCTGTTCATTTAGTGTTGTGTGCTCTTGGTTACCTGCTTGACACTATAATTGGGGCCCCAAGTGGCAGAGTGGTCTAAAGCGCTCTCCATTACGGATTACTGCCATCTCACCTCTGTCTGCATGGGTTTGAGTCTTGGATTCGGCTAATGTGGGTATGTGAGAAAGCTTGCCAGTAGCTTATTGTTAGTCGGTGGTTCTTTCCTGCATTTTCCGGGGTTCTTTCTCCGCCATTAATACTGGCCGCCATGTATAGCCTATCGTGTGCTGAAAAATGGTGTTAAACCCTACAACAACATATCAACAGTGACAATGTAATCATTGTCAGTAAGGAGTATGAACTTCTGTTCATTTAGTGTTGTGTGCTCTTGGTTACTTGCTTGACACTATAATCATTGTTAGTGAAAGGCTTAGTCAGTTGTTCAGTAATACAAAATTAGTTGCCTTACATAAACAAATGTGATTGTCACTTAGGTTTGATACCTGCCCAGCCCTGCCCCAGTTGGCTGCCTGGGTGTGTCCTTGTGAAAGGCACACACAAGTACTCCAGTATTTTTATGGCAAAAATAAGTGCGTATAATGAAAAATGAAATCTTAGATGTCAAAACCTATTCTTTAATGATTGCTCTGTTCTAATTAGGTACTTACTATGACTTGGTATGTCTATTTACTCTGTTCTCATCATACATGTGAAAGAACCTGGACATCAGAAAAGTAGATTTACAAATTTGGATCAATAGATTGACATCTAAACAAGTAGCTTTGAACATCAATCAGATTCAGATAAAAATATTACAATAAAAATTAATTAATACAAGTCATGGTATTGTCAATTAAAAGAAAATGGAAGAGTTATATACCTCAAAATGCACTGCAAGGAGTTCCTTTGTGAAATCCAGAAGAATTTTCAGTTTCTTTAACTGATTTCTGACATTTTTGTGTTTTGTGAAGAATGGAACATGTCCTTTCTATGTCTGCATCTGAATGTGGCAATGACAAGACAGTCACACTGTGCCAGCTAAGAAGTTCCAATTGAAGCTTTCACATTGCTGTAAGTCTGCTGCTGCCTGCTGTCCAATACCCTTCCATGCTAAGTTCATCCCCAGCCCAGGTGGAATTCCCAAGTTGGACTTGAGCTGTATTCCTGAGTCTCATATTTCATAGCTAGAGGTTTTATACCATTGGGAGAAAGTGCATGCTTTGGCATTTTGACACAAACTGAACAAAAGGGATAAATGAGCTGCAATTAAATATTCCTCATACTATCTATCAAACAGTATATTAACATGATACTGAAGGGTTTCTGCCAAAATCAGTTATTGGTCAGTCTCAACTTTTCATCTTACCTCTGCCAAAGGTTGGCTGATTTGTAATGATGGACTATGTTTGATCCCTTTATTACTTACAGCCCCTCATAAAACATCCTGCATTTGGCCTTAAAATCTCCACATTATAGCAATAGGATAATTAGTTAACAGCTTGCTATGTACACAATATTTGCTGTCTTAATATGATTATCAGTTAACAGCTTGTCATGTTGACAAATTGTCAGCTGTCTTAATCTGATTATCAATTAACAGATTGTTGTGTTGACAAATTGTCAGCTGTATTAATCTGATTATCAGTTAACAGCTTGTTGTGTTGACAAATTGTCAGCTGTATTAATCTGATTATCAGTTAACAGCTTGTGTTCACAAATTGTCAGCTGTCTTAATCTGATTATCAGTTTACAGCTTGTTGTGTTGACAAATTGTCAGCTGTCTTAATCTGATTATCAGTTAACAGCTTGTTGTGTACACAATGTCAGCTGTCATAATCTGATTACCCAGCCATCATCACTGTACCTGTCTGTCATTGCTCTGCTGCAACAGTTTGGTCCCCAGTAGGCTGGTTCCATCTGGTTTATCTAATGTGTGAATGCATGAAAATAAGTTTGTTTTTTTTTTCAAATTTAACAAGAAATCTTTTAATTTTCAGCAGTGGAAGATTTAAAGTATAAAATGATATGTGTGGTAGGTGGCCTTCATAAAGGTATTTTTGTCCTACCATTGGTAGAATAACATGTATGTCTCACTCGGGCACTGCAGCAGCAGATCTGAGTGTGTGCAGTTTGCAGTTGGATCCAACTTATAGGCAAGTGTAGAAGGTACTGAACAACTAAAAGACACTGAAAACATGTGCACCAAGTTTCGAACAATATGGTCCTGTTATATCTCAAGGAACTATTTTGTAGCTAGGAAACAAGGAAACATTCTCAATTTAAGATCAGTTTCAGTCACCACCTTTCCATTCCAAAAGCAATTAAGGAATCCATGAAGAAAAGTTTCAAGAAAAGTTTCGGTAGTCAGAGCCACTATTTTGGAACAGAATCTGAAATTAGAAGAAGTACAAAGATAAACTGGCACTTACTTAGATCTAATTTAGTGAATGAAACGTGGAACTTTGTTTCATTTGACAAATACATTACAACTTTAAAGTATAAATTCTCAAACCATCCACAATGTTGTCTCACTTATTTTTTGTACTGTATGTATTATTCACTAATAAGGTGAGTCCAACTGCAAACTGCACAGACCCAGATCTACTGTCGCATAATGTGCCAGAACTACATCTACGCAGTTTGTAAGAAGTAAGTAGCAGGTCAGGTTCTATGTTGTTTGCAGTTTGCCTCAACTTATAAGTGAGTATACATGGTACCTAGTTGGAGCATGTTCTTATAATGTTTTCTGTTTCCAAATATAAACATATCCTATTATCAGTGCGTGCAACTATGTGCTATGTACCATTTAAGATTGCTTATAAAATAGCCCATTTCTGCAAACTGCACAGACCAAGATCTGCTGGCACATAATGTGCTATCAGATCTAGGTCTGTGCAGTTTGTTAGACGTAATGAGTAAAACAAACATTATAGACCCTAATCTGCATGAACATTAGGCTATGGCAGATTGACTTGATGTATAAGTAAATAGTATTAACGATGTGTAAATATTGATATATTGGAGGGACACAAGAGGGATATTTAAGTTCCAAATAATTGTGTCACCCTCTGTAAGCATTAATCTTAGTTTCTTCTTCTTCTTCTTCTTCTTCTTCTTCTTTATTGTATCTTGCTCTTAAATTATTATGCCAGCAGATTTCAAAAATGAAGGTTGACATTTTGGTTACACTAAAAACAGGGATACATACGGTATAAGATCATCAAGTTGAGTCATTTAGGAAGACAAGCAATTACTTTGTAGATCAATTTGTGTAAGAGCAGAGCTAGTTCAGTAGGAATAAAACGTTGTGGTCAAACCAATGCAATTTATTTGAAGTGTCTAACCATAAAACATGGCTTAGGCAACTGCTTCCTGTATTGTGATTCCTGATCACACTGCATATTACAATAATTCATTGCAGCATGCGAGGCTGCATTGTTGCATTTATTGCTGGTTGGACGTATCGTGACAATGCTGCATGCATCCTAATTTTTGCCAGAGCACGCCAACTTTAAATACAAGAAATGCTGAGTTCTTTGTGCCTTAATATTCAAGCTTCCTGATTTTCTTTGGATTACATTACACATTCAATTTCTTTATAGCATTTGACATTTAGTTGATGATGTAAGGTTCTGATGTGTCTTATTGGAGAAGAAAATTTTATTTTGTTAATAACTTGTATTTCAAGCTGTCTTTTGTTATATTCTGGTGGATTGTATTTTCAGTGAGGATTTTTCTGGATCGAGAATTTTTAAGTCCAAATTTTACTGGATTATACACCTGATTTCAGTGCTGATGTGGATAGTAGATGTACAGTTTTTACCTGTTTAAAATTTCAAATATGGAAATATTCATAATAATGTAATTCTCCAAAATTTCGTAATATTACTAATATGGAGATTTTAAACCTATATGCAAGTTTGTCCCCAAAATATTTAAATTTATTATTCTAAAGACAATGGTAATTTAATGATTACATTTATTTTGAATTGTGATCAGAAATGTTTAAAATATTACATGTTTTTAAAACTTTTGACAAGTAAACAATTTTGAACATAAGTTCTAATAAATTGTACAAAAATTCAGCATGACTATTTCAGTCTTTTTTGCTAGCAAAATCTGATTTTTATCATTTTTGTGTTTTGATATTTCTTGTACATAGTCATTTAGGTGAAGGTTCTTAGTAGACAGAAAATATTAGCAAATTCTGGTAATCGGTATTAATTCTGTCCTGTAATGGAGGAAAATTCTGCAGCTGTAGAAATACTTATGTCAGAATTGTTAATTCTTAACAATGCTGTGAAAAACCTTTAACTGTGTGTCAGAAAAGTACATGAGTAAATCATGTCACATCAATTTTTCATTCTGTGGATTGCTGGGAGTGGTGCTTTGCTGGCCCGTGATGAGCAGTAATAGTATTTTACAGAAATGAGATGTGATTCTACGAAGGTATTTCACTTGTGGAAAATTAACATTTAAATGATTATTGAAATTTTGTAAATACACTTCATTTGCTGTTTGTGTGGAGAAATCATGTATTCTGTGAGCCAGTACTGTCCAGTTGTAATTAAGGAGTCCTTAGATTTTATTCTTGCATTCTGCAGATTTGAGAGACCAGAGCGACAAGTCGTTACAGAGGCTGTGCAGCCACGGCCATCACCAAACACAGCACTCAATAATTCATTTGGATTACGGAGGGACCCACAATATCAGGCAATGTCACCTCACAGGGTAAGTTGGCTAAATTGCAGGTTTCACACCACTATAGAAATTTGTTTCACATGGATTAGTTTTTTACATGTATGCTACCACCTCATGGGTTCTTATTATTTGTACCTTATATTAGGAAATGAGTGAATAAATGAGTCAGTTTTATCATTTTACATTATGGTTACATTAGTTGTTGTCACTTACATGGATAAAATATATACTGAGGGTATGAGATTCTTCTGTAAAGTTCTGAAATTAAAATGAAATTTGAATTGTCATAGATATGATACTATACCAAGAACATCAACAAGAAATTTCTTATTAAAACTTTCATAAAAACATTCTTTTCATTCATACTTAAATGAACTCTCCAATCTTTGCTTCAATTCACACAGTTCTCCATAGTCATACAAGGTAATCAATTACATTTTCTTCAGACCTTGTTTTCCCTGGTGTTTTAAATGATTTGCATTCATGGTGGCAAATTTTAAAGTGATTACATACATGTAGACTTTTTATTTCTGTTTTTACAACCTTTTGCCATTGCAGTCTCATCCTCAAAGAATTTGAACCAGGAGTGATTGAATCTTTGCAATTTACTAAACCTGGAATTCTACATGAATTTAAAGATTCTTTCTGGGGGATTTTTGTGCACATATCTTTCAAGTTGAGAACCTTAGTTTGGCCCCCATTTACTCCCTGGAAAAATAGCCCTAAACCTCTTTCATGCCAAGCTGTGTGTACTAGTGTCTATTTTTGGCTCTTAGACTGGCTAAGAAGCAAATCTTTTTCTGTACATTCTTCAGGTTATATATATTTCATAGTGGTGGATCAATCAATACCTCCATGCCTTTTCTACCATTTTCAGTTGCTGTTAACACGGAGTTCATTCTTTTTGTTTTTATATAGGAAAATTCACTAATTATAAATTGGTTTGTTTTTGATGTCTCCTTTATGCTCAGGTTCTCAAAGCATCCTTGCAGAATAAAAATGCAAACTTTTTTCACTTAAAAATGGTAAACAGGGGTAATCTAGTAACCCAGGCAGATAAGACTCTTGCAGTAAAATGACAGACTAATCACATAAGCAGATTTTTTAGTAATCTGTATGTCCAAAAGGGCTTTTGTGTTTTTTTAAGGATTTATGGTAGATACTCATCAATTCTTCCTTAAGTATTAGCAAATGTCCGGAGGAATAAATATTCCCTACCTGCATGAACAGAGTCTAAACATCTATGAAAAATGCATTTTCTTCAAGAGTTGTGCATCCTGTAACATTGCGTACTGCCTACGTTTACCATTATAACTGCCATTTATACTTGCTTATCAGTTGAGGCAAACTGCAAATAACAATGAGCCTTATTTGCCGTAGCATAATGTGTAAACAGACCAAGGTCTGTGTTGTTTGTTCTACTGATTAATCCCAACAAACTGCACAGACCCAGATTTGCCAATGCCTTATTATGCTTTGGCAGATCTGGGTCTGTGCAGTTTGAAGTTGGACTTGACTTATAAATGAGTATATAGTTGCACACTAATGATAAATGTGACATGAATATAATATGCCATGCATCATTTGGATTCAAGATTAAAGCAAAGATATATTCTTGTGTGTGTGTGTGTGTGTGTGTGTGTGTGTGTGTGTTTGTATGTACATGTGTATGTGTGTTATTTGGATTTTTAACATAGCTTTAACAGTTTTTCAGTTATATCACTAAGATGTCTGCATTGTGGCAGTTTATAGTGATGTCTAGCACTGGGGCATCATGCCACAGACATGTAGCATTATGTCCAACCCAGTTATATTATCCTGACACCAGACCAACCTGTCCTAACACTAACCATTTAATGATGAGTACCTAGTGAGGCAGCTGTTAGTACCATTAGTAAAAGTCTTTTGTGTGACTTGGCCTGGGTTCAAACCCATGACCTTCCACGTCTGTATATTCTTCATTATCTCTGTTTACAAAAAGTGATTCATTGCAGTGCAGTAGTAACATATTCATTCTGTACCACTGCAATTCCAGCACCAGTATCAAGAATTAAAGATTTTGATGGTATTGAGCACTTTGGGTATTCAATTACTAATTGTTAATCTTTTGAGCATTTTATCTATAAATGCTTATTTTCTGTATTTAAACTTTTTTTATGGCCTTGTACAAAAAGTGTTATGCCCCGGCCCTTCCACATCGATATGGTGCGTTTGCATAATAGGCAAGTCATATTAATTCACCCAGAATCAGTGGTTTCACTCCAGTTCTTAATGGTCTTCCACCTCAGGGTCAGTTTGTGCCAGCATCTGAACCATCAAGAGCATATAAACTACAGTATTCCCTCATTATAATGTTGTCCATGGGAGATAGAGTATTCCTTATATTGAGGTACATGATACAGTATTCTCATTATAATGTTGTCTGTGGGAGATGGAGTATTCCTCCTTATATTAGGGTACATGATAAAAAAATTCCCTCATTGTAATGTTGTCCATGGGGGATAGAGTATTAATCCTTATAATGAGGTACATGATACAATACTCTCAATATAATGTTTTCTGTCGGAGACAAAGTATTACTGCTTATAATAGGGTACATGATTCATTATTCCCTCATTATGTTTTTCATGGGAGATGTAGAATATTCCTCCTGAAATAAGGTACATGATTTCATTCTCATTACAATTTGGTCTGCGGGCGACACAGTATTTCTCCTTATAACAAGGCACATGATGCAGTACTCTCTCATTATAATGCTGTCCATGGGAGACATAGATTAAACTTGGACAAGTGTTCCTTTTTAAATCATTTTATGGTTGGTCTCTCCTGTTTATCTCACCACCTTCAAAGGCTAGCAACAAATGTTTAATACAAGACTCTCAAGTCATTGTTGAGATAATTGTTACAATTTTTAAGGGTATTGAGAACAAAACAATAAGAACAATTTTTTACCATAATAATTAATATTATCATATTATAATAAAACAGCATAATTAATTAGATTCTTGATTGCAAATGTTGCAGTAATAATTACATGTAATTACTACGAGTCAGGATTACTAATGGTGGAACAGTTCCAGTCCCTTGCAGTCTCAGTGGTTCTGACTAATTTGTGTGTAAACAGAAGACGGCCATTTAAAAAAAAAATTATTCTTCAGATTTCTTTTAAAAACAGGTATTTTAATTTTAAAAGCTGTAGATTTATACTATAAAACTGTATGCACAGTTACAGTAGACAGTATAAAACATGCTTTTTCTGTCTTACTGTCAGTAGAATCATGTATATGAAATTGTATCATTATTTAGAACAAATGAATATAAACTCTGTTTATTGTTGTGAAGTACTAACTAAATTTAGTATTTCTAATTCATTTTCAAACAGTAAACATGATATCACTTACAAACCCATAGCTAAGGTCTCATGAAACAAAACAAAAATATAATAGTTTAAACAGCTCTTGTATTAAATAGACATAAAATAATTGGGAAAAAACTGCAGAGGTAAATGCGCTTATAGCTTCTGGCATTTTGTTTCACATTCCAGTGTTACAAATGTGATCCCTCAGCTGTGCTGGCTCTTAAATTACTTTGAGATATGTATTAAAAGTGATTATACTGATATTTGAAGAGAAATATTTAGTGAATGATTTGCATATTTGTAGAGAGATATTCACAGTGACTGATTATGTGTATTTGTAGTGGACAGATATTCACAGTGACTGATTTATGTGTATTTGTAGAGAGATATTCACAGTGAATGGTTTATGTGTACAGTAATACCTCGAACATTCGCGACGTTAGGTTAGTGAACCAGTCGCAGATCAGGAGGAATCACGAATGTTTGGTACAAGTCACTAAAAATGCTAATAAATGCTTATTTCTAGGGTTTAAACCCTAAATATGATCCAAATCATGCTCCCAAAGCACTTTAATTTCATTTAAAAGTTAGCTTAATACATTACCCTTAGAAAGAGAAATAAATGGTTGACGTAAAAATAGAGTACAGTATCGCCTAATGGGTATTTGCCACACTAGCGCATTTACAATATGGTACATGTATACTAATATTACCCCTATACTAATTCATTGGCTGCCGTTTTCTTTTGCACTCACAGTAAGGTAAAACCAAGTAACGAATGGGACTGTAAACTTAATGACTGACATTTTCTTTGTCATTGTCAGGAAGGTAATATAGGTAAACATCATATGTCACAGAAGTCATATAATGAAGGTACAATTCAATAAAATAACGAAAACATGTACGTAGAGGGTACCAATGAAAATTTCGCGAATCCGTGAATTCGCGAATCCAGAAACGCGAATGCACGAGGTATTACTGTATTTGCAGAGAGATATTCACAATGACTGATGTATGTGTATTTGTAGAGAGATATTCACAATGACTAGTGTATGTATATTTGTAGTGAGAGATATTACAGTGAATGATTTATGTGTATTTGTAGAGAGATATTTACAGTGACTGATTTATGTGTATTGATAGAGAGATATTCACAGTGACTGATTTATGTGTATTGGTAGAGAAAGGTATTGACAGTGACTGATGTATGTGTATTTGTAGAGAGATAGATATTCACATTGACTGATTATCTGTATTTTTTGAGAGATAGATATTCGCAGTGACTGATTTATGTGTATTGATAGAGAGATATTCACAGTGACTGATTTATGTGTATTGGTAGAGAAAGGTATTGACAGTGACTGATGTATGTGTATTTTTTGAGAGATAGATATTCGCAGTAACTGATTTATGTGTATTTGTTGAGAGACAGAAATTAAGTGATGGATGTATCTGTATTTGTAGAGAGAGAGATGTTCATGGTGACTGATTTATGTGTATTTGTAGAGAGATAGATATTCATAGTGACTGATGTATGTGTATTTGTTGAGAGATAAATATTCACGGTGACTGATGTATCTGTATTTATCAAGATATATTCACAGTGACTGTTTTATGTGCATTTGTAGAGAGATATTCACAGTGACTGATTTATGTGTATTTATCGAGAGATATATATTCTCAGTCATTGATTTATAAGTATTTGTAGAGAGATAGATATTCACAGTGACTGATTTATGTGTATTTGTAGAGAGATATTTTCAGTGACTGATTTATGTGTATTTGCAGAGAGATATTCACAGTGAATAATTTTTGTTTTGTAGAGAGATATTCACAGCAACTGATTTATGTGTATTACTTGAGAGATATATATTATCAGTTAATGATTTATGAGTATTTTTAGAGAGATAGATATTCACAGTGAATATAGTACTCTCACGTTGCACCAACATGTCATGAACATGCAAGGCTGCATATCTTGAGCTGAGACACATCAGCTCCATTCGCAAATATCTTTCAGTTGATGCCACTAAAACACTCGTATGTTCATTACTACTTTCAAGACTGGACTATTGTAACTCAATTTTGTCTGGTTCATCTCAATATCTACTTCAGAAACTTCAAAAAAGTTCAAAACACAGCTGCTCAGATCATACTTAGAGTACCACGATCAGAGGACACCGCCCCGCTGCTCTGTACCCTACACTGACTATCCATTCGATCCAGAATCAAACACAAAATTTGTTCTCTGTGCTACGTTTCAGTTTACGTAATACACATTATGTATCAGAGTTCATTTTTCAATAAATAACTCAGAAATGTGCATTAAAAATGCATAGTTTAACTCGCAGAGAAGAAAATCAAGATAATGTGTGCATTTAATGATGTTTTAAGGAAACTCTATGGAAATATTTGTATACTTCCTGTGATAATGATTTCCGGAAGGGACATACTGTTGGGAAGTCCCTTAAGTTTAGACTAAGTGATTGTGGCTAAATTTAGTGATGATTCAGGCGAAATTAGGGCAAATTTGTCATGCTCATATTCATTGTGTGAGGAAGGTGAATTCCTAGAACATAATGAATCTTAAGAAAATTCTGCTCGCTGAGGTTAGACAGTACCAATTTAAGCCCCAACAAGACGAGAACATGACCGATGACCCTAAAGAGAACATGCGCATATAATGAGGCTGAGTAGCACTTGGGCTATTCATTCTGGTAATGACTATTATCATTTTGGCAATTATTATTATTATTCTTTAGTTAATGTTATTTCAATTTCATAATGAAAAGAGAAGGACATGAATTTGGGTGAAACTTGGATGTCTTCAGAGTCGATTATATTGTGGACGTGGCTCATCAGTAACTAGTGGTGTTGAAAAAGTTAACCACTTAAGACTCAGACTGTGAGAGGTGTAGAAATAAATACTTTATTAACTTTATGACAAGTTTGTTCTTTTAAACCGTGATGAAATGCAGACCCCGAATGTACTTTGGGTGTAATTGTTTACTACGCTCCACAGATAGTAAAATTGAAGAATTTTGTTAAAAAGAAAAAGCAATCATTGACCTGGTGTATCCAGATGTTCAGCAAGTATATATTTTCTCTGTGGGTCTAGGTGTATAATACTAGTAGCCAAGGAAGTATACATATTTATGGGGAAACAAATCTTGAGAATAATAATAATAATAATACATTGCTGATTATTGTTATGTTACAGTATTGTGTTACAAAAGGAAAAACAAAAGTCTAACCATGCATCACATATACATATATATCATACTTTTACATGCAAGAACTTCTCATACATTTTACCCACAAGTTCGCTCTGTAATGCAATAATGAATGATGGAGTGTATTTACCATGTATATTGGTGTACCTGTGAAAATTGCAGCAGTAAATAAATAGTCAAGAAGTGTAGATGCTGTAAAGAGATTATGATTTTGAATAAGACTGAGGAGGTCAGAGTGGATTGTATCATTGGTCATCCAAGATTTCATAGTTTGCTTGGATGAATAAATATGTCCTGGAAGCAGCATACAGTTCCTACATTCAGCAGTATGGAAATTGCAAGGAAATCCTGTCTGAATACATGAACACTTACTTGTAGGCAAAATATTCTTACAGTAGTTATGGTGCCACTATCAGGGTCAGTTTTGGGACAAGTGACTGCTTTATTTGCATGTAAAAATTATGCTTAAAATTCCTTTTCATAAAATCCTTCCTTTATTAACAAAATGTATCAGTACTATCACTTTACTTGAGTGTGGAAATTTTACCCAAACCTTTCATTTTGATAATAGGTCATGCTAAAATCATTTGTCCATTATATTGGAAATTCTCATGAAAATTTTTGTTATTCTCAGCAATTTCAGTTCTTGAACAGACATTAAAAACATGTTGCTGTTTGTTCATGTTCACATTTGATTCATTTAGCTTCCTAACACTGGTTGTAGTAAAATCTAATTTTATACTAAAGGCATTGACTCTGAAAACATGAAATAAGTAACAGAAAACCAGGAAACATGAAATAACATAACTTTATTAAAGTTACAAATTTGATGTATATTCTATTTTCAGTCATAATAGATACATGGCTGCATAGAGGTGGCACTAACTGTCAATCAAATGACTACAGCTTCCTGACCACTTTCTCCAGCACTGCCATCAATTCTTCAACATAGTGTGAAAAACATTGTTACCTCATTAATTCAAGAAACTGAAAAATGTCATCCACTGCCTATATTCATACTGACAATTTACCAAAGAGAATTAATGGAACTGAAAACAAGACTTAATTAGTATTCAATTTAACATACATATAAATCAAAGTTTAATGAATGAATGAATAATAATAATAAACATAGAACTGTTATATTACTATATGTGTTTGTATATGAGTTTTATCGAATGGTATCATTCAGTGTAATAAAAATTGCAATATCTACATAACCTTGGCTATATGTCACACATCAAAATACCATGTGGCTCTCATATTCTCTCTGATCCATTTCTGTTCTGAACCTGCCTGTCTGTAATAACAGTGTCCACCTCCACACTGTGGTTCTGTATTTAAACATGCCTGTCTGTAATAATAGTGTCCTCCTCCACACTGTGGTTCTGTATTTAAACATGCCTGTCTGTAATAACAGTGTCCACCTCCACACTGTGGTTCTGTATTTAAACATGCCTGTCTGTAATAATAGTGTCCACCTCCACACTGTGGTTCTGTATTTAAACATGCCTGTCTGTAATAATAGTGTCCACCTCCACACCGTTGTTCAGTATTTAAACATGCCTGTCTGTAATAATAGTGTCCACCTCCACACTGTTGTTCTGTATTTAAACATGCCTGTCTGTAATAACAGTGTCCACCTCCACACTGTGGTTCTGTATTTAAACATGCCTGTCTGTAATAATTGTGTCCATCTCCACACTGTGGTTCTGTGTCTGAACATGCCTGTCTGTAATAATAGTGTCCACCTCCACACTGTTGTTCTGTATTTAAACATGCCTGTCTGTAATAACAGTGTCCACCTCCACACTGTGGTTCTGTATTTAAACATGCCTGTCTGTAATAACAGTGTCCACCTCCACACTGTTGTTCTGTATTTAAACATGCCTGTCTGTAATAATAGTGTCCTCCTCCACACTGTGGTTCTGTATTTAAACATGCCTGTCTGTAATAACAGTGTCCACCTCCACACTGTTGTTCTGTATTTAAACATGCCTGTCTGTAATAATAGTGTCCACCTCCACACTGTGGTTCTGTATTTAAACATGCCTGTCTGTAATAATAGTGTCCACCTCCACACTGTTGTTCTGTATTTAAACATGCCTGACTGTAATAACAGTGTCCACCTCCACACTGTTGCCCTGTATTTAAACATGCCTGTCTGTAATAATAGTGTCCACCTCCACACTGTTGTTCTGTATTTAAACATGCCTGTCTGTAATAATAGTGTCCACCTCCACACTGTGGTTCTGTATTTAAACATGCCTGTCTGTAATAATAGTGTCCACCTCCACACTGTTGCCCTGTATTTAAACATGCCTGTCTGTAATAATAGTGTCCACCTCCACACTGTTGTTCTGTATTTAAACATGCCTGTCTGTAATAATTGTGTCCATCTCCACACTGTGTTCTGTGTCTGAATATGCCTGTCTGTAATAATAGTGTCCACCTCCACACTGTGGTTCTGCAGTTTTTTTATGGCTCTTGAAAGTCCCTCTTTCTCCGTGTCATAACTACTCTTCACTTCATTGATCTGAAGAAAAGAGAAAAAAATGTGTTGAGCAAAATTAACAATTCTATTTCTTGAAATGTGACATTATCCGTACATAGCTTAAATGTGTTTACCAACATTTTAAAAATGGATTTGTGCATAAATAACATTGAAAAAGTAAACTCATTTTGTTGCATGAGTGTCATGTATGAACACTGACAAGTACATGAAAGTTTGCAATGCCTTTGCACCTTCTCTTTACTTACTGGACATTTCCTTCAGAACCTGTGTAGTAGGTGAAATTTTATACTTTTCTTCTGATCATTGTAGTTTTCATGCAGATGAGGATATCTCATGAGTATGTGTACCATTTAAAGTATATCATTGCTAAATAATAACAAGTATACAAGTGCCTGGTCTGCTGAGTCAAAGTATCATATCAGTCTGACATTGAACAGCAATACTGCATGATGGTATATCTAATCCCTGTAATAAGAGTATGAAAAATGTATTTCATGCCTTTGCAGTAGATATGATAGGCACACATGAAGTCTTTTGCATGTCTGTACAATAGTTGACGAATGCCCCAAACCTTTTGCTTACTTATATATATGTGTATATGTGTGTGTGTGTGTGTGTGTGTGTGTGTGTGTGTGTGTGTGTGTGTATATATATATAGAGCAGTATTAGAAGGTAAAATCTTTACATGGACAGCTTTAAAATATTTTTAAAAATTCCTTTTTACTATGGTTCTGTACATATTGTGAATAATAATACTTTACTCTCCACACTGAATGGACGTTAGTATTCACACTCAGAAGCAATGGGTTGTGGGTTTGACTCTGACCTAGACCAGTATCCATTGACACAGTTGTGTATATTCTGGCAAACATGGTAATTTACTCCCAGTGCCTCAACACGTAGGGTAATTAGCCTTTACAATTAAACATAATCAATACATCAAGTATTCACAACATGTTGTCTTTAGCAGAAAACGTGGTTTTGTCATTATTAGTATTGTTGAACAGGCATGAATTAAACATGGGCATGCAAATGATGTTTTTCGGGGGGGGGGAATAATAATGAGGGAGTGGGCAAAACTAAAATTCAAAGGTCACACACACACTGGGTTTGAGTCTCAGATTCGGCCAATGTGGGTATGTGAGAAAGCTTGCCAGTAGCTTCTCGTGGGTTCGTGGTTCTTTCCGGGGTTTACCCGGGTTCTTCCTCCACCATTAATACTGGCTGCTATGTATAGCCTATTGTGTGATGAAAAATGGCACTAAACCTCACAACAACAACAACACACACACACACTCATCATGGTAAAGCAGGATTCATTTTGGAGGGTAGGGGTGGGGCTATTATGGTTTGCAAACACCCTCCCACTAAAATCACCCTCTCCCATTGATCATTCTTTTGCTAGGTTTATTTGTGGCAAGGTGTAGGGGCTGACAACCAATAACATAGTAAGATAAAGATGTATAAATATTTTACCCTCACTAGCTCTTGCTTCTGTACAAGCTTCTCTCGGTCTGCATTTTGTTAGCCCTGTCGTAACCCTTGGTTTTTGATGATCTGGTGTTCACGGACTCAGTTATCTGGTGAGAAAACATGCTTGGTACTGCATTTGGCAGGAGTCATCTGATGGTCATAATACCAAGTGACTCTTTAATTTTATAGACGGTATCAAAATCATCATCTTTCAAGTGGTTACTGCAGACTATCTCGCCTGTCAATGGTCGGATAACATTTGGTACCATCTACTGAATGCAACTAAGAACGAAAGTAGAAATGTACAGTTCCCTTCAGCAAGTCACTTCCGCTTTGTCATATAGACATAGAACACAATTAATTTTACTATGTTCTCTATATTTGTTTCTCAGTACTGACCTTTCCACTGTGTGACAATCAATACAAACCATATGTTAATCTAAAATATCTTCAAAGATGACTTCACGGTGAAATTCTTGTCAAAGGTTGACCTGCATTTTTTTGAGAGGCTGGACTGTCAACAGAGCAGCATGTAAACAGAACACAGATTTCACTTCCGGATCATCACCAAGGCCTTATTACTCACTGTGCACTGTCGCCGAAATACACAAGGAAAACCACACCCTGAGCTCATATTCTCAAGAATAAACAATTACCTTTAAATCCCTACCAAACATGCATGAATATCACTCTTCTATGACACCAAAATGAGAGAGGTAAAAAATGTTCTAAAAATAGACTAGAACTACATTCATGGGTGACTGATTGTGACCTGATTCCTTATAGAAATTGCAGAGTGCGAAATCAGCTAGGAACATTTTTCCATGTGCGATACAAAAATTGTTGTTTTTTGGTCATTATTTTCATTAATGATGAGGCATTTGACATAATACCATTAAAAATCACATCTACAAGATTAAATTTATCATATAAATGAAAGTTGTGTGAGTACACTAGTAGACCTTTAATGTCTGGATAGGTGATGTGTAGTAGATGTGGAATTCCCTACAAGCCTTGAATGCATTGTCATGGTTGGGGAGTGCCAGGTTGTTTCACTCTACCCTGCCAAGTTGACCATGCCCTGGCAAATATCTGGAGTGGTCTCCAGATGTACAGTCATTCTAGGGTTTGGGCTACATTGATACCACAATGATTTTTAATAGTACAATGCTAGGATTTAACAAAAATTAACTGTTTGAAAGAAAAGTTGTTAAATGGCACTTTAAAATTTCAGCTGTAAAACAAACAAACAAAATAAGCAATAGCATACACAGTAATTAACCATTATTTTGGAATAATTTTTTTTATGATGGTTTAATTATATCATCTTTGAAAAATAATTATAAGAAGGGAAAATAGAATTCAACATTAAAGACAATAAAAGGACCCCTCTGATGATCATTTATGACTTTATTGATCTCAAGGTCTTTCCATCCTTTAGGATAAAGTTACCAGTACAGCGTACATCTGCCCTTAGCTCCTTTTTGTCTCATATGTACAGGAAAGCTGTTGGTTTCTTTTTTGTCTTACATGAATAAGCATGGTGGGAATAATGGGATCTATTAGATGCAATAATGGGAATAGGGAAATCCTAGCCTAGGGTCAGATTTTATTTGAAAGAACAAAGCTTAGAAAATGATGGATTATTTCCACTCATTTCTCACATGGAAATAGTATTGAAAAAGAAAGAAAAAAAGGATCAGGGTGGATAAAGCTTTGGAAATACAGCCTGTTTTCTTTTATTTTTTATACGTCATTAGAAAAGCATGCAAAGTTTGATTTATAACAAAGAATTTGTTTTTTTCATAAACATTGAATACTGTTTACAGACCAGCAGAATGTATCTTTTCAGTGTTAAAAATGAAAGAAGCAATATTCAGACATTGATGAATCGTAGGCACAGTGTCATCATTTACAGTGTCATTGAGTGCAATTATTTAGGAAAAGCATATCCCACATGACTTTCTCACATGTGCAAACCATATAACACATACAGGAATGGTAGAAATAGGTATTTCTGGCAGTTGCAGCATGATTCTGAAAATGTTAAAATTTGTTTATGTATTTGTTGTTTGATTTTTTTATTTTTTTTAAATTTTATACATCAACACATGGATTTAGTATACTCTGTTTCCATGGCACACTTTTTTCCTATAGTGGATTGTACCCTGCTGTCTGTAATTGTTTGTACACTATAATTCATTGTTCACTATTATTGGACAGCTAATGACCTAATTAAGTGGTTAGAGAATTCACCTCAGATGTGGGACTCATCACAGGTTCGAAATCCAGCTGAGTAATACCAAAGACTTATAAAAATGGTACTTGCAGCTTCCTCGCATGGTGCTCAGCATTAAGAGGTTAGTGTTAGGACTGGTCAGACTGGTGTCAGGATAATGTGTCTGTGGGGGACATGATGTTATATGTCTGTGGCATGATGCCCAGACAACACTAAAAACTGCAGACATCATGAATTTAAAAAAAACTATGATAAGAATCCAAATCACACACAGAAACATTATTATTTTATAAATTTTAAAGTCATAAATCATAATTATTGATCTGTAATTTTTTCGTTACAGGAAATGTGATTTTATTAAGATTTTTCTGATAAATGGATAAGAATCAGCCAAATATTGTAATTAAATATTGTTACCATTATTTGTTCACTTCAAAAATCACTAATAAAAAGTGTTCATAAAATTACAGACAGGCAGTGCAATTAAATTTTGCAGACTTTGATTTATAGCACAAGATTTGGTTTACAGTGTAAGATATGGTTTACAGTGTAAGATTTGGTTTACAGTGTAAGATTTCGCTTACAGTGCAAGATTTGGATTACAGTGTAAAATTTGGCTTACAGTGCAAGATTTGGTTTAAAGTGTAAGATTTGGCTTACAGTGCAAGATTTGGTTTACAGTGTAAGATTTGGCTTGCAGTGCACAATTTGGTTTACAGTGTAAAATTGGCTTACAGTGCATGATTTGGTTGACAGTGTATGATTTGGCTTACAGTGTAAGATTTGGTTTAAAGTGTATGATTTGGCTTACAGTGTAAGATTTGGTTTACAGTGTGTAAGATTTGGTTTACAGTGTAAGATTCAGTTTAAAGTGTATGATTTGGCTTACAGTGCAAGATTTGGTTTACTGTGTAAGATTTGGCTTACAGTGCAAGATTTGGTTTAGTTGGCTTGCATTGCACAATTTGGTTTACAGTGTAAAATTGGCTTACAGTGCTTGATTTGGTTTACAGTGTATGATTTGGCTTACAGTGTAAGATTTGGTTTACAGTGTATGATTTGGCTTACAGTGCATGATTTGGTTTACAGTGTATGATTTGGCTTACAGTGTAAGATTTGGTTTACAATGTATAAGATTTGGTTTACAGTGTTACAAAATTCAGAAATATGGTTAACACACAGGTATCTTAAGTTCTGAAATTAAACCAATCAAGGAATAACAGACAACATGATACTATGTATGTGATGACATCATGAAAGCAACTCAGTGGTAATGTGATAATAATAATACCATTGTGATTGATGACCTTTGAGGTAGAAGAGCAGTCAAGTGTAGTGGTAAGATCGGAATCTCAGTACATAAGTGTTTTATATCTGAAAACTCTATATGTAAATATCACACCTGATAGGTGATATGTAAATATCAAGCCTGATAGGTGATATGTAAATATCAGGCCTGAATGGTGATACATGTATATAAATATAAAGCCTGATAGGTGATATGTAAATATCAAGCCTGATCAGCGATATATAAATATCTTCCTCTTTTCTGCAGCCTCTTGAGTGTAGCCCATCACAAAGGTCAGCACTTTATGAGAAATCCTCTTCTTCAAACCAATCCGATGAAGGAAGAGATCTATGGAAAGGGGTTCGAAATTTTGCTGCCAATTTTTTGGATGAACCACCCGAGGAAAATGCTGTATCACAGCCTGTAGTAGAGGGAATTGACTATCGTCTGGGCAAAATTCAGGTAGCATTAAGTTACGACTTTCAAACTTTGACATTAACATTAAAAGTACTACAAGCCACAGGTCTGCCTGCAAAAGATTTCACAGGAACAAGTGACCCTTATGTTAAGATTCTCTTGTTGCCGGACAAGAAGCACAAGCTTTTAACCAAAGTGAAGAAGAAAAATTTGAATCCAAGATGGAATGAGTGCTTCCTTTTTGAAGGTAGGTGCAATTTTTCCACATATTATCATGTGTGTGATACTTCTCAGTTTCCCAAGAAATTCACATGTATTAATCATGATTCCCAGCGATTGTTTTTTTCCCTCCATATCTTCCTGTTTTTGAAACCTTAAAAAATGTTTTTTTTAAGCCACCCAATAGTGCATGTAGAAAACCAGTGCCCTATGATTGTGTAAAATCATGTCTCAAAACAAGCTCAAAAAATCTATCAAATGTCTTCACACTTAAAAGTATAGTCTTGTAAACCTGTCTCAGACTATTTCCTTTAATTTCTGAAGGTGCATTCATGCAGAGTGCTGTACTTGGTTGTTGGAAAAAAATTATTTCAGTGGGTGAATATTGGCTCACAAACATTTTCAGACTTTGTATTATATTGTGGAAGGATGGAGCATTGTATAACACAGCCATGTCATTTCAATCGATAGTACAATTAATTATATAAATATTAATCCATAATAAAATTAATTATATAAATATCAGTCCATATTACATTTAATTATATAAATGTCTATCCATAATACAATTCATTAGTAAAATATCAATCCATAATAAAATTTCAAATATGGAAGAGACTTGATTGTATTGGCTCAAAAATGAGGCAATAGGACAGAAAGGATCATAAAACATTGAATGTAAGACACTGTGGTTTATTCTCTAATATCCAGCTATAGACTGTCTTTCAAATATATTTTACAGACATTAATCACTGATGGCTTGTAAATAAAGGTATTAACCCAGTCTATAAAGTCAGTTAAAGTTTGTGACTGTACAAATGTTAGTGATTGAAAAGTGTGTGTGTGTGTGTTTTGGATTTTTAACATAGCTTTAAAACAATTTCAGTCATATCGCTACAATGTCTGCAGTGTGACAGTTTATAGTGATGTAAAAGCACTGGGGCATCATGCCACAGACATGTAGCATCACGTCCATACCCAGTCACATTATCCTGACACCAGGCCAACCAGTCCTAACACCTTAAATCTGAGTGCTAAGCATTAGGCAGCTGTTGGTACTAATTTTATAAGTCTTTGGTATGACTTGGCCGGTGTTCCAACCCGTAACCTCCCATAATCGAGATGGATACCCTAACCACAAGGCCACCAGAGCAGTTAAAATACAAATGTCTGTACCTAACATATAATCATTACCACTCCAGAATTATATATTGTTTGCAATATACGCCAAAATTAAATACTCCCTGATGCTGCTGTACTTCACAAAGTAAATGTTGACCAGATGCTCTGAAATGTATTTTTCTGGATTTTGCTTTCTTTGCTGAAAGATTATTGCTTCCTGAATCACATCATCCAAAGATTCCTTGGACATATTGTCAGAGGATTCCTCTGACATATCATCCAAGGATTCCTGGGACATATCATCTGAGGATTCCTCTGACACCTCCCTGGCATAAAACATCAGACCGAGAATGAAAGCAAATATTACAGAATATAAGAATACTTTTTATTTTTTATTTTTTAACACATACAAATACAATTTTGAAAAGGTCCAAATATCAAGAATGCCCATAAGGTTCCTTTAGTGACAAATTGTTCATTTAATTTTGAAAATCCAGCCATTTATATCCTGGTTTCTTGATGGTTTTAGCACTTCATTGATTTTCTTGTTTACCATCACCTCTTTGATACTCTGCCATTTCTTTTGGATCAGTCTTGCAAAAAAAAATATTGGTTAAAAATATAAAATGTGATGACTTAATAAAACAAACAGTATGCATATAATATAACTGTTATTGGCAGCCTTAAATTTACAGATCATGTTTGGAATCCTTTAATTCTGAAAACAAGGTATTAAACCTGAAAATGTTATATTTCTATAACAGACTTTTCCATGAATCTGGGACCATTCTAAGTTGTTGGTAACAAACACAGTCAAGATTATATTCTGTTCCTGGCTCAGTGCCTTACGCGTTCAAACTTATGTATTCAATCAATTATAAGATCCTGATGCATCCCTTTAAAAACATTATTAAAATTATTCATAATTACTATCTTATTATTTCATTGTACTATAATCAACCATAAAGATATGACACATAGCTTGTTGCTTATAAAGTTTTTAGAAAGTTTGAAATTGCTGCATCTTTATCTTACCTTGGGGACTATTTTGGTGTTACCGTCTTAGTCAATCTTAGTGGTTTATTTTGTTGCTATTGTCTTATCTGTTTTTGGTGGTTTTGGTGATTGTGGATTTGCATGTTTACTTGTTTCAAGTTTAAATTTAAAAAAAAGCAAACTCATTTCAAATAATATGCAAAACATTCCATACCAATTACTAGTGATGGGAATGGATTACATGGGAAAAAATGCATACACCCATGTTTATTGTTGAAAAATAATGTGGTTAGGCATGTTAGCCTTTAAAAATAAAAATAATAATCACTTTAATTATGTAACCTCTTTATAAAGTTAAGAGATCACTGATGCTTGCATTTATGCAAATTCATATGCAACAGGTGAAATAAAGCATGAGATCGGTATCATGGATGCCATAATTCCTTTTCAATTAGACAAACAAACGAAATCCAATTTAAATACTATTTAATATCATCAACATATGACATGCATGAGCATTAATCATTTTAATATGGTGCACAAATTTACACCCAAAATGAAGGGCATATACTATCCGGGTTTGCAAGGTCTATAAAGTTGTTCAACAGTGGCTATCATGTGATGTCACGAATCACTACCTCGAGTAGAATGCAGCTGCAATTTCAGACAAACACATAATACTATGGCAGGCCAGTACAATTATTTAAATTATAAAATACTGTACTTAAAGAAAATGGATAAAGTAATATAGCTTTTCATTAATATACTGAAACAAGAATTAATCTGACTGATTGCTTTGCAGATTTTCTTGCTGCCTAACAACCTATATGCATGGATGTTCTGTTCTATTCTTACATGTCTTTAATACTACTTATAAACCTATTCTTCTGAGTACATGCACTGTAATAATTATGTACACAGTTATTTTAAGATACATTTTTGACTCATTAAATATTTTTCAGATTTTATTGTTCTTTTTACAATTGTAAAATATGACTTCATTTTCATGTTTAATAATACTAATAAATAATTAAAACCATTATTCTAAATTTAACTAATGTTAATGGGTTAGTTTGCTTTACACTTTTCAAATTGGGCATAGTTAAATAATTTTTATCATTAAAATGTATTCTTGTAATTCACTTCCAAAGATTTACAACTGAATCGTACAAAGATAAAATTAGAAAAATAAGAACAATAACAAGAGTTATTATTATTATTATTATTATTATAATTATTATCTATCATATATCTTTGCAGGGTTAAACAATGCGTAGAAGCAGGAACACTCATTCCATTTTCCATACCATTATTTCACAACAATTATGTTTAAAAAATCCCTCTTCAACAACACACACAAGCTACCAATGAGATCAAAATGAAAACAACAGTCAGGTTTACTGAACGCTGTACATGTTTCACAGGCACTTGATTCCAGGGTAAACTAATGTGTACACTCACCAATTAACACTTAACGTGTTAATTGGTGAGTGTACACATTAGTTTACCCCAGAATCAAGTACCTGTGCTATGAAACGAGAGCCAGTAAATGTTCTTACCTTTTTCAAATTTAGTGTAATATAATCAAAAAGAAACAAACATACCCCAATCCTTCCAATAATTCCTTCAGTACTCCCAAAACACAGCAACCTTGCCAACACCAAATCGCCAATTTTGTAATCTTCTGTTGCCTCTCTCAGCTGAACATTATTTAGGAAGCTAAGAACATTTTTGGTAACAGGATTATCATATAAATAATGCAAACAAATTCATGGCGATTGATGAATCCATTCCTTTATAATTCAAGTTTTCACAGACCAGTTTGCTCTCAATGGACCACTTTCAAATTTATTCTTATGGCACATACAAGATTGATTGATGAATTGGCTGCTGTGACTGGATAATTCCATGCCCTGCAACCAATGGAAGAAGGCAAAAAAAATATTTCCTAGAACTTTCCACAACTTCTCAGTATTTTTAAAATTTAAAAGCAGTCAAAAGTAGATAAGCACCTGCTATGTGTATTACGTAGGGTCCTTCAATAATCTCAATTTTTTTTATAGACAAAATTTTCTCCCAGATTCTGATTATTGCCGACCAGAAGTGCCATATCGGGCACACAAAAATATATATATATATACACAGAACCCAAACCATCTACCTACCCTTAGTTTAAAACCAATGCATTAGGAATTACACATGGGGTGGGGTGGGAGTGGTTTTATAAACATTACAAACAAAGGAGGCTTTAACAAAGCAAAGACATTATCAGTCTTTTTAAGACAAGCAAAGTCAAGAAGCAGAATTCATTTACAGTTGCTTTGAGAAAAAGAAATCTATTGGAGAAAGAGCTATTGAAGTTCAGAGATACCTCCTTCACAGATAAACCTGCCATGTATTTGCAGTTGGCAAACTATTTGTGTCCAAGGGAAATGTAGAGGGAAGAGTTCATCTTCAAGTGTTAGATTTAGCTGTATAAATTAAAATCTTTATCAACTACAAGTACACTAACACAAGCTTGTGTTTTTTACTTTGATCCTTTACCACTCACAATTTAGCTACAATTTAACTATTGACATATATTTTTACTTGATCACTGAAAGGATAGATGTGGCTTTGCAAAGCTTAAATGAGGATTACAAATGTTGCCTTTTTACTTGGAAAATATCTTTTACAGTACCTTGTTTGTATACATTTCATGAATACTTGAACTGTATATGAAGTAATTGCAAATAAAAAATCTTACACCTGTTTAAACTCAAAGTGAAAACATTGTTCAAATTTATGTCATCAATAACTTTGGAGGTCCTTTTTAATTTTATTTAAACATCAAAAGCCAACTTTCTTTGTAAAGTTTAATATTTTTAAAAGCCCCTAATGGATTATATGTGCTTTTGTTGTCAGAAAACAGAATCAAGTGTTTTATGCATTCTTCCCAAATCATTTTGAAAGGGATTAAACTTCAGTATAACTGTGCTTATTATCAATTGTCATATGAAAAATTATAATTAAAAATAGTGCTATGCCAATCATCCATGCAATTTTTGTAAGACTCAGTTGTATATTTATAATTATTATTCTTGTAAAAAGTGACAAATAAACAATGCCATGCAATTTTTCAGAAAACATTTTACACTAATGTTGTTTATCCTTCTAAACTGGTACTTTAAATAGTTAATCCTTTAACTCACACACAAAAACAAATTTAAAGAAAAATGTCATGTGACCCTTTAAGCATTGAAGATTTTACTTTAAATACTGTTGTTAGAAAATATATTTTACTGTTGTCCTGTGTGGTTACAAGTCATTAGAATTGGGACCATGCACTGTGTTACACTAACATGATTGTATGAAGTGATTAAAAGTATATCAATGCTACGAATGTTTCTAATGGGGTGGGGATTCCAGCATGAATATAGGCTTTGGTTCTTTATCTCATACTTTTATCTCCATGTAAATAAGATGTGAAACCAAAATATGTGATCATAGCTGTTTGGCACCGTGTTGCCTGAACTGAGATGGTACACTGTAAAACCTATATCAATCAATCAACATTAATTAAGTCAATTATTTTAATTCAAATCCTAGATTTGTTAGTTGTTTTGGTAATGATAAACATTATTCATTTTAACAAACTGTAAAAATACTTTATGAATAAATATATAGAAATCTCTAATTGCACAATTAAAACAGCTGACCAAGTCCATTTTTGAGCTAAAAGTTTTCTAAGTCTACATTTCCGAGCTATGTCTAAGCTAAAAAATGAGTAAGTTCTCATGTCCACGGCTTTGTCCAAGGTATTTCCTGTGTTTTTTTAATGTACAGGATAATATCCAAGGTTTGCTTATAAAACCTTGGGGAAAAAATATCACCACTGTCCGAGGTTTCCTAGGTTTTCCTAGGAAAACCATGCAAAAACCTCAGATGTCCAAGGTTTTAGGTAAAAATTCCATGTATAAACTTGGAACATGTATAGCCAGGACAGTAGTGGACACTTCTATAGTAAGGATGATTATTTCTTCATATTTCCTTGACCAGTTTTGAGATAATCAGCCTTCCACAAAACTGGAAATTCAGCTATGTGTTAGCAACAGGTAATGTATTACTGTATTAAAAATGTAGTTGGTGGTGGGGGGGTAAACTAATTTTAATGATGTAATACTTACCTGTTGCTATTGCCACATTCCCTCCTTCCACCGCACATTGATGTCCAGTCTACATCATTGGAAAAACAGATGAGGACTACACCTGGGCCAGTGATGAATGACTGACTTAAGATCTTTTTGGATGTCACCCTACTGGAAAGATAAGCTACTTAATAGTAATAGTATTGTGACATTAAAATAATGTGTCATTAAAATAGTATGTCATTAAAATAGTGTGTCATTAAAATAGTATGTCATTAAAATATTGTGTCATTAAAATAATGTGTCATTAAAATAGTGTGTCATTAAAATAGTGTCATTAAAATAGTGTCATTAAAATAGTGTGTCATTAAAATATTGTGTCATTAAAATAGTGTCATTAAAATAGCATGTCATTAAAATAGTGTCATTAAAATAGTGTGTTATTAAAATATTGTGTCATTAAAATAGTGTGTCATTAAAATAGTTTAACCATCATTACATTTTCCTTTCTGCTGCATGATAAGTTAAATTTCCTTGGCCTAATTTCATCAGACTTCATAGGAAGACATTACTTGTGCTTCGTGTTGATTCTAAGGCTGATCATTCAAAGGTTAAGGTCACTGTGTCCAACATTTAACTGTTGTTGATTTCTACTGATAAAGCAGAGGTTCCTGGATGCAGTTTTCCACAAACTTCATTGGTCATCTACACCTGGGTAGATGTACTTCCCAACTGATTCTTGGATTCGCGATGAAAAAGGTCAAGGTCACTAGAGCTAATATTTTGGGCTCCATGTGATCTGTTTTTTCATGTTTCCCACACAGTGTGTTACAGGTTTATAGTACAATTATAAAAGAGGAAGAGCACCCACCCACCCCATTGTCAGAGAAACATTGATCATACTGGTGAAGGTTACAGAACATGAAATTGCAAAATTGTGTTAATTCTATATTTGTAATCATTACATCATTTGGTGGGATGAACCATTTGTCTGACAGCTATTTTCCAATTAACTACAGATAGTATTTCCTAATGATAGCCTAATATCCCCAGGAAATGTATCAATCAGCTTGGAAAATATACTGTCTGTATCAGGTCTAGACAAGTTTGGATTCTTTCATATTAGTTGTGCCACATTTTATGCATTTTCTCTGCATTATGATATTCAGTCTTATTATCATATTTAACTATCCAAGTAATAAGCAAGTTGAAGGTGTCAGTTTTACGTTACCTATTTTTTTTATTCCTCTTGTATATCAATACATTTTTGTTCCCATTTTATTGAGTATCAGATTAGTTTCCTAATGAGTTTGGTCATGTATAATGCACATTTGTCAAATGCAGACACTGTAATGTAGAGCCTGATCTACCAATACACACAAGTCATTTACCAGTAACTGCAGATACTGTGGTGTGTAGACCCAGATCTGCCATCACATACTAGTAATTTACCAGTAACTGCAGATACTGTAGTGTAGACCCAGATCTACCATCACATACTAGTAATTTACCAGTAACTGCAGATACTGTGGTGTGTAGACCCAGATCTACCATCACATACTAGTAATTTACCAGTAACTGCAGATACTGTAGTGTAGACCCAGATCTACCATCACATACTAGTAATTTACCAGTAACTGCAGATACTGTGGTGTGTAGACCCAGATCTACCATCACATACTAGAAATTTACCAGTAACTGCAGGTACTGTGGTGTGTAGACCCAGATCTACCATCACATACTAGTAATTTACCAGTAACTGCAGATACTGTAGTGTAGACCCAGATCTACCATCACATACTAGTAATTTACAAGTAACTGCAGATAATGTGGTGTGTAGACCCAGATATGCCATCATATACTAGTAATTTACCAGTAACTGCAGCTATTGTAGTTTTAAACCCAAATCCACTATTATGTACTAGTATGAGTGTGTGATTCAGATTCTGATGTAGCTTTAACAATTTTTCAGTCATATTGCTATGATATCTGCAATGTGGCAGTTTGTAGTGATAGCTGACACTGGGGCATCATGCCGCATACATGTAGCATGATAATCCACCCAGGCACATTATCCTAACACTAACCTCTTAATGCTGAGTGCCTGCTGAAGCAGTTGTTAGTACCATTTGTACAAGTCTTTGGTATGACTTGCCCAAGGTTCAAACCAGTGACCTCCCGCTTCCAAGGTGGATGCTCTAACCACAAGGCCGCCGGAGCGGTCTTCACATACTGGTAATATACCAGCAACTGCAGATACTATCATATAGACCCAGATCTTCCAATACATACTAGTAATTTACCAGTGACTGCAGATACTGTGGTGTGTAGATGCAGATCTACCATCACATACTAGTAACTTACCAGTAACTGCAGATACTGTAGTATAGACCCATATCTGCCATCATATGCTAGTAATATATGATTAACTGCAGATACTGTGTTGTAGACCCAGATCTACCATCACATACTAGTAATTTACCAGTAACTGTAGATACTGTAATGTAGACCCAGATCTACCATCACATATTAGTAATTTAACAGTAACTGCATATACTGTGCTGTGTAGACCCAGATCAGCCATTATATACTAGTAATGTACCAGTAGCTGCAGATACTGTAGTGTATTTTGGGCTCCATGTGATCTGTTTTTCATTTTTCCCACACAGCGTGTACAGCTTTATAGTACAGTTATAAATGAGGAAGAGCAACGACCCACCCCATTGTCTGAGAAACATTGATCATACTGGTGAAGGTCACAGAACATGACATCACATACTAGTAATTTACCAGTAACTGCAGGTACTGTGGTGTATAGACCCAGATCTACCATCACATACTAGCAATTTACCAGTAACTGCAGATACTGTAGTGTAGACCCAGATCAACCATCATGTACTGGTAATGTACCAGCAAATAGGGTTCTACTTATGATTACAAGAAATTAGGGTTGATTCTGATCTATTTATAATTATGCGGCACCAGATCTGGGTTTACATTGTTAGCGGATCACTTGTACATTAAGCAGAATCACATTTTGCCCCACAGGTCCTGGAAATCATTAAAGTATGTCCTCATTTAATTGGAAATTAACTCTGTGTACAATTGCTTGAAAACAAATGGCATGTGTCGGTTTAAAATGTCAGTTGATCAGTTCTATTAGGAATCCTTTTTTGCATGATATGAACAATATCCCCAGGACAGAATGGAAATATCCTGTCCTTTACAAATACATCCATTAGGATTCTCTTGCAGTCTGTTATGCATTACATCAATACTGCCATTCAGATCACTTTGGGCTTTCCATATCAGCCCATACATCGTACAGTCTAGTTAGCTCACCTGGCCAGAAGTCCTCGAGAACTTGGGGTATGGCCTAGTATCCACCATATATCATACAAGTTGTGGTAGCTCATTTAGCAGAGCTTCAGACTCATAATCCCAGAGTCATGGATTCATTACCCACCTAGGCCAGTCCAGGTCAGTTGCCTCAGTTTGGGAAAGACACTATTCTCCCATTTTATCTGGTACGATTTAGCCAATATTGTGTTAAAAGCGAAATTAAAATGATAAAATGAAAACAAAGAAAATCTCAGCTTTTAATACTTTCAATTTTTCACAAAACGTCAGTTCCACTGTTACTAAAAGTTCAAAATGTTTTATATGACTTCGTCACAATAGCACTCAACCGACATTTGGACAAATTTAATAAAGCTTTCTGGCCTGATGAGCTTTCAAGTTGTATAGATAGATATGGCTGCTAGTGTTACTCAGAACAGAAAAAAATGTTTGAAAAGTTCTTCTTAAAAACTATCAAACAGCATTTGACCAAATTTGACAGAAATCATCCTGATTTAAGGGCATTTCAGAGTTTTACAATGATGCCATTAAATATGGATGCCCATTACGAGAAAAAGAAAAACATTTATGGGTAAACAATTTTATCTCAAAAACGTAAGTTTTTATCAGACTATAAAACCAGTATTGTGCTCCTTAATACATGCATACATACAAGCATACATGCATGCACATACATATACACACATAATTGCATACTTTTACCTACCTACCTACCTACCTACTTACCTACATGCATGCATGCATGCACGCACACACACACATCCATGCATGCAATAACATACATACATATACACACAAGAATCAGTTCTTGGACTATTACTCTTACTGACGTGGGGCCCCGAGTGGCCGAGTGGTCTAAAGCGCTCTTCGTTACGGATCACTGCCATCTCACCTCTGTCTGCAGCAGTTCGAGTCTAAGATTCAGCCAATGTGGGCATGTGAGAAAGCTTGCCAGTAGCTTCTCGTGGGTCGGTGGTTCTTTCCGGGGTTTTCCGGGTTCTTCCTCCACCATTAATACTGGCCGCCATGTATAGCCTATCGTGCTGAAAAATGGCATTAAACCCCACAACAACAACAACTTACTGACGTACATCAATGATTTACCATATCACATTGAGCAATCCACTATCAAATTGTTTACATATGAAATGACATTGTATAACATTGGGTCAACAGGCCATGAGATTAGCACAAAATTTAATAAAGATTTGGTAAAAATAAAAACCTGGTGTGAACACAATTGTATGACAATAAATACAGCCAAATCAAAAGCCATGATCATAGGTACTTGAGCAAGAGTGAAAGTTGAGAAAAATTATTTCAAAGGAATGGATATACAACAGGCTGAAAGTGAGAAACTACTTGGCATCATGATAGAACATAGCTTGTGCTGGAAAATACAAGCTGATAGGGTCATTAAGAAAGTTAATTCACTGCTTTAGCTATTGAACATATAAAAATCTTATCTCCATCAAGAACAGAGAAAGATATTCTACAATACATATATCATGCCACACATAGAATATTGTTGTTCTGTCTGGGATAATAGTGGTACAGAAAATCAGGAAAGATTACTGAAATTTCAAAAAATCTTTTTAAAACCCTAAAGTGGCTTCCATTTCAGCAGAGAACTCCGTTTTAGAATGGTTTACTGGTCTATAAATCCTTACATGGTTTGGCTCCTGTTTATCTTAATTTTAAATTTGTTAAAAATGTATGTATGTATAAACAAAGATTCATCTCAAACAACAAGTTATATTTACCTAAACCAAATTCAGAGTTTTATAAGGAGAGTTTTGCTTTTTCTGTAGCCAAACTATGGAATTCTATGCCACCTTTTATAAAGTCAGCTGACACATGCCTAGCTTTTAAAAATTTCTTAGTCAACATATACAAAACCAATCATTTGTATGACTTTGTTTAATTCAGTAATACTACTTCTTACAACATTGTTATCATGTACTAACTTGTTTTACACGTTTGCCACTATTTGTATGAATCGTGTATGTACTCATCCTTAAAGCTTTGTACATATTTTATTGTAACAGTATATCAATTGAAGAGCTTTTAACAAAATTTATTGTCTAAAGACACCTCATCTTGTAAAAATTGTGTATTTTATATATATATATATATATATATATATATATATATATATATATATATATATATATATATATATATATATATATATATATATATATGTTCAAATGTCATTGTAGAAGGCCTCATGGAAGATTAGTCAGTTGACCAAATTAGCTTCTTTAGATAAAGTCATTATTATTATTATTATTATTATTATATAATCATTATTACTACATAGACAGACTTGCATGCATGCCTCACTTAGGTGTCTTGTTTCCATATTCTGACTTCCATTCATTATTGCCTTATTAAGACACATGTGTCAGTCATGAATAGGATCACTGTACCTCATTAAAGTAATTACAAACTGAATCTTTATAGTGACAGTTGGTTTTATGGAATAAAATTAACAGTGAGTAGAGTTTTAGGTGAAGAGTTCTTTAATTATCTTCCAGACAGATGGAAGGTGTGGGCATAGTGATAATGATAACTGTCTGTCTCTCCATCCATTCATCCATAAATCAGGTGGTTTCTGCAACACAATTTTAGTTTGCTATGGTCTTTTTTTTCTCAAGCCTTAGCTGTGGGTAAGAGGCAGCAGCCTTTGTGAGGTAGAGAGTCCAAAGTTGATGCCATGGGAGATGAAAAATTTGATTTTTCTTCCATTGTGATATGGAGAGTTTCCGTGACCTAATTTTATTAAACACATGTAGACAACACTTGCTCATGGGTATCACCCTATTAATTTTGAGACCAAGAGTTGAAAGGTCAAGATTACTGGAGTCAACTTTGTAATGTTTAGTTTTACTGGCCCTTCATTATAAGACTTCTTATGGTGTCTAGTTGGTCTTGAATGAAAATGATGCTGATATCTAACATCTTACCATCATGACAACCATTTTGAAATTTTTTTTATCACTATATCTCCATAATTGATTGCCATATCAACATATGGTTTTCACCAAATTACTTCTTATCATATATGGTTGGTCCTAAATTCAGTAATCTTGAAAATCTTGTTATTTCCATTCCTTCTGAATGGATGGTCGTACTGGTGGAAGGTTTTGACAAAACCTTTTTATGCTGTCTAGTTTGTCCTAATTGAAAATGGTGCCAATCTTTCATCCAATATGGCTAATATAGTAGCTAATTTGAAAATCTTATTACTCAAAATATCACAGATGGTTTCAACACTCAGCAGTTAAAACCACAAAATAGTCTTATCATGATGGATCCATGAAAATTCTTTTCAGACAGTAGAGCATCAGTTCCTTCAAGGGACTCTTGTTTTAATTTCCACTCAGGAAGTCCAGTTTCATGGTTTTAATTTTCAACCAACTTTATAGGTAGTCAACATTTAAACAGAGGAAGCTATATTGTACTCAGATCCAGAGGTCAGAGTTCGGGATCACTAGAGCTACAATGTAATTTGGTTGCCCACCTCAGCCTGTGCAGCCTGGTAAATCTAATCAGTAGAAAAAACATCATAGACCCTAATCTGCACGTGCCCTTAGGTGACAGCAGATCAAGGTATATGTGGTTTTCAGTTGGATTTGACTTACAACAAGTGTATGCATAGTAATAATCTTTCACTTTGCCTTGAGGTATAGTTAGTATTTTTGTCCTATATTTGACCTCACAGTAATTAGAAACCCATTTGCCTTTAACTATTGTTAGTACTTTGTCCTGTATTTGACCACACAGTAATTAAATACCCATTTGCCTTGAGCTATAGTTAGTAATTTCTCTTATGGTTGACCTCACAGCAATTAAATACCCATTTGCCCTCAGCTATTGTTATTACTTTGTCTTATATTTGACATCACAGTAATTAACAACCCATTTGCCTTCAGCTATAGTTAGTACTTTTGTCCTATATTTTACATCACAGTAATTACATCCCAATTGCTGTCAGCTTAAGTTAGTGCCTTTGTCCCATATTTGATCTCACAGCATTAACAACCAGTTGCCCTCAGCTATAATTTGTACTTTGTCCTATATTTGACCTCATAGTAATTAACAACTAATTTGCCCTCAGCTGTAGTTAGTACTTTGTTCATATTTGACCTCACAGCAATTAACTACCCATTTACCCTCAACTATTGTCAGTACTTTGTCCTATAGTTGACCGCACAGTAATTAACTACCCATTTGCCTTCAGCTATAGTTAGTTGTTGTTGTTGTTGTTGTTGTGGGATTTAATGCCATTTTTCAGCACACGATAGGCTATACATGGTGGCCAGTATTATTGGTGGAGGAAGAACCCAGAAAACCCCGGAAAGAACCACCGACCCACGAGAAGCTACTGGCAAGCATTCTCACATACCCACATTGGCTGAATTTGAGATTTGAACCAATGCAGACAGAGGTGAGATGGCAGTGATCCGTAACAGAGAGCACTTTAGACCACTCGGCCACTTGGGGCCCCCTATAGTTAGTAATTTCTCCTGTATTTGACCTCACAGTAATTAACAACCAAATTGCCTTCAGATAAAGTTAGTACCTTTGTCCCATATTTGACCTCAAAGTAATTAACTACCCATTTACCTTAACCCATCCAGTGGCCTAGTGGTTAGAGTGTCTACCTTGATTGCGGGAGGTCGTGGGTTCAATCACTGTCTGAGTCATACCAAAGACTTACAAAAATGGTACTAACAGATGCCTCACTTGGCACTCAGCATTAAGAGGTTAGTGTTAGGACTGGTCGGCCTGGTGTCATGGGTGGAACATCATGCTATATGTCTGTGGCATGATGCCTCAGTGCTAGACATCACTATAAACTGCCACACTGCAGACATCATAGCGATATGACTGAAAAATTGTTAAAGCTATGTTAAAAGTCCAAATCACATCACACATCACACCATATTTGACCTCACAGTAATTAACAACCCATTTGCCTTCAGCTATAGTTAGTACATTTGTCCTTTATTTGACCTCACAGTAATTAACAAACCAGTTGGGTTTAACTAACATTAGTACTTTTGTGGTATATTTGACCTCACAGTAAATAACAATCAATTTGCCTTCAGCTATAGTTAGTACCTTTGTCCTATATTTGACCTCACAGTAATTAACAATCCATTTGTATTCATCAAAATGCCATAATATGGCAAATTATCTATGCATTTGAAAAGCTTCTGCAGTAAAGTTTTATTTCATTGAAGCATTTTTTATATTGCTTAAATTGATGGTCACTGAAACAGTCAAGTGTTGTCATTATCTTGTAAATTGGCCTGCAGTAAATTCCTGTTTTATTCTCAAGTGTCTGTGTAATTATCAGTCACTCATTTATATTAAGCAAGGTAGTGGAATCCTTTCAACTTCACTTAAAAGACAGTGCAGTTGTTCTGACAAAACAGTGTCATAATAACATATCAGACATCAATAAGTTTTATAATGATGTGAAAACACATTAAATTTAGTTCTCAGAAGCCAACAACTAAAACATTTAATTGGATTCTCAGCAGCCAAATCCAAAAACTTTTGATTTCATTTTCATCAGCCAAGAACTAACACGTTCAGTTTGGTTTTCAGCAGCCAAGAACTAAAACATTAAATCTGGTTCTCAACAGCCAAGAATTAAAACATTAAATTTGGTTTTCAGTGGCCAAGAACAAAAACATTGAAAGTTATTTTCAGAATCAAAGACATAAAGAGGAAATTTCGTTCTCAGCCAAGAACTAAAATGTGGTTTTCAACAGAAAAAAAACCCCCTAAAACTTTTAAATTTGATTCCCAACAGCGAACAACTCAAACTTCATATCTGGTTTTTATTAGCCGTGAACTAAAACATTAAAAGTTATTATCAGCAGCAAAGATCCAAAACTTTTAATTTTGTTCTCAACATCCAAGAACTGAAATTTGCATTTTTAACAACCAAGAACTATAATTTTAAATTTGGTTCTCAACAACCAATAACTAAAAATGATGAAGTTTCGTTTTCAGCAGCCAAGAACTTCAACAGTAAATGTTATTTTCAAGACATACAGCTTTAAATTTAATTCTCAACAACTGAGAATTAAAATTTGGTTTTCAAGAGACAGGGCCTAATACTTTAAATTTGTTTCTCAAGAGTTAGGAACTAAAAGTTTAAGTTTGGTTTCAACAGACAAGACCTAATACTTACAAGTTGGTTCTCAACAGCCATGAATTCAACATTAAAAGTTTGTTTCAGCAGCCAGGACCAAAGACTTTAAATTTCATTTTTAACTTCCAAGAACTGGTTTTCAGCTAGCCAAGACCTAAAACATTAAATCTGGTTCCCAACAGTTAAGAAGTGAAATTGGTTTTCAAAAGCCAAGAACTAAAACTAAATTTGGTTCTCAATGGCCATGAACTACAACCTTAGAACTGGTTTTCAGTAGTCAAGAACTTTAACATCAAATTTGGTTCCCAACAATTAAGAACTGAAGTTGGTTTTCAAAAGCCAAGAACTGCAACCTTAGAATTGGTTTTCACTAGTCAAGAACTTTAACATCGAATTTGGTTCCCAGCAGCCAAGAATTTCAATTAAATGAATAAATCTACTTGCAACAATAGAACAAACTTTAGCTGAACAACAGTACAGGAGAGAAGCAGTATATAGATTGGTTTTATGGTGAGGAATCAGGATAAATACTTAGATAAGTAGGTGCTGCCTGAAGAAGTGTGGAGGCATTCCCTTCCATCTGCTGGTGTGGACTAGTCACACACACACCCATGTCCTGGAACAGTCTCCTTTTCTTTGGAACTCATCAGAGGGAATAGTTCTTGTTGATTCATTGGTTCATCTGATGACTGTGTCTTGTCAGTTTGAAGTTTGTACACCCCTTAGCCATAAGAGCAACTGGCACAGCCATTTTTTGGGGGCATGTGACATTAGCTTCACCCCATTTCATGGTGGGCAGTTAAGTATCTCAATCTTATATTTGCAGCCATTGCATTGTTGTGTGGATGGCATTCATATTGAATGCAGTCGGGATTCAAATGACATTATTGTTGAGTGCAACAAGGATTCAGCGTAAGTAAGCAGTTGAACTTAAAACCAAAGAAACTTTTATATAAAAATGGGTAAAAAGAATAGCCAAGAAAATGTTTTGAATTACTTGGCAATTACAAGGAGCGTATATCCAGTATTGTGTAAAGAAACATAGCTAATGTTTGAATTACAAAACATGAAACTGCCACTGTATTAGGTTCTTGTTGCTCAGCTTCTTCAGCTAACTTATAATATTGTTCAAATAGCAACATGCCTGATGAAATCATAAGATATCCACAAGTGTAATGAATGGTTTAACAACGACATTGTATACATGGTTATAAAACAGTGTGTCTATTCACAGAATTATTTTGATGGTGACACAGGCCAAATTGAATAAATTATCTTGACTGGCACATAGTTCCAATTAATTGATAAACTCAGTAAGTCATCAGAAGAAAATGTGATCAGATTGGTCAATTTCCACATTGCCTGAAATATCAGACACAGTGAGATGAAGTAGGAATGGACCTAAAATAGTTTCCATCTTCCCAGCAAGTTGAACTTAGGGTCATTATGATGCATCCAATAAATTGTGATGATTTATTTTAGGTCTTCCTTCCTCTTCAGACATTGCTTGCAAGAAACTTGTAAATGTACATGTATATTATTTTAGTGTGGCGATGTTTATATTTTACTGCACCGATGGATCATTTATAATGTAGAGCAGCCGTGAGGCAAAAAGACCACATCATGGCATATGACATAAGCATCATAATATGAGGGCAGTAAATTGGAGGAATATGTTTCTAAAAAGAGTTCGTAGAATTCCAGCAAATATACTAGACACCTCAGGGTCCTAAACATCTGAGTCCCTGTGGGAGGAAATATACTAAAAAAAATAAAAAATGCCTGGACTCAGATATGAACTGAGATGATATTAATCCCTACCAGGTGTGGATCCTGACTGCATTAAACATTAATGTAATTGGTGTGTCTAATAAAGTTCACGATGTTTTTGTTTAATGTTGATACTAAAGAACTCCGGATTGGATTGAATGATTTCTATTACCTGATACTGAACACAATTTATGTTCTGGTCAGATAATTATTTTCTCCAACATGCAATCAGCTCAGAGTCTGTCCCGGCCAATTGTCAACCCGACTGCCAGATTTGTTCCTAAACCCTCCGATTTTTGCACAGAGAATTGGTTTTAGAATTAAGCCATCATTTAAAGAGAGCTAAGTATTTTTGCAAACACCCAGGTTTTATGGATAAATCATTTACAAACAAAGTAGTATATTGTCAGACCATCATTTCACCTTTTGCATGAAAATGAATAAATCAAAAATATTTAGAAACATATTTTCGACCCTTAAATATACTTGTAAGAGAAGAGGTCACTGTGCTACACATAATGTTATTTACATACTCATCTGCCACTTCTGCGGTAAACAGTATAATAAAAGATCAGATAACTGATATATAAAAGGAGACACTAGTGTTTAAGCACTTTAATCAACCCGACAACAACATAAATTGTGTTCAATATCAGATAAGAGAAACTATCCAATCTGATCCAGAGGTCACTAGCAGCAGTATTATAGAGAACTTTATTGGATACAGAGTTACACACTCTACATCAACATATCTGGTTAAATGATAGTCTAGGCATTATTATTTTTATTTTTATTTTTATAAATTTAGAGAAATTCACATCTACACCATCCCTCCCCCCACTCCACCCTACCTGAAAGTCTTTTAAGTTCTGTATTAATACAAAATAACACTTAAATATGACCCTGCATCTAGACTAACACTTTCAGTTCCTTATTTGACATTAAAATCCCTATACTACCAAATGTTGCGTTAACCCATGCTTGAAGAATCATAGTTTTCCCAAAACACAGCAGAATTCCTCTTTTGAAGATTTTAAGTTGTTGTTTTTTAGAGATTCCTGTGCATTCACAGAAAAGAAAGAGACTTCCAACTGGCATTCTCACTTAAGCTCAGATTAAAATAATAAATAATTATAAAAGAAAGTTTACTTGAAAAAGAACAATTCAAAACTTTACATGCATACATACATACATACATATACATATACATACATACATACATACATACATACATACATACATACATACAACAGGTCCTTCATTATAATACAATTTCTATTATAAGGCAAGTAGAATTATATGTATCATGCACTTCATTATAAGGTGATCTCACTGTAAGACATTATACTCTGGTTTTAAGGACAACATTATAATGAGGGAATACTGTATCATGTACTTCAATATAAGTCTCTTTATAAGGCTGTATATTCGATGGCTTTCAGTGAGTGCACTATAAGGGGGGGGGTCCTTTCTGTACTTTCATCTCCAAATTGGCTAACATTGTCTGATTGATATTATTATTACTGTAGCATTCATATATGACTGTTGTATCACTGTAGGCATCAATTGCAAGGAAATTAGTTCACTTGTATTGCTGCAGGACATTATGTTAATAACAATCACTAGATATCTGTCTTTTATCCAATCAATAAATTTTCATATCAGGGTAACCAGTCTAAAGAATTTAATCTGCAAACTTAAACATGTACACTGTAATTCATATTAGTACAATGAAGCTTACAAGACAGATTAAAACGATGAAAATGGCACAGTGTAGTTATTAAAAAATTTCACAAAATTTGATTTAGATTACTGTCATACCACTAATCCTGGATCATTGTTCTCAAAAAGTTGCATTTTGCTGCAGGGATGTTTATTGATATCACTTCCTGTATAAAATTTGTCATCCTCTGATATTAACAAGATTCTGCAAACTTAATTTCCTGTTTGTTGATGGTGTAAACCTAGCCTTCATTGGCCTTGGAGAAAATAAAAGCCACAAAGAATCATTGGAATAGCCAAGTGCATTGTTCACCATTGTGTTCTTTGTTGTTATTCAAACATACCCAGAGTCTAGTCAAGGTAATAGAGACATGTATCTATCAAACAATTACCATCTATAGTTAATTGTAAGTCAAGTCCAACTGCAAACTGCACAGATCCAGATCTGTCATCGCGTAATGTACTGGCAGATCTGGGTCCATGAAGTTTATTAGGTGTAAACAGCAGAACAAACAGACCCTAATCTTAGATGCATCATGCAGATCAGGATCTTTGCTGTTTGCAGTTTGCCTCGCCTTATAAGTAAGTCCATATGGTATCATAGTAATTTATAGCATTAAAGTGAACAGTGTATTTCAGATCCAGCTAGACTGGTTGCTCAGACTGTCATAAGCTCAGTCTGTCATATGTTAAGTGAATACTTTGGAGGCAGAAACACAATTATTTTTAAATGATGATTCATTTATTTTATGACCATTTAACATTACATGGTTGCTTTGGTGTTCCATGTGAATGTTCAATCTTTATTTCCGTCTAATTCACACCCAGACTATAACTATGTTTAGGTGTTCATGAATCATTAGTAATTTCCCATGCTCAGAGCCTGAATATCTTAAGAATTTGAAATTTTTGGCTATATCACACTGCCTTCATTTTTGGCAATATCACACTGCTTTCATTTTTGGCAATATCACACTGCCTTCATTTTTGGCAATATCACACTGCCTTCATCGGCGAATAATGTTGACACACGAGTCCATTATGAGTTACGTGGTCAACATAAAGTTAGTCACTGATGAAGGCAGTGTGATATTGCCAAAGCTGAAGGCAGTGTGATATTGCCAAAAAAATTCAGATTCTTAAGATATTTATTCTCTGACATGGGAAATTACTAATGATCGTGAATTATCCAGAGCAAGGAAGCAACCTTGTAAGTTGTTTTTAGGTGTTTTCACTGACGTTCATGCATTGGTATTCTCTGATTGATGGAATCTAAATAAGTGTGTTATAAATTCTAGTTTCTTTTCACCTCATAGCTAAAGATATATAGAAAGCAAAAAAAACAAAAACCAACAGAAAAATGTTTTCATTCTTTGTTCCAAACTAGGAGAAAGAACTTTTGTATTCTTATGCCATATCAGGCAGGTTCTTTCCACTGACTTGGAACAAACCACATGTCCAGGGATGTCTACAGAATTATTTTTGCAGGGGTGAGTGAAGGTAGTCAGCTATTAAGTTTTATGGATGTAGGCCAGAACATGTTTAGAGGTGAAATCTGACAAAGAGACAGGGGGAGGGGTGGGTGGGTTTATTTATCTTACAGAATAAACTTATCCAGATTCATTTAAATTGAAGATAAGTATTACGTATATAAGTATAAACTACACTTTGTAAACTGCATTCAAACCAAAGATTATTTGGGTATTCAGCAGCTGAGTTTATCCAGTGTTTTACAGCTAAAGATTTATTCTTTGGTGATTTATTAGGTAGCCAGAACCCATCGTTTGTAGGGGAACCCCATCTTCCAAAAAACACCTTAGTCTTAAAAATAAAATTCACAGGAAATCCAAATGATGTTTCCTTAACAAAAAGCAAGAAGAAACCACTTTGGTGTATTTAAGGTCTGGATTCAAAGCTTGTATTGGCCCTTCAAGATTCATAAAAAGAATTCACTGATAGCCTTGGAGTGCTGTAATGTTTACTGCTTCAATTTCACTGTAATTTATATGGAATTATTCATTAAATGGTGACAGTTCAAGATATTGATTTTACAGGAAGTCTTTCTCTGCTAAGATGTTGCATACCCAAGCTTTATTCATTAAGCTTTTTAGCTCTGTCACTAAAGGGTTTGAGAATGCTATACTGTATGCAGGTTAAGAATCTGACTGATTATGAGTGAAGTTATTTCATGTGAATCCTGCAGGGCTTTTGATATAAACTGTATGGAAAAATGGGAACCAGTGTAAAACTGGGTAAAATACAAGTTTGAAGAGCCATGATTGATAGATAATGAAAAGTAAAATTTTAGTAAAAAGAATTTTTTAGAGCTTATGTTAACTACTTATAAATGAAAATACAATAAACAGAGGCAATTTTCTTTTGATGCAGTTCCAGTCTTTTTACAGTCTTGACTTCAGACCAACTGGCACTAAAAGTAGCACTGATTCTTAAAATGCAGAACTGAAACACATTTCAAACACTTTTAGAATAATTAAAATGCAGTGACTTGTATGGTTTTCTCTACACAGATAATTGCATCAGGATGGGTCTATAATGAGTGATATCAGTATTTAGAAAGCTAAAGTTGTCCAGTTTTTAATAGGACAAACGTTTCCATATGTGGGAGTTGACTTAATACCTTGAGAAATGCAGAAATGCATCCACAATTAAGTTAATATATTTATAGAATTCTGGTTCTGTTTGTGGATACTGAGCAAATTGAACATTTTGTCTACCTCAGAAAGAGTTTCAGGGAGAAAATAGCCACACCTTCAGATTGATATCTTTGCAATGAAGAGGTGGGGGTGAGGGGTGGGGGCACGTTTAACTTATAATGTTGGGTAGGGTATTTTGCACAGCCATGCAAACATGTATAAAATCTTTTGGCATTTTAGCTTTTATAAAGTAATTATGATCACCAATTTTCTATTTTCAAGTTGTTTTTTGAAACATGCTTAATATTTGATCACATAGGTTTCTGCCACCATGCATATTGGCAATGATCCCTCTTGATTTTGTGTTCACTGAATGTTTTGGAACTTCATATGTTGTATTTTGTATCAGGAGGAATTTTAAGTAATTTCAGACATTTAAATCTCCATTTTTGAATTATGTAATGGATACACATATAAATGGTCATATTGACCTTTGACCCATTTAACAACTATGATATTTCAATCTTAAGTGGTGATAGTAAAAAAGCTAACTCTTGATTTCAACAGAATTATTTTAATATTTTGTTTGATTTTCTGAAATACTTCAATTTTGCCAGAAATGCACTATTGCTGATGTTGATATACATAGATTTTAAAGTGTTTTAATATTCAGTGGTGTAATCTTTCACAAGCAGAACAATGCACATTCTGTTTACTGACCATCTACGCTCGCTTATTATCAAGTCAAACTGCAAACATTACAAAGATCCTAATTGGCATTCTAGCATTAAGGCTTCTCCAGATTTTAAAATGATGCTAATCCGCCATCTAGTTTTAAGGCAGTTGTTACTAAATACAAATGACCACTCCGATGGCCTAGTGGTTAGAGCATCTGCCATGGATGCAAGAGGTCACAGGTTCGAACCCCAACCAAGTCATACCAAAGACTTATAAACAATGGTACTAACAGCTGCCTTGCTAGGTGCTCAGCATTAAGAGGTTAGTGTTAGGACTGGTCAGCCTGGTGTCAGGATAGTGTGACTGGGTGGGACATCATGCTACACACACACACACTGATTATTGATATAGACCACAACATAAGTGAGGGCACCAGTTACTGAGGGACCTTGATAGCAAGGGGATCAAGGGGTTAATAGGTTGAATACTTGTCTATTCATATTTGGAATAAATAAAGTTGTTTGCTTTTCTGTATTAATCACCTTTATGATCCCAATAACCAATCTCTGAAGGATTGTTAAAAACAATCCAAGAGGTTTCATATGTCATATGTTTACCAACAAAATGCTGTGTATTATTACATCACACCTTTTAGCATGTAAATTAATATAGTTTCAAGCGTTATTATCAATTGACAGCAGCATGAGATTCATTTCTTGAAACAAGATGGATTTTTGTATATGGAAACAACATAAAAACTAAATTTTTTGTATTGCTCAATCCGTACAGTATTGATTCTGTGATTTAATTGCCAGTAATCATGAAATATCTGCTCATCCTTGAACAAGCCTCTTAATTCCAAGTTAGGAATTTTAAGCTTACCACAACTTGCTTCTCTATAATGAACTCAATCTGAAAAACTAATCAATGAACTCTGTCTGAAAAAACGAATCATTTCGTTCACAGAGTACATATTTCACTTGGTTCTTTTGCTATCCTTCATTACATTTGTAAAAATGTTGTGTATTTGGATTATGTTACCATATATACTTATTTATAAGTCCAGTCAAACTGCAAACAACATAGATCTTTGTCGATCTGCCGACACCTAATGCACCTGCAGATCAAGGTCCATGTTATTTTTTTGTTATACTGATTATACTGATTATTCAAAATAAATTGCACAGATCCAGATCTGCCAGCACATATTGCGATGGCAGATCTGGGTCTGTGCAGTTTGCAGCTGGACTTGTCTTGTAAGTAAGTATATACGTTACTTCATAATATTTGAAATGGTATTCAACTGGTCAAATGAAATGTGTTGACTTGACACATGACCATCACCACTGACTCTTATGCTGGTAGGATTTTCATGCCTTTTGACTAGTCATTTACTTGATTTGATACAAAAGACATAAGTAATTTTATAATGCACTGTAGTTCTAATTTTAATCGATTGTAACAATACAACAAGCACACCTGCAAGTTGGAGATCAAAACACAATTGGTGCTTAATTAGCTTCTCATAGAAATGATTGCTGACAGTTCTGTGTTTGAAAACAAGAGGGCATATCACGTTCATGATGGTTTTACACAAATTGAGTTAAAAGATAAAACTGAAAGATAAATTTCACTTGACAAGACTTATGTAATTGGTATTTATTTCTTAAAGTGTTGCTGTGAGTAGGCATTACTTACGTTTTAACTTTTTGGACATGAAAAAAAAGTTATTTTTTATATCCGAAAATGTATGGTAAGAACAGTAAACTGACCCTCAATATTTTGACAAATTTGTTTGGCTGGCTGACTTGTCTTGTTATTGGAGAAATACTGTAATAATTGCAAACAGGAAAAGTCTGGCTTGGACCAAACATGACAGGAGTTCCCATATGGTAGCATCAGTAGTTAACACTAACATAGCATCTGTCAAGCCAGTAGAAAGTAATGTTTGAGTCTTATGGGACAGATGGAAACCAGAGGAACTATTCTGTAATTACTTATTGATTTGATCATAAAAAAACAGTTGACCATAGCAAGCCATAACAAAATAAACAGCTGGTATTCCAATGTTAAAATAGTTTTTTTTTTTTTTTCTAGCCTCTTCATCCAATATATTCTGTGAATAGTCACCACTCTCTTGCTTTAGCTGAAAAAAGATTAATTGGAACCATATATACTCACTTATAAGATGAGTCAAACTGCAAACAACAAAGATTCTGATCTGTCATAGCATAATGCACCTGCAGATCAGTGGTTATGTTGTTTATTACACTGATTACTCCTAACAAACTGCAAAGACCCAGATCAGCTGCTACATAATGCGATGGCAGCTCTGGGTCTGTGCAATTTGCGGTTCTGTACTTAATAATCTTGTACAGTAAATGAAAACACCATTATTCGGTTGCTTGTTTGTCAAAAACAGTGTGCATGGAAAATTGGAATCATCATCAAAGTTGCTAATTTTATTAATAAATCATATATTTTATGTTTTATTTTTTACAAATGTTTTTTCAACAAATAACGATATACAACAAAATATGTCATTGAACTTGCTGGTTGATGCCTAACAGTGGTAACACTGTAAGATACCAGGAGTAAAATTCAAAAAATGTAATTTGTGTTTTAATTTTTTCACTTCATTCCATTTCAGTGTAATCTTCATAAGAGAGATAATATATCCTCATCTATTTAAATATTTAGAGTCAGTCAACAGTCATAACAGTGCCTATCAGTGTTTCCATGGCAACCTAAATAAATGCTCATTCGGCTGGGAAAGTTGGCTTTATTTTGACATTTGTTAAGAACTTAATGGTCACACAATAAAATGCACAAGCTAATTAACAGATTGTCTCTATCCAATTATAGTATAGGAAAGATGCCAGATCACAGTAACATCTGAGTGTAGGTCAGCCTAAATTATTGATAATGTTACTCACCATCAACAGCTCCAAAGATTTTGCCCATGGTATATCTTTGGATCATTCTTCAAAATTTGCATTGATGCATGATACAAATAAGTTGCAAGTTCTAATAAAATCTATTTATCTTTTTCTTAGCACTACAGGTCATAGACTGAAGGAACTTGTGGGATGGCCTGTTATCTGTTGTATGACATATATCAGTACATAAGCACAAGTTTGTTATAATTACTCCTGCTAAATGCCAGGGCACTTGGAGGATTGCCTATGACTTTCTGTCCTATGTTTATTTGTGACTTTTTATTTATGACTTTTTGTCCTGTAATTTTTTGCCTGTTTACCACTGCAAACCAGTGGCCATAAGGGGGTTAAGCCCACACTGTAATGATTTTTATTATTTATGTTATATGACTCATTGAAAAATTGACTTCCAAGCTCAACATTAGCAACAGCAATGGGAATGTCCTCATAGCCCTCCAAGTTTCAAGCTAAATGTTTGTGACTAAAAATTGACATTGTTTAAGTGAAAATTGTCTGTCAACTGGCTGACATTTGGCATTCTTAAAATTCATAATGTGGCAATCACAAACCGACATCAGCACTTTATAATTTCAAGTAGAGTCTATACACCACATTTTTGCACTAAAGACAGCAAGAGGAATTTAATTCATGGCATGATCCCACGTCTTCTGGCTGCAACATTAAATTGCCTTCATTCTATGTGACAAGTGTGGCTCACAGCCTGCAAGTGATCGATCTTTGAGAATTCAGCCTCAGCTGATGCTTGATGCCTAGAATGTGCAAGTATGGAAACATTTAATATGGAAAATTAGTTGGTACTAAAATTGTTGGGAGCCGTACACAGATTATCGCTGTACGGTTGTATTGTTATCAAACATCAGAGGATGAAAAAGGAGCTTAATGGTAAAGTGCCCTTCTTGGTATGTTGGGCATATGACTTCCAATAGAACTATACTTTATGTTTAAATCTAATTGACTAGAGTACCTAGATTACGTTGTTTTAGTTACAAATGGGCCGTTACACATCATCAATCAACTACCACTTAAAACAAATAAATCAATTTTATTTTGTTTTTACAATTTCACTAAAGCTTGACCATGTCCAAAAGATCAAGGTTTTGGTTTGAAAAGAAAAATGGGTGGGCCAAATAGGGCCCATGGGCAGGTTCAACCTAAGTCTGGCCCAACATGACTCTGGCAGTTGAGAAAGCAATAGATTGTGAGGTAATTTCATTAACATAGTAGAAATGTGCAGCCCATGACAACTTGCAAAATTCACAGAGTGTTCCTCCTGCAATAATTATTGCTGACCCCTAAAATAGATGAATACTATGGTGTGAAGACACCTGTGCATGTAATCTTGAGTACATTTACAGGGGAACGTGTCCAAACCTCATTCAAATGTTCCCTACTGTGTGATTTGTTGGTGAAGTTTTATCAATTACTGAAACATAAATTGCTTGTTGAAGTGAGAGATGATCAAATGTTTTGACCTATTTGTAATCACCATACTGTAATCAAATTACTTCTGTGAATTAAAGTTAATTACAATGTAGAGTTAAAGTTAATTACAATGTATAGTTTCTGCTGTGCTTATTGGAAGTCATGTGACCAATACACACTGTGTATTTATTATGCAGAAGATCACATGAACTTTAAGGACTTTTAGCACTGAGGCCGGGACTGTGTATAGAGATCTGGAAAAAGTGAATTTGAATGACTGGTCTGGTGATAAAGCAGACAATGACTACTGACATGTCTGTCAGACACTCTTAAACATACTATTAACCATATGCTTTTATATTATATAATGACTCATTCATTTGCCTTAACACATTAACCCCTGGAGGTTTTTGACATTTTTGCCTGAAATTTGAGTAGGAAACATATTTTGAAAGCTATTTCTGAATACATCCTAATACATCAACTTCCAGGTGATTTCCAATAATCTAATGCCTAGTTGTGTTAGAAACATCATTTTTCATTGGCTATTTCACTCGCTCATGAGGAGAAGGGTAAAAGTTGGAGTTCTTTTATTTATTTTTTATTTTTATTTTTTTGTTTAACAGACCCATTCTTTTTGTGTACAGACCGCTCTTTATTCCAAATGCCCATCTTATCCTACTTTTTGCAAAGGTTTATCTGTCTGTTTGCAATTCATACTGTCTGCCTTAGATCTGAGACTAAAATGTCTAAAATCTGGACACAAAATCAGATTCTGACCACAGGCAATTTTTGGGTGGAAAAAAATTGTCCAAAAAATGAGGTTGTTGTTGTTGTAGGGTTTAATGACATTTTTCAGCACATGATAGGCTATACATGGCGGCCAGTATTAATGGTGGAGAAAGAACCCAGGAAAACTCCTGAAAGAACCACTGACCCATGAGAAACTACTAGCAAACTTTCTAAAAATTTTTTATAAAAAAAAGAGGTTTTTCCTTCTGTATTTTGTAGTACAACTAGAACTTCCAGATTATTTTGTATCATTGTAGAGCTACATCTGTCTACCTTTCTATAATACCACCCACTTTACTGTATCATACATGACCTTGACACTTCAGAGCTCAGCAGTAGGCTACTACCTCCTGCCATGTAAACTTGTCACCAGGGGTTAATGTGTCAAAGGTTTTCTCTTTTTGGGTCCAATTACGATATAGTTTCTTTCCTTTTTCCATCAGTTTTAAATCACTATAACAGATTATTATAACCAGCATAGGTTGTAATTCATGAAACATTTAATATTATTCTGATGCAGTTTCATGCACAAGTCATGTTGTCTCAGAGACATAAATTTGCCTTATATATTTTTTGTCTCATCAAGTCCATGATGCATAGAGTTATGGCCCTTGACAATAAACTTCATAGCTTCATATGGGATATTGCTTGTAGCTGGAAAGCTCAAGAACCATTCAACATACTGTATTCTGATGCAATTTTGTATGATCATTGTCTCTTAGACTTAGGTGTGCCTTTTATGAGTTTTGTCCCATATACTATACTTTGGACAGAGATATTGGTCCCTATTGATCATGCTCATATATTTTACTTTATATGTATCAATAAGACCTTGAAAGAGAAAAATTTCAAGCATTGAACATCAACGTTTAGACGAGTTTTATCCCCAGAATGCACATCTTCTCCAAACTTTTCCAAAACAATTTTCTCTGTTTAAAATCCAAAGAAGAAAATTAGTTGTGAGTGGGGCACTAAATTCTGTTGCGCTCATTACTGATAGCCCTTTTCATTGGTTGCCAACAGACAAGTACTAATGTCAAGTAAAATAAAATAAATACAGTATTTTCCTTATATCTTGGGGAAATGATATAACAAATTATTTTTTTCCTGTCCCAGAACTTACGGTGAAACTTTTTTTCACTTAGGTTATAGACTTCGACTTAAGAAAGAAAGACTTAAGAAACAAAATAAATTTGCACTGAAATTGCACTCCCCCCACCAGATTATTTTATTACAAAGCAAGCTCATGAAAGCCAACTTTCAGTTTTTTTATGTGTACCTTATATGATACACACATGCAGAGACACATAGTTGGCCAATATAGGGAAGTCAACATTGGTCCCTTTTTACTGGTATTCACTGGCATTTGGAGAAATAAATTGAAACAATGTTGCAGTTTTTAAAGTGACACAGTATAGTGCTTCATGCACGGACATTGATGACCCAGCATTGCCCAGAAGATATGGAGAAAAAAATCATTTGATGAATTTGTGAAGACCAGAAGAGAGTAAGATGATTTCACTGACAATATGATCAGTAACATGTGTGAAATTCCAGCATTGCCCAGAAAATATGGAGAAAAAAATCATTTGATGAATTCGTGAAGACCAGAAGAGAGTAAGATGATTTCACTGACAATATGATCAGTAACACGTGTGAAATTCCAGTGTACTTTAATCTCTATCCTGGAGAGAATGTCAACACGAAGGGGGTTAAAAGTGTGAGAATTAGCTTGACTGGTGCAGATCTGACTTTAGTCCTTGCAGTTTATGCAGCAGGAGATGTGTTGCTTCCAATCACAAATTTTCATGGCTTGAGGGAGCTAAAAAAACATCCAGGTACTGAAAGGGTGGATCATACATGTGCAAGATACAGGTTAGATTGATGAGATGATGCTGCAGTGGATTAAAGAGTTCTATCTCAATTACACAGTTTAATATTTTTGTAAAAATAAAAGTTAAGTTTTAATGTATTTTCTGACAAGTTTTAATGATTTAAAAGGTGTCCCAAAACGTGTGACTAAAATAGTGATGTGTTCCAGAGCATACAGTGCACAAAAAATTACTTTAAGAAATTGATTTATGGTGTCCCAAGAAATACACTGTCGCAAATTATATGGTAAATGTGGTATCAATAATAGATACAGATTTATTAAATTTTATGGGCATAATTATATATATATGTGCAAATGAGGGACATGATATAGTGAAGGGCTTTACAGTGAGGGACATCTGTATTTGCAGCCTATGAGAGTGGTCCTGTGAAGAAAAAGTTCAACATGCCAAAGCATAAGGGTATACGGTGCTTCGGTTTTCAGTAGTGATCATGGGAGCCATTATTGTGGCTAGTGTTATAATGAGGAAGTCATGTACTGATATTTGTTCTAACTAGGTTATGTCAGGATGATCTAACTAGGTTATGTCCTAATAGTGCCAAAGAAATGCCCAAAATATGGTATTTAATGATGTTAAATAGCATAATTGGTTCTTATTAGGGTAGAATCACAATAATCATTTATACTCACTTATGAATCTAACTGCAGATTGCAGGGATCCAGATCTGCCATCATGTAATGCACTGGCAGACCTGGATCTGTGCAGTTTGTTGGGAGTAGAAAAAACAACATTGACCTTGATCTGCAGGTGCATTATGCTGCTGCAGATCACAATCTTTGTTGTTTGCAGTTTGACTCAACTTGTGAGTCTGTACAGTTAGTGAAGTACATTTTAGTATAATGATAAAACAAAGTTTTCCCAATTTAATGGGATTCCTCACTTAACTCATGCTGTAAGATGGGCAATTGTACACTGGGGACAGTGGTATACTGATGGGCATCATTATACTGAGAGCATTGGTATACAGTGGGGCAGTGGTATGCTGATGGGCATCATAATAGTGAGGGAAGCGGTATGCTGAGGGACAGTGGTGTATTGATGGGCATCATTATAGTGCTGGCAGTGGTATGTTTAGAGACAGTGGCATACTGATGGGCATGATACTGCGGGCAGTGGTATCTGGTGGGGCAGTACATTACAGTGAGGGCAGTTGTTGTTGTTGTTGTTGTTGTGGGGTTTAATGCCATTTTTCAGCACACAATAGGCTATACATGGCGGCCAGTATTAATGGTGGAGGAAGAACCAGGGGAAACCTCTTGGAAAGAACCACCGACCCACAAGAAGCTACTGGCAAGCTTTCTCACATATCCACATTGGCTGAATCTGAGAATCAAACCGGCGCAGACAGAAGTGAGATGGCAGTGATCCATAACGGAGTGCGTTTTAGACCACTCGGCCACTCGGGGGCCCCTACAGTGAGGGCAGTGGAAAATAGTGGGTCATCATTATAATGGAGGCAGTGGTATAATGAGTGACAGTGGTAGAATGATGGGCATCATACTGTGGGCAGTGGTATACATTGGGGCAGTACATTATATTGAGGGCAGAGGAAAACTGGGACAGTGGTATAATGCTGGACAGTGATGTTAACTAATGGGCATCATTCTAGTGGAGGAAGTGGTATAATGAGTGACAACAGTATAATAATACTGATAGGCATCATTTTACTGAGGGCTGGGTTATACAGTGGGGCAGTGGCATAATAAAGGACAGTAATATACTGATGGGCATCATTATGGTGAAGGTGGTGGTATACATTGGGACAGTGGTATAATGATTTGCATTGTTATACTGAGAGCAATTATATACAGTGGGGCAGTGCTATGCTGAGGGACAGTGGTATAATGATGAGCATTGTTATAGTGAGGGCAGTGGTGTAGTGGGGAAATGTATATTGAGGGCCATCATTATAGTGAGGGCAGTGGTATATTGAGTGGAAGCAGTACTCCAACTGGCAGTGGTATGCAGAGTATTGCAAGTTACTACCGGTACTGCACTTGCCAAGTTCAATAAGTTTTGTCCAGAAATGAGCCTTTTTTGTACATGTTTTTAATTTGCAGGTACAGATCAAAACTCATTTTAATGGGACTAATTAATTACTATACCTGTGCATAGGAGGGGTACCATTATACCAAAGGCCTTTATAGTGAGGATAACTGTTTTGGCAGCCTCCGAGTTCAATATGTCACATGCGTAAGGGCTAAGTTTAGTAATGTCAGATCCAAATGGACCGCATTGCAATGCTTTTGATAGCACAATACATTTAGTCAAGAAAATGGTTATTACATTTGGACTGGAGTCAACATTGTCATCATTCAGTTTTAGAAGATTTTATCATGACATGAGATTTATGACCAGACAGGGATCGTTTAGCAGTTTTGTTTTGCAACCACATTATTTGGCAACTTCCCATGAGGAAAATTTTAAGAAGTTTGATTTGCTCTTGAACATAGTCAGCTTTGGTTTCATTTGAAACAAAACTGATTTCAAAGTTGTAATCTTTGAATTTGACAAGCATTGGTTATGATAAGAGATTTATGACTAACACCAACGTCAGTTAAGGTTTTTATTTTCTAACCATATTAAAAACTGAACATGCCTATCTTAAAATTGATTCATAAAATGTTTTTTCCCTTGATATATCAGCATTGGTTTAAAACTGAGAAGCAGTTATTTTTAATTATTGATATCATTTAATTGTTGGACCAAAGAAAAAAGTGAACATTATTTTGGACAAAACTGAAACTGTATATAAAGGAATCCAGTATTCCCTCATAATTATTATGTCAGTGGGACATATTATACTGTACTGCCTTATAATGAAGTACCATATGAACTCAAATACAAGTCAGGTACAATTACAAGCAACATTGACCCTGAAATGCTAGCTTAAAATATGCTGGCAGATTAGAGTCTATTTTGATTATTCTAGTGATTAGTACTTAAAAACTGTAGACTAAGATGTCAGCTCATTATGTGATGGCAAATCTGGGTCTCTGATAGATCAGACTTATAAGAGAGTACACATGGTTCATTAAATATAATTTCACTAGCACTTACTGAAATAGGATGCACAAGCAAAATAGAACCATATTATAATGAAGGGTATAATAATGATGGAATGTTGTTATAATGAGGGGTATAATAATGATGGAATGTTATAATGAGGGGCATAATAATGATGGAATGCTGTTATTTTCAGGGGCATAATAATGATGGAATGCAGCTATAATGAAGGGCATAATAATGATGGAATGCAGCTATAATGAAGGGCATAAATAATGATAGATTGCAGCTATAATGAAGGGCATAAATAATGATGGAGTTCTGTTATAATGAGGGGTATAATAATGATGGAATGCTGTTATAATGATGGACATAATGATGGAATGCTGTTATAATGAGGGGCATAATGATGGAATGCTATTATAATGAAGGTCATAAATAATGATGGAGTGCAGCTACAATGATGGTCATAAATAATGATGGAGCGCTGTTATAATAAAGGGCATACTAATGATGGAATGCTGTTATAATGAGGGGCATAATAATGACGGAATGCTGTTATAATTAGGAGCATAATACTTATGGAATGTTGTTATAAAGAAGGGAATAAATAATGATGGAATGCAGTTAAAATAAAGGCATAATAGTGATGAAATGCTATTATACTGAATTAAGGGCATAATAATGATGGAATGCTTTTATAATGAAGGGCATAATAATGATGAGATACTTTTATAATGAAGGCCTTTCATAATATAAAGAAGGGCATAATAATGATGAAATGCTGTTATATTATAATGAATGGCATGATAATGTCGGAATATGTTTATTTTTTAGTGAATGGCATACTAATGATAATATGCTGTTATAAAGGGCATAATGATGGAATGTTGTTATTATGAAGGGCATAATAATTATGGAATGCTGTTGTGATGAAGGGTATAATAATGATGGAATGCTGTTTTATTATAATGAAGGGCATAATAATTATTGAGTGCTGTTATATTATAATGAAGGGTATAATAAGGATGGAATGCTGTTATATTAGAATGACAGGCATAATAATGATGGAATACTGTTATATTGAAGGGCATAATAATGATGGAATGATGTTATATTATAATGAAGGGCATAATAATGGTGGAATATGTTTATTGAATGGCATACTAATGATAAAATGCTGTTATAAAGGGCATAATGATGGAATGTTGTTATTATGAAGAGCATAATAATGATGGAATGCTGTTGTGATGAAGGGTATAATAATGATGGAACGCTGTTTTATTATAATGAAGGGCACAGTAATTATGGAGTGCAGTTATATTATAATGAAGGGTATAATACATGTAAGGATAGAATGCTGTTATATTAGAATGACAGGCATAATAATGATGGAATACTGTTATATTGAAGGGCATAATAATGATGGAATGCTGTTGTGATGAAGGGTATAATAATGATGGAAGGCTGTTTTATTATAATGAAGGGTATAATAAGGATGGAATGCTGTTATGAGAAAGGGCATAATAATGATGGAATGCTGTTATGAGAAAGGGTATAATAAGGATGGAATGCTGTTATGAGAAAGGGTATAATAAGGATGGAATGCTGTTATGAGAAAGGGCATAATAATGATGGAATGCTGTTATGAGAAAGGGTATAATAAGGATGGAATGCTGTTATATTAGAATGACAGGCATAATAATGATGGAATACTGTTATATTGAAGGGCATGATAATGGTGGAATGATGTTATATTATAATGAAGGGTATAATAAGGATGGAATGTTGTTATAATAAAAGGTATAATAATGATGGAATGATGTTTTTTAGGCTTGTAATTGTCCAAGTTCTAATAAGAAAAGGACAGAAACATGTGATCTGATGCCTTATTATGTAAAGATCTGATTGAGTGAAATGTTATTAAACTCATTGAACATTGTTGAACAAGATATAGTGCACTTTAACTAAAAATGTCTTCAGAATTAAACTGATCAAACACCATAAATATGGACTAAATATGTCTGAATCCCATTAGATCAGGTTTCGGGCAAATAAATATTTGAGAAAACCATGTTTTTCTTATTTCTGGACAATGTTTTTATGTTTAGACACAAAATCAATCACAATGGTATGGTGCTAATGGCACAAAAGAAGCATTTATTGAAGAATCGTACATTTCCCAAGAGAAGAATTGTCTGGTTAATGGTCAGAAGTAGCTCTGACAGAATATAAAGTATTGTTTCAGAGCTACATCGGTAAATAAGTAGCTTTGGTTAGACTATGATGTGTTGATTATATGCATTCATAAGCACAATAAATCCGTTCAGCTACAGACTGCCCATGGATATAGTTAGGGGCAGTTCCGGTTTGACACTTAAATTACACAGATTTTTCCTGCCTTATTTCCTTGCAAATTGAGTGTTTAGAAACCTTCAGACTTGAGGACCATTGACCTTGGATGCAGATTACTGAAAATAAATTGGCAGTAGTGTTCACCAAAATTGGCACTGGCAGTCAGAATCCTCGGGTGGCATTTAATTTCTATAAAGTGACATACTTGTATTCGGTAATTGAAAATATGGCAGCATATGCTTTTTCTATGTAGATTTTCACCTCAACATTAGTGACATTTGCTTAAATGTAACCTATTCAAGGTTGAATGAATGATGTTACTGATTAAATGTTAAATGAAGGAATATGCAAAAATGCAGAAATCAGCAAGATCCAACTTTCATGATAGCTTCCGAAAAGAACTTGAAGAGAAAGAGGTTAATTGTGAAAGAAATTGTTGGCAAGTAATAAGTAATAACCAAATTTGTTGAATTGGTGCCAGATCTAGATAAAAAAAATTCACAGTGCAACCCATTTCTGGTTCACTTGAATTGGGGATCAGTAATGTTTTCAATAACTGGATCATGCTTTGCTCTTCTTTACTTTTCCATCAGCTTGCACAAGTTAGCATGCAGAGACCAGCTTTATTGTTGTTGTTGTTGTTGTTGTAGGGTTTAATGCCACAATAGGCTATACATGGCAGCCAGTATTAATGGTGGAGGAAGAACCCGGGAAAACCCCTGGAAAGAACCACTGACCCACGAGAAGCTACTGGAAGCTTTCTCATATACCCACATTGGCAGAATCCGAGACTCAAACCCATGCAGACAGAGGTGAGATGGCAGTGATCAGTAACGGAGAGCGCTTTAGACCACTTGGCCACTCGGAGCCCCGAGACCAGTTTTGAGATGACATTCAGTGATTTTATTAATATGCCATATCTAACTGGATCATACTTTGCTCTTCTTGACTTTTCCTTCAGCTTGCACAAGTCAGCATGCAGAGAACAGCTTTGAGATGACATTCAGTGATTTTATTAATATGTCTATCTGTCATCTCACATCATATTATATTGATCACAAATTTCATTTCCACTCTTTCATTTGAACGATGTTCCAAACAAAAGATCCTGCAAGTCACTCTAAGTAATCGTATTCAACCATAATGATTTCAAGGCAAGTTGAACACAACAAAAATTTGCATGCAAATTAGCGTATATACTCACTTGTAAAATGAGCCCACCTGCAAACTGCACCGACCCAGATCTGCTATCATACAATGAACCGGCAGATCTGAGTCTGTACAGTTTGTTAAGAGTAATCAGTAAAATAAACAACATAGATCCTGATCTGCAGGTGCATTATGCTTATAATGGAAGTCAACAGAGAACAGTTTGGTACATTGCTAGATTTTATGGATCAGTTTATGGTGCTACGGTGCATTCTTCGTTTTAGATTTGAGAATCTTGTAAAGTTATGGGTCATGTGGGTTTTAATAAATTCTATTTAATTCCGCTCTTAGTTATCAGCACTGGTGATGAATTCCGAATCATTCATCACAGTCGGCCTCTTGCTGAGCTAAAATCATTTGGAAAATTTTTAATGCATGTTAGGTGGACGGTAATTAGAAATGAAATGACCTTTGTATTCCTTTTAAAAAATCTATTAGAAATGATAGATGATCCATATAAATGACAGATTTTATAGGGAAATCACATGAAGGACACATTCAGACATCAGTAATTAAATGAAGCTGTTTTAATTACACTTTCATATTATAGAGTAGAAGAGGAGAAAAAAAAGATCAACCTTGATTACGCACAACACCTTGTATACACCGTAGTCACTTCAGTGACGGTGATCTTTTTAATAGACATTTTTGGTGTAAAGTCAGAAATAATTATGTTTGTGGGATAATAAAATTGTGTTTTTTAGTTAACTGATGATTTCGTGGGGATGAAGTTATATGAAATCATTTGGTACATTTAATTTTAGGAGACTTATTACCTGTAATTGTTAGATTCTAAAGTTATTATGGTAACTTTAAAGAACTCACTTCATATCCATTGTCTTACCAGGTATTCAAGCATTTTTTGCACACTTGAGTAGTATAATGGAGAATATTTTGAGCATTGACAGAGTGACATACAACCCAACCACTTGACCCTTTTATCATTCTGAAAGGCTTGTGGAGTTTCATATAAGAGGTGTCGAATGACTGTGTTACTAGTATGCAATCTGAACCCCCCCAACCACTTCAGAAACCACTTCATAACCTTTACCTTGAGTATCACTTAATTGAAGTTGTTAGAAATTCTTTCTGAAATTACTGTTTAATATAACACTTATTTAGCTCACCTGGCGGTAAGACCAAGCACGCTTATAATGATCCTTTGTCCATCGTCTGTTCACAGTTGCTATTTACTGCTTTTTAGCTAGACCTTCTTGACAAATCTGCACAAGAGTGTACCAGGAATATTAGGTTATCAAGGCCTTTCAAGTTTGTTTATTCAGGGAATCTATCACACAGTATGGCCACCGTTGCTAAAATCAGATACACTGTTTAAAAAAACTTGCCAAGAAAGCACTCAATAGAATTTTACAGAAAGCCCAAGAATCTGCTAAAATAACTGATGTATTGTCATGCCTGTTTGAAGTCCAGAACAAAAATGAACACTGGGAGAGTTCATACCATGACATTCCATGTGGTTCACAATCTGCCAAGTGGTCACAATGCACAAATGAACAAACCCAAGAGAATGGATACCATTCACTTCCTGGCAGTAACCACATGCTGCCTTCTGGTCCAAATGGACTAGCGAATCAACCTGGTTACTTAAAGATGCATTCAAAGAAACTATTAGTATATTTTAAACAAATATTGTAGATATTTACAGAATATTTTGTGATCATTTGTTGGCTTGTACTTAAAACTATCATTATTTATTGTGCTTGTTTGATTGTTTGTTTCATTATAAAGGTTCATTTGCTCTGATAGCTAATGTTATAGCATACCTTTGGTGATAATCATGTTGAGTAGTCTTAAATACCTTGCAAACAGGCCTGTCTTGTGAATTAATTTAAATTCCTAATTGAGAATAGTACATAGTGGTCTGGCAATTGCATAATTTTATTGACTTTATAATGGACAAAAATTCTGTTAGGATATATGCCATCTGTATAGATATGCATAAATCAATGGGAGTTAGTTTATGTATTCAATATATAAATCGAAATCAAGATACACTGGTTCTTTTTTATGATGATATGCAGCAAGTACAGTTTGTGGCAGCTCACATTGGATAGATGTGTCTAATTTCATATATGTTTATTGACTATTTAGTTTTGCGTAGTTTTAAATCATTTTACAGAAAACACTGCTGCAACATTTTGAAGAAAATGCTGTCAATTTTATCAGTATGATAATTCCAGGGTTGAAACACAGCAGATAAAAAGAAATGACCAATACTATAAATATTTGTTCTCTTAATTGCAAGGGGCTTTCATATGACATGAATAGGAAACATGTTTTTCATTATTTGTAGAACGAAGGGTTTTAACATAAATGGCCTTCCAAATACTTATTTACATGACAATTGTAGGAAAAGTTACATCTGTACTTATGTATAAGTTGAGTCCAAGAAATAGCTACTTCAAATGGGAGAGTAAACAAATTAAATATTTGCCAACTGTACTAAATCTTGTAAGACTCACAATCTACAATCTCTTCATAAAGCAGGCTATATTTTCCTTAGTCATGTATTTAACTTCATCACACATTGAAAATTTAAAAAACAAAAATAAAATAACAATGCTGATTGCATTCTGACATGTTCTTCAAAATGTATTCAGAGGACGCCGATCTAACATTGTACATGGCCATCATTACTAAAAAATAGAAAATCCTTTAAATGACTTCTTAGACACTGTGCTAGACAGAATTTAACCAAATTTGACCGTAAACATCCTGCCTTGTATTAGGGCTTTATAATTTTGAAATGATACAGGTCTGAAATCAAATACGATTGCAAATTTACTAAAACTGGAAAAGCCTTTAAATAACTAATTAGAAAGCCTTCAGATGAATTTGAGTGTGTTTGCAAACACTCTGGCAGAGAGGGTGTACAGTTTTGTACAAGTGATGCAGAGCCACAATCAGATGTGATGTCATTGCTAAAAAAAAGGGAAACAGATTTAAAACAACTTTTCTTCTCACAAAAAAACAAACCGTCAGCATTATTTGATTGAATTGGACAGAAAGCATCCTGCCGGAAAATTCTTTCAGACTATACAAATAATGCTTATCTACCATCTAATATGGCCACCATTACTGAAAATAGTAAAATAATTTTAAACAACTTTTTCCTGGACACGCTCAGCAGAATGAGACCAAATTTTCGAATCTGTAGAATTGGCACCATCTAATATTACCACCTTTCCTCATAAGGGAGAATCCTATCAAGGTCTTTTCAAACAAAGACCAAAAGAATTTGACCAAGTTTGACATGATGGGCTGTTAGGTTTGTACAAATGGTGCCACAGATTTCAGCCCTTCTTAATAAAACCCTACATTAACTCATTAAGCCCTAGAGGTTTTTGTTGTTTTTGCCTGAAATGTGAGTAGGAAACACATTTTGGGAGCTTTTCTGAATACATCCTATTACATCGACTTCCAACAGATGTTCCATTAACCTAATGCCTGGTTGTGTTAGAAACATTGTTTTCCATTGGTTATTTTGTGCATGCATGAGCAGAGGGGAAAAGTTGGCTTTTTCTAAACAAAAATTTGCTTAACGGACCGATCATTTTCTTATCGAGATCACTCTTTATTAAAGTTGACCACTTTATTCCAAATGCCCACCTTATCCTACTTTTTGCAAAGGTTCACCTGTCTGTGTGCAGTTCATACTGGTTATTCCTTAGATCTGAGGCCAAAAACCTAAAATCTGGAAACAAAATTTGATTCTGACCAGAGGCAAATTTTGGATGAAAAAAAAGGGGTCCAAAAAATTAGGTTTTTTCTTCTGTATATTGTAGTGCAGCTAGAATGTCCAGATTATTTGGTGTCATTGTAGCACTATATCTGTCTGCTTTTTTGCAGTACCACCCACTTTGGTGTATCTTAAATGACCTTGATGCTGCAGAGCTCAGAAGTAGGGTACAGCTTCATCACACCTCCATGCAGGATATGGGCTGAATGAGTTTACAAGATTAATGAATCTTGGTCCTTTGTTAAAACACCTTATGGAACCATATAAAATTGCTTATAAGTCAAGCCTGCAAACAACAAAGATCCCGATCTGCCTTAGCATAGTGCACCAGCAGATCAGTATCTGTGTTGTTTCTTCACTTGATTACTTCTAACAAACAGGACAGACCCAAATCTGCTGGCAAATTAGGCAATGGCAGATCTTGGTCTGTGCAGTTTGCAGTTGGACTCTTCTTAAAAGCGAATATAAATTTGGTTTGTTTCATCATTAGCTTGACACATTGAATGCCTATGATATGATTTTATGCTTTTTTTAATTTGTCTGTTGAAGAAATGGCACTCTCTGTAGAGTATGTTATAGCTGCCCCGGTTGGCTAACTTTGGCTATAGGAACATGCAATTTTATAATAATCAAACCAATCATAATTGTTTTGGCATAATATTTCTATTTGGGCAATGTCTGAACAAAAATCAAAAACAAAAAAGTTACTGGTAATACCTTTCTGACAGTTTATACATGAATTAAAAGTATAGGATTAACAATAACATGAAAACATAATGCCATACACTTGGAATAGCATAAACTGTACTGATTTACCCTTGAAATAACATAAAAATATAATGATGTAAACTTGGAATAACATAAACTCTAAGGGTATAAAGTTGAAACAACATAAATTGTAATGATGTACACTTGGAATAACATAAACCATAATGATGACACTTGCAATAACATAAACTCTAATGATATAAAGTTGGAATAACATAAACTGTAATGATGTACACTTGTAATAACATAAACCATAATGATGTACACTTCAAATACCATAAACCATAATGATGTACACTTGGAATAACATAAACCATAATGATGTACACTTGAAATAACATAAACCATAATGATGTACACATGGAATAACATAAACCATAATGATGAATGCTTGGAAAAACATAAACCATAATGATGAACACTTGGAATAACATAAACCATAATGATGACACTTGCAATAACATAAACTCCAATGATATAAAGTTGAAATAACATAAACTGTAATGATGTACACTTGGAATAAAATAAACCACAATGATAACACTTTGAATACCATAAACCATAATGATGTACACAAGGTATAACATAAACCATAATGATGTACACATTTAATAACATAAACCATAATGATAAACACTTGGAATAACAAACCATAATGATGAACAATTGGAATAACATAAACCACAATGATGTACATTTGGAATAATATAAACCACAATAATATACACTTGGAAAAACATAAACCATAATGATGTAAACTAGAAATAACATAAACCACAATAGTGTACATTTGGAATAACATAAACCATATTGATATAAACTTAGAATAACATAACCAATAATGATATATACATGGAATAACATAAACCATAATAATGTACACTTAAAATAATATATGCCATAAAGATGTTCACTTGAAATAACATACACCATAATGATGTAAACTTGAAATAACATAAACTGTAATGATATAAACTTGGAATAACATTAACCATAATGATATAGACATGGAATAATATAAACTATAATGATGTAAACTTTAAATAACATAAACCAAAATGATGTACACATGGAAAAACATAAATCATAATGATGTACACTTGGAATAACATAAACCATAATGATGTACACATGAAATAACATAAACCATAATGATGTACACATGGAATAACATAACCCACAATGATGTACACTTGGAATTACATAAACCATAATGATGTACACTTGAAATTACATAAACCATAATGATGTAAACTTGGAATAACATAATCTCTAATGATATAAAGTGGGAATAAGATAAACCATAATGATGTACTCTTGAAATAACGTAAACCATAATGATGTACCATGGAATAACATAAACCATAATGAAGTACCATGGAATAACATGAACCATAATGATGTACACATGGAATAACATAAACGATAATGATATGCACTTGGAATAACATTAACCATAATGATGTAAACTTGGAATAACATAAACCATGATGGTGTACACTTGGAATAACATTAACCACAATGATGTTCACTTGCAGTAACATAAACCATAATGATATAAACTTGGAATAACATAAAGCATAATGATTTGTACTTTGAATAACATAAACCATAATGATGTACACTTGGAATAACATAAACCATAATGATGTAGAATAACATAAACAGTATGATATACACTTGGAATAACATAAACCGTAATGATGTACATTTTGATAAATATAAACTATAGGTATGTTTCATGTCCATGGGGGGGGGGGTCAAGCGCTAAAAAACTGAAGAACAATAAGATACAGTCAAATAAAGAAGTTGTTTGAATAATAATCTTCTATTCGTTGATCTTAAATAGATTAAATAAGTGTGTAAACTTGTTAGACACTTTTCCATTAGCAGGACTGACATTGATTTACAATTATTGTCTGCAATTTGGAATAAAATGGTGAAAAATGTCGATTACAGCAATATTTGGGGCATTGCTGCAATAAATTACTGGGCAACCAGAAAAATCTGTTAATATCCAGATATTTAAACCTGATTATTAAATAATTCTGTTTTCCTTCAAGGCAAGCATGCAACACTGGTATGTGTCATGAATTTTTTCTGTTATCAAGTCTGACCTGTAATATTTCAAATCAAAAGCTATTGGGAGAGAAAATAAAAAAATCCAAATGAAACAGTATGTCCAGAAACTAATATTAACTGATCAAAATCCAAATTTAGATTGCTGGTGATCGACTACTTATTGAACTTTATGGATATGGTAGAGCATAATTATTCAGAGAAGTTGAAAGGAGTAACAAAACTGTTTGCCATTTGGAGCATAAGAAATCTATCCCGGATTGGAAAAATTGCTCTGAAAGAATCCAAAATTCATTTGTGTTTCTTTGTCTTCACACCATATCTTCCACCACTTAATACAAAATGGGCTGAAGTAGCAGTTGTCTTGAAAATCTTTTTATTGCTCCTGCTGAATGGATGATCAGGATAGGGTTTTCACTTTAAAACTTCATATGATTTCTAGCCGGTCCTAAATGAAAATGGTGCCAATATGACCTCCACAGTGGCCATAAATACTCCTCTTGAACAGAAAGTTATATCAACTTGGAGTTTTAACCTGGTCCAGAAGACTTATATCTAATTGGTCCTAAATTAGTATGTGACATTCAGACTTCAAATATGGCCATTTACAGTGACCATCTTTACAAACTTAATAACCCTTCCTGAATAGTTGGACATACCACATGGGGTTTTCACTGCTGGACATTTTATGGTGTCTGGGTGGAACTAAATAAACATGGTGTCAATCTGATATCCAGTATGGACACCACAGCAGCAAAATTGAGAATCTTGTTATTTCAATTCCACCTGATTGGAAATCCATATCAACATGGAGTTTTAACAGGAAGACTTCTTTTTATGTCTAAATGAAAATAGTACTGCTTAGACATCCAAAATCTTGTTATCACTACTGTCTGAACAGAAAGTCATATGGACATGAGGTTTTCACAAGCATGAAAATCTTTTTATCACTACGTTTTTAATTTAAACTGATGGTTGCAGCAACATAGGGTTTTCTCAAAACATTCATGTCTGTTTGGTCAAAAATGCAAATGGTGCCAATCATGTCAAATATGGCTGCTAAAATGGCCATCATGAAAATCTTGTTATTGTTACTCCTTTTGAATTGATGATCATATTTTCAAGAGTTTTCACCTGGAGTCATCTAATGATGTCTAAGTTAGTCATAAATGAAAATGTTGCTGAAAAGGCTATCTTGAAAATGGTTCTTCTTTGGGTTTTCCCAGGTTCTTCCATGCACCCACCATTTATAGTTTATCATGTCCTGAAAACGGTGTTAAATACTCAAAACCACAAACTAAAAGTCTTCTAATGATGAAAATGGTGCCAATCATACATCCATTATATTTCCACTATAGCAGCAGCTAATTTGAAAATCTAATCACTCAAGAATATCAGAGATGATTTTAATACTGAGCAATGAAAAAAAGAAAGAAATTGTCTGATCTTGATTTGCTTGAATTTTCATTGGACAGTAGATGGTCGGTCCTTTTGAAGGACTCTTGTTCCATTTTATTGAAGAAGTATAAATGAGCAGGTTAACATAGACACTTTTAATGCATTTTGTTGATAAAAGGGATTAAATATGATTCACTTGCACTCATATGGCTTTTGTATAATGGGGGGGGGTATCTTTTAGACAGCTAAGACAGGACATTGCATTTGTTTGATCCTGCACAAATATCATCTGTCCATGAATACCATTCTCAAGGTATTCGGATTGAGTTATTATTAAAGAATCATAAATCATACACAAGAAGGAGAACAAATAAATGTTCAGCATCTCTTCAATAATATCTTAATTTTATTCAAAACAAAAACAAATACAAAAAACAGTTTCATACAGTATTTTGCTCTTATCTCAAAGACATCAACAATGTGGAAAAGGAAAATCCATAACTTTAAGGAGGTGGGGGGAGAATGGAAATAGTTTTCATGTAGTTGTCAGCAAAACTTCCAGCCTGGGTCAGCTGCCTAACTTCAAGTGTTCTTTGGCAAGGCACTCTACTCCCATTTCCTCACCATGATGTAGCCAATAATGTGCTACAAGTGTTATTAAATCCAGCAAACAAACCTTGACAAAATTTGATCTTAATAGGTTAAATAAAACATTTCATTAATTTGTAAAATAAAAATCTCATAAGAACTAAGATGTAAAAGACAAATGGTAAATTTAACAGTTGGTCGGGAAAAGTTTTATTGTGCAATTTGGAGAAGATAAATGGGCCAGTTTTTTGTTCCGTCTAAACAGCGTAGAAAAGGTACCAGGCTGATTACATTTAATTTTAGATTTCTTCATGCAAATACCAGATATGCTCGCTTGTAAGAAGAGTCCAGCTGCAAACCACACATATCCAGATCTGCCGTTACATAATGCACCAACAGGTCTTGGTCTTTGCAGTTTGTTAGGAGTATCAGTAGAACAAACAACATAGACCATAATCTGCAGGTGCATTATGATATGGCAGATCAGGATCTATGTTGTTTGCAGATGGGCTAGACTTATAAATGAGTATATGCCATACTGTCCCAAACCAGGTTTGAAAGTAATTGAGCTATGTGATAGCATTACATGTACAGTCACAGAATAAATGCTCCATATTTTATATTAATGACTTACAAAATGTACATTGATTGATTGATTGATTGGATTTACTTCCAATCAATCAATCAATCAAAGTACATTTTGTAAGTCATTAATATAAAATATTGAGCATTTATTCTGTGACTGTTCAGTTACTGGACATTTTTGGATATTATTTTTGGAATTAATCCAAAAGTATAACTCATATTTTAAAATTTAAAGAAAAGTTTTTTTTATTATTTATTATAAAAGGCTGGACAAAATATGTCACCAGAGTGAATAAAAGAACTGATGATTTTGACAAAAAGTGGACCTATTTTTATTTTTAACATTTGATGTTGGATTTTTTTGTTTGTTCTCAAAGCTCTTGTACATGTTTGTGTGGGTTTCGTTTGCAAAGTAACAGGCTGATTTCAAGAAAACAAGCAATTTAGTAACACCTTGATAACTGGGTAGAGGTGAGTTTGTATTTGCGTAAGTTAAAGCCAATATACATGTATATAACATTTAAGGTACAAGAGCAACCAACAGTCAGATGGTTATATAGGGGAATGTGTAAAAACTGATAACAAATGTTCATTTAAAAAAAAAAAACGTATTTAACCAGATTTGTCAGAAAGCATCCTATCATGAAAGCCTGTCAGATTCGTACATATGATGATGATCCACAATCAATATAGCTGTCGTTAGTAAAAATAGAGAACTCGGTCTGCTTTATCAGAAATAATACTTAACAGAATTAGACAAAATAAGACCACATAAATGAAAACGAAGACGAAAACTGGACTGGGAGCTAAACCTAGCAACTAATTAAACTATAACTAAACTAGGCTACAGGCACTCTTAACAGTAAATTTAAAGAAAAATGCTGAATGCAGAGTGAAGCAAAAAGATTAAAATAAAATTAAAGAAAATCCTGTTTTGCATAGGTAACACTTACAAGTCACTCACCTCCATATCTGCAACACCCCACTATATCACCTGAGAATATAAGAATCTGTCACAGCATCAATCTCATTTAGAAGCCTTTCCAAAGTTTCCTGTTCTCACATGAGAACCCATTTGTCTGATACTTTATGATGCACCACCAGAGAAAATCTATTACTTTTTAAGGATATTTGCGTAACAAAGTTTGACACAGTATTTTTAAGAATTGTATATGTCTATTTTAACTGTATCTTTCTTTTTAATAATCTTTTAGAGAGTTTTAAAACTGTTACCATTCTACTTTTATCATGCTGTACTAAAATTCTTACTACATGCTTCGTTTTTTTTTGGGAAGTGTTTATTTTCCAAACATTTTTAATGCAAATTCTCTTTCTTTACCATTTCAGAACTTACCTTATGTCAAGAAAATAACAAAAACAAATTCAGGCTCCCTCCAAAATATTTAAAGTGTAATTCAGCATGAAAATATTTACATTCGGTTATTGAACATACATACATACATACATACATACATACATACATACATACATACATACATACATATACATACATACAGTCATGCATTCTTGCATATGTAAATATTCTTCTTCAGTATATAGCTGCATGACCACTTTTGTATTTTCTGTTAAGAAATATTAAATAGTTTTGTTTTTCAAATCTCTAAAACTGTCCCAAGTTCAGATTACCAAACATACAAACCTCTGAAAGGACACAGACTTTTTTAAAATCAAGATCTCGGTTTTACTAATCCAAGATCTCACTTTGCTAATTCAATTTAGATCTCTCTTTACTAATCAAGGAGCTTTAACAAGTCTACTAATATAAGAGCTTCATTCATATCTAACCAAGATCTCAGTTTAGTCAGTCTAAGATCTCAGTTTAGTCAATCAAGATCTCAGTTTATTCAATCTAGATCTCGGTTTAGTCAATCAAGATCCCAGTTTAGTCAATCAAGACCTCAATTTAGTCAGTTAAGGTCCCAGTTTAGTCAATCAGGATCTCGGTTTAGTAAAATCAAGATCCCAGTTTAGTCAGTCAAGATCTTGGTTTAGTAAAATCAAGATCCCAGTTTAGTCAATCAAGATCCCAGTTTAGTCAGTCAAGATTCCAGTTTAGCCAATCAAGATCTCGGTTTAGTCAGTCAAGATTCCAGTTTAGTCAATCAAGATCTCAGTTTAGTAAAATCAATATCTCAGTTTAGTCAATCAAGATCTCAGTTTAGTCCACCATGATCCCAGTTTAGTCAATCAAGATCTCAGTTTAGAAGAAACAAGATCTCAGTTTAGTCCATCAAGATCCCAGTTTAGTCAGTCAAGATCTCAGTTTAGTCAATCAAGATCTCTGTTTAGTCAATCAAGATCTCAGTTTAGTCAATCAAGATCTCAGTTTAGTCAATCAAGATCTCTGTTTAGTCAGTCAAGATCCCAGTTTGGTCTATCAAGATCTCAGTTTAGTAAAATCAAGATCTCAGTTTTGTCAATCAAGATCCCAGTTTAGTCAATCAAGATCTCAGTTTAGTCAGTCAAGATCTCAGTTTAGTCCATCAATATCTTGGTTTAGTCAATCAAGATCCCAGTTTAGTCAATCAAGATCTCAGTTTAGTAAAATCAAGAACACAAATTAGTAAACTGATATCTCTAATTAGTAAATGATGATCAAAATTAGTATATCTGATAAGCAAATACATACAGTCTGTTCTTTCAGGGCTAAGAATCTATCCAAAAATAAACAGAAATGGTAAAAAGAAAATATGGTTATATCTGAATTTTTTGTACATGCACTTCTTTGCAGTTAAAGATATTTCAGTTGAAGATAGCAGGTATATTCCACTTTATGTATTTAATTTACTTTCAGATAGTAATTATGTAAAACAAAAGTTCTTTGTACAAAACCATGAGCAGAACAGCTAAGTACACTTAAGGATGTAATGGTGTACAAAACATTTAATGATTTCAAAAATTACATTACGGTAATTTCAGCAGAATAAGTAGCACTTTATAAATTTTGTGAGCCATGTATAACGCAGTTCCTTCTTATACAACTCTCTCTCCATATTTAGTATGTCAGGTCATGAACATTGACAGAAAAAAATAATTACGTTCATAGAACTGTTTTTCTTAATTCATGATAGATATGATTGTGGGATTCATACTGAGTTTTTAAAATCTGACACCGAAATATAAAAAAATCAACTGGAAACCATGATGCATTGCTTTCCTCATTAAATCCCTTATGTAGTTAGAATACAGTGACTTCTTTTTCAAATGGATTGGTGTGACTTCCACCCTAAATTTACAGCTCAGTAAAGAGCCAGCATAAATATTCACTTCTAAACATCAGTTGCCTGCATTTAATTTATCTAGGTCTCTGACTGTCAGGTTAACTTTGGATTCTTTAAAATTACAATTCCCTTATAGCCATCCTTTTTTGTGAATTCATGATGCCATAATCAAATTACCATAATTGTACTTTTCTGTGAATTCATGATGCCATAATTGAATTACCATAATTGCACTTTGGTATACACAGGCTAAAATTAATGTGGAATATTCAATGAATTGTTTGATTAAGTCACTATTGAAATGCAAGAATGACTCTTATTCTGCAGCTATCTTCTATAACATTTAATTCTGTAATCTCCATACATTTCCAGATGACTTTTATTGGCTGTAATTGCAAGACCTTGCATAAAATGTTGGGTTTTTAATTCAGACTTACTTTACACCAGTGACAGAAACCATTGTTTTATTTTTACATTTGAATATGATGCAGCCAAATCTTATGTTCGATTTTCCTTTGATAGCTATGTTATGGCTGTGTTTGTTAACCTGAATCAGAAAAGAGGACACAATACATACATGTGAACCTCCTGGATGGGAGGGTTTTCCTCCTGAGATAAGGGGTGTCCCCCATCGCTTACTGTGATCTCCTGTGTACACAAATTATTATTTTATTTTTCTCCATTTTTTATAATTTTTTTAAATTTCCTGTGAAGTATATTAATGGCCATACTGTGTGTAATCATAAAGTTTCAAATGGCTTAGGCAGTGCAAGATGATTTAGTGGCTAATTTCAAGAAGCATAAAACAGCTAACTCCTCTAGATGAATTATACTGTGTGTAGTCGAAAATAATTCCAAAAGGGTTAAAGAGATTAGATTTTATGAACTGATTACATAACAGCCATGCCTGCCATATTCCTGGAAGGGGGGGGGGGTATTTTTGAGACCTGAAAAGCGTTTTGAGGTCCCAAGGGATGTAAGTGCATGTGACCCACAAAAAGCAATCTTGTCCAATTGAGAATAAGCCTTCTTTTCATATAAACCTATAGAAAATGATGGGAAATTCAAATATGACTTGAAGAAAAATAACTTATGTTTTTTTTAAAAGCATTTAATACAATTACAAATTTAAAGACTGCTCCAGTGGCCCAAGTGGTTAGAGCATCTGCCACTGGATGCAGGAGATTGCTGGTTTGAACCCCAGCCAAGTCATACTAAAGACTTATAAAAATGGTACTAGCAGCTGCCTCGCTTGGTGCTCAACATTAACAGGTTAGTGTTAGGACTGGTCGGCCTGGTGTCAGGATAATGCGACTAGGTGGGACATAATCCTACATGTCTGTGGCATGACGCCCCAGTGCTAGACATCACTATAAACTGCCACACTGCAGACATCATAGTGATATGACTGAATTTTTTTTAAAGCTACATTAAAAATCCAAATCACACACACACACATATGCACACACAAAGAAATTTTTTAAAAATGGTAAACTTAGCATTGTAAAACATTGTCACCATAACAAACACTCACATGATCACAACAACAATGACATTATTAAAGAACATACACACAAGTTCTGTCTTCAAAATCCATTGGATATATATATATATATATATATATATATATATATATATATATATATATATATATATATATATATATATATATATATATATATATATATATATTCTTAATTTGATATAGTCTTTGCTGCTTTCAGTAGTTCATTAGGGAGTTTAAAGGTAATACAAGCATCATTAGTGTTCATCTTTGCACTCATTAGAGCTTGGATGGAACTGTCGTTCAAACTTCCCTGCTGAATTCTCAGCAATTTCTGGTCAGAACAAAGTTGTTTTTGACGACCATAATATTACCATTGACAGAATTATATCTAGTAAAATTTGACCAGGAGATATGATTGTGTATATAAAAAAATGAATCTGCATCACATTAGTGACTCACCATTTCACTGAATATTAGTGGGGTGATAATATTTTCAAGTTTAATGGGGGTCCTAATGGTAACACAGCAGTAATAATTGCCTCTATTCAGTATGAGTGTTATCAAGTTATCACTTCAAATTAACCATGTAAACTCAAGCGAATGCTTATTATTGTCTTTCAGTCAATTTATTTCTTGGCTGAAATCATCCTGAAAAGAATGGTTTGATCAATAGTTAGTACTTTAACAAGATAATACAAATCTGAATGTTCATTATGTTACGTATGGGTGGTGCTGCTATTTCAATGGACATTATACACTCCTGAATGACTTATGACAGTATATTGTTTGCAGTATTTTGCAAAGAACTAGATGCTCCCCATTGCTGCTGTGGTTCATAAAGTATAGCTCTGTTAACCAGTAGTTCTGAAAATAAGTTCTTCTGGTCTTTGCAGGTAGCTAATGCTGAGTCACACAAAATGCATTTAGACATTTTTCCATCCTAAATGAATCACACTTAAACACTATTCTGATGACTGAAATAGTCATGCTGTACTGCATTTTATAGAGGGAGTAAAATCCGACTTTAAAGAAACATTGCTGTTGCTCACAAATATACCAAGAATCTTTAATAATGATGGCTTAAACATTCTCATTCCAGGTAGTGATGTGTAGTAACATTCTCATTCCAGGTAGTGATGTGTAATAACATTCTCATTCCAGGTAGTGATGTGTAGTAACATTCTCATTCCAGGTAGTGATGTGTAGTAACATTCTCATTCCAGGTAGTGATGTGTAATAACATTCTCATTCTAGGTAGTGATGTGTAGTAACATTCTCATTCCAGGTAGTGATGTGCAGTAACATTCTCATTCCAGGTAGTGATGTGTAGTAACATTCTCATTCCAGGTAGTGATGTGTAATAACATTCTCATTCCAGGTAGTGATGTGTAGTAACATTCTCATTCCAGGTAGTGATGTGTAGTAACATTCTCATTCCAGGTAGTGATGTGTAATAACATTCTCATTCCAGGTAGTGATGTGTAATAACATTCTCATTCCAGGTAGTGATGTGTAGTAACATTCTCATTCAAGGTAGTGATGTGTAATAACATTCTCATTCAAGGTAGTGATGTGTAATAACATTCTCATTCAAGGTAGTGATGTGTAATAACATTCTCATTCCAGGTAGTGATGTGTAGTAACATTCTCATTCCAGGTAGTGATGTGTAGTAACATTCTCATTCCAGGTAGTGATGTGTAATAACATTCTCATTCCAGGTAGTGATGTGTAATAACATTCTCATTCAAGGTAGTGATGTGTAATAACATTCTCATTCCAGGTAGTGATGTGTAATAACATTCTCATTCAAGGTAGTGATGTATAATGACATTCTCATTCAAGGTAGTGATGTGTAATATCATTCTCGTTTAAGGTAGTGATATGTAATAACATTCTCATTTAAGGTAGTTATGTAAAATAACATTCTTGTTTAAGGTAGTGATGTGTAAGAAAATTCTCATTCAAGGTAGTGATGTGTAATAACCTGATCAACACACATCTCTTTGATTTACCTATAACTTAAAAACTGTCGAGTGCCACTTTGTGAATTTTACCTGTGCTAAGTTAACCTAATTGGTTCCCCTACATCAGACACATCACAATAATTATAGTCAGCCAGTTAAGTATTATGTGAAATGGTGCTTGTTTATACATGACCACTTTGCCTTTTAATTGCCTCATTGACAAACAACTGTATAAACTTCCCACAGCATCGTTTTCTTCAGCTCTAAGCAGGACTGTTTACCATTTATTCATGCTACATGTTATGGCATATATTAAGTTGGTGAGGTTATTTTGTGTTGCTTTTCTTTATGATTACTGAAATATCATGTTCTTCAAAACACAATAGTGATATGAAGTTTGGGAATAAAAAAAATAAAGTTTTTAGCATGACACATGATGTTATGTCAGGTATGAAGAACTCAGCCAGTATCAAATGACGTTGATTCAATGGTTTTACATTTTAAAGTTTGTTAAGATATCCAAGAACAAAATGTCTCCCAATGCTAAAATGACAAAATCAAAGCAACTGAAAGATCACATGAAATTCAGTGATGGATGGAAACATGAATTTCACTGGGTGGATTCAATTTTCAAGGACATGATTATTCATTCTCCATTTCACGTAAAGCTGATGATTTAAAATCTGCCATGTTGGCAAGAATTATATTACATGTACTGCAGCATGTTAAAACATAAAATGCTGTCCCCTGACCCAGAAATCATACTCAAGTTCTCATTGGGATAAGAGAGTCAAATACATGTGCCACAGTGAAAAGTTTGCCATTCTCATTGAAAATCCTCCCTCTTTCGAACTCAAAAGTCTCGACCAAGTTTTGCATATCTACCAATTTGTCCTATCCTGCCTTCTTTCTGCTGTCACATGTATACAGTAGCAATCTGCTGTCATGTATACAATAGCAATCTGCTGTCACATGTATACAATAGCAATTTGCTGTCACATGTATACAGTAGCAATCTGATGTGATATGTATACAATAGCAATTTGTGGTCATATGTATACAATAGCAATCTGCAAGACTGAAGTATCTTGCTTTCTTTCGACTTGTATAAACTAATTAATTCATCAGTGAAATTTCCCCTTGAAAAAAAGTCAATGAAAATTTGCTGAATAAACTTTATAATTTTCACTGAACATGTCTCTGACTTTTTGCTGAACACCTGAAGTTGATGGTTTTTAAATGCTTTTTTAAACTAGCATTTTTGCAACAGTTTTTCAGCTAAATGTATTTTCCGCACCTTAGCAGATAATGAGTTTTCATCCAAAATATTCAGAAACTTTTCATCAACATTTCAGACATTTTTCCACCAAGAGTCAAACATTAGATCAGTAACAGTTAATGAGCAAATGTCCAATTTCATCAAAAGTTCAGATAAGGTCAGCAAATACATGTATTCATTGACTGTTGAGAAAATGTTCTGCAGTGTTCCATCAGACATTCAGAAATTCTTCAGCATAAATTGAGTTCTTTATGCATTTATTCAGAACATGTTCAGACAATAATGAGCAAAAGCTGAGGCACTTTCCAGAATATTTAAAATTGGATTCAGCCTAAAATTGTTAGAAGTTAATTATTGCACAGTGAAATTTTTTCCAATTTAAGTCTCTTGTGTGTTTTCTGATTATGTCTGATAGAACCTTAATTTTGTGACAAGAAGATTGGGAGAGTGGAGAAATTTCTACAGAAAGCATCTTGCTGTCTTGGACTTTGTAGCCAGCTGCTACTTTGTTTAGCTGCATAAAATGTTGCCAAAGTGGGTGATCTTTGATACACTTGGGCCTCTTGTTTGTTATCAGACGTTGTGTTTTCAGTTAAAATGGTCATTTCACATTAACCAGACCCAAAGATTTTTATATCTTGCCATGAAAAGCAAAAGTTTTCATGAGAATAATTAGGTGAGATCAAAATGTTCTTTTCTCGACTTTGATCACCTGCTTTCAGTATAAAATTTTTAAGCTAGATGTACTGAATTTAAAAGGGAAAATAGTCATTATAATTTGTATGTTCATTTCATTCCATATATTTTACTAACATTTCATTGATTGTACCAGCAGATTCATTTTACATTGTAAATTACTGCTTTATTGACGTAAAAATGTATTGATTGTCCTGTTTGAGTCGAATTCAGATGACAAACCTTATACATGCATACATATATAGTAACATACATACATACATAAACACACACACACACACATACATACATGTACATACATGCATACATGTACATACATACATACATACATACATACATACATACATACATACATACATACATACAGTTCATATAGAAAATCTTTACAATACATATTGGTGCGAGTAAGCTCAAACTAAAATTCATTAACTGTATCCATGTCATTGCTGTTACAATAAGAACTTTTGGAAATGACCAAAAAAGCATGCTTTTGAGACATAAAGATTCTGTTTGGAAATCAACTCCATAGTAAGGTTAAGTTAAGGAAAAACTGTTTCTGTAAATTGTGCATAATATGAAGCCAGTTTGAAGAAACTTATCACTATTCATTTTCTCAAGTAATTTTCCATATACAAGGGAAAAAAATAATATAAAAATATTGCTATGATGATGATGATGATGATTAATTATCATCATCATCATCAATGATGTTATCATCATTATTGTCATCATTATTATTTGTAAGTGTACCCAGTACTTTCATAGCCTATGCTGTGAAAATTTATTACTATATTACAGGACAGGCATTAAGTTAATGTACTTTGTGCTTTCTCATATACATTTTTAAGGCACAAAGAAGAAATCACTTTCATCATTTTCCTACATCCGACAGTGGGTGACTTTTCTAGTAGTGACAGAAAATGTCATTTAAAGAATATGAAAGACATGAAGTTTATGTTAACTTTCATCAGTGCTTAACATTTGTCATGGGAATCCTATATGGACTGTATGCAGTACCATCATGCATATTTTACAAAAATACAAAGTCAGTTTAAGCTGAGAGCAAAGGCAGAGCTGTAATGAGTCTTTAAGTGTTAATAGTGAGATGGGTGTCCACTAGGGGAAGCAACTTCCTTGTCAACCTGGGGCAAAGTTCCAGTTGATGGTTGGAGGGAGGGATAAACTTGATTCCAAGTAAATATCACGTCATGGTCAATTTGTTTTTCGGAATCCAGTGCATAAATGTAGAAATTTGCCAGAGTTAGAAAACTATAAAATCATTAGGTTAATAATACATGACAGGCAATTGTTAATGAATGCATGAGAAAATTCATGATGTGTGTGTGATTTGTGATTCTGAACAAAATGTGTCTTACATGCGATGCATTTGACTTGACTGGCATACAGTGGTACTAGGCAGTTTGAGATAGCTTTCACAACAAAATATTGGTTTCTTTTCAGGTTGGCCACATAACAAGTTATTAGAGAAGACACTGTATTTACAAGTGATAGACTATGACAGATTTAGCAGAGATGACCCTATTGGAGAAATCTATATCCCACTGAATGAAGTGGACTTGTCGCAGTCTCCTCTCATGTGGAAGTTCCTCTGTCCATGTAAAGACAGTAGGGTAGGTACACCTGCATGTAAGGACCACCTGTGTACCAAGGCCAAGTTTATAAATAAATCCATATATATAGTCTACTCAACTTTACTCAATAATATTACCAACTATCACATTTTACAATTAAGGGTTCGTTCTTTTCTTGCCCTTTAGATAACTAAAAGAGCCAGAAGCCAAAATGGCTCATGCTAGAGTCAGGAGCCAGATTGGCTCATGCTAGAGTCAGGAGCCAAATTGGCTCATGCTAGAGTCGGGAACCAAATGGCTTATGCTAGAGTCAGGAACCAAATTAGCTCATGCTAGAGTCAGAAGCCAAAATAGCTCATGCTTGAGTCGGGAGCCAAATTGGCTCAATGGTCAGGATACAAACCCATGACTGAAAGGTTACAATCTAACCATGAAATCAGTCTGGATCAGCTACCAAGATGTGTCCTGCAGGGCTAGGAACTTTACTCCTGTTGCCCCTAAATAACCAACTTATGTTGCTATGCCATCAAACACCAAATACCTTTTCTTTCTTCAAAGACAGTTTCACATTCTGACTGCAGTATCTTCATTTGGCTACAGTAGTCTTTATTCAGATAGATGTATTATTTATTAATTAACCTGAGACATCTAACTGCTGCCTTTATTGTTCAAAATGATGAGGTTGCCTGGTACACTATTGACAAGGAAATGTGAGAGCTAAATATCTTTCCCAAGGTCACATTGAGGTAGCTGACTGGATGTGTATTGAGCCTAGAAACCTTTGAATTAGAAGTCGGAAGCTCTACCAGCTTAACTGCTTCAGCTGACTCAAATGATGAGATGTTATGTATTGTGTTGTTTTAGTCATAAATAAAAATGGATAGTTCTACCTGTATCCATCATAATGGTTTTATGGTCACTGGGGCCCTGGGTGGCTAAGTGGTCTAAGACAGACCTTGACAAGATCATTCACACAGCTCATCTCTGTCCACATAACATTTTGAGTCTTGGCTTGACCAACATTAATTAAATTTAATCATCAGTCTCTACAACATGCTCTGTCAAGTCAAACAGGTGCCACTTTTCATCCGTTGAATTAGATTATAATTATGTGCATTCATATTTATTCTTTATCTAATTTCCTTTAGGATTCTGTTTGAAATTAGTGACAACAAATATTTAAAACTTTTCTTAATGAGTTCTTAATCTGGTGTTGCCTTGATTTCCAACATGAAATAGTTCCTTGAGATATATGATGGCAGTTTGTTTGTGCCATGTCAAATACACCAATTCATTTAATGTTTGATCATTCTCACCATATTGTGTTTTAAGAGATAATGCAGTCAGCAGTTATGAACCCTAATAAAAAAACACAAACCAGACATGGGTTGGTACTCATACCCACATAAATTCCATAATATTTCTTGACATAAGCTATAAACACCGGTCAAGAGGTAGATTTAATGTCTGATATAAGAATTATAAGTATTTCTTACATGAAAACTTGACTAATGGGTCAGACATATTGTCTTATAGCCAAGATGCAGTGTTTCGAACATCAAGACATTAGCAAAGGACACACAAAAAAAGTGCAGTGGGCAACAGCGGAACAAAAAAATATCAAACTGTTTTCAATTAGATGAATCCCACATGATTGGTTTTCAAATTCGTTTGTAGAAAAGAGAAACAACCTAAAGTTTCAAAAGAATATTATCATTTTACTGCATGAGAATTTGCATTTTTTTTGTTAGGAAGACGTAGTTTAAAAGATTATTTTAAGACACTCCTTTTGTAGTGATATGACCAATTTTAAAGTAATAGCTATTTATTTTTGTTTCATAAAGGTTTATTTAGTTTTGGACTTGGATGGAAACATCATTACCAAGCTTGTCAACAGTTCTGTTTGTTAGAGATTTAAATTAGCAAAAACAAACTCTTCATTGTCAGAATAATGGACTACAGTTGCATTGAGACGATCAAATATTAGAAAAACCTAATGCAATTTATTATCATATCTATTATTTTTTTATAGCTGTGGGCCATGTCAGGCCATGAAATTATTGTTCCATACAATATTGATTGTAGTCTTGAGATTGTATTTGTTCGTTAAATAAAATAAAATTATTTTCAACTTGTAGAACATGGAGTTTGATTTCTACAAAATAATTATTTTAGTCTTCAAATTTTCAGTTAATTAGTAGTATAAACCAGATTTTGATAGATGATGAAAAAATCAGATTTTGGTTTGTATCACTTTATTATCAGCAAATTATATGTTGGCCATATTAGGTTATGATCATGTCTGTATCCATTTATTAACATTTTCTTGTCAGAGATATAACTTTTGTGATGGATGGAGAGATTTTCATGAAACTTTGTCTTAGGAAATACCTTGTCAAGGTATGGTGTGTTGTGTACCCGGCCTGCCACAAGGTTATGCAGGGGAATTTAATTCTGTCACTAGTATCCTTGTCATGCAGAGTACAAATTTGGAACCATAAAAGATATTTAATGAAACTTTGCCCAGTTGTATATTGTGACATGAGAGTGGGTTACATATCATGGCAGTGATGCTTGCTACGAGGTCAAGGTCATGGTTAAGGAAAATGAAGTTCTGGCTTGTATCTTTTTTGAGATCATAACTTGGGATTCTTAGCATGGAACATATTTTAAGAAACTTTTACCAGTTCTGTGTGTGTGTGTGTGTGTGTGTGTTTATGTGTGTGTGTCTGTGTGTCTATGTGTATATACAAACATACACATGCACATTGGATATTATATTTCCCTACATTAATACTGGATAATACTTCAGCATGTCATACCCAGAACTTGATATTTTAATGAGTGGCAAAACCACAGGTTAAAATATATAGTTGTTGGTACCACAAAATGAAATAAATTTGGTATTAATGTAGGAAAAGTCACTGTCTGTACAAAAGATATTTAATAACAGTGCTCCCGTCAGTTTGCAGTCATTATTCAAACACAGGTATCCTGGTAACACCATCAAACACACGAGACCTAAGTCTACCAAAGAGTATTAAATTCCTAATCCTAGAAAGGAAGAAATTAAGTTTCCATACTTGGAAACTTTGCTCTTGAACAGTATTCCAGTAGTCCAGGAGAGAAAGGAAACTTTGCTCTTGAACAGTATTCCAGTAGTCCAGAAGAGAAAGAAAGAAAGAAAAAAATGGAAGGAAAGAAAGAACTTATGACTGAATTTGTATTAATGAATCATCAGTTGGGGCATCACATAGTATACTACCCATCTATTTTGTTACAATTGTGTGTATATTATATATTATTATATATATATATATATATATATATATATATATATATATATATATATATATATATATATATATATATATATATATATATATATATATATATATATATATATTGTTATGACTCTAGGGTCATAAACTAAGTAACAGAAAAAAAAAGCAAACCCAATAAGTTTTGTAAAATTTAACAGTCAATTTAATTATTAAAGTTGGAAATGAAAACGTGAGAGAAACTTAAATATTGTAAAGTGAATCCAAACTAGTCCCTACAAAGGTCTATGAAAGTCCAAAATGAATGAAAAGTTCCTTATAAATTTCAAAACCAGAAATGGACTGGTCCTCCAAGAACCATTACATTGTCAAGATGGTGTTGTCCAGAATTCCTTCAAATAAATTAAAAAACAGTTCCAGAATAATATTATAGTCCAAATAATGGGCACTTTCTGTTTCCACTGAAGAACCCAAACAAATATTTTTCCTCTTGAATAAGATCTAAGTAGAACATAAAACACATCTGCAGACTTACAACAGGAACACAAGAAATGTAAATGACTCAGAAATCGGAATGATTCTGATGGTTCGGTTTTCTCCTTTAATCCTTTAATACAATGTCAGCTGCTGCTGTATTTTGCAGTTGACCCCACTTGACAAATAACACTACTCATTTTGTGTCGCTTTGGCCTAATCATGTGACCCACCTCAACCAGTGGGAAGTTACAGAATTATTCTAGAAATGTCAAAACCCCATCAGCCACTGAGAAATTAAGCCATAGGTGCCATCAAGTCTTATAATTAAGATTATTATTAATTGTTTATACATATGTAAGCATCTATTTATAGAACCTATGTAACTGCAGTAGCTTTTAAGATACTCCAGTAACATAGGCAACATTTAACTAACAATATTCTGTACTTTTTACAGCCCTTATTGAAAATTAGATAAACATGTACCAGGAGTTACAAAAAAAATATCTATATATCTATATATATATATATATATATATATATATATATATATATATATATATATATATATATATATATATATATATATATATATATATATATATATATATGCATGTGTGTGTGTGTGTGTGTGTGTGTGTGATAAAAATAACATGGGATTTAAAGTGTTGTATATAGCAATTTGCTCATATGTACATGTTTGCTTATATGTGTATGTTTTTCTATTTGTATATTTATATATAAATATGTACCTTTGTACCTCAGGGTAGATTAATATTTATGAGGTAATTCTGTATATGACTGGCTTATATTTTATCATATTTGGGGGTCATATTGTTGATCCAATTTTGATCAAATTTGGAATATGCGCTTATTATATCAAGATTGCATAGGAGTTCGCTAAGGAGTGACATTCACGCTAACTATGTCTTGCACGGGTTGGCTGAACTTTTTACCACTCAGGTATCATTTGTTTTGTTCATACTTGAAATAAGAGCTTGTATCATCAAGATTTGGATGTATTTGATTATGAGTTATAAGTATAATTAGGCTGTAATCTTGCATCTGTTTGACTGGCTTTGTTTTGAAGACTCTATATTTTGATCAGACTTGGACAGTTGCTTGTGCCATCAAGGTCTCAGACAAATTTGATATTGAGTGAGATCCATGCATATTAATGAGGCAATCTTGCTTGAGACTGTCTGAGCCTGTTACCACTCTGCAAGCCAAGTGTATGATCTTTTTTGATCGACATTGAAACAAGAGCTTAGATCACTGGACAACAAATTTTTACAAAAGTCATGTTACTGAAATAAAATTAGTCAATTCTTATAAATTTTTATGTGCTGAACACGAATATGACAGTCAAATTGCAAAATTGGCTCTAGTTTTTTTGTAATCTGCAAGAAATTAATGTTTACATAACGAAATGCATTCCAATAGTAAAAGGTCAACTGTAATAGCCTACCTATAAAAAATCAAGTCATTGACTACATCTTAGATTTCTTCGCCTGTCTCTTGTACAGCTGTTCGGGAGCATCTCTGAGGAGTGTCCAGCAGTAGTCAGCCAGCATTGTAGTGGACCATTTTCCCTGGTATCTTTGTTCCATTGTTGCGATATCTTGATGAAAACGTTCGCCGTGTTCATCACTAACAATACCACAGTTGCTAGGAAAGAAATCCAAATGGGAATGAAGGAAGTGAATCTTTAGAGACATATTGCAGCCAAGTTTCTTATACTTCATCAACATGTCTTCTACTAGTTCCTTATAGTTTTCTGCCCTAACATTTCCGAGGAAGTTTGTAGAAACTAGGCGAAAAGCATTCCATGCTTGTTTCGCGTCACCTTCCAGCAAGTTGTTGAACCAGTCATCTTTGAAAAGCTCTCGAATCTGAGGACCCACAAAAACTCCCTCTTTAATCTTTGCTTCGCTGAGTCGAGGGAATTTTTCATGCAGGTATCGGAATGCTGGCAAAGTCCAGTCAATGGCTTTCACGAAGTTCTTCATCAAACCTAGTTTGATGTGAAGGGGTGGTAGCAAGATTTTCTGAGCCTCAACCAGAGCTGGGTGTTGGATATTCTTCTCTCCAATGGCTACATTCTGCCTGTGAGTCCATTCCTTCCTCATGTAGTGCATTTCCCTTGCTCGGCTATCCCACTCGCATAAGAAACACATGTATTTTGTATATCCTTGCTGCAGTCCCATTAAAAGGGCAACTACCTTCAAATCACCACAGAGGTGCCAGCTGTACTTGTTATACTCAATGGAATTCAGTAGCTGCCTTAAGTTATCGTATGTCTCTTTCATGTGGACAGCATACGCTACTGGAATAGATGGAAGAATGTTTCCATTGTGCAAAAGCACAGCCTTGAGACTCAGTTTCGAAGAGTCCACAAATAGTCTCCATTCTTGTGGGTCATGAGTGATTTTTAAAGCATTCATGAGGCCCTCAATATCGGAACAGAATATCAGATTACTTTCCTTTCTGAAGAAAGGCTCCAATTGCTGGTGGCGCTTTCGATATGCAGTAATTGTGACATCTTCTTCTAGAAGATTCCATTGTTGGAGTCTTGATCCTAGCAATTCTGCCTTGTTCTTTGATAAGTCCAAATCACGAATCAGGTCATTTAGTTCTTCCTGTGTTATTCTGTGTGGGGTTGATGATGCACCACAGTGAAAATCTGGATCACTGCATGCTGATGGACCAGGAGAAGAACAGGTCGACTCACCTTTGTCTTCGTCAGATGAATCAAGAGAATATTCTGCTGGAGGTTCTGGAATAGGAAGTCCCTCACCATGTGGAACTGGTCTCAATGCAGACGGAATGTTTGGGTAGACTATTCTCGACTTCTTTCGCTTCGTTATCCCGCCGGAAAGAGGAGGAACCAAGCAGAAGTAACAGTCATTTAGGTGGTTGCTTGGCTCTCTCCACACCATTGGGACTGCAAACGGCATTGATGACCTTTTGCAATTCAACCACTGTGAAAGCTGTGTTGTACATGTAGCACAGCATATATGCGGAGCCCAAGGCTTGTCTTGGTCACCAACCTTGCATCCGAAGTAAAGATGATATGCCTTCTTCACTTGAGAATTGATACTTTTCTTCTGGTTGGCAAATGTCACTTCCCCACAAATATAGCAAAAATTGTCCGCGGTATTAACACACTTTCGAGGCATTACTGTTCTTTATTGTACGTAAATGGATAAAATAATAAGTTTTATGTAACAGTAGCTTGAACTGTCTCGCACAACGTCTAAAATATTTTAAATGCTGAACCTATCTGATTGGGCTTTATATAGTACACTGCTTACGTCAGCTTCAGCAGCCGCCTGGCATTAGTATAATAGGCCTACACATGTATAGTACACTGCTGACGTCAACTTACTTCAGCAGCCGCATGGCATTAGTATTGCATTGCATCAGAAAATGATCTAATCAACTGTGGATGATGTGAGCATGATGGTATTATGCAATGTTACATCATTATTCCGGATGTTGCTGCAGTCCTACTGGAGAAATTTACACAGTGAAACATAGAAAATGAGGTATATGAATATCTTCAAAACGAGAGCCAATACAAATTTTTCACGGTTATATTCGTGTTCGGCACACCAAAATACTACAGATTAGGGCCTTTTCAAGTCAGTAATGATTTCACTGTTGACCAGTGTCATTGAAGGATTTGATAATGAGTGCGATCCATAAATATTAAGCAGGTGACCTTGCATCTGATTGGCTGAGCCTGTGAAGACTTCATAGACTATTTCTGATCATTTTTTATCACAGGCTAATATGGTCAAGATATTGTATGTGTGTTTTGTTCTGAGTAAGATGTGATTATAACATTAAGGTGATCTTGCATATCATGGGCAGAGTGTTTTTCCTGCCACTTGAGGGACAGTTGTTGTTGTTGTGGGGTTTAACGCCATTTTTCAGCACACGATAGGCTATGCATGGCGACCTGTAATAATGGTGAAGGAAGAACCCAGAAAACCCCCAGGAAGAACCACCGACCCACAAGAAGCTACTGGCAATCTTTCTCACATACCCACATTGGCCAAATCTGAGACTCAAACCCACACAGACAGAGGTGGGGTGGCAGTGATCTGTAATAGAGTGCACTTTAGACCACTCGGCCACTCAGGGCCCCCTTGAGGGACAGTATTTCTGACCTCGTTATATTTTAGAATTTGTAAATAGGCTGGATGATCTTTATTATGAGCAAGATCTAAGCATATTTGTCAAATGATCGTGTATCTGAGTTAGTCAGGAAATTGTATTTTTGTTAGAATTTTGATTACATTCAGTAAATAGCCCTATGTCATCAAGATCTTGTTTGAACAAGATCAAAAGTGATTCATGCCTTGCATCTGATTGGCTGAGTTCATCAACAGTCAAGCACCTATATTTCTGATCAGATCTAGGTAGTCAAATTAATGTTCAAGAGTTTTATGTTATGAAGAAGTTGAATGAGTTGGATCATGAGCTAGATTTATTTATATTGATGATATAATCTTGTAAGCTTGTCACCACTCTTGAGACAGAATCTGACTTTGGAGACCGCTCCAGTGGCATTAAGAGGTTAGTGTTAGGACAGGTCGGCCTGGTGTCAGGATAATGTAACTGGGTGGGACATCATGCTACATATCTGCGGCATGATGCCCTAGTGCTAGACATCACTATAAACTGCCACACTGCACACATTGTAGCGATATGACTGAAAAATTGTTAAAGCTACATTAAAAAATCAAAATCACACACACACTCAAACAAGTTTCTTCAGTGAATCAATAATTCTTAAAGAGAGGAAAAAACTTTCAGTTACTGAAATTGAACCACTCTGCTTCATGCAAAGAACATATTGATCATGAAGTTCAATTAATTAGTTCCCTCCATTTCTTTTTATTTTTTACCTTGGTAGTATGTTGAAGAGTACAAGATTGATATATATTGAATTAGATTGTGTTGAATTTTGTAAACAAACAAGAACTGTTTTATTTATTTATGCATCATCCATTTTACAAATCATATCTCCAGGCTCATTTTGATGACATGTATGCTTTAGTATCAATAATATAAACTACAGTCAGATTAGATTATATGGAAATCTGGTTGTAACTGGAAATCTGGTTGTAACCTAAAGGTTTATTAATGATTACTTAACAGACCAAATGTTGCTAAGGACTGAATACAAGTTGATCAGTAAATCATTTTCACAAAAATTAATTTGATAATAAGGCAAAAGCACTTCTGGTATAATAAGCCCATGTTTTATCAAATTTTTAATGCAAGAAGAAGCAAAATGTGTAAAGAAAATGTTTAGTATTTGTTTGTGAGAAAGTCTGTTTAGAAATTAATGGTAGCCTCCAAATCATTTGGGAAATTTCTATCAATGTATGCAGTTATCTTTGATTTACAAACAAACTACTTTTATTCTTGTCTCCTAGGAAATCTCTTATTGTCTTCTATATTCGCTATTAATTTGTATTAATTATTGGCTTTTTTTTCCATGATTACATTAATGATTCTGTATCATTTGTTAATTTATATGGTTTATTGGCTTTAGTCCATGATTATGTTAATGATTCTGTATTATTTGTTAATTTGAATTGTTTATTTGAATTTTTCCCCATAATTACATTATGTTATTGTTATCTGATATTGTGTGATTGACCCTGGTGAGTAATAGAGTTAATGGCCTACCTGACGTATGTTCTTATTTTTTAAACAACATAATACATAGCTAATTTTTCTCTATGATTATAGATCAGATATTCAGATCATTATTAATGGAGGCAAACATCTTTACTTCTATATCAGTTTAGGACATCAGTTTTTGACTTGGAAATTCCTGACCTTGTTGACAACAAAATTTTCCAGAAAGAATGTTGACCTTCATCCTGGTTCTATTATTGTGTCATAGCTTTTTATGTTAATATTGTTTACTTCAAAAATTACTCATTCCATATCTTAACATCAGTCTTGGAGAAATCAATTGAAGTTGTGTTTCAGTTAATATTTGCGATGATTTATTTATTTACTGGAATTACAAAGTGCTCGTTAATATTTTGTGGACTAAATTATTTTCTTTGGAATTATCGCGAATACATTCAAGGACATTTTGGATTATATCATTGTCATACATTAGGACTGTTGGCACATTTGAAGCTATTGATACATCAGCATGATCGGTTTTGGAATTTATTCAGAACATCACAGGAATTAATTTGAAACTCTTTATATTTGGACTTGTGAAAGAACTTTTAGGAAAATTGTGGGCTTTGTCAGGGATATGAATTTGTCTAAAGTATTTCAGAAAACTTCAGTTTGTGTTTAAATTTAAAAATTAACTTTGTTTAGGAATTTCTTAGTCCCATGTATTTTAATTTCACATATTTGAGCAATCTATTGTGAAATCAACATAGTTTTCACAATGTTGTCTAAAGTGGAGAACTTTATTTTAAATCCTACCCAGGAAGGTTAGAGGCCTTGAAAAAAGTTCTTTTTAAATTTTCACTTTTTTTTCTAGAGAAATAAATTATTTATTAAATTTTACAAAACTTATTGTTTTCACTCTTTACTGTTATGACTCACCATCTGTTGTATGTTGCCTATCGTGCATAGTATGTCCAATGTCAATCACTAAAATCAATTTCTCAAGACCTGCTGGTCCAGTTTTTACAAAACTTATCAGATAATATCTTTGTATAAAGGTCATTCAGATTAGCACAAATTATTTTAATCTGCTGTAACATGAGGTCACCAATAATAAAACTACAAAAACCTTTAAACAACATCATCTTAAAACACTACTGAACAGAATTTGACCAAATTGGGTAGAGTGCTTCCTAGCATAACTACCTATTAATTTTTATTTCAAATGATGTTTTTCTTTCATCAAATATTAGCACCATATACATTTTTAAACAACTTCTTTATGAAAACTGACAGAATTTTGATAAATTGAAGACTGTCATAACGTAAAGACCTTTCAGTTTTGTATCGACACTGTCAATCCACCATTAAATATGGCCATTATCACTAAAAATAGAAAAACCTTTAGTTGCCTTTTCCTCAAAAACTGCTCAACAGAATTTGATGAAATGTGATAGAAAGCATCAAGATTACCACAGAATATCATGTCTCACCTGAAGGACTCTAAAATTATCTCAAATGGTGCTGATCTATGATCAGATATAACAATGGGATAAAAATTAAAATTCCAAAATTTGAAAGAAAGTATTCTGACACAAAGGCCTTTCATTGGATGCAAAGGATACCATTCTGCCATTAATAAAAACAAAAAAATCTTCAAATAACATCTTTTATATAATTCCTGAATAGAATTTGAAAAATTTGACTTGAGGCAATCTGACATGAAAGCCATTTAAATTGATACAAAAGGGTACCAATCTGCCTTCAGATATGGCCACCAGTACTACAGATATATATTGTTAAAAAAAAGTATTCTCCAAAATCATGGAACAAAATTTTACTAACTTTGACATCATAGAATTGTAACATCAAGGTCTTTCAAATTTATATAAATAATGCCAATCCACAATCTCTATCATTCTTTAATAAAAAGTTTAAATGACTTCTCATGCAAAACTGTTCAACAGAACATGACCAAATTTGACACAAGCATCCTGCCATGAAGGACTTTCATCTCCATAGAAATGATACTGAATGATCTTGGAATATGGCCATGTTACTAAATTTGACAAAAAGCATTCTGTCTGAAGGGCCTTTCAAATTTTGACTTACATGCTGATCTGCCATAGATTATTGCCACCTGTACTAAAAATAGATGAACCCTTTAAATGACTTTGTCTCAAAGAACTGCTCAACAGAAATTAACCAAATCAGACAGATCAAGCATCCTATCTTAACTCCTTCAGCCCAAATCCCGTCTGTAGGCGTGATGAAGCTGTACCCTACTTCCGAGCTCAGTAGCGTCATGGTCATTTAAAATACAACAAAATGGGTGGCATTACAAAAAGGCAGACAAATGTAGCTCTATAATATAATTTGTGTCTGGATTTTAGACTTTTTTGGCCTGTGATCTAAGGCAAACCCATCTTAACTGCATACAGACAGGTGACCTCAAAACGAAGTCGGAATTAGTTGGGGATTAGGAGTAAAAAGTGGCCAGGAAATACAAATAAAAGGTCCAATAAAAAAAAAAAACAATTGAGTAATTCCAACTTTTAATTCCAACTGTTACCCTTCTGCACATGTGCAAGTCAAATAGCCAATGAAAAATTATATTTCTAGCACAAGTAGGCATGAGTGTGTAAACAAAAAACTCTTGGAAGCAGATGTATTTGGATGCATTTAGAATTAAACTCCAAAATGTGTTTCCTACCCCATTTCAGACAAAAATGACAAAAATCTCTGGGGCCGAATGAATTAAAGGTCTTTCATTATTGAACAAATTTATGTTGATCTATCATCCAATATGAACAAGTTTATCCCTAACAATAAAGTAACTTTACAGCAGTTGTTTTCATAACATGCAGTTAATAGGATTAGAAGAAGTTTCTCTAGAAAGCACCTTTCTGACATGAATGTTTTGGCTACTACTGTCTATACTTGCCTCTAAGTGGAGTTGAACAGCAAAATAAAGATCCTGATCTTCTGTAGCATATTGCATCTGCAGATCAGGGTCTGTGTTGTTCTACTAATTACTCCTATCAAACTGCACAGACCCAGATCTGCCAGCACATTATGCAGCAGCAGATTTGGATCTATGTAGTTTGCAGTTTGACTCAACTTATAAAAATTACACATGGCTAAGGCACATGTCAGTCAGGTAAACAGTCTCAGACCCGTTTTGGTCTCTTGTTACTGTGTTCAACTGGTGGCTGAATCTCTGTCAGTGAATCTTCACATTTTTTATCCATCCTTTGAGTATCTGCTAATTTGTGTAAATTGCACACAAGTATTAAATTTGTTTTCCAGAAGACATTGGCCTCAATATCATTGAAACGATGATTTATCAGCGAAATGAAGATAAGATGTTTTACTGGATACTCATGTTGTGAGGTTTGAAAAGCATGACCCCATTTTAGACCTTGCCAGTCAGGTTGGCACCTAATATTATTAGGTGCCAACCTGACTGGCAAGGTCTAAAAGAGTATGGTAGAGATGATTCAGCATGAAATATACCATATACACTCATCTATAAGTCAAACTGCAGACAACAAAGATCCTGATCTGCTCTAGCAGATCCAGGTATATGTTGTTGGTTCTGCTGATTATTCCAAACAAATTGCATAGACTCAGATCTGCTGGTGCATTATGGGGTGGCAGATTTGAGTCTGCGCAGTTTGCAGTTGGACCAAATTTATAAGTGAATATATGGTAATGGAGACTACCTGCCAATTGCTCCACAGCTGTTGAGTAGTATAATATGAAAACATGACACTGATGAAAAAATAGAACTGATCCTCTTAGCAGACTTTATGTATTGTCAAACAAACTCACTGTTTGTGGATTTGTTATTGAGTGTCATTTTGAAGCCTTGAATAGCAGTCTTTTATTTCAGGATTTGAGGATATTTGTGTTAGCAACATGTCAGTGATGCTAGCATAATTTGTGACAGTAATGCACCATTAACAGTCCCATATCCTCAAACACAAACTGTTATCTGAATTTTTAAATACTTTGGACAATTTTGTTAAATATTCTTTTTTTTTTTTTCATTCTCCAAACTTCAAAAGCACAACATTACAAAGAGAGTGACATCAAAAGATCAAGAATGGAGTTGAAGTTTCTGCCAGTACATCACATTGCAGATTTCATTACTGGAAATTTTGACCTCTTTTGACAAATCAAAATCCATGTGAATTACATTCAAAGATGTGTCAACCAATCAGAGAGCATTTTAATTACATGTACAAATGTGCTTGAATTTCATTTTGGGGTAGACATTTCAAGCTTAATTCTTCTCTACAGTGTCATTTAATGTGACTTCAGTTTAGATTATCATTTTGTTTATTTCAGGGGAAACTTGGCGAGTTACTCCTGTCTTTGAGCTACGAGCCACATGTTGGCCGACTGACTGTGATAATAATGAAAGCAAAAGATCTCAAAGCCAAAGACATCACAGGAGCATCAGGTATTGCATACTAAAGACTATCATAGTTCTGCAGTAAATAACAAATAACAATAGTTAAAAAAATGAAATTAAATTTAAAAATTGAGAACAGTAATCAGCCTGTTATATTAAAGATTACTTAAGAGATAATCTGATGGTAGCATAAGCAGTTGTCATCTTGCAGCTCATTGATGGTCTTTGAGATTGTTTCTACTACAGTCTCAAAGACCATCAATGAGCTGGTCAAAATGTGATACGTCAGTTGTCTTGGGTTTCATCCCATCAGGTGTCAGTTGTAGTAATGCATTATCTATCCTGTGTGCCCAGGCTGCAGTTTCTTTAAATATCTTGGAATTTCTTTTCAAATCAAAGATTTTTAAATTTTTAGTTTATCATATGCTTGGAACTAATTATTATTTCACTGAATATTCTGCTGTCATTGAAGATTAAAGTAAACTGTAAAGCTATCTCATTTCTGCTGAAAAATAACCTTACTGGGAAGTTTAAAGAATTCAATGGTTCTTCTTTTAAAGAACTGAAAAATTCACAGGTGTACAGTGAAAAAAAAATAAAGAGTTGAACAGGTTAACTTGTTTCTTATATTTTCTTCTTGCAAAAATCAAAATATGATTAGAATTACCATAAGCAATATAATGTTAGATCTTGACTTGGGGAGTAATATTGTAAAATTGTGGTCTGGTCCAAACAAAATGCACTACTTCCTTATTTTAATGCTGTCAGTGGGAGTCACTGAAATAATTCCCCAGTAAACTACACTAAATATACATCATGTATATTTGTGTGTAAGTTGGATCCAACCACAGACTACTTAGATCCAGTTCTAGCATTGCATAATGCATGGGTATATCTGGATCTATGCAGTTTGTTAGGATTAATCAGAAGAGCAAACAATACAGACCCTGATCAGCTGGCGCATTATGCGATGGCAGATTATGATCTAAGTTGTTTGCAGTCAAACCCAACTTGTAAATGAGTCAATAACAGTAATTTTACAATACTGTAATGAAATGGGAGCTGTGACCATAACTGTGTTGTAATGAAGGGCTTTATAGTGAGTTAGTGCTGTAACATGCTTCCTTTTTACCTCAGTTATCTAAAGATTTCATCCTTGTAAATGGCACATTCTAAGTCCAAGGTTTATCATATATTTTTCAAAATTTCCAGTTTCCTCCATTACAATGAGCATATCACTCCATTATGAGGTCACCTTATATTGAGGTTTTAATCATATTTCTATTAAATAATGAAATGGCATGTATTACCATACCTGCCATATATTGAAGCACATTATAGTGAGGTAGTACTATGACCCGAATTTAGTTTAATTCAGGATGACCATATGTAAATATTTTTCTGCATTTTGCAGATGTTTTTGTCATTGCTGAAGATATATCAATGCAATTTGGAACTGTGCAGATTTTTTTCAGTAATCTAAATTTCCATTTTTTAAAATCATCATCTGCACTTTTCCATTTCCCATATCTACTTAATTTTCTTTCCAAAATGTTTCCAGTGTTGGAAACTTGCAAGCTGGATGGGTGCATTAAAGAAAAATAATGAGAATCGTAGATACTTGAGGGGTATTTTTTCTCTTAACTTTTACTGATTTCCCTAGTGATTTGATATCCAGGTATTGATTATTTTTTGGTGAATTGTGTGGTCACCCTGTTTATTTTGTTCAAAATTATACAATCAGTAAATCGTAAATATATTTACCTAGGTTTTAATATGACATGAAAGGTTTTCAAATTGTTGAATTTCTGTTTTCAAAATCCACTAATAAATGAGTTCTATGGTAACACAACCAGCCTGTAAATAACATATGGTTCAATAATGATCCAACCATCCTGAAATTTGGTTGTCCTTTTTTGATAATCATAAAAATTTATTTTTATTGATATCTGATAATCATCAAAGTATAGATTCAAAATAAAATTTTGGTACCAACATTTCTAGGTTTAGCATTTATTTACTACAGTAAAAATTCCCTTTTCGAATCTTTGTAGCATTCATTGTTTCCAACAGTTACTTTGAGCTGATTCCTGAGCACAGTAACAAATGTTTATTAATGTACCATATTTTCACTTCCTATCACAATGCCTAATCAGGGTTAACCGTTATTGAAAAGAAAATTGACTCTAGTAATAGACAGAATAATAACTTTGTATCAGAAAACAGGCAAATCCAATTTAGTAAACCAATTGTGCAGAAGCAAGATGCTCCTGGAAAATTATTGAGAATAAGACATATATTTTCTAGTAACGTATCAGAAATGGCTAAAATCCGATTTAGGGAGACTCATGGTTAGCATACCTTGATGAATACACTATATTGACATTAGTTTCCTTTTGCTTTATCATTTAGATCACAAAATGTCTGTGAAAAGTAATGCTGACTTTATTGTAAACATAAATTCCTTCATTTCCCGTGTAACAAATAACAAATTTGACTTAATGAGAAATTTTCCATGAAAATGATCATATTCTTTACGACTTATTGTCTATACTTCCAGTCTCAAAGATTTTCTGATGAAAGCCTGTCCATAAGGGACACTCACTGAACTAAAGGTTTTTGGCCATTGTGGACAGGTGTCATTAAAAAAGGTTAAATATGCAAGGAAAATAAATAATAATGGTAAATAGAGTTTTTCTTTTATGAGTATATGTCCCTGATGTATGGAATTGTCCACTAAGGCAGGTTTCTCTGTATACAGGTATTGCTGTAATGTTTCTTGTCCCTGATTCTTATATTTTTTATGGTACTTTTGATCTCCTGCCATATTTAGAGGAGGCATATTGTGTTGTCTATGACCAACCATCTGTCCCATCATATTTTCATTTCATTTCACAATTTTGCATAATTATTTTTAAATCATTGGATAATTTGATTTTATCCTATGTTTTCTTCTACAGAAAAACAAAGCCAACAAGAATCCCTTTCAGGGAATCATGCACTAATGTCTGAAACAATGTCCTCGAACTGATGATAATACCATTTCTTCTTTTAACTGCAGGATGTTGAAACAATAATATTTTTTAATGATAACAATATTTTTAAATTAGCTGCTGTTGTGACTGTTTTGAATGTAGGATCAAAACCATTTTAATTTACAACAAATCAGACTGCATTGGAAGACTTTTGGTGAAAAACATTATGGCCATCCATTTAGGAGTAGATCTTCAATATGGCAGCTGTTAGCACCATTTGTATTAGGATAAGAAGTCTTTTAATGAAAACCCAATGTCACTATGGCCATAAATTCTGGAGAAGTAAGACTTTCAAGATTCTGGAGAAGCTGAGATAACAAATTTTTTTAAATGGTCACCATGGTAACCATCTTGAATGTCAGATAGGCACCAATTCAATGTAGAATCAACTAGTCATGTCTTTTGGTGAAAACCCCTGGCTGATATGACTATCCATTCAAGGGGAGTGGCAATAACAAGATTTTCAAGATCCATATTGGATATCAGCACAATTTTCATTTCGGACCAACTAGACCTTGGGATCAATTTTGTAAAGTTTCATGGCAACCCTTAAAGTTGTTTAGAATTAGTATCGATGACAAGCTTGTACTCAACAGACAGATGATAGCTAACAGACCATCCCATGAACATTTATTTCAATCAGTGACAGAGAGATATTATATAAAGATTATTTTTCTTAAAATCAAAATTAATCATTAATTTAAAAAATATCTAGACTCTTGCCAAATGTCTGTGCCAATCTGCCATCCAATATGTCCACAAATGGTAGCCATTTGAAAATCTTGTTATAGCTACTCCTCATAAGCAGAAATTTATATGAAAATGTGGTATTCACTAGAAGGCTTCTCATGGTGTCTAGTTGGTCTTAAATAAAAATCACACTGATCTGACCTTCATGTCATGGCCATTTTGTAAATCTTTTAATCTCTACTCGTATTAGATGGATGGTTACATCAAAATGTAGTTTTATAATGCCTAGTTGATCCTAAGCAAAATTCATCCAAAGCTAACTTTTTTATTGCAACTCTTCCTAAATGTATTTTCACAGCAACATATGGTTGTCACCAACAGATTTCTTGTGCCTAGTTAGTTCTAAATAAAAATAGTGTTGATATGACTTCCAATATGGGAAGCAACGGCAACCATCTTGGAAATGTTGTTGTTACTACTCCTAAGGGGAAGGTCATATCAACAAGTCTACATCGTCCTAAATAAAAATTATGCCACATAAGCACATGGTTTTCAGAACAATATTTATTATGATATCTAGTTGGGCCTAAATGAAAATTGTACCAATCAGCCACAATGGCCATTTTGAAAATCTTGTTACTGTTCCTTGTGAAATAGGGTTTTCATCAAAATACTTCTGAAGATGTCTAATTTGGTTTTAAATGAAAATGGTAATGATTTTACATCCAATATGACTTCCAAAGTGGCCATTTTGAAAATCTTGTTATCACTCAAGTACATGACTGATGGTTTTAACACTTAGCAGTTAATAATAAGTGGTCTTTTCTTTGATTCCTGGAATTCTTTCTGCCAATAGAGCATCAGTACTTTCAAGGGAAATTTGTTTTTTATTCTGATTTGCTATTACAATTAAAGTATCTCTCCTGTTCAAATATCTTACTGATGTTTGAGAACAAGAATCATTTCTTTTGTTTGCTGGGATGCATAAACATCTATCCAGATTGCTTCCCCATTAAGACTGGATGACAGTCACAATTTTGTTTCTCATTGTAAGTAATAAGGTTTAATGCTTACAAAGAATCTTCAGGTAGAGCTGTAATACTGATTTGCATACATGGAATTGACTCAGATGTACTCACTTGGAGTCTAAATTTGCCTTAGTGCAACAATATATATTTTTTTAAAGATTCTTTGAATCATTAATGTCCTTGACCCCTTTCCTTTCCTTGCAATGTGCAATGAACGTCATTGTGTTTACTGGCACTCTATACATTTACCATTTATATACATTTTTGTTTACTGGTTCTCTGTATGAATTCACTATGTATATGGACTTTTGTTTACTGGCACTCTTTATAACTTTACTAGTACATGTACTGTTAAGTCATTTATTTTTATAGGTATCAAATTTTCAGGTTGTGAAAAATTGCAATAACAAGATTTTATCAGTACTGAAATTTCAACCAATGCTCTTTTATCTGATGGAAAAAGGGTGCATAATGTCTTCACAGATGATTGCTTAGCAAGGGATGACAGGATGGTGGCCTTTAGATGTTGATAACATACATGATCCATGAAAAACTGGTACCCAGTAAATGAAAGTGAATTCACAGTGCATCAACAATTCCATTTTTCTTGTTTACTAAATCTAGTCTAATCTCATTATTGAGTCATAACCTAAATACATTCCAACTACATTACTCTGAGCCACAAGCCTTAGACAGTCAAATCATATTACACTGAGTCATAAACTAACAGTCTAACTGCATTACTCTGCATCACAAGCTAAATACACTCTGATTTCATTATTTTGAGTCACAAGCTAAACACACTGATCACATTACACTGAGTCACAAGCTGAAAACACTCTGATCTTACTACTGAATAACAAGCTAAATACTCTAATCTCATTACTCTGAGTTGCAAGCTAAACACTCTAATCTCATTATTCTGAGTCACAAGCTAAACACACTGATCTCATTACACTGAGTCACATGCTAAACACACTCTGATCTTATTACTGAATAAGAAGCCAAACACTCTAATCTCATTACTCTGAGTCACAAGTTAAACACACTGATCTCATTACACTGAGTCACAAGCTGAAAACACTCTCATCTTATTACTGAATTACAAGCTAAACACTCGAATCTCATTACACTGAGTTGCAAGCCAAACACTCTAAGCTCATTCTGAGTCACAAGCTAAACACACTAGTCTCATTACACTAAGTCACATGCTAAACACACTGATCTTATTATTGAGTAACAAGCTAAACACTCTAATCTCATTATTCTGAGTCACATGCTAAACACACTCTGATCTTATTGAATAACAAGCTAAACACTATATTCTCTTTACTCTGAGTCACATGCTAAACACACTCTGATCTTATTACTATGAGTTGCAAGCTAAACACTCTAATCACATTGCTCTGAGTTGTAAGCTTAACACTCTAATCTCATTACTCTGAGTCACATGCTAAACACACTCTGATCTTATTATTCTGACTTGCAAGCTAAATATTCTAATCTCAATTCCCTGAGTCACATGGTAAACACACTCCAATCTCATTACTCTGGGTTGCAAGGTAAACACTCTAACCTCAATTCCCAGAGTCACATGATGAACACACTTTGATCTTATTACTCTAAATCACAAGCTAAACACACTCTAATCTTATTACTCTGAGTCACAAGAAAAACACACTCTGATCTCATTACTGTGAGTCACAAGCTAAACACACTCTAACTGCATTGCTCTGAGTCACAAGCTAAACACAGTCTAATTGGCATTATTCTGAGCTAAACAGTTTAGCTGCTTTATTCTGAGCCACAGTCCCAAGTCTTGTTAGAGTAAGACAAATATCTGCCAGTCAAATTGCTAGAGTGCATTGAGTGAAGCAATTTAGTGGAACTCAATTTGTCAAAACTGTTCATCCAACATTTTTAATGCGTCTTAACAGTAATTCAGTTATTGAATCCATAACATAAAAGATACCACAAATAATTGCTTAAAAGTCACATCCAAATGCTATCTGTAAATACACAGATCTGTCATTGCAAAATGTGCTGACAGATCAGGTCTGTGCAGTTTGCTTGTAGTAATCATTTTAAAAAACAACATAGATCCTGATGTGCCAGCTTATTATGCAATCGCAAATAAGGATCTGTGTTGTTTGCAGTTGTACTGTATATGTAAGTGAGTACTTACAGTATTGACTAGAACCCAGTTTCTGGTTGGTGAAAATAATTGGACACGCAAACTTCATTATATTTTGTTCCCTTGCTGAAATCATATAATGAATAAGTTTTTTTTATCTAAATTGAAAATATTAAATCTCTGACAATGGAAGAATAATAAGCATTTTTCAAGAGAACCAAAAGCATTAATATTCACAGGTTGTATTTATCCATCTCATTCACTACTTCATCTAAGCAAGAAGTACTCTGATTTTGAATTCCTTAGTACTTGAACCAATGTCGATGATAATAGATAAATGAAAAACACAGAAAGTCTAATTAAAGAACAGGAGGCATTAATGAGTACCCAGGGCAGTTGTAAAGGGCAGATGGCTTGGGCAACCACCTGGGGCATCAAACCAAGGATGAAGGGGGCATTTTGCAGTCTGCGGTTTTTTATTACCTTGACTTGAATCTCATGAAGTTTTATTTTATAAATGTTACAGCAATATTAATAATAAAATACATTCATACATACATTGGTAGTAATAAAATCCAGTTTATACAATTTATCAATTATTTTTAAAAATATTGGATAATGTGCATTGAATAGGTTGAGTAGATTTATAAAAAGTTACCAATTATAAATAGGTCTAAAATAATATATCCCATTTACTTTTTGAACCTAATAAAGGTCAAAAATAATATATCCCATTTCCTTTTTGAACCTAATAAAGGTAATCATTTTGGAAAGATGTAAGTAACTGGTTTAAAAAAATATTAATTTAAATCCTGACCTCAGTTTTAAAAATGGAATTTTTAAGAAATTCTAAATGTACATACCCTGCTAATTTTATGTTAAACCTTGAGTAATAATACATTTGTGTCAATATCAATGAATATAAAACTAGAAAAACTAATGTTTTATACATTAATAACAATTGTAGCAATGGTCATTGTGGACATGGTTTTAATACTGTTATTGTCTCCTTGAGTGCCTCTAGTAGCAATGATGTAAATCTCGTGAATTTAGGAATTTCTAGTAAGGGTTTACACATTAGGTCATTTAAATATTCAGGGTTTTCAGGGAAAGATGGATCAAGTGAAGTTACTGCTAACCTCTCCAAATAATAATGTGTATTTATTTGGACTTTCAGAAACCATGTTATCATAGCAATAGGAAAGCAGGCGGTGGTGGGCTCCTTGTGTATGTTAGAACTGGTACTGTTACTAAAAGACGGGAAGACCTAGAAACACAGGAAATAGAATCTATTTGGCTACAAATCACTCCAGAAAAAGCTAATCCCTACTAAGCTGGTTTTGTATACAGACCCCTATCATCACATACTGATTGGTGGGAATATTTTGAAGAAAAAATTTCAAATGAACGAATGAATTTTACATTCTAGGGGATATAAATAGAGACCTTCTCAAAGATCAAATAAAAGTGAATTGGATGGATTTTATTGCTTTGTTAGGTATGGAGCAACTATTAAATGAACCTGCCAGAGTAACATCTACATGTACCTCTAAATGTCTTATAGACCATATTTATACCAATACAAAAGAAACTGTTTTGGAAGTAATGGTTTCAAAGATTGGTATAAGTGACCACTTTACAATTTTTCTAACACGTATAGTCAATGGCAAATAATAAAAAAATAATATCCATAAATCCATTACTTACAAATTTTTTCAAAAGTTTAATACTGTTAAATTCCTAGAAGATCTGAAACAGATTCCATGGAATACAGTCCAGATCTTTGAAGATATTGATGATGTTTTATATACTTGGACAGATCTGTTCATCAGAATAGTGAACAAACTAGCCCCTTTAAAAACACACAGGATAAAGAAAGACCACTAGCCAGGCTGGATCTCCACAGAAATGTTAGAACCAATAATGCAAAGAGACCAACTTAAATATGTAGGAAATCAAGCTGAATATAGAGTTTGGAGGAATAAAGTTAATAAAATGATGCATTAAGCCAAACAAGCACACTACAAAAAAGTACTGGATGAAAACAGAAATAACTTGAATGATATCTGGAAGTACTTTTCAAAATGAAAAGCCGGCATCCACCCTGAGTTGGTATGGAACCAACAATCCTTGGATTACAAATCCAATGCATTACCATCCAAGTTAACTGTGACAGTTGACGTTAAATTTTCGTGTATCATTCAACCTAATCTGCTTGACTAATTTTACTTCTTGGCCAATGAGAATCAATTATAATTTCATTTTATGTCAATAAATGCACAACATTTGTATTTGAATTACTGTAAGAACAATCATGTTCAAAATTCCTCTATATAAGACTCGTTCGCTTGTAATGTAGATTACTTTTATGACTTCCATGAACATCATTGTAAGGAGGGAGAACCATACTGCCATACCAGTAAAGAGGTACATGTATTCAGTGCCAGACAGATATTGATAAATCATAAAGTGACAATGCAAAGTCCCAGGTAGTCATTACATGTCGCTGTCATCATAACAGTTGTTGTTGTTGTGGGGTTTAACGTCATTTTTCAGCACACAGTAGGCTATACATGGCGGCCAGTATTAATGGTGGAGGAAGAACCCGGGAAAATCCCCAGAAAGAACCACCGACCCATGAGAAGCTACTGGCAGGCTTTCTCACATACCCACATTGGCCGAATCTGAGACTCGAACCCACGCAGACAGAGGTGAGATGGTAGTGATCTGTAATGGAGAGCGCTTTAGACCACCCGGCCACTTAGGGCCCCGTCATCATAACAGGCTTTTATATTTACTCCAACACAATCAACAGCAACAAAATAATGTATTAGCTTCCGATTATAGATGTGAGCATGTCTGATAGTATTCAAGTACATCTGTGTTCATTCCAAACACCTACAAAATGAAATGCCACAAATCTTCTTGGTACTAATGCTTTTACTACAAATTTTATAAAATCCTGTGATCTATCTGTCTTCCATTAAGAGTGCTGCTGATTGCTATGAAATGGAGTTTTAAAAAGTGCACTAAACTCTAGCAAATGCTGAAAATATTACATACATGAAGTTGTCACTCTAGCTTTGTTATTCAACACTTGAATACATAGGGGAAACAATAATGCCGATACATAGGGGAAACAATAATGCCAATACATAGGGGAAACAATAATACCTGTACATAGGGGAAACAATAATGCCAATACATAGGGGAAACAATAATGCCAGATGTTCAGATCCTCATCATGCAGGCTGTTCACTCCTGCCAACTTCACAATGTCTCTTTAAAATGTAAATCCCCAATTAATTAAAACTTGAATTTCCAAACAAAATATGTTTCCCCTTGGGTCTAAATAGTGGGTATTTTTGCTGTTGTCCTATTTTTGCTCATTAGGATTCAGGTAAATACATTCTCTCATGGTATAATACAGATAGCTTAAACATTTAGAAAAAGCAAAGACATTAATTTCAAGGGTAATATTTTTGTGACATTCTTCCTTGATGATAGTTTTCCAAGCCAATGTTCCAGCCGAATAATTTTGGTAATGTACCATATAAACTCAGATACAACCATAAACCCCAATCTGCCTTCCCACAATGCACTTCATATCACTGTGTGTGCAGTTTGCTAGTAGTAATCAGTAAACTAAATAATATAGACCCAGATCTGCCAACACAATCTAATCTGGGTCAGTGTGGTTTTTTTTTTTTTTGGGGGGGGGTAGCAGTTAAACTGAATTATTCTATATACTTGCTTTCAAGTAAAACAAAACTGCAGCCAACAAAGATCCTGATCTGCTGTAGCATAATTCACTTGCATATCAGGGTCTGTGTTCTTTGTTCTACTGATTATTACTAACAACTGCACAGACCCAGATCTTCCAGTGCATTATACATCAGTGGATCTGCATCTGTGCACCTTTCATTTGGACTCCTCTTATTAATGAGTATATATGGTACGTGTGAGTTTACATGGTAGAGTTTTTAAATACAATCCTATATACATGCATGTGATCATCATCACTATAACTTTAATCTTTAAATCTTTTTCGCATTAAGGATGTTACCCCCTATAGCTGTCATGATGAAGGACTAAATAAACCTTTCCAACAGAAATTCTGAATAGTTAAAATTTTATATGGCAATAACCTGCTGATAAATTAACTTAATTCTGTACCAAAATTATAATTTGTAAATATTTTAGAGGTCAATTACATGTGATTCATTATTTTCTTGAGAGTTCCATTACAAATGATTCAGTATTTTCTAACAGTTATCATTAGATATTTCAGTGTGTAACCTTACTGAAATTCTGTCAAGAAAAAGCATTGAACACTGATATAGTGGACTACCAAAATGACTCAGGCTTGTTCTTATTTTTTTAAATATACAACTTCATCTATAAATAATGTCTGGAATGAAAGTTACGTTCATGGCACACAAAAAAATCGTTTTAAAAATTTGATGATTTATGGTCAAGTTTCAAATTTTTCTATACTATAATTAAAACATTGTATACTATAATTAAACCACATGGTATACTATAATTAAACCACATGATTATCTTATATCATTTATTCTTTTACACATATCATTTCAGATCCATATGTTAAAATTTGGCTGATGTATGGAAAAGAAAAAGTGGAGAAGAAAAAGACTACAATCAAAATGAGGAATTTGAACCCAGTCTTTAATGAATCATTCATTTTTGAAATTCCCTGGGACAAAATCCGAGAGGCATGTCTAGAGGTGACGGTCATGGATTTTGATAAAGTTGGACGAAATGAAATGATCGGCAAGATATTGTTAGGCAGCCGAAGTGGGCCATTAGAGACTCGGCACTGGAGTGACATGATCTCAAAGCCACGTCAGCAAGTTGCTCAATGGCACCTATTAAAGGATTAATGAAAATCTTAGATTAATTTTGAATGCAGCTGGAAATGGCGCCATGCTAGTGCTACAGAATTAATTAGACCAAAATCAGTTGCAAGGATCAAGAAAGAATACATTCATAGATTTTGAGTGCAGATGAATTATGGTGCAGTTCTGCTGCAATAAAATTTAATCGCACATTAAAGTAGATGCAGAGTATACTTTTTCACTAAGATGCATATTTGTATGGATGATTTAGCAAAATTCACTTCATCTTTTTCAATCTTTAGTGAATATACCATACTACAGTTCTGATACCAAATATTTGTACATGGAGAAAAGGTCATACCAAGGTTATCAGATTAAATCCATTTCAGGTCTCAGAATCATGGTGTCATGTTTGTAAAGCATGACATAAACATGTGATGAAGGCCTCATCAAGCCTTATCTGTTACCAGCTACCCATTACAAGTCAAATATTGTATGCCCTTATGTCATAGATAGTGCTTAAAATGTGTGTATTCCTCCTTAATTATGTATCAGTTTTTCATTTTTTCCTCACTTTTGCTTCAGGAGAGAATTTATTTATACAAATAGCAACTGCAGATTAAATAGGAGAGGCAGCATAAAGAAACAGAAACAATATCACTCATTACAGTTTACTTGTTTTGGTAAAAGAGAAACCAAAATGATACATGATAGTTGTGTTGATTTAGTAAACCAAAACGAAAATGATACATACCAGTCTAATGGTTATGGTAAAACAGAACCAACATGATACATACCAGTCTAATTGGTATTTATATATACCAGTCTAATTGTTATGGTAAAACAAAACCAAAATGATGCACACCAGTCTAAATATTATGGTAAAACAAAACCAAAATGATACATACCAGTCTAATTGTTTTGGTAAAACAGAACCAACAAGATAATACCAGTCTAATTGTTATGGTAAAAGAGAGCCAACATGAAACATACCAGTCTAATTGTTACCGTAAAACAAAAACAAAATGATACATACCAGTCTAATTGTTATGGTAAACCAGATCAACATGATACATACCAGTCTAATTGGTATTTATATATACCAGTCTAATTGTTATGGTAAAACAAAACCAAAATGATGCACATCAGTCTAAATAGTATGGTAAAACAAAACCAAAATGATACATACCAGTCTAATTGTTTTGGTAAAACAGAACCAACAAGATAATACCAGTCTAATTGTTATGGTAAAAGAGAGCCAACATGAAACATACCAGTCTAATTGTTACCGTAAAACAAAAACAAAATGATACATACCAGTCTAATTGTTATGGTAAACCAGATCAACATGATACATACCAGTCTAATTGTTATGGTAAAAAAGAACCAACATGATACATACCGGTCTAATTGTTTTGGTAAAACAGAACCAAAATGATACATACCAGTCTAATTGTTATGGTAAAACAGAACCATAACTTCTGTAATAGTGCAAATATTGATCATGATATAAATATTAAGGTGTAATTTGAACAGTGAAAAAATGGATAGGCCATTTAAGGAGGGGGTGGGTGGGAATTTTTTTGGACTGGATCCTTGTATTTCTTTTATCTCTTTTGTTTCAACTAATGGAGGTGGGGTGGTTGGCAATATATCAGAGCAAGAATATTTGTTAAAACCTACACTGTTGATTGAGCTCATCCATATATGTCACAAACCCTCTTATAATATGGGGGCAGGTGTGGATCCCATTGTTTCTTATTTAAAAAATACCCAGAATAGGTACCGATTTGCAAATAAATAAAAAGAAAATGTGCTTGCTATGAGTGAATAATATATATATTTCATCTTGTGGGTAAAACTACCTGAACTGTTTCATCCACTAGGTGAAATAAATCCAATATTCACTCATTTCAAGGTAATATCCTTTACTTAATCAAGCATGCAATCCCTACCATTGTAAGAACTGTCTTGGTTATGTGTCAAGTCAGATAATTTCAACTGACCAATCAAATACTGTTTTAAATATTATTATGCTGGGAACATCATAAAGGTATCTAAGATTAATCTGTGGTTTATTGTACTCATTCATGGATGTCCTCAAGGACAGTAAGGGAATCAAGCACTCAACATGAAAAGTTTAACAGATAGAATTTGTTATAGAGAAGAAGCAAGTTGCAAAGACTATACAGTGCAGCGAACATCAAATTCCCAAATTGGCACTCCAAGGTTTTCTCTAGGATGAGCAGAAATATTGCCATTATTGGATTATGAAGTCACATAACATTTTACAAGCAGAATGTTACAAACTTTAGCTTCAGTAGTGTAGTTTCTCAAACTTGATGTCCATCATTTTTTTTAAAAATCTTGTTTTGAGTGAACAATAATGCTGGAATCTATCTACATTAACATGTAAAAAGCAGTGACATAACAAAATATTTTCACTGGTACACATGTGATGTGCGCTAAAACTTCCTGGAGTACAGTGTCTAAGAATCTGTAAGAGATTGGTTAAGATAAAGTTAATGTATTTGGAAAAGTGAGCTGCTTTATTTTGAAAAAGCCCTTTTATTGACAGTTATTCTCAAAGTGATTGTAAAATGTGTTTTCCACCATTTAAACCCCCACCCCATTGATATTTATCATTTCTTAAGTTTTCAAAGGCCTCACAGTAACATGTACCCTTGCTTATACTGCAGTCTATGTTTTTGAACCTCAGTATGCACAAGTTATTATGGGAGAGGTGTGTTTGAGAGTCAGACATTTTAGTTTTCAAAAAAGTCCCAAGAGCTTCACCCCTGAACAAATTAAATGGTTTGCCCTTAATAGGGAAGCCATCAAAATGGCTTATTTGTTTTAATAGAAAAAAACTTTTACTAACCTTTCATAATTTTCTTTTAAAATTGGTCCTTGGTCATTGTATTATCATCAACCATCTGTATTGCCTTTGAACCTGCCACACCACCACCATGAAGGTAAATTATTACATGAAATTCTCCCATCTGTACATGCTTATAAGACGAGTCCAACTGCAAACTACACAGACCCAGCTCTGCCTTCACATAATGTGCTGGCACATCTGGGTCTGTGCAGTTTGTTTGGAATAATCAGTAGAACAAACAGCATAGACCCTGATCTGCAGGCACTTGATGCTAGATCAGGATCTTTTTTTGTTTACTGTTTGAATCTACTTATAAACAAGTACGAATGGTAATTATTTCCAGAAACCTCTTTGATCTTTATTTCAAAATGTTATGTATGACCCATTTAGTAAATGGACCATCTTAAGTTTCACAAGTAACTAATCCATTCAACATAATTGGCAGAGGAGATTGATCAAAATGATGATGGACAACTCTTTCACAGGGGAAGTAAATCTGACAATCTGTATCTCCAAAAAAATAAAACAATGGTAAAAGGCAGTAATTTGATGATCATTAAAGTGCATGGTTATTTTGCTCCTTCTGTGGTGGACCAAGATAAAGGTTCAAAGGTAAGCCTTGAAAGCAATGGAAACCTGGTTTTTAAACAGGGAAACACTGTTTTACAGTACTTGATAGAAAATAAGGTTTTTAAATTCTCTTCTTTTTTTTAAAACTAAATGAAAGAATGAATGAATTTCAGGGTACATATTAGAGTTGCACTGCAAACCATATATCATCGGTCTGTATTTTGCCTGAAATTAAATAAATATTTTGATACTACATAAAATATATATAATATCAGTAGTGATACAGCTGTTGTAGCACATAGATTTATTCATTGTGTTTATTATGGTAAACATTTTTACTAAGAATTTTTGAAATTGGAAAAAAATCTGGATGTATACATTTGTACATTTGCTTTTTGATAGCTGAAAGTCTTTTGCACTTATAATATGTGATTGTCAATAGTGAGGTGTATCAGGATGTGACAGTTTGCAGAATCTCCATATTTATGCTTATCATCTGACTGAACAGCATACTATTGATGGTTGATTATCAGACTGAACAGCATACTATTGATGGTTGATTATCAGACTGAACAGCATACTATTGATGGTTGATTATCAGACTGAACAGCATACTATTGATGGTTGATTATCAGACTGACTAAACAGCATACTATTGATTGATTGTCACAGTGAACATCTTACTATTGATGAATGGCATATTATTGATGGTTGATTGTCAGTCAGACAGAATGGCATATTATTGATGGTTGATTGTCAGTCAGACAGAATGGCATATTATTGATGGTTGATTGTCAGTCAGACAGAATGGCATACTACTGATGGTTGATTGTCAGACAGACAGAATGGCATATTATTGATGGTTGATTGTCAGTCAGACAGAATGGCATATTATTGATTGGTTGATTGTCAGTCAGACAGAATGGCATATTATTGATGGTTGATTGTCAGTCAGACAGAATGGCATATTATTGATTGGTTGATTGTCAGTCAGACAGAATGGCATACTACAGATGATTGATTTTCAGTCAGACAAAATGGCATGCTATTGATGGTTTATTATCAGACAGAATGGCATAATATTGATGGTTGATTATCAATCAGACAGAATGGCACACTACTGATGGTTGATTATCAGACAAAATAACATGCTACTGATGGTTGATTGTCAGTCAGACAGAGTGGCATACTACTGATGGTTGATTGTCAGACAGAACAGCATATTATTGATCGTTGATCAGTCAGACTAAACAGCATACTAGTGATGCTTGTTGTTGTTTTGGGTTTGATGCCATTATTCAGTGCACAATAAATGGTGGCCATTATAAATACTGGAGAAAGAACCCAGGAAGAACACCAGTAACAACCACCAACCCACAGGAAGCTACTGGCAAGCTTTCTCACAATCCCCCATTGGCTGAGTGCAAGACTCAAACCCACATTGACAGTGGTGAGATGGCACTGATCAGTAAAGGCAAGCACTTTAGACCACATCTCCATCTGGGGCTTCTACTATTGATGGTTGATTATAAAAAGCAAAAATGGCAATAAGAAAGGGTGCAGTTAAAATGAACTACCTACCATACACACTCACTTATAACTCAGGTTAATCTACAAACAACATAAACCCTGATATACTGTTGGATAAAGCACTGGCAGACATAGACCCTGATCTACTGTTGGATAAAGCACTGGCAGACATAGACCCTGATCTACTGTTGGATAAAGAACTGGCAGACATAGACCCTGATCTACTGTTGGATAAAGCCCTGGCAGACATAGACCCTGATCTACTGTTGGATAAAGAACTGCAGACTAGAGTTTATGTTGTTTGCTCAACTAATAACAAACTGCATATACCAAGATCTGCTGCCACATTATGTAATTGCAGACCTGGGTCTGTGCATTTTGCAGCTGAGTCAGACTTGTTTGTGAGTATACACAGCAAAGGCTTTGAGTCACTTTAAATTAAAGGGTATCGACATTTCATGGTTTGGTTTCTAAAATTAATACTCATGGGTAACCAACTTTGTGTGGATGTATCATTTGAATTAAAAAGAAGTTTGATTAGGTAAGTTACTTGTTGCACGTTAAGCATGATTCCAGGGATCTGAATTAAAGAAGATCCCTACATTCATTTGCATGCATGTATAAGCATATAAGCTTAATTAATTGTACTGCTGTAATTAAAAGTTAATCAATTATACTGCTGTAATTAACACTGCATTTAGTTTTTTCAGTGTACTTATAAGACTGCTATGAAAACAAAGCACTTGACTAATAGGGATTAGGCACTACAACAAAGCCATTGACCACAAACCAGGCTCTATCAAAGTAATGCTTGTCCATACATAAACACTTCAGGCAATATTGAGTTACACTCTTTCAACTATCACATTATCACAGTTATCAAAAAACCGGAAACTTTAAGTAAACTTTCATGCCACTGTGGGTAGGCCTGATATTTATGACTTCTCGGTTTGTTGACCAGATTATATCATGTGACTTTGATATAAGACTCGCTACCTCGTAGCTGGTGTTATCAAAATGGCATTAATGCTCATTGATGTTTTCATGGTAAAATCATGAGTAGAAACTGCCATGTCATTTAAAGCAAAACCATGTCATACCACTGTTTGTACCAGGTGCATACGATTTCAGGTTGAAACCTCCAGATTTATCTGTCATGGCCCAGGTGATTGCATGTTATATGTATGGGAGGCCAGCAAAGATGTACTCTTAGACAATGTCTAGATCAAACTGAAAATATTGAATTCAAGCAAAAAGTCAATTATCTCCACACATGACAAATTGTCACCTGGGGCAGACATGATTAAAATGGGTTTTGAGAAAGCGGGCCTGCTCTGTTGATTCTTATTCTTCAGTTATGTGAATGAAATGTATTTAGTAATAAATCTTGTGTTGGATTTCTTTAGTAGAATACTTGTGATCAATAAAATCAAATATGGAGTAAAAACTTATATTTTTGTATTTCATGAAACTAATAATGTTTGATTTAGATGCAGGAATTGCTTCACCATTATCATATCTATTGAGTATGAACAGTGTCTAACTGTAGATAATGATGTGATTTTGTGATCCATACATTATATTGGATATTTTCATGGATAAATGGTGTTTAACTGTAGGTAATGATGTGCTTTGATGATTTATATATGTTTGATATTTTCATAGATAAAACAGTGATGTTAAATAAGGACATAGGTGCTTAAAAATATTTTAGACTTTGACATTTCAGTTTCTCAAACTTTAATTTTATTACATTTCTCATATGTTTCCAAAGTTTATTAGATCACATAAGTTTAAGTAAGCATTAATTTATGGATATCATATGAAATTTTAGAAGTAACAAAGTTGATAAACTTAGTAATTTTGCATTTAATACTGCAATATAGTCATTACATTAGTACTGAGCTTTTTAGGTCATGCCATTGTGAATGGAAATTAAAACTGTCATCAGTCAGTTTCTATAGTTCTATAAATGTATTATATAAACATACATGCCAACCCCTGGAGTGTTGTAAGTATAATCGTTACTAATATAAGCAGTGAAATTCATAATCTGAGCACAAAAAGCATAATCTGTGTATTACATGACACCATTGCAGGAAACGGTTTGGAAAATGTACTTTTATTTCTGCTACTAACCTGGATTTGCAGTTTCAGTCATAATGGACCAAATCATTGCAGACTTGAACCAGAATACAAACAAAAACATACTGCCAACTTATTTTTATACAACACTCACTTTAACTAGTTTATTATCATGTAGTGGAGGTTAGATATATATATAAAGTCCATTTAATGTTCTTTAGCATGATCTGAAGACACGTTATGCTATGGCAGATCAGGATCTTTGCTGTTTGAAGTTTGACTCGACTTATAAGTAAACATACATTATTTACAAACCCCAGATGGCGTTGAAGGTACATATTTTGCTCACTTGCATTTTCCAAGTTTATCCACATGTTAATAGCTCTGCTCATTGTTACCAAGTGAATGATTTGGTTACATGTGTGTAGTAGGTTACATTTCTGAGATATTTACTTGAACAATGATGATGCTTCCAGTGTCGATACATTTTCCTTTTTGACCATTTTATCCTACTTCACTGACTTTTGAACCGCTTTTTTTGCTGCATCAAAATGTATGGACTAATTTTCACCCTTATGTTTGCCCTTTATTTCATCTTCAAAATTTTCTACACAGCTATGCCACAATAGAACCTTTGCATTAATTACATAATTCATGGTTGATAAAAATATACATGCTTTCTCTTTTTATGCTGCCACTAGCAATATGACGGGGGATTATAGCAATAAAACGTGTCTAGCCATCTATTATATATACATGTACATGTACATTTTCCAGATTCTTGTGTGTCCAGCTACTCCTGTGTTTTTTCCGTGGACCTTCTTGAAACTTGGAAGATATCACATTGCAATCATACTTAGAGAATTTGATAGATTTTTAAACAATGTATCCCATTTTGGTGTGAATGGTATTTAATATATAATTCTTGTTTTGTAACTAGAACCACATATAGTTTGGCTTTTGATGAAATGATCTAAAACTTGTGAAATATTTTTGCACAAGGTCAACAAGGGGCATATCATTATGTTGTCATGTTCTTGTGCATTTTGCTTGAGTATTGCCTGACTCTTTGGTGCTAAGGATATATACTACACGTAATTTATTTTAAAAAATATTTGTACATTTACAAAAAATAATTATCATTGACAGAGTAATTGTGTACAAAACAAATAAAGATCCAGCGTTAAGGATATGTCAAAACATCTATGTCATCAATTTTAAATTGATCTGTCAAATAAAAGTAGGTGTCAGATAATGCTGTTAATTTACTTCTACATATCATTACATAGTCTGTATATACACACACACTCACACAGAATCAAACCTGTCAATAGTGGACACTCATGGGAAAAGGTTAAACTGGCAATTACATACAGGTGACCAGTGTACACAAGTTCACCTCTTAATGTTATGTGGAAAAAAATACATTGCACTGAATATTGTTAATAATATTATTATTATGATTATTATTACTGCATTGTTTTATGTGCACTTCACAATAAAATCCTAATTGTGGCTTCATGTTTTTCTCTCACAAATTTAAGTTCCACACAAGATTATTGTATCCTAGTCCCTTTAATCCACCCTAGAAATGACGTAATCACCGACTTCATTCATGCTATAAAAACAATATCTGCATTAGTCAACTCACCTGGATCAAAAGACAGTCATATTGTGTGAGAAATCTGTGATAAAGTCAAAACAAGCTGTATATGACTATTCATTGTGACCCATGAAACGAAACTTCATGTACCTTCAGAGACTAATTCTGAATATAGAATGACCGCTTACCCTGATGAAAAGGGATGAAACTTGTATATCTTCTCAAAAACATTTTTTTCTTCTTCAGAGATTGCCTTAACTCACAAGCGAATAGATGAAGATATCTAACTATACCACCCTGACACAAAAGGCGACTTCCAGCTGCTTCAATAACGTAACTACTTTTCCAACCTCCAGCAAATGAATTGCTTTGATCCTATCCTGTAAGGATAAAAAGCACCTTACTTTCAAAGCCGATCAATTGATACTTTCAAGTTTGTTTGACAGTGTGGCATGTACAGTCAAGATATGAAATGCTTAAATATCAATTAGCAGTAAGTGCTTTATCTAAACAACGCTTTGCTCATCAAACAAAAGTGTTTAGTTTGCATACTTAGAATGGCCATTGCTGATAGACTCCAGACACCTTAAAGGAGGGTGAAACCATTGTTTGGTTATGAAACATATGGGCTGCAGACCATAGAAGACAGATGATCATTAAATACAACGAATTTATATAGCATATTTGCCTGGGTTGGGGGTGGGAGGAATTAGAATGGCCAGTGAAACCAAGTGACTGCTGTTGACAGGTGACCATTACGACAGGTTTGACTGTGTGTGTATGTGTGTGTGTGTGTGTGTGTATATATATATATATATATATATATATATATATATATATATATATATATATATATATATATATATATATGTGTGTGTGTGTGTGTGTGAATGTGAAAAACACTTGTGACTAAAAGATTACTATTAAACTTTACACAAATATTGGTATCTCAGCAATATTTCTTTATTCTGACACCACATTATTTAAAGAGTTACCAATTGAATGGACTGTATTCAAAGAGAGTGAATATAGTTTGTTTGCTTTGTATGTGTGTGAGAGACAGGTTTCAGTCAAAGAGAAGATAATGAAATATTAAGTGGACATTTTTTAAAAGAATACATCTTTTCAATTTCCAAGATGTACATTAAATATTCACAGTATTTATATTTGTAATGCACTTCATTCTGTTCCGATAGCAGAAGGGTCAAATTCACTGCAACATACACTATATTGTTAACTCTTCATGTGAATACAATGTCAAATTCACTGCCCCATACACTATATTGCTTTCTCTTCAAGTGAATACAATCTACATTCCTACCAAAGGATTACCAAAATGCTTTATCAATAAGTTCATGTACACTTCCTGTAGCTTTCACTAAGATATTGGATCCGTCTAATCCAGCAAAGCTGTAGTGTTTCATTGTATGCAACGATTTTACTTTTCTGTCAGTGACTGCAAAGGCATCTAATCCAACCTATGATTGACATCTTGTGAACATGTTGTCATGCTAATTGTTTTCTAGGGTTAAGCCATTGTCTGTTAGTGTTATTTTAAGTGTTCTTTATATGTTCATATATAAATGCCTACATTCTGCCAGCATTATTTTACAATTGCACAACTTGTTTACACCAAGGTGGCGGGGGGGGAGGGGGGCTGATGCATCCATGTCCCTTCGAAACCTTTCTGGCTTCATGGTTAAATAGAGTATTTAGTAGATCTTTTTTCTTATCATTCAAAAACTTGTTTCAAATGTCATATCCTGATTGTCATTTACTTTTTACATGAATTTAATGATCATTTGTTTGATGCTTTTGCAATTCATTACCGTATATGCTCACTTTTAAGACCAACATATGGTAATGATCAACCTCAATTTCACTGATAATGCACCGAAACCCATAACTTACATAGTCTTCTTGTGTTAGTTTTATGTTACTTGAACAATATCTGCATTATTGTTGGTTTCATCAGCACTAATTTTGCTGCCATCTAAACTTTCCATGTTTGTATCCTTGTCTGTATATTTCTGGATCCACAACATTCACTAAGGTTGACTGCACATTTCTAGATCCACAACATAAGCTATGTACTTGTGTTAGATTGTTCATAAGCTGTAAGCCAGACCAGTCTGAGTCACATGTACAGATGGCAACTTAATGTAGGAACGGTCTTACAATCAAAATGGGATTATGCTGCAAATTAAATTGCAGCTGTCAATGATTTTAGCATAAAACATAGTTTCTTTAATTGAAAAATGCTGCTGTCTTTTCTCAAGTTGCCACATAATCCTGAAGGTCAACAGAGGATTCCAAGTAGACTCACCAATACTTTGTATAAAATGTAACTTTCAACTTCCACAAGTTTTATGATGTAATAACATGGTACATGGATTATACAGTAAGTTTAATAAACCTTTTATACCTCAAGATCTAGAGTTAAAATAATTCAGAATCTGTTCTAAAATTTACTGTTTACCAAAAACTTTATGTAGAGGTATTATCATATTCAACAGTTATCAAGTAGGCCAAGTGACATTTGAGAATTAGTTTATATTTTTCATTGTATACAAAAGATGGCAACTCAAGGTCATCACCATGCTTCATTCTTCAAAAGGTTTTGCAGTGATGTTTGCAACTGAAAATACAAATACCAGTATCAATATTATTTGAAAACCATATTCTCGTTAGAAAGTGTTGGCCTATATTATATGGTTACAAAATAATATGGCAAGGTTTAAAGTGAAATGAATAAATATTTATTCTTAATGACTGTTGATGCTTAAGTTGCCCAAACTGCATGATTATACTCAACTATAAAACTACCTGGTCAACTTCTGTAAACTCACCTACCTACACACACAATTAAGTCAAGACAGCATAAATCCACAAAACTTCAATACACAACACAGGTCATTATGTCGTGAAGTTTTACACAGCAATAATTGTTTTGTGATTTTATATTATCTGCCATATTTCAACCAATTGTCTTTTTGTGCTGTTTTCTTTTCATTGTATTATTATTATCTATGTACTTGTCATGCAAGTGAGGTTGCAAAATACAAAACCAGTAAATTTTACTTTATATATTTATCACGATGATGTGGCATAGATTTTGTTAAATGCAGCCAATTATATTGTACAAATCTGAATAAAAAAAAGTAGTTCAATAAAAGACTGTATTACTGAGACCAAAGTTGGTTTTACATTTTATCACACGTGTGCTGTGTTATTTGTTAATATACCCATGTCATAATTGTCATGTATGTAATGCGTATAACAGCACTTCATATCACAAATGTCATCATGCAAAAGAATGGCAAATTACCCAAGGCATTAAAATTAAATTTTCATAAACCTACGTAATTCCATTTGCTTAGGTCAAAGTTTTTTTGTGTGCAAAAATGTTTTGAAATTTTTTTCACCCAAAGAGTAAAACAATGTTCAGTCAATGGAAAAATCTGTTTAATCGCAACATGAAAATCTAATCAGGTCATTTAATAATAATAATAATAATAATAATAATAATAATGCTTCATTTATAGAGGGTGACTCGTTAGTCAAGGACTGTTCTCCCTTGAGGCTCTCTTAAGGAGAGTTTAACAATGTACATTATATGAAGATAGCAATAATTACTGTTTATTTTAACATGTTCAGTATTAAAATACTAAATTCTATTATCTATTAGAAACACATACATGCTCATGATATCTTTTCTTAAATACTCTAATATTTTCAGCAGATTTTACATGTAGTGGAAGCTTGTTCCACAGAACTGTACCAGAGTATTGAAAGCTCTTTTCATTTTGCTCTGTTTACATATGTATGCAGACATGCCATGTCGCATTTGGTATCACTACATCAAATCAATGTCATGCAATAATGCCAACAAACTTACCATAACTTACAGTCCAGACCAAACCAAGATGCTCCGCTACAGGCAAGGGGGCCAAAAAAAACCAAGAATCAACTGAACACTAGATGCTGTTCAGCACAGGCAGTAGAAGAATACTATATAAACATGGCCAGTTTGGAATAATGTCAATGACAGGAAGGGTTGAAAAGTCCAGAAATAAATGGAAATGATGAAAGATGGAGTGATGCTGAATGGTGAGATGGGTTTTGCAGCCAGCAACAAATAATTAAATTTTCTCACATGGAGAAAAATATTTTTAAAAATATGATGCACCTCTGTACAAAAAACAAGCAACTGGCTGAAAGAAGAATGCCAAAATAAATATGGATTGCTTCAAAGTATAAATTCTAGTTTATGAACACAAGGGTAATATTAATTAATAATTGTTTTATTTGTATGTATGATTAACCTTTAAGCTATCCATCACAAAGCAGTTCATTGGTTAAAAAATCTAGTACACCAGTCAAGTAAAAATCCTGACAGGAATAGGCACATTTTTAACAAAAACTGTTTCAAACCATGAAGTCAAAAGCTGTGAAAACTTGGTTAATGGACAAAATACCATATATACTCACAAGTCTAATCCAACTGCAAACAACAAAGACCCTGTAGATTATGGTCTACATTACCCTGTAGATTATGGTCTACATTACCCTGTAGATTATGGTCTACATTGGTTGTTCTACTGATTATTCCTAACAAACTGCATCGACCCCAACCTGCCAGCACATATGCAACAGTAAATTTTTGTGCAGTCTGCAGTTGGACTAAATTAATAAGCAAGTATATACGATAATAACATGCATACCATTGCTACACAGTTTTTTTATATATAACGAACAATGTGTGAACCAGGAATTTTCACAATGGTTTATTCACAAATGTTATTTACTGACAAATGAATACATTAAAGTTTACTTTTATCTTTCCTTAAATCCTAAACATAAAAGATACACAGAATTTAGATTTTACATGAATCTTGGTATAATAAAAGCATTATCATGTTTGTTTGCCTGCTCCAGAAATATTTTCTTTGATGATTTCAGTAAAAGAACTGGGAATTTGTCTGCCTCTTCAAAAAAATTATGTATGGAAGAGCTCCAAAGTTCAGAGGCCATTTAGAGTAAAATGATCACCAGTTTGGAATTTTGATACATTCATGCAGAAATAATGCAGATTATAGGTATGTTACATAAAATTTATTTTTAAAAATGCATGTATTTGTGATTAAATAATCTTTATGACAAAGCTGAATTAACATTTTACACAGATTGATTTCTTACCTTATGCCATATGAACTTTGGAAAAATGTAGATTGATTTATATTTAACTTTACAGCAATATTAAAGAGCTCTGACAAAAAAATTCAGAAGAATGTTTAAACGTAACACAATCATTCACTGAAAAAATCTTGTTTTTCTTCTCAGGAAATTGTAATGTTCTTAAAACGAACAATATTTTCATTACAGTCATGCAGATACATAATCTTCACTCTGGGCAGGTTTGCAAAGCTAACTGCACAAAACTCCAACTAAGTTTTGTAAAATGAATGCTTACTAAATATACAGCTCAAAATGTAATCATTACATTGTGACATCCCAATGTTACTATTCACCTTGAAGTTTCATAGCAATATCAACTCTGGGAGACTGGACATAATTGGTGTGGCAATGATTTCTGTCTCTAATTAAATAATGAAAAAGAACAAGAGGCCCAAGTGGACCTAATATATACAATGTAACAGTAGACCATTTTACTAAGTTGGCTTATGAAGTATTGTAAGAACATAGTCATTTGTAAACTATCTCCACACTTTGCTCATTAATTGAACTCATCTAAAAACTTTAAATTATAAACATATTTATCATGTTTTATCAACACTGGATGAGAAATATAGTCTCTAAACTTTCCGAGGTAACAAGCTTAGCCATTCAGATGCAAGATCACCTCATTTAATATGCATGACTCTCACACATTATCAAAAAATTCCTACAAGACGTTGATGATATATGCCTGTATTTCAGTTCTGATGACAATCCGACCAGAAATGTGACTTCAAGGGTGGTAAAAAGCTTGGCCAATCCGATGCAAGATTGCCTCTTTAATTTGCATGAATTTTAAGCCATTATCAAATTCATCCAAAATCTTTACGATAAAAACCTATATTCTAAGTCTGATCACAACTGGAGGACAAACATGGTCTCAAGTATGGTTAACAAGCGAATGTTGACAGATGCAAACTGCGCCAGCCATAGGCTGACATGGCCTTACAGTTGGTTGATCTATAAAAAAAAAAGTGTTTGCTTTAAGAAATTGAGAGTCTGCAGATTCTTTAACTTTAAATTCTATAAACTTATATACGACAAAGAGGGGATTTAAAAACACAATTTTGCAAAACTTGCCTCAAGAAAACAGGAGGATAAGAGCAATCATCATCTCTGATGTAACTGGAAAATATGCTGTGTGGATGTGGGGTATTTAAGTACTCTCCATCTAGATTAAATATGCAAAGCTTAAAAATAAGTACTGTAAAATATAAAGCTTATATAATAACCTTATATCCTCAGTTTAAATAAAGTCTTGTTCAGAATAAATAAATAAATCAGATAGGATACAATGACTTGTAGGGGTAACGATGCTCAATATATAGAAGTATGTTAATAAACATATGCAAACATATTAATACAAACTGAAAAGGAAAAAAATGTACTCAATGATTTTTATTGAAAGTTTAATGCCTTTAAACATGAAAACCACCTATAACATGTCATCTTATTCTTTGCATCTCATAGGTGTCAGGAAGTGACTTTACATCTAGAGTTTTGTTTTTAATAAACAATATAATTGGGAGACAACTCTTACATGAGATTGTGTAAAGGGTTTATAATATGTATTTATTATGCAATACAAATTCATCACTTGTAACATTAAGCATGCACCAAACCAAATTACAACAAACATTTTTGTTGTTGTTGTTGTTGTAGGGTTTAACGCCATTTTTCAGCACACGATAGGCTATACATGGCAGCCAGTATTAATGGTTGAGGAAGAACCCGGGAAAACCTCCGGAAAGAACCACCAACCCACGAGAAGCTACTGGCAGGCTTTCTCACATAACCACATTGGCTGAATCTGAGACTCGAACCCACGCAGACAGAGGTGAGGTGGCAGTGATCCGTAACGGAGAGTGCTTTAGACCACTCGGCCACTCGGGGCCCCTAACATTTTTGTAATCAGCAAATTAAATGTACTATGGTAAAATAGATCTTTTTCAAACTGCTCATTTTGTATATAAGAAAAAAAAGTCAATAAATATGTCAACCTGCTTGAAGCAAGTATCATATGTATCATAAAGAGATTTCTAAGTTAAAAGTCCATCAATAGTGTCCAAGTTGGAAATTCTATGTATAACACTACAAGGGAAGTCATGATGATTAGGTCTGCTAATCGTTACATCACTTTGTCACACGATTTATATCACATAACGTGATGCTAATAAAGAGAAACTTTTTATGATATAAAGTATTTGATAATGATGAGCCAATACAATTCTGTGAATAATCATGTGACTTTTGTTAAAAATACACTTGAAATCTTTAGACATGAAATATAAATATTACTAGCACCAGAAGTGGAGAAAAGTCCTGTAAATGAGCTGCGCTGGTCATTTATGAAGCAGCATTATTTTCTTAAACCGGATTATAAACTAAGTTCTAATATGTTCACTCATCAGAGATTTATTTTGTTTTACATGCTCTGATACAAGTATATATATTTTTTGTCTATGTTCACAGAAGTATGAGAAAGCTGACAGTCATACAGTATCCATGAATGAATGTCCTAGACATTACAATGCAACCCTTCACAATTCTGATGATATCCAGCAACTAGCGGATGGAACTTTATTCTTTCTGTAATACTTGGTCTGACATAAAAATCCTATGTTAAAAGCAAGTAATCATTTTCTCAAATCAACATAATAATGATACTGGCAAATTTTCAGTTGAAAATGCATTAACATGATGTATTATACCATACTGGCTTTATATACTCGATTGTAAGACGAGTCCAACAGCAAACTGCATAGACCCAGATTCACCATCGCATAATGCACTGGAAGATCTAAGTCTGTACAGTTTGTTGGGAGTAATCAGTATAAAAAAACGCATAGACCCTGATCTGCATGTGCATTATGCTACTGCAGATCAGGATATCTGTTCTTTGCAAACAAGTATATACAGAATGTAAGTAGGTTAATTTTATCTTAATGTGAAATATTTGGAACACATTTTCTCAAGATGGTCAATCTCTTGAGTTGGCAGACGCAGCAAATGGTTAAATCGACCCATTTACGATCCCAGACCTGCTAGCCCATACCATTTTACCACAAGTAATGGATGATCATCATATTACATACTTGTAGAATAATAGTAAAAAATATGAATATATCATGTCAGTTAAAATCCAGATATTTTGTTTTCCAGGCGTTCATATTAGATTCAGTGGAATTCATCTCTGAACCAAACCACAAGATTACTGCAGATGCTTTAATCTGTCCATTATTTTCAAGCAAAACAACTGCATGATCAAGTTTTTTTCTTTAATACTATTGCATTATCTGGATGTGTCGTCAACAAAGGAAAACACTTGCTGGTAAAAGGGGCAATCAGCATTTTAAAAAGCTCAAGCAATCAGAACAGAAGTATACCAAGGACTATTCACGTTCTCAGCTGTGATTGGATTTTGTTTTTACATCATGTCATGTTGATGTGAGTTTTGCTCATAGCCTGAGATATGACTGCCACTGCCAGAAATTTAAAACACAGTCTATATCAAGTTGAGAAATCTACCAAGTTGACAATGACTTCCATGAGGTTTGGAACTGCAGTTTTTGAAACTGAACTGTAGGTTATTACGTTCTACAATAATAGTATATATTTTGTCACACCTTACTGAAAATCAGTCCAAGTTAAAGAAGAAAAAATACAAACTGCAGTGATGAAAAAGTCTTGTTAGGGTTGGCAGGTCAGTGATCCTTTGCCTATCCCTATCCATGGAAGCACAACACAAAACTTGTGTGACCATAACTGCATTAATACAAAAGTAAATTGTACAAAAACATAAAATTTGATGGCTGTACTTGAATTAATGCAGTCAAGGGTGATATCAGCAAGAATGACAAAAACTTAACCCTGAAATTATGTAAACCCTTGATCTTAAATTTTACAGTACTTAATAAAAGACAATTTTTCTTCAACATTCTCTAAAAACAGTTATTAATGAACAAAAAATGAAATCAGAGAAGATTAACATATAATAATAAGCACTTTTATTTATAATTATTACAATGATGTGAACAAATATTTTAGCCTGACAATTCTGAAATGTAATGATTTCTATACAATTAACATTCATAAATTACATTACCGAAATCCCTTACAGCTTATGAACAAAAAAAAAAAACTAGAAAAAGTGACAATGTTACAGATGGCCTTGCACTGAAACAATTTTATTCAACAAAAAAGTTGAAACTTATGAAATACACATCAAGGTCTATGAAACAATGTTCATATCAACTGCATCAGAATATGTTCAACTGAAAACCAAGGGCCATAACTATGTCAAAAATTCTAGCTGACATAAGAAATCTCATAAGACAACATATCGTCTAAAAGACAAGAATCTTGTAAAAATAAATCAAGCCATGCTGAATGGCTCTTGAGCTATGCTGATAACAAGCAGCATCCAAAGCAAAGATATGAAGCTGTTAGACAAGGGCCATAATTCTGTGCAAACTGGAGTAAATGAGATTGAATCTAGACAATGCACATCTAGGTCTAAGAAATAATGTACATGACTGACTGAATCCAAATACATATATGCTGAAATGATCTTAAGCTACGCCATATATGACTAATATCCCATGTTAAAATATGATGGTCATCACCATGGCCCATAACTATCCAAAATGGAGTTCACAGGTTGAAGCAACTAAGGTCCTCCTATAGGGACTGTTTAAAACTGACAGAAAAAGGTAAATAAATCTGTCTAAACTGGACTTAAAAAGATGAAACCAATCAAATGCACATCTATGTGCAATACAGAATTCACCTAGCAAACAGCATCAAATTGTTGTAAGGGTTGCACAGTTATGGTGGTTAAAGTAGGAATAAAAGGAACGAAAGGACATGAAAAAGTAGAGTACTACTGGACAAAGACATGTTGATACTGGGCCCTAATAATTAGTTTTCTTAAAATAAATGTTCAATATATTATATTCATAATTATCGCATTAACTGTAACAAACAATATTTAGTAGTAAACGCTGATGAAGAACATAACGTTCTTACATCATGTTGATACAACTGTGCCTCCTCAGTTTCTGCCTAGTTTCACTCAATCTTTTTCTGTAGCTCAAACAAGTTCTTACATCATGTTTATACAACTGAGCCTCCTCAATTTCTGCCTAGGTTCACTGAATCTTTTTCTTTAGCTTAAGAACCAGTCATAACCAGTTTTCTGCTTTTTGATCCAATGCCTTTACAAGCAATTCACTCTTAAATAAAAAGAATATGAAACCAGTCTACAGCTTATCCACAGCAGACAATGTTCTTGGACTTTCATATTTTAAAAAAGTAAATAAATTGACATCCAAGTCATCTTTACAGGCATGATGTTTGTGACTGAATACTCGAAAAGCATTGGAACATCCAACATTCTAGATAATGGAATATAATCTTGCATACCTTTCCTAAGGCAGTTAACATTTCTGGGAATCAACAACTCACCAGAAAATTATCTACCAGTTTTCTTTGGAGGATTGATAGTTTCTAGAACAGCAATACGTGAAATGTGCTTAAATGTCTAAACTGAAGTTCTTAAGATGAGAAAATGTCCCAGGATAAGATGGTATTACATCTATGGCCCTTCCAGATGTAAATTTCAATGTTTGTTAACTGCCATAATGATCCTGCAAATAAAAAGGGAGAAATGGATCAGTACAATCGTTTTCATTAACTTTCAAATTTAAGTCAATGAGTCATTCAGGAAAATCATTATCTTGATTTTTTTCCATAACATTTATTCATTAAAAAAAATCATGATACACCTATTAAAAATAGGTCATTAAGGCCCATTGTGCTTACATGATCAACATATATTCAAGGAAATAATCTCCATAATATTACTGCAAAAAGCACATGATACGTCCATTTTGTGACCTTTGCCCTCTTAATGTCCTTGACCACTTAACTACGAACATGCCTATGGATGACAATTCATGGAACTGGGTAAAGTTCTGTCACAATATATGTAGGAATTAGAAAGTAACAACATGGATAAGGCAGTATTATTCTTGTGACCTTGACACTGACTCCTGGGGTATGAGTGAATAAGCAAAACAATGTCAAGTCAAGACATATAACAAGCTAACATTTCATCTATCTTCAATGTCAAGTCATGACATATAACAAGTCATTTGAATATCTTCAATGGTTTACTTTAAACAAAGATACAAGTCACAGAATTAAATCCTCACTTGCCATGACCTTGACTTTGAGAAAGGGTGCAAGGCTATGATAAACAACATATCATCGACTCATGGCATATACTTAGCAATGTTTTATTAAATATCTTCAGTGGTTCAAAACTTACTCCCAGGACAAGGACAAAAGCTATTGCTTGCCAAGACTTGACCTTCTTACAAAGCCATTGGCCAGAAAAGTAAATAATAACAGACAGGTGTATTATCACACAATGCCATAACATTCCAGACCTGAGGCAAGTGTATAAAAAATGAAAGATGACATGAACTTAGATATTTCAGGAAAATTTACATTGAAAACATAAACTAACCATGTTGCAGAACAATCACATTTAAGGATTCTTATATGACTTTAGTATAAAACCTATACAAAAAGCTGAGTGTAATTCACTGATAAAGGTAAATTATGTTGCCATTATATATATATATATATATATATATATATATATATATATATATATATATATATATATATATATATATATATATATATATATATATATATAAATGGAGTATAAAAACCTCTATATATCATGACATTATGTTGCTATCTGCTGAATGGGAGGCAACAATCTAGCTATTAGGGTAGAAAGTCCTGGCATAAGTAGCAATATCAATGAAGTTTCAGTTAAATACAACACTTCATTACCTAAATTTACTAAAACTGACTCCAGTGTGATACCAATGTCTGTCTCTGCTAAACATGTACAAACCAAAAATAAAAGGGCAGAATCCATGACCAGGCTGACAATCATCATGAAGAAAGACCTAACAACTGCAACATCCAGTGTCTGATCATCCTCACTAGTCAATGGTCATAGATCAAAATGATACGGGTCAACAACCCTTAGCTAAGAGAGATATCAGATATGCATCAATGAAGATTTAAATTCAGTTCTGAGACTGATATGAAATTTAACTAAACATTTTACAAAATAAAACATGAAATAGATCTAAATAAAAACTCTGAGTAAAAGCTTTCAAATCCCAAGAAATTCCCAGAACATATTAAGAAAACTGTTTCAAGCTGTTGTGTGTAAAGAAATAAAAATTAGAAACTGAATACATGTAATGTGCACTGGGAAAATTCTGATGTGGTTAAATTGCTAACCTTCAAAACAACTACTGTGAAAACTGCAAAGTTTTGAGAATTTTTCTTCACAAATTCAAAACTGAACATGGGCAAAATATGTTGCGATTTTTTAATACACATTTTTTTCTTACATGAAAATCAGTGCACAGAACATGAACATAGGAACCTTAAAAACAAATGTGATTTAACAAGACAAATCATAACATTTCCTCCAGCACACTTAAATGAGGAAATTATAATGGCTTTTGCCTTTGTTTGAATAATAAAAATTCCATGGAAGCGTCATTTCAAGTTCTTCACCATGGAATAATTGAACACTCTGCACAGTCATTACAGAAAGACAAGAAGGTCACTGTGACCTTAGCAGTAAATTAATGAGGTGATTCATATCCCCAGTTTAAACATACCCACCAAATTTCATGATTAACACATAACAGTGTCCAAGAATTTTTCATAATTGTTGGATACCGAAAAGTACATGTCTCTTTTTTATTAATTTGTGACAAACCTACACATCATTTTTACTTCAGATGACCAGGCAGTCAGAATACTTCTACATTAGTAACTGGGCAGCTTGTTCTGCAGTGACATCACACACTGCAGCAAAGTATCTACCCGTCTAGTGTGGAAATGCAGCCAGTACTTTTGGACAATCTAACTGTTCACTAATTTCAGGAATTCAGCTTGAGTAAATTTTACATGAGAAAACATATTTAATCTACATATGATTTTCAACAAAAGGCTTGAAAATTTTCAGATCTGAAGATTTCTGACTAACTGACCTTTAAGATCTTTAATAAAATGGCTGATAAGAGATAATAATTCTAAGAACCTTGATTGGTGCCATCCATGAACTTTGGGGATGCTACATGGCCAAGAACCCAAATTTGCATGCAGAACAATTTTATGATTTTACAAAAGTGACCTTGACCTTAGACCTTTTAATCCAAAATCAGTAAGCTTGGACCTTATTCCAAGTGCAAGTCAACCACACAGTTTAGTCCAGATCTATGGGGGCCCCGAGTGGCTAAGCAGTCTAAAGTGCTTTCCATTACGGATCACTGCCATCTCATCTCTGTCTGTGTGGGTTCAAGTCTCAGATTCGGCTGATGTGGGTATGTGAGAAAGCTTGCCAGTAGCTTCTCATGAGTCGGTGGTTCTTTCAGGAGTTTTCCTGGGTTCTTCCTCCACCACTAATACTGGCCGCCATGTATAGCCTATCGTGTGCTGAAAAATGGCGTTAAACCCTACAACAACCACAACCAGATCTATGATTAAAACTGAAGTTACAGAGCAGAACCAATTTTTACTCTTTCTGGCATAGTGATCTTGATCTTGTACCTTTTGTCCCTGAAAATAACAAAACTTTTCCATACTCAATTGCAAGTTATCCACAAAGTCTGGTCTAGGTCAAGGCATATGGTAAAGAACTAATGTTATTGTGCAGACATAAAATAGTAAACAGATGATGGATGGACAGCACTGTAATGTTATATGCTACATCTAACAGCAGGCATACATAGAAAAAACCAGCAATGGCATCACACTACATTGCAGATGTAAAACATTTGCTATTCTTAAAACAATGGAGTGCCGGCCAGTCTGCAAAGCAATTCCAGCCTATAAATTTATGACATCGGTCTAATCATCTGTCCAGCAGTTCAAGTTTCCACTGACCTTACCTACCTTTTTAAACACAGTTCGACAATTTTGATGTAGTGGAGGATGAGTCGGACAATATGTGGGAAAGGTTCCCAAGAACTGAATTAAAATATAGGAAATGTATAGCAATTTGTTTACTTAAAAGTAACATGTTTGTGAAATTAAAATAAATTTGATACACAAGAAAAGATTTTCTTATGTAGATTATGTGCATTGGCATGGCTTTGAGAAAAATCTGGAAAGATCTATCCTTTATCACAAGTAATGATGTAATTTAGTGGTATATTTGTGTTCTCAATAAAACAAATCATAAATGCATGCCAGATTTCATCTTTAATTAATGTTTTTAAAACTTACCATATTTAATAATTTTTAAACAGATGAGACTTGTTTTTGAAAGCAAATCAGTGAATTTTTGCTCATAAAATTTATTGATATAAGTAACCTTGTATTCGTAAACAAACTTATGATTTACACATATTCTACATACCCACATCTCATATTTACGATAATTAATATTAACATCCAAGCCAAAAAATACACCCTGATATGCATGTTATTTCCATATATATATTTGGTATGTGCAACATGGGGTTCCCATGCAGAAATTGCCATTTTTTTTTTTTACATTTGACTGGGATGAAGATTCAACTCCTCATTGATGGGTGGATTCAAGTTGTGTGAATTTAACAAAGATTTATCAGGAAAGCAATATACGTGTAAACTAAAGGTTTACTGTACTAACAGCTGATATTTTCAAAAAGCAACATTTCCATAGAACACAAAAAAGATAAATTTTGAAAATTCAGAAAAATAATAAAATAAACATAACACTGTTAAAAATACCATTTCCTTGCAGGCAGATGATTCTTGAGAACTGCTAATCAACCAACTCCTGTAACTCAACATAAATTGTAGGGTTTTTAATCAGAAAGAAACCAGTAAAACTCTAGTGTGAAAATCACAATTTGAGATGGAGTGCAAATCAAACAATGCTCACTGTAAACATCACAATTTGAGATGGAGAGTATGATTCAAACAATGCTCACTGTAATAGATCACAATTTGAGATGGAGAGTATGATTCAAACAATGCTCACTGTAATAGATCACAATTTGAGATGGAGAGACTGATTCAAACAATGCTCACTGTAAACATCACAATTTGAGATGGAGTGCAAATCAAACAAATGTTCACTGTAACAGAGCACAATTTGAGATGCAGAGTGTAAATCAAACAATGCTCAATTTAACAACACACAATTTGAGATATAGAGCACAATCAAACAATGCTCACTCCAATAGAGCACAATTTGAGATGAGTACCAATCAGTGTAGTGAAAATATTAATGGCTTAAAACGTTAAGTGATACTAATTTATTTAAAGTCAGTTGCAAGAATATAACTCCTGTGACATTGCTAACCATGGCACTTTTTACTATTATAAACATACTGCTCTAAATAAGCTTTATTATATTTTTTATATTTCAATTCCTTTATATGTCATAAGAGAATTTATTAACATTTGAAACTTATTTGAGGATTTTTAAAAATTTATTTTCAGTAGTGATTTTCATTTAGTAGTACATTTTTTTTTTTAATTACTAAACTGGAGCAATATCAAAGGGAGATAACTACCGTAAAGTCTAACAGTCTAACAATTAAAATCTAAATACCCTTCTTTGAAAATGAGCTAAAAAGTAATTGGTTCTATAGTTTATCGATTTTAGTAAGACCATTCAGTCTTACTTTTTTCAGCAATGCAATATATATTTGCTATAAAAAAAATGGACACTATGCCAAAAGTATGGATGGACTGGAACACACTCACAAAAAAATTAAAGTACTGCCTGTAAAGCAAACTGCTGGTACCTCAAAATTTAATACGGGCCTGAATAACATTTCGCTTTCAGGGACACAAATGGATTGGTCTATGTATTTTTAGACCCAGTTGTGTTTCTTTTCAAGGGAGACAAAATCCAGTCACTAAGTACACTTATTGAAACTGGTTTGCTCTGCAGGCCATATTTCAATATATAAAGAAGAACCGTAACCAAACAAGAAGTAAATTTATTTTTAATTACAAAGAGGAAAAAATTATGTATGTGTGCAACAATCACACATACCCCAATGTAACTAAGGGTTAGGAAATTAAATACATGTACACATATCCCACTAAAATATGTCTACATGAATGAGAACATTCCCATTACCAGACATGCATGGTATGATGGCACAGCATGGAGTCAGTCTTAAAGAGAAAAGAGGTCTGTTTTTGTCAGGCAGACTTTTATGTACTTGCCTTATCTGATGCTGATGCCTCTCCATGTACAACCACACCAATTATCAAATTCTCCCCCTATTAGACTATAATTGCAACGATCATGTAAGCATACATTTCCTACTGAAATTGCAGTAAAGCTAAATATGTTCAAAGTAATATTCAACTCAAGAATAAATTTTAATCAAACCCATTATAATTACTTGCAAAACTATAATGTCCATCTGCTGGACTTAATAACTTTTACACAAATTTAATAACACTATTAATAAATTTTACACAAATTTAATAACACTATTAATAAAGTTTACACAAATTTAACAACACTATTAATAACTTTTACACCAATTTAATAACACTATTAATAAATTTTACACAAATTTAATAACACAATTAATAACTTTTACACAAATTTAATAACACTATTAATAACTTTTACACCAATTTAATAACACTATATTATTGTTTGTATCAATTTCTCAATTATATTTTAACACAGAATGTTTATCATGCATTTATTATAATTACTAAGCAAGCATTTACAGCTGTACATGGGAGAGAGCGTGGTACATGTTCAGACAGTCATAAAAGTTCAGGGGTGTTATAAATGCACCAATTTCAATATCTTGTTTTCATCTGCTTTCATTCAGCTCACAATTTATATACATCCGTAATAACAGGTTAGACATGCAAACTGTAATACAAGCAGTTAAATGAAAAACATAGCTCCCACAGAACTTGTTGGAAATATCTTTAAACAAATGGCCTATTATAGTTAACCCTCTTAATACATCCATTACTTTGTAATACAAGTTAATACATCCAAGTGTTTTGTATTTAGAATTTTATTGCAAATTCTAAGGTAAGATACAATTATTTTCTGCTGCACATTACAGTAAATTCATCAATTTTAATTGGGTGCTAATTTTTGTAGATTTTATAGTTGAAACAAACTACAGTAAATTCATCAATTTTAATTGGGTGCTAATGTTTGTAGATTTTATAGTTGAAACAAACTACAGTAAATTCATCAATTTTAATTGGGTGCTAATTTTTCTAGATTTTATAGTTGAAACAAACTACAAATTCAAGAATGTAATAAAATAAAATAAAAAGGACCCTTCTGCACAAATAATGTGATTCCTTCCCCATTATTCGGTGGAAACAATGTGACCAATTCCCTATTATTCTGTAAAAACAATGATCCTTTCCCATTATTCTGTGGAAAAAATAAAACCCATTCCCCACTATTCTGTTTATTCTGTGGAAACAGGACCCCTTCCACATTATTGTGTGGAAACAATAGGACCCCTTCCACATTATTGTGTGGAAACAATAGGACCCCTTCCACATTATTCTGTGGAAGCAACAGGACCCCTTCTGCATTCTGTGGAAACAACAGGACACCTTCCACATTATTCTGTGGAAACAACAGGACTCCTTGCCTACTGTTATGTGGCAACAACATAACCCCTTCCTCATTTTTCTGTGGAAAAAGATATATCCCTCCTTAGTCTGTGGAAATAAAATTGCTTCTTCCCCATTATTATATGGAAACAATAGGCCACTTTCTCCATCATTATGTACAAACAAACAATACCTTAACCATTATTCTCTGAAAATGATAAAACTCATTCCACAATTCAAGTCTAAGTATCAACAACAATATAATTTCTCATATAAAAAAACAAAACGAAAACAATCCAGAATATTTTAAAAAATAGTTTTAAAAACCTGTTTTATAGCATTTGCTTTTAATGAAGAATATAGACTTGTAATTTTGAAGGTATCTGAAGAAGCTAGTGTTCATAAATGAAATCAGAACAATATCAACTGCAGTACGCATTTTAACCTGCCAAAAGATACAAGTGTTGTCATTACAAGATAGCAAGAAACCAAATTCACCTCTGCTTCTCAGGAGGACAAATGACAAAGTGGTTTGCCTGCAAGACTTGCACACAGTAGGAAGCTGGTCTGAATCCAACACAAACCAATGGTTGTATGTTGCTACGATATGTTGTTAAAAAAAAGATTCTTACCCCAAATTGTCACTGCAATAGTCTTTCATGTGCTCCTGTCCCGCTTAAAACCAAACAACACACTTATTCTCATTTCAATGGCCATCAACACTGTGGGCAATTTACAATTTTTAAAATGTCTGCTGCATCATGTACTTAATGTGTCCTTATTTTTCACTCTTTTGCCCCACTGCTTTTATTAGTTATGACAACAATGAATAATGTTCAAGTCTCTCTTAAATTGAATTTTGAAATGTGTTGAAAATAGGCAGTAACAGAATTTCCAACAAGTCCAAGAAAAATGTTTTGTGAGACTATAAAGGAAGTGATTACTAAATGAAGAAAATTATAAATAGCTTTAATTGGACCATGAACTGTTTTCCAATCATATTCTCATGACTGCTATTTCTAAATGAAGATCTTTAATACTTCTTGAATTAACTGAGATTGATATCCTACCACTAACTATAAACAAAATAATAAATGAATGAAGCCATCAAGAAGGGAAATTATTTTCATACTAAATACTAACATTAAAGTTGTCTAGGCAAAGAAAGCACTTTTTTCTTATTGTTTACCAGCACTGACATGAACCTCTCCCTTATAATGATTAAACTGGCAACAAGATGACAAAATGTACTTACTGTAAAACCCAGCTTGAAAGAACACTATTATAATGCACCACCAAACTGGCCCCTCTATAGCCTCCATCTACTACATATACTAACTTGTCTGTCCAATTGCAACCAAAGTGCACTGATCCAGACCTATCACATGTGCTGGCAGATCTGGGTCCATGCAGTTTGTTAGCAGTAATCTGCAGAACAAACAACACTGACACTGATCTGCCAATGCATTATGTGAATCTGCAGAACAACATTGACTGATCTGTCAGTGCATTATGTTAATCTGCAGAACAAACAACAATGACACTGATCTGTCAATGCATTATGTGAATTTGCAGAAGAAACAACACTGACACTGATCTGCCAATGCATTATGTAAATCTGCAGAACAAACAACACTGACACTGATCTGCCAATGCATTATGTAAATCTGCAGAACAAACAACACTGACACTGATCTACCAATGCATTATGTGAATCAGCAGAACAAACAACACCGACATTGATCTGCCAATGCATTATGCGATGGCAGATCAAAGTCTATGTTGTCTGCAGTTGGGCCCGACTTATAAATGAGTATATACGGTACTCTACTGACTCGTCACATATATGGGACCCAACATGGCCTTTCCAAATGCTAATTAAACATGTGTCTACTGGACATCTCTATAAATCAATCTGAAGAAGTTTCCATGGAATATAATTCACTGACCTCTACTGAGAGACCATCTGTCTTCAACATAATGCTTCTTTTCTGCTAAACAGGGTTCTTTCAAGACCAGTTTCACTGCATATAGCAGATAATCTGAACCGCATTCATCTTTATTATAGGCTTAACTGAACCACCTATTTTTCTTATTCCTTTATAATGTGTGAAACAGTTTGCTCACGTTAAAACATTACGTATGTATATGTATAACCCACATGACACCAACCAATGACACTGCAGCATCATGCTCAGGATGTCATGGACATCTACAACACATTTTTCTGCCGTTTTAACTTTAAAGGAAAAAGTGTGCTAGGCTACAAACAGCAATCTATCTTTACAACAAATTTTTTTTTTTTAACAAAACTTGTTATGCTTTTAAATGATGTAAATCTTTTTAAAGATATTCTACATTTCTAAAGCTCTAATCAAATAAATGATATATAACTTTTTGTTACAGAACTATTTTCTCATCAGAAATATATAAAAAACAAGACATCATATGTAATGAAGTAGCATAGCAACACCCAACCCATAAGAACAGAACCTGTTGGCAGGAACTCAGCAAAGCCTTCCTCCTGCCTGCAAATTCTTATGCTTGATTGGAATTTCACTATCCCAAACCAGTGCATATGACATATCCCCCACGACTGTATATGATGGATTCGATTAATTTTAGTACAACAGAGCACCTAATTTTTACTACCTAAAAACAAACCTCTTGCAGTCTAACAAACCGTTTTCAGTTATCAATTTTGTACTGCTGTCTGTTCAATTCTGACCTAACTTTTTTCCTCTAAACTGGGGCCCAGGTGGCTGAGTGGTCAATGGCACTCACCTTTACAGCACACATCTCACCTCTGTCTGCTTGGTTTCGAGTCTCCGGCTCAGCCAAACTGGTATCTGAGAAAGCTTGCTAATAGCTTCCTAAGGGTTTTCCTGGGCATTTCCTCCACCAAACATTATATCCTGCCACTATGTATATAACCTATCATGCAGTGAAAAATGACAACAAACCAACAAAACAAACATTTCCCTATATTGCAGTTCCATTCAATTTGTTCATTTGCTCAGTTTTGACCAAACTATTTAGTAATGTAAGAAGGTCCAATTTTCATTTAATGTTTTGTTTCTTAAAACAAGAATGACCAATTTTGACCAAACTTTTTTTTTCTGAAGCACCAATTTTGACAAAACTTCTTTTCCTAAAGTAAGAAGGTCCAACTGAGACCATTATTTTGTACTATCATAAGGTCCAATTAAGCTTGGCATCAATACAGGTAATGTTTTGAACCTCCACATTCAAAAGCAGTTATCACAAGCATGAAAAGATCCACCCCATATAAGCGGCTGGCCTGGATTTCACCAACAAATCTTTGCTCTGAAGTCCAACTGGCGAACTGGAAGAAATTTAATTCTGATTTATATCTGACCAATCCGATGTCCTAAGGTAATACCTACAACTTAGGAAATGTTGGTGAAATCTTGGCCTTGTGGCAATGAGACAGGATAGAGTTGTAAGATACAATAGTCAATGGAAGAAATTACCTTCCAATATATTTTACACAACAATCAGTACACACCAGCTGAGTCATTTTCTCTGCAAATCAAATTCAAATGTAAGGATGAAATATTTTTATAAAATAAAGTTTCAAAAAATACAGTAAAACTTTTAACAAATTATCCATAACCAAGACAACAAGCCAAAGTTACAAATGTCCTTTATACTAAATGTACCAATATAAAGAATAATAAATTTGGGTCCATGAAAGTTTGTTATGCCCCATTTTCTCAAGTTATACTATAATTATGAAATATCTGGTACTTGCATTTGTATAATTTATTCTTCTGTTCTGCTGAAAACTTGTTGCAGTTGTAATAAAATTTTATAACTCCATACATACAAAACTGATTCAAAGCCTAAGTTGCTTATTGATATTGCTTGTCAATTATATAATTCCTATACCCTAATTAAAGACATTAATCAATATACTTGTTAATTTATATCACTTATAGGAGCATTTTCTATTTTCTTGAGCAACTTCAATGTATACATTTCTATTGTACTGGCATATTGCTAAGCAAAATGTAACATGATAAACATGCAAGTCATACCAAGTATATTAGAAAATGAATGGGTGCTCTATCTTACCTGTAAAGAACTCATCACACCATTAGCTAATGTTGATAATTTTCCTGCTACTTTTGTCACACCTTGTCTGACTCCATCTTTGATGTCCTGAAGATCTGGAGCGTTACTGTAGGAATAACTTTTGCGGTGCTTCTCTTCAGAGCCAAATATCTCTGAACTTGAGATACTAGAACTTCCTGCATACTTTGATAAATTTTGTCTGACCTCAAACTGAAATATAAGGACAAAACGTGTACTGGTTATATTTCCTATCATCTATCTGAGATTAAAGACGAGCATATACTGCGAGATAACCCAATCATTTAATCTGAAGCATCTAAAACCTATCCAAAAATCTCCGTCAATATAAGGATGCATATTAAATTTGACTAAAAAGTTACTGTTTCAAGATAAAACAGGTGGACATAACTCCAATAATAAATTTGACTAAAAGTTAGTGGGCCTAAATAAAAAAAGGTGGACATGACTCCAGTATTAAATTTGATTAAAAATTTGATTAAAAAGTAATCATGCCAAGATAAAAAAGGTGGACATGACTCCAATAATAAATTTGATTAAAAAGTTATTGTGCCAAGATAAAAAGGTGGACATAACTCCAATATTAAATTTGACTAAAAAGTTATTGTGCCTAAATAAAAAAGGTCGACATAACTCCAATATCAAATCTGATTAAAAGTTATTGTGCCAAGATAAAAAAGGTGGACATAACTCCAATATTAAATTTGATCAAAAGGTTTTTGTGCCTGGAGGGTATTGTCTGGAAAAGAAATATAAAACAACCAAAGGGAGGGATGGATGAGCAAATTTATGTACAGAATGGCAGACAAAACAAAGAATGCATAAACAGAAAAACCAGGTTATCCCTTGAAATGGGTGGGTTTTTTTTAGCCATTTTTGTGTACAAGGCTTATTCCTTGAAAAGGGTGCATCCACAACTGCATTGGCTGCCAGTGGTACTCTTGAATTGGCATCTAAATATGAAAGTTTTGTGAATTTAACTCCCTGGGAAGAATGTTGAGAAAACCCAAGTGTCAGAAATTTTATTCACGACCTTGAACTTCATAACACAGTGTGATAACTAGCATTTTTTTTTAGCACAGATGCATAAATGTATCAAATTTAATCTTTCAATCTTAAAAATGTGCGACTGAAAGGGAAAAAAACCCTGAAAATATTGACCTGACCTTGACTATTAAGACTAACTAACAGCAGTGTGCAACACACGTCCTCAATATTATCAATTTATCTCAGATGGCATAATAGTTCAAAGGTTAAACAAAAAATGGATGGATGGATGGATGGACAAAACTTGAATAGTTTCCTGCACTCTGTATGAAATGCATAGAACATAAATAGCCCCCAAAAAACCCTTAAAACCTGTAAACACCCACACCCATCTCTTATTCATAAACATCCAACATTCATATAAAGCTACTTTTTAGTTTTCCCTATTATTCTTATAATATTTACCTCTGTTTACCTACAACCTCTCTTAATTAGTCAAATTATACTTTGTTTTGACTGGCTGGAGAATGGGGGTATGTGTGATTAGGATTTTTAATGTAGCTTTAACAAGTGTTCAGTCATATCGCTACAATGTCTGCAGTGTGGCAGTTTATAGTGATGTCTAGCACTGGGGCATCATGCCGCAGACATGTAGCATGATGTCCCACCCAGTCACATTATCTTGACACCAGGCCAACCAACTCCTAACACTAACCTCTTAAAGCTGAGCACCTGCCTACTGAGGCAGCTGTAAGTACCATTTTTGTAAGTTGTTGGTATGACTCAGCTGGGGATCAAACCCACGACCTCCCACTTCCGAGGTGGATGCTCTAACTACTAGGCCACTGGAATGGTTGGCTGGTGAAAAGAGTTTGTACACTATATGGTTAATGGAGTTTGCACACTATATGATTAATGGAGTTTGCACACTATATGGTTAATGGAGCATGTATACTATATATTTAATAAAGTTTGTACACTATATGGTTAACAGAGTTTGCACACTACATGGTTAATGGAGTTTGTACACTATATAGTCAATGGGGTATGTACACTATATATCTAATGGAGTTTGTACACTATATAGTTAATGGAGTTTAGGTTAATGGAGTTTGTACACTATATAGTTAATGGAGTTTGTACACTATATGGTTAATGGAGTTGTAAAGTATGTACAAGATCTTAATGCAACACTAACAAATGTTACTTACATCTGGATCTTTGTCACCAAAGAACTGGTTTGAAGATATTGACTTAGCATTTCCAAATTTCTTTTGTGCTTCATCTGTGGATGGACCAGTGTCAGCTGCTTTCCTGTTGCGACTTGGCCTGAAAGAGCAGAACAAAAATGTGGTTATGCAACAAAAATGAGTAAATGTATTCCAAAATCAGACAGCACCATGCTTTATTCTCTATAAAAGTAACACATCAAAATATCACCCATGAAAACACATAAAATAAAGAGGCAGTATGTTTTTTCGATATTTAAAAAAAGCTCAGACTTGCATAAGGAACAGTTTTGTAAAAAATTCATTTTAGAGCTTAAATAAATTCAACAGGTTTAATTCTCCTTCAAATCACTCTAGATTCATATAAAAGGAAACTGAATTGTAACACAATGATCAGGATTCATGGAGCACCACCATGTTATGAAATGTATCATACACTCTTAAGACAAGTCAGTCAACTGACGAAAATACATGTACTGTATGGGTATCTTTGAGGCTGTACGAGGCTGGATTGAAAATAATGCTTCAATAGTGGAGTTATCAACATAGAGTGATGCATATAAAATGAGAAAAAGCGAAGAAACTGAGATTTCATTTTTAATATTTAATTTTCTGCACAGAACTTCACTGGTACATATTCCAGCATATATCAAAATATGAATTCCATTCAAAAATTGAATGCTGTCCTTGGAACCAAATTTAGTTTTTATTTTTGTATGGTTTGATGTTCAGTGAGGGTACTGCAGTCATGAAAAAATATGCCTTTGTATATACAAGTAGAATTATATGCAGTCGTAATTGATACAAGCCAACACTTTCAAGGCCCAAAAACCTGTACATTTGTTAAACAATTTTTTTCCACACAGTTTAATAGAAATACAAAGCATTTTGTTGATATGTGTGTGTGTCTGTGTGAAAATAGGGAAGCATCTATATAACAGAGAGACTGCAATTATGACAGAAAATATTTGTGTGTGAGTGTAACCATGATTTTTTTAATAAAGCTGTTGACTTTTTACACTGAATGAAACAAAAGCTGAACAGCATATAGATCTTCAGATAACCACAAACATGACAGGAGAAAATACAGTTCTTCCACACAGAGAAACAGTTCATATCTCAAGAATCATTTAATTGACTGATCTACAAGTATATATAGCTATTAACAATTTACCTGAAAAGTTATCCATTTTTTAATGTGAAAACGTGGAGTAGCCCACCGTCAGCTCTACTCTGCTGAACATAACCTTGTTCAATGTGTGCCAGTCTGTCAGGCATGTTTTACATAATCTATGACTACTGGCTATTTCTGCACAATAAATATCAATGTTTGATGTAATCTAGCAGCTAAAATATGTATTCCCAGTTTAAATTGACTCTTTGAGTTTTATTTTGGTTTTTTTACAACAAAAAAAAAAAACTAAAATTTTAAAAATCAAAATTTTCTTTGGTTTTCAGATTAAAGCATTTTGATTTTTAAAAAAATCATGCACTGTTTTAAAAAGAACAAATTTGGGACTGATAAAAAGGTTAAAATGTTAAACTGTCTTTCAATATTAATAGTGATAAAAAAAGAAACTAATGAACTTGTCAGTATTTAAATAGTTACAAAGACACAGGATTGCTGTCTCATGTCTAATGACCAGAACATTGAACACATTGTGAAAACAAAGGCTAAAAAAGGACTCTAGAGCTATGCATGCTGACAACTGCCGTAGAATGGCTGGTCCTTTGATATGGTGAAATGAGCTAATAAACAGATTAACTGCCTGTAGCCAATCACAATTTATGAAAGATGCTGACACCATAATAACATAGTCAGCCTAATTTCTTTTGATAATCACACAGTATGGAACTTATAAACTTCTGCCTAAACCTCACAGTGGATTATTCTTAATATTTTCCAGTGGTATATTACAAAATAACATGTAAATCACAATAATTTGTTTTTTCTCTTTTCCTGACTTTATTTCATGCTGGGTGTTGTATTCTAGGACAATGAAACTGCTGCCTTTTAAATGACTGTGTTTATTAGTACATACAAGACAAAACCGAACTCATGTGATTGTCATGTACTATCAGCCAAGAATACTGAAGGTTGATGTTTAAGACATTATATTGAGGAATGACTCAGTGGAAACATATTTATGGATTTGGCTTGGCAGTGTAGTAATTCTAGCAATGAAGCTTTATTTCAATGTGCTTGCTTATGATGAATACCCATGAAGCTTTAATTCAATGTGTTTGCTTATGATGAATACCCATGAACTTTAATTCAATGTGCTTGCTTATGATGAATACACATGAACTTTAATTCAATGTGCTTGCTAATGATGAATACACATGAAGCTTTAATTCAGTGTGCTTGCTTATGATGAATACACATGAACTTTAATTCAATGTGTTTGCTTATGATGAATACACATGAACTTTAATTCAATGTGCTTGCTTATGATGAATACACATGAAGCTTTAATTCAATGTGTTTGCTTATGATGAATACACATGAAGCTTTAATTCAATGTGCTTGCTTATGATGAATACCCATGAAGCTTTAATTCAATGTGCTTGCTTATGATGAATACACATGAAGCTTTAATTCAATGTGCTTGCTTATGATGAATACACATGAAGCTTTAATTCAATGTGCTTGCTTATGATGAATACACATGAAGCTTTAATTCAATGTGCTTGCTTATAATGAATACACATGAAGCTTTAATTCAATGTACTTGCTTATGATCAATACACATGTTCTGACTGTAACAAGGAAACAACTCCACCATGAATTTGAGAGACTACATGCAAACTTGATTTATATTTTTTAAAAATCTGCCATAATTTGTTCATTTTAACAGACTTTTTCAGATCTAATATACATTGTTGTTGTATGGTTTAACACCATTTTTCAGCACAAGATAGGCTATACATGGCGGCCAGTATAATTGGTGGAGGAAGAACCCTGGAAAACCCCGGGAAGAACCACCGACCCACGAGAAGCTACTGGCAGGCTTTCTCATGTACCCACGTTACCCGAGCCTGAGACTCGAACTCACGCCGACAGAGGTGAGATGGCAATGATCCGTAACGGTGAGCGCTTTAGACCACTCGGCCACTCGGGGCCCCTCTGACATACATAAACATTAAATTATATTAGATGAATGCTTTTGAAAGACATGTGGTTTATGCACAATCTTGAGACCAAATTCAAGGACTTTTCAAGGGCTTTTAAAGGACTTCCTTAATTTTAATTATCCACTTTTAAAGTTTGTTTCTGAAACCTTGTTTATCTATGTTGAGTCCATCTTCCACTCATCCAATAAAGGTCAAAACATTCCATCTTGAGATATACACAGCAACATGATCACAACAATGGCAAAGTCAAATTTTCCAGCAGCATGTGTACTATATCTTCCAAATTATGTCCAATTTCTACATTTAATTTCTTCAGAGACTTTACCATACCATTAAATTTTCCTTCCAGTTATTGAATTCCTAGGCCTTTTATTTATATATTTTCTGACAAATGTTTGACTGAATGGTAAATGTCAGTTGCTCTGTGGCAAGATTCATTTGCAATTAACATGCCTCAAAGCTGAAGCACATGTCAACATTCATCGGACTTCAACTGCCATTCACATTCACAGGTTTACAGATGTCTAACTATGCTCTGGGAATTTTGAGTAAAGCAGCCTCATAAACGTAACGTATGACAAAATAAAGGATCAGAATGATTATCAACACTCAGCTGTCCCCAAAGAATCAAACAGGTAAGAATGAAATAGTAAATAGCAATTAAGTGATAAATTCACAAATTCCAAGGTCTTTTAAGGGCTGTTAATGCAAATTTAAGGACTGTCCAAGGACTTTTCCCCATATATAGTTTTGAGGGATTAAGACCTGAAGTCAAATGTGTGGGGTTTTCAAAGGCCTGTATGACCCATGCTAAAATTCTCATGTATCAACTAAAGCTGCTTAGCACCCAAACACCTTTTTCTCAACTGTTAACACCTTAACCCCTAGCGACGACTTAACAGGGCAGGAGGTAGTAGCCTACTGCTGAGCTCTGTAGCGTCATGGTCATGCATGACACACTAAAGTGGGTGGTATTATAGAAAGGTAGACAGATGTAGCTCTATAATGATACCAAATAATCTGGAATATCTAGTTGCACACAAAATACAGATAAAAAAAACTCATTGTTTGGACCAGACTTATTTTAAACCCAAAATTCGCCCGTGGTCGGAATCCAATTTTGTGTCCAGATTTTAGACTTTTTGGTCTCAGATCTAAGGCAAACCAGTATGAACTGCAAACAGAGAAATGAGCCTTTGCAAAAAGTAGGATAAGATGGGCATTTGGAATAAAGAGTGGTCTCCATACAAAAAAAATGGCTCCATTTAGAAAGAAAGAAAAAAAATCCAACTTTTACTCTTCTGCTCATAAACGAGTCAAACAGCAAATGAAAAACGATGTTTCAAACACAAATAGGCAGTATGTTATTGAAAGATGACTGGGGATTTGGTGTTTTGAGTCTATTCAGAAATAGCTTTCGAAATGTGTTTCTTACTCGATTTCCAGGCGAAAATGGCAAAAAGCTCCAGGGGTTCATGTGTTAAGCAAACTTTTAATTTCCCTTGCTATCTTGAATCCCAGTCTATGCCATGGATGATGTTTTTATGGACTTCATCGATCACATATTACTGAAGGAGAGATGCTAACAAACTTGTGAAACACCAAATACATACAAAAAATATGTCATGCCACTTTTTTAGGAACAGAAATCAGGGATGGTGTTTATTGTTTTCTGCTGCCAGTCAGTTATGTAAATGAAGACTGACTGGGTCTGTGCAGTTTGCAATTTAACTCATCTTATCAGTGGGTACAAACGGTATCAAGAATACAAAGAGCTTAGATGCTTTCTTTTTCTTCAGGAATAAAACACCTATTGCCTGATTAGCAACTCAAACTATTTACTCCGGCAAAAACACTTCATTGAAATTGAATGATCAAGCTAAATTTGTAAAATAGTTTAAGAAATTCAGTGGTCATTCCACGGTTATGTTATATCTGAATTCATCTTGTAACAAAGTGCTTCAAAATGGGGTTATCCTGTATCAGCCATATATCATAAAGAATAATTTCAACAAAATATTCATGCACCTTGCGTCATTACTTAAATAATGTATTAGGTGTGTCAATTCAACAAATAATTGGCTATAATTCTATTACTATTTTTCTTATGTAAATTGCAATACATAGTACAAATGTGTAACTAATCTCAGCAAATGCAAACAGTCTCAGCACCAGTACACATAATCATTTGCTTTATTAACAGTAAATATATCACAACAAATTATGATAACTTCTGGATATAATAAAAAAATTCTACAAGTTCCAAGAGGTTGATCAGAGGCATTAGTATACAATGAATATGAAGGTTGATCCATCATACATTTTCCCCAAGCCAGATATTCTGTTGTTTAGTAAAGCTAAAAGAATCTTGTCAAATTTTTTAAAATTAAAACCAAGATTTTGGAGAGATTTTGTTTATAAAAAGTCAAACAACAAAATAATGTGGCACTTCTTTATAGTAGCATTAAAAGTGAATATGCATATGATCCAATATACACTACTGTTTTAATATTTACTAAATTTGTTTGTAACCCCCTACGATTTAAAAGAAAAGCACAAATGAGATAAAAGATGCACAGAACTTAGTGAATTCACTTACTGATTTATAATTTCAAACCTGATTATGCCCATGTGGGTCTCTAACACTGTATCATCTGCATGTTTCATTCCAAGCAGAAGTTTTCAATGTAAAAGGTGACCTGTTCACCAGTCATTTCCTGTTCCTGGACAAGTCCATTTTTAGCAAAGGGGTGTATGCACGACTACACATGTACGCAGAAGAAAAATCATAAAGAATGACAATTACAAATTTGCCTTTCATGTGGATTTAACAATCAGCAAAATTTCTATGTGCATGTGTGCAAAAGATATAATTGTAAACTCTCAACATTATGGCAATTTACAGAATCATCCACCAGTTACTGAACAGGATGAACTTGGTCACAAATGTTGTCTGAGGAAATCAATTTGCCCATAGTGTACACAATATGGCGCATTGTTAAGAAAGTCCAAAAGGCACAGAGAATGCCATTATCTGAGGCACTCTGGTCACATTCTGGTTAGAACTTATAAATCAATGAACGAATTGACTAAGTTCAGTGCACTTTTTACCAGTATTGAAATTGAAAGCAGGGTACAAACAAACAGGGAGGTATAATCAGACTGTGATAATATAATAGCATTCAAACTGAATATGCATATATTAGATATATACTAAAAGTTTAGTATCTACTAATAACATAATAACATTAAAGTGAATATTCATGTATCAGGTATACAATACTCTTTTAATATCCATGAACAACAGAAATATGTTAAAAATTAATATGCATATCTCAAGTGTACAATACTGTTTAAATATCCATTGATAACAGAATACAACTTTTGAAAAGACAAAGGATTTTTATTTTGTAGCAAGGAAAACAATATAACACAAATGTATAAATGCAATGACTGAATATGAAAGGGGCATGGGGAACATTTCTTAACCAAAGCACATATCCCATATCGCACATAACAGCAATTACTGCAGAAAGAAAATATGTAGCTAACCTAGTTAAATAAAATCGAAAAACATAAAAGTTCCAGAAAAAGTAAAGCAGCAAAGACTCTCCTACATGAATTTAAATTTCTTTTAGGAATTGCACCATGCTTTAAAACAGAAAACTGATGACTTAGCAAATTATATGGAATTTTGTCTTTTGTCAACTTTTTATAAGTGTGTTTATAGTATCTTTGGGACTAATTTCTCTCTATTCTGTCATCTGCTTATGTAACCAGAATGAAATCAATGATTACATTGTTGAAATCTGCAAAGCTTTCAGTAGTCCCTTGTAGTGTTTGTAAATATTAATTAAGAAGCAAAAATTAAATTCAGACTAAATTAACACTGAAATTTTGGTCCCTGTGACAAAGATTAAAATATGCAGAGCAATTAAAAGATTGTTCTTTTTCATGATATCAAGGTGGAGTACTACATGTACAAAAAGTTGTTAAAATCCTTGGTTTTCTTTGGGGTATATTAAAATCACAGTTCTTAAAATATTCATTAGCTGTTATTACTTTTGTCTGCTTAGATGTATACAATCATATATATCAATGACTATAGCATGAGCAATCAAAACATAGCATTAGCATGTTAAATGATGTGTGAAATATGGGTTCAAGTGACCTAAATTTATGACAAAGGTGTAGTACTCATGAACAAGAAAACAATCACCAAGTTTCATGATTCCAGGTAAAATAGTGAACTTACCAGATACAAGAATATTGTGTGGCCATGAGCTTAATGCAAAGCCTTAATGTAAGCCAGTTAAATGAGAAATGCACATCACAGTATTTTGCATTGTATGGATAATGTACTTTCAGAGAGGCATAAAATCATATAGTGTGATGATTTTAGCATGAATAGTGCTTGAGAAATACACTTTAAACACAAAATTGAACCTGTTAGTTATTGTTATTGGGTTTAATGTCCTTTCTCAGCACATGATAGGCTGATTTATTATTTTGGCAGCCAAAATATTTAATGGAGGAAGAACCTTGGAAAAACCACCAACACATGCAAAGCATACAATCAACTAGTTTGACAATTCAAGCAAGAACAGAGGTTGAAAAAGAAATATTTTTAGTAAATTATGTTTTAGTAAATTGTGTTCTTCTGAGAATCACATTAACATTAGAAAAATAAACTCCTGAAATATATATTTTCAGTATGTACGTGTATATATATATATATATATATATATATATATATATATATATATATATATATATATATATACACATATACATATATATATATACACCAAGGGAAGAAACTCATATCCATGATCTCCCCTTAATCACCAATAGGTGTTACCAGTTCTAAGCTAAGCATCAATAATAATATGCATTCATAGGGAGGTTGGAATGGTTTAATAGTAATGTGGTCACTTAAGTATTCTTGGAGAAACATTTTTCAAATACTTTGCTTTCTCCCCATTGACTGCATTCCCAATCGCGCTAACATTAGGAGAAATGGTAACAAAAAGCAGCAAACATTAGGATCCTTCCCCTACCATGGGCACACTTCATTGAAAGAATGGCTGTGTTCACAATATGACAGGTATCCTGTTTTACCCTGGCAGCACCACAACCAACATTCACAGGATCTATGACAACTATACATGGCTAAAAAGACAATTAATAAACTCTTCTCCCTGATAAATCTTCCTAGTGATTCCAGCAAAAGCACCAAAGCCCTGCATACCAAAGCTAGTCAATCAGAAGGGAGGTCTTGTGTGGTAATAGCTTCATCAATCATCTGGTTAAGGGTCAGAGAAAAGGCCAACCATAGTTGTGCCACTGACAAAGAAATAATACTCTTTGGTCATGATCATGGCTTTCTGCAAAGAATGCATGAAAAGGCAGCCAAGCATAATCATATTTGCTGCTGCCACACTGAAATATCAAACTTTTTATAAGACATTTCCTGTAAGAGAGTCAATACTTTCCTGTTATGTTAAACCAATTTTCAGTAACATGTAATGAAATATCATATCCTGCTTTTGCTGGCTTGGAAAAAATGTATTTAATAAATTTGTCAGAAGTGTGATGTGAATCTGATAAGCAAAGGCAAACATTATCTTCAACAGATTGTAAAGAACACTTAGACCCTAAGTATGTATGGTTGTTCTTGTGGGGTTTGATAACATTATTCAGCACATGATAGGCTATACATAGCAGCCAGTATTAATGGTGGAGGAAGAACCCAGGAAAACCCCGGAAAGAACCACTGACCCACGAGAAGCTATTGGCAAGTTTTCTCACATACCCACATTGGCTGAATTCTATACTCAAACTGACGCAGATAGAGGTGAGATGGCAGTGATCCATAATATTGAGCGCTTTAGACCACTCGGCCACTCGAAGTATGTCTGATACAATTCCAGAAACTGATTGTCTAAACCCATGGATCTCAACTTGACAATATTTTATGTTTTTTTTTCTTCAATTTCACATCATTATGGCAATCATCTCTTCTGCCATGAAGCATACACAAATCAACACACTATATTCAATAAATGTAATTGCCGCCTTTCTGCAATTTTCCTTTCATACATTTTTTTGCCAGTTGTTCAACCTTCAATGCAATATGTTCTTGTTTGTGGGATGCCATTTATAGAAAATATTATAAGCAACAGCATGATCAAGCAAGTGTTCTACATGAAAAATATTGGTCATTTATAGCATCAGAGGTGCTCCTGTGAAGTTAGTCTGGTTCCCTGACCAACACCACTGAATCTAAAATATGACACTCAAATCCAGATCAAACAAGAACAAGCCTCTATCTGGATTTAGCTGCAAAGACTGTATTTTCTTAATTCTGGCAATCATTCTGCAAGTCATAATGTAAGGATCATTACTGTCAAACTGTGGGGGATGACAGGTCTGCACTGAGCAAACTTGGGAGCTGCAAGAACCTTCTTGCTGTAATTTAATTTCTGACCTGACCTTGCAAGTTCAATAATTCATAACTATGTCTCTAGTACTGAGCAAAAGCTTAAAACTGGTACTAATAAGTGGTGTGTAATGGGAGGTAATGAGTAAGAGTTTCCTTACTTTGTGTGTGTGTAAACAAAAACATGCACAGAAAAGACAAATTTTCATCTTTTCTGTAGAGCTGGATGCAGGATGTACTGAATTTATTTTCCTAATGCTAATTTAACTAGGAAATGTGTGTGTGTGTGCATGCGTGATTTGGATTTTTAATGTAGATGTAAAAAATTTCCGATCATATTGCTTCGATGTCTGCAGTGTGGCAGTTTACAGTGATGGCTAGCACTGGGGCATCATGCTGCAGATATGTAGCATGATGCCCCACCTAGTCACATTAACCTGACACCAGGCCGACCAGTCCTAACACTAACCTCTTAATGCTGAGTGACAAGCAAGGCAGCTGTCAGTACCATTTTTGTAAGTCTTTGGTATGACTTGGCAGGGGAACGAACCCATGACCTCTCGCATCCGAGGCAGACACTCTAACCACCAGGCCACCGGAGCGGTTTGCTGTCAGTAGCTGGCCTTGAGCATCATATTGATCAATGGCTCCTGCCAGAGAGTCATTGTGGCTTCAGGAAAGGACGAGGAACCACAGACATGGTAAATGACCTCTTTTTGTAATGAAGGTGAAGTACTCACAAATTTCACAATTCCAGGTAAAAAAGTATGTATACTGGGCTTATAAATCCTGAGCTTAATGCAAAATTTAGTGAAGAATGTAAAATTATGTACATGTATGTACAAAGCTTGCCTTAATCTCCCCTGGGGTTGGTACCATGAAAATCAATCCAAATTGTTGCATAGGATCTCAGAAGAAATGATGCAGTGAGGCTGCACACAACGGTGATGCCTATCTATCTATCTATCTCTCTATATATATATATATATATATATATATATATATATATATATATATATATGGACACCACTGAGTGTTGCCACCCCCACCCCCTTACTTAACACAAGCAAACTAAAATAATATTATAAAAGGTTTTGTACTCTTCTTTATCATTAAGATAATAAAATTACTACCCTGCCTAAAAAAATTTTATGATTCTTAAATTCATTCATTATAATGATCTTTGAAGTCCATTAAGAAAAACACCTTGGTGAACCACATTTAAACATTTTGAATATTTCTCTATCAGTAACCATTATTGTCTTGTATAAATTTTGTTTGTTTCCAAAAGTGAAAAAGACTTTCATATGCCACTGAGTTCCAGATACAAAACATTTTCCAATCCAATCTATATTAATTTTGTTGGACTTGGACTGCCACAAAATGTGTTATGCTGTTCTTCCTTACTTTCAAAATCATCCAAAGTCATATTTATTTGATAAACATGTTTACTAGGCATCCAGATCTACTGGACATGAGCAATATAACATTTTCTTATTATTTTCCTAAGCTTCTTAAACTACATTCATGTAAGATACCTATCTCAAAATGAAATAAAACAGCTGGAAGATAATATATGATGTCACAAATTATGTAGATAACCCAGGTGACAATCCCACAATTGAGTACATGGGAACCCTTTGAAAAACCTATAGTTACCCTTCTTCATCGTCCTCCTCCGTCTTATCCAGAACATAGCTTCTGCATTAATACAAGTATCAACTGTATTATTTCAGAACTTTAACCTTTATCAGCACCATATAGCCATTATTATGTTGATGTGCTGTTAAAACTTTAATATATACATACACATGCACATACATATACACACAAACATACCTAACTACACATCTGCATGCAAGGGATTTACAAATTTTATAAAAGTCGGCTTGCCCTTGCCCAGGGCTAACAGATTGGAAAATTGAACTTGCCCCTGGAAAATCTGAGCTTTCTCCAAACCATAAGATCTCAACATGGGTAAAACCAGTAGATAAATAAAATAAGGTATATTTAAGGAAATCATGTTATATTTACTTAAAGTTTTGTTTTAACCTTTTGTTGGCGCCTTAAAACAATATGCCAATTATTAAAATTATCACAAAATATAAATAATACATGTAGCTAGACATGTAGATTTAAAACAGTAAGAATGCAGATTTAGTTTGAAAAGCAAAAGTTGACGTAAATGTATATAGACAAAATGAAATGGATAGGTAGAAAGGGTTTGGAAATGCAAAATTTTTAAAAGAGTCAGAGATAATGAAGCTGGATTGTAACGACTTATACTAAACTCAAGATTTTGCACAGACACACACTTCCTTACCTGCATGTTGCACAAAAGATACACATTATAAATGATGTAAAACTATCATCCATTTTTAAAATGCTTTTTACAAAACTTCAAAGACAATTAAAACAATTACATTTGACTTATTCCAAAATATGTTACTAATGAGCAACATATTACAAGTACCTTAGCAAAACCACTTACTATGTCTTTGCCCTTATTAACAAGTCTTTTCCTGTACTGATAGGTTTTCACACTTAACTGATTATAAAAATTTCTTAATGCTAAGAGGAAGTTATCACAAGAAATAAAAAATTACATATAACTTGCATATGCTTCCCTGCCCCTCCAAAAAATGTTGCCAAATTTAGTATATGTGCAGCAATAAAATAAAAACTCATGAAAGATCTGGAAGGTATGTCATTAAAGCTTCAAGTGTTAATATGAAGCTATTTGTTAGTTGCCTCCCTTTAACCCCAATATCCTAGTATTGTCATTTCCCTGCATTGTATCATTATTCATACAGACACTTGTTTAAGACCTTATCCCAAACCTTTCAAAGATGTAACTAGCCTACCTTTCATCCTCTTTTGAAGAAAATGTCTCTGAGAAAGACTGTTGTTTGCTCTCAAATCTATCCATGTCCCAGCTACTGGATTTATTACTGCCAGTTCCCCAACTGCCCAAGTCATCTTTCCTTGTTCTATCTGATACAAATGGGCTGTCATACCTGTAAGGCAAGTCACCTTAATTGCAGTAGTGAAATATTTGGCACAAATTATCAAACACAAAATGCATGTTAAAATACACATAAAGCTGTTACTGATGTCAATATTCAGTACAGACTGCCATACAAATGTCTACTCTTCTACTCTAAGCAAATTATATGATTTATGCCAATGAATTTGTTTTCTTTTCAAATTTGAAAATTTTAAACATCTGCTGCAAAATAAATTTTAAAAAATTGTTATAGTCATACTTGGGAGGTCCTGAAGAAAATCCACTTCCGCTTGACACCACTTCAAACTCGTCCTCGAAAAAATCTTTGCGAGATGATGATTCAAACCGATCAAAGCTGGACTTGGAAGAAGAGGCAGGCGCTTCCTGCTCTATTGTTTTCATATCTGACATGGCTGAGTGACTGATTCCTCTGGAACAGACAGATAATGGCTTTATCAGAATCCATCTTGAACATGACTTGCTAAAACTCTAAAAACAACTTCTACACTTAAACACCATCAAAGTTATTGCTGCCATTGACACTGGATAAATAATGATATTACCATGCGCATGCAGGTGAGAAAAATAAATGTTATCAAGGATTATATAGCTTACCTCCACAAAATACTTTTGCAGTCTCCAGCAGCCAATATACCAGAAAACATCGTTGTACAGAAAAATATTTGTCCCTTTTCTACCAAAACATTTTGGGGGAATTATTTAATGCATTTTTATCAACTTAATTTGTAATAGACACTATATAGCCAGTATTTAAGAATGAACCAATATCTATCCAAAGCCAGTAATAGGGAACAACTTTGGTGATGTGGCTGTAGTACTCATCAAGATGCATTGCCACAAGTTTCATGGTTCCAGGTACTGGAGTTTTCCATTGGTGTTCAGGACTCTGTGAACCCTAAATGTAAAGGTCACAATAAGGACACCTTTTTTCCCTTGCAATAATTCAGGGCATGATGCATGTATTGTTGCATCATCAATATCAATGTCATCAGATTGCCAATACCCAATTATTGTGAAATATAGTGGAACCCCTGAAAATCTTAACCTCTGTACACCAAAATCACCATAAGATAAAAATTTATTTGATCCAAAAACTTTCATTCTTTTCATATATATTTTTCGACAATTAAATCAAAACCCAACTCCAAAAGGTAAAACAAATTTTCTGTCTAAAATTTTAGTTTAATACTAAAAACAACTAGGGTAAAATAAAAATTCACTTAAAACTTGGAAATGTATTTCATCTGCAACATTGATATTTATGATCCAGCAAAAGCCTGTAGTCATGTATCAAGAAAAACATATCTGACATGCTGGGCATGATTTACAGTTAGCATACATGCCTACCCCCAACCCCTAAAAGAGGTATTAGCATAATTATGGCTATTCTAAGTAGCAAAACTGCATAATTTGGGCACAAAAAGTGTAATCTATATATTGCATGCCAGAATTACAGCACAGATGAAAAAGATCTATTGTTGCTCCCAACCTGGTTCTGCAGCTGGTCAAAATTCTTGTCACAGAGGGTAAGATCCATATGAATTAAAACCAGAATACAAACCCAAAATATACTGAAAAATCATTTATGCCAAGCACTCACCTTAACATGTAACTTTCACTGAATGGTCATGAATTGAAATACTGCAATGAGCAGGATTATGTTCTCAGAGTACTGTAGTACTCTCATATTCCTCTTTTAAAGCTTGTCAAGTGGTGCTGATTAGTCCTTTCTTTGATCTTATATGTTTTGAAGTTTGAAAAAAGCATCTGCTTGAACATTTTCCGTCACATAATATCCAAAACTCACACTATAAAGCATTTTGCTGAAAATCTGGCACCATTTTGTTTAAAAGTATAGAATGGTCCATTAACAAAACAAGGTTATAAATATAATAATTATGAGAGGAAAAGGTCATATTTGAAGAAAAAAAATGGTATATTTTCTTGGGAATTGGTAAAAATATGGTTGCTACGAATAGCAAATAGCACTCTCAAGCTATATGCAGCAGTCGTCTTTTTAAGAATATTCTCAAATTTATTTCAATGGTGAAAAAAGTGTAATGATTACACCAAAAAGCTTCATGGTTGGCATATAAGAGTTTACAATACCATAGTAGTTTTATGCGTGACTTGATGACCTGATCATTTCCCCAACATTTGGTGAGGAAAAAGTATTAGATAAATTATCTTGCAAGAATCAGGCTCATTCACAGCCTTACACTTAGCACTAAACAAAGTATGCTATCAAAAAAGATTTTTTAAAATAAAGTTCACTTAGCATTTGGTCAGTTGAGTTTAAAACCTACTTGTTTCCACCAAAGCCCATTCCCAACCTCTCCATCTGTTCAGCTTTCTTTGGGTCAGTGACTTTCAATTTTTCCTCCTGTTTTTTTCTCTCGACACTCATGTCCTGATAGGCCAGCCGCATGGAGGCTCTGAATAAAAAGATAGAGGAAAAGCTCTGAGACTACACTCCCTCGCTGTAACATCCTTCATTATAATACTTTACACACTTCACATTTTTTTTCAAAATTTATATCTCGTCTTGTTTACAAACCAATTTATTACATACCCATTTAATACATGCTTCATCTGGCATTCGAGACAGCTGTTTAATCTTTATTACACATCCATATTCAAACTACTAGGTTTCTTCTTTTTTGTTTGCATTAGATGTTTTTAGACACAGTGGATGGAATTTTTTAAAATCCCAATTCATTTTGAATTGCATTTATACAGTAAAACCAAAAACTATACAGAAAGGATATGTAATAAAGTCAAAACTGCATGTTTTGTTCTGAACCAGGGAAAAAAATCTTGTTTGATATGACTTATGAATATGTTATATCAAACTCATTCTTTCCACTAACACAGAACAAAACACAAATGCAGTTTTGTGTATATATTTAACAGTTATACAACAGCAGATCTGAATTTACACTGTCAATAGCTGAGTGCATGTTACATGTGAATACATATAATCGGGAACAAAGTTGGTTAGCCTGCTAGTGTCTTACAGCTGTTTCTCCTGGTCTTCAACAGATCTGGCGTCCTGAAGAGGACTGACCACAGCCAGAGTTTCTCGATCTTTGTCCATCTGCTGGGCTCGACTCTCGATCTCACTGAAATTTGTCTTTACCTTCTGGGCACCAAATTTCTGAAAATATATTGTCAAAATGACTTGAAAGATCAACTAAAGTAATCACCAGTATGACCATGAATTTTGCTGAACATGGTGGATTTACTGTCCGTGTATATACGAGGAACATCACCGATGTAACTTAATTTCAACAAGCAAATTCTTTTAATTGCTGGTCTACTGTGGTGTGGTTTATAAAAGCATACAATTATGAAATCTACCATGACCACAGCAACACAGCTGTCGAGTTACAAATCTGACAAAGAATGTAACTATGGCTCATATCTATATCTTAAAGAGCATAAGGTTATAACGACAGAAAAGGAGACAAAATTTATTAGTTGCTTTCATCTTAAAAATCTTTGACATGATATAGATCAAATAAAGAAACTTAAGTGACCCTCAGACAGATTTTAAGATGTAAAGCAGAAACAAAATGCAACACTAAAACCAAGTTTTGGACTAAAATGTTTCTTCCATAATAATTACCCAAACAAATTAAGCCCATCCAGGTTATAAGTTTTAGAAAAGTTTTGGAAATTTAAAGTCTACCCATGCAGGTGCAGTCTGACTGATCTTTCCTTGATATAGGGATTGGTACAAAATCCCATATGTATTTCAGTTACTACAGGAACAGAAAACACACTCTCCTTGTAGGATGACTGGAAGTGTGTATCCTTATTATGATTAGGTAAATATTATCAACAAAGCATACGTAACTCCAAAAACTGGTTTCTTCTTCAAATACATTAGCTGATGACAATACCATAGGAGAATAGGTAACATGCAGGAGCAGTTACATCCCCTAACCCTGGGAGAGATAATCTCTAACCCATAGGCAGGGGTCTCAAACGCAAATATCCATGTAGGCCACATAAGGACTAGTATATTGGCCAGAAGGCCAATCAATGAAACCTATACATGCAGGGAAAGCTTATATATAAAAGGTTGTTTGTTGTAGGGTTTAAGACCATTTTTCAGCACACGATAGGCTATACATGGCGGACAGTATTAATGGTGGAGGAAGAACCCAGGAAAACCCCAGAAAGAACCACTGACCCACGAGAAGCTACTGGCAAGCTTTCTCACATACCTACATTGGCCGAATCTGAGACTCGAACCCACGCAGACAGAGGTGAGATGGCAGTGATTCGTAATGGAGAAAACAATTTAGACCACCTGGCCACTCAGGGCCCCTATATAAAAGGTAGCCAGTTGAAATGTTGAGGAAAAAATAGTAAATGATGAAAGAATAAAATTTGTAGCAAAACTGGCTGTGAAGAAAAAAAGATGCATTATTAATTAATTCCCAAATTCTGGGTGTCATTGCAGACAATGTTTGGGAACCCTGTACTAAGGTATGTAAGGCAGCTTTTAAATTTTGAAGTGTTCAGCTGGAGTACTGACTTCATTTTCCAAGATGCAGCTATAGGGAGAAAAAGAAATATTTCATCCCGCAAAGGCAGTGGCAACTGTATTACTGCATCAATCAGAAGCTGCAGAATGACGATGGATAGGTGGGACCTATTACCACATCTCAACAGGCATAACTGAGGCTTTTTTGGGATGAAAGATATCAGAGGTCGAAACCTGAGAAAGTCAAATCTGAACTCCATGCCACATTTTCTATAAAATCAGGTAGAGAACAGTTACACTCAAATGCAATATGTCTTGACTGCCATAACCTCATGAGCACAAATGTAAAACAACTTCATTCAACCATGGGTAATTTTCTGTATGCAGAACTAATAACCCATCCTTTTCAGGATAATTAAGCATGCACTGAAATATCTACCTTTCCCTCTTTCAAAAGTAAACAAATAACAATCTCCATCCAAGCTGGCTCAGTTCTTTAGGTACCACTTCAAACCCCTCACCAGGTCCTTTAGAAGACCATGAGCTGAATGATCCAGGTTGGAAAGAGGTCCTGCCACATTAGAGTGACTGTCCATTAGCAGTTGCCAGCTCTTGACAATAAAAGCAGGGGCCATCATGGGTGATATATCGCCTAATCACTCTCAAGAGCATTGTTCACCTCTCACACACGACCTGCTTCCTCCTCACCCTACCTACAGAAGGCAGAATCAGCAAAATACACTTTTTATTGACCCAAAATTTCCACAGTTCGGTCAGGATGGGTCAGTATTACAAAAACCAACAAATATACTGTGTAAATATATTAATATCCATGTGGCAAAAAATGTTGTCACTAACAATGGGACCTTAATGTTGATGCATCTGCATGTCAAGTGAACCATGTGTTGAGAATGGATTTTTATAAATAGTTGCTGCATATGAAATTTTCTCATTTCTCTTAATATAGTTTTGTGATGGAAACTGCATGTATAGTGATGATATGAGTATAGATTTACCTGTCTTTAGCAGTCATGAAGACATCGCCTCTTCTCCAATATCACAACAGAATTCAATGATCTGATTTGTATTTATACTTGACAGCTGACAACAATGATGTCATTAAAAAAATTTGATCTGGAAAAACATAAACTAGACAAAAACAAGTCCATAAATCTGTAAATGCTAAATATAGATAACTCACTGCCTCACTATCCACTAAAAATACCCACCCCCTTTTTGCCAGCTGTTGGCTTTTTTGCTCCAATAATAGCTTTCCTGGGTTCAGCTTGTGCCTGTGCCTGGGTCGGTGACATACTAAGGGCTGCTTCTACACTAGGGCCTTCCGTGGGTTCTGTTCCTACAAGAAAGATTTGTCCACCACAATAAATATGAAACATTCACAAAAAACAATCATGTTTTACAAATATATAATATACAAACAAGATGATGCCAAGATGAGCTGTCAATATATCAAAGGGCATAACCATCATTACATAATGAAAATGGCATTAACTAAGGACATGACCAATAGTCAGGTATGCCACATGAATAAGGGAAGATTATGATATACAACAGACTAGATGTGTAAAAGCTATTTAAACAAAGTATGATTTCTTATTCAAGAACACCATCCATGAGCAAGAGTGGTACAAGGTGGTAGGCATGAATTAATGATATCATATTCAAAAATATGCATTGAATTTGATGAATTTAAAATAATTAATAAAACCAGTCACTTGAAGTAAATGATACTTTACTGCCAAAAATAATATCTGGGTATCCACAAAAAAGTCATTTTTTCTTTCCTTTTATTCTTATTTAATTGTCAAGCAATGAAACCATCTCTGATATTCATTAGAAACTATAAAATATTTTTGTTAACAAAAATATTTTTTTATACATGTTTGTGTTAACATTTAGACACGATACCAGTAAGTACAGTGCAATCTATTTTTCATGGCTTCGGGCCTTGAACTTGATCTCACAGAAAGAAGATAGTCTAACTTCAAACTTGTCTCAATGTTAAGATATACCCACATTTTATTAGATCTATAATTATATACTGGTGAGGAGGGGAAATAAAATAATGAACTGGCATCATTCAAGATAGTCTTCAGCTATGTCAACAAACTGGGTTTGATTAAAATCCATCAAGACAGTAAAGCTAACAAAGACCTGAAATTGCTCATCTGGATTTTAAAAAATGTGCCGATACAACATTCATACAGGAGGAGTAGCCATTACTAGATTTTCAAGATGGCCACTGTTGCAACCATATTCAATTTGCAAGTGGTACCCTTTTTATACAAGACCAACTAGACATCATACAAAGTCTTCTGGTGAAAACATTGTGACAATGTTATTATTCATTCAGAAGGAACAGCAGAGATTTCAAAGACGGCTGCTATGGTGGTAATACTAGACATAAGAATATCACCATTTTCATCTGAGTGCAAACGACATCGTAATAAATCTTTAAGCAAAAACCCCATGTTGATATGACCATATATTCAGGAGTAGTTGTGATAACAAGATTTCCAAAACAGACATCAGATCAGCACCATTTTCATTTATGATCAACTACACAACATAAGTTATCTTCAGGTGAAAATCTCAAATGTGACATTCCTTTCAGGAAATACAATGACAATATTTTCAAGAAGGCCACAACAGCAGCCATACTAGATGCCAGATCAGCACCAATTTCATTTCAGATGTACAAGGCTTCAGATAACGTCTTTTTTTGGGGGGTGGGTGGGTGAAAAAAGCCATGTTGATATGACCTTTTAGGAGAAGCACCAATAACAAAATGTTTAAGATGGACACGGTCTGGGTGGCACCTTTCCATTTGGGACCAACTAGACATCATAATAAGTCTTCAGGTAAAAACCATATGGCAATAAGACTTTTCATTCTGGAGGAACAGCAAAAACATTTTCAAGACAACAGACACATTGGCTGTCAGATCATCACCATTTTCATTCGGAACCAACTAGATATAATAAAAAGTCTTTAAGTGAAAACCCTATGTTGATATGACCATCCAGATTTGATTTTAAAGATGGTCACTGTGACAGCTCTACTGGATGTCTGAATGGCACCATTTTTATATAGAACCAACTAGACATCATAATAAGTCTTTTAGTAACTATACCATGTTGATATGACCATCCATTTAGGAGTAGCAATAACAAGATTTTCAAGATTGTCATGCTGGATGTCTGAGCAGCACCATTTTCATTTAGGACCAATCAGACTATGGGGATAATGTGTATGTAAAGTTTCATGGCAATCTTACAAATAGTTTCTTCAGAGTAGCAATACAAACAATTGTTCTAACTGATAGAACAATGATGGGCAACAGGCCATCTCACAAACTCTTTGGGTCCATGACCAGAAGAGTAAAAAATCAATGCTCCATAAACATGACACTTACTTTCTGATGTTTTGCCATTGCCATTTTGTATAGGAAGTGGCTCTGAGGAAAGTTTAGCACTATCTGAAATTGAGTAGTTGACTGGGGGTGCCTGAGCTGGTTCTTGGAATTCAGTATGCTCTGCAAAAAAATCCACCTCCTTTGCCTCAGGTGATGTGGGATCATGTTGACTGTCTATATGTAGCTGAAAATGAAGCACAAAAACATGCCCTATATTAACCTGTAGCAATCTATTATGAAGAAAGAATATTAGCAACAAAAAAATAATATTAATATTTAAGTCTCAAATCTACACCAAAAATCTTTCTTTTTAACTCTTTAGCAAAATAGCAATACATTTGCACTTTGCTAAAATAATACTCTGTTATATAACAGCTTGTAAGTTGAGTCCAACCGCAAACAACACAGACCCGATCTGCCATTGTACAATGTGCAGGCAGACCAGGGTACATGTTGTTTTAGTAAAATAGTAATGTAATTATACTCTGTTAACAGAATACCATATATACCTGTTTGTAAGTCGAGTCCAACTGCAAACAGCCTAGACCCTATCTGCCACTACATAGTAAGAAGGCACACCAGGGTACATGTTGTTTGTTCTATTGATTACTTCTAACAATCTACAGAGACACGGATCTGGATCCATGCATCAGGACTCGACTTGAAGGGAGTACATATCACATCTCCCACAACTGATGAATTTTTTCCATTCTGTAAACACTTGTTATTCAGATATTTCAATTAATGACCTTGTTTTATCAAAAAATAAAATCTAGGTCATTATATCTGGAATAAATCACTTCTTGTATCATTTTGCTGGTTAGTAAATGAAAACAGAACTTTACAACTTCCACAAATATCATCACATTAACAAAATGTCATGCGGTTAGAGGCTTGCTGACAGCAGTAAAACAGTGTACAGCATGTCATTAAGTTCAAAGCAGTGGGTTGTCAGCTTCAAGCCAACATGTCACCAATTGTACAGTACTGCACAGTGATAAATCAAGGTAATTTGAGATCTCTCATTCAGCTGACAAGAAAACTCTATATCATTCATGAGACTGTAATGTTCAGGATCTTGTCTGTGGTACAAAACATTATTATGTCAGCAATAACTCTTCACAAGATATTCTTGAAGGATTATGAAATAATTTCAAAACCATTGTGCACATCTATCCAATCATATTCCAAGGTTTAAAGTTTTATCTCGAAGAGCATGGTAACCGCTATATAACATTACACCATCTTGAACAGTGTAATAGTCATGCAACATTACAAACACATGTATGTTGTTGTTGTTCTAGGGTTTAACGCCATGTTTCAGCACAAGATAGGCTATACATGGCAGCCAGTATAACTGGTGGAGGAAGAACCCTGGAAAACCCTGGAAAGAACCACTGACCCACGAGAAGCTACTGGCAGGCTTTCCCACGTACCCACACTAGCTGAGCCTTGGACTTGAACCCACGCAGGCAGAGGTGAGATGGCAGTGATCCGTAACGGTGAGCACTTTAGACCACTCAGCCACTTGGGGCCCCAACACATGTATGTAACGCATATGTCATACATGCAAGCTCACTGATGAGCAGAAGGATCACATATTCTTGCCTTTTCTAACAAAAAATACAGGGGTAATGAACTGCCATACTGATATAAGGTGGACTTCAATGTTAATTTCCTGAAATATGTTTCTGGTTTCATGAGAGAAAAAGTTTCAACTATGTAATACTGTCTAACCTGTCATAACTCTCACTTTTATATAGCAATCAGATCGTAACAAAGGACATTTTATTTACTTATTAGCAAAATTCCTATATAAATGTTATGTAAGAGTCACATGCTTTCTGCTGTCAGTGGTTAGGTGTTTCCTAACCAAACGATGACTGATCCTTGCCTAAGTGGAGACTGAAGTATAGCTGCAGTGAACAAACATTCTATGCAAGCTCTTCCTTCATGAGGAAGGCATTGTTTAGATACAGGAATATCATATGAATCAATGTGCAAGCATTTCTTATCTCACTTGTACTCATTGTATTACATTTATGCTGTCAATGTAACTCCAAGGTGTAAAATAAGTCAAATTCAAAAGAAAGGCAAGTTGTCATAAGGCTAGACGCTTTAAACAATTCATCTGCTGGATGGTAGATACAGTTATCATGTGTGGAACATCATTTTGGGTGAGAATGCATATTTTTATGATTCTGCTGAATAGTGAGTGTGTAAAACAAGATTATCATCAACAACAACAATAATAATAATAATAATCATAGCAGGCTATCTGTTCTATAAACCAATTTAGGCTGGTTAACTGTGTACAGAAGTCACCTGAGTACAAAGGTCAGTTTTGCCTGTTCTGCGAGGGTGGCCCCAGTTGACAGGTTTGACTATATTGTCATTTTGTTCAGTTCATTTGAATGCCAATTGAGGTTATACAATGTGGTATCTAAATTTAAAAAAAACATACATCATGACCATGGTAAATTATACATGTACAAAAATTTACAAGGAGATGAAATCTGAAGAGCTCTTCACATTCAGTCTTAAAAAATACTCAAGTATGCAATAAATTATAATTCCTGAATCAGAGAGTTATGAGCTTGTATCAAGGAAAATTTGGGATAAAAGAAACCGTTCATTTTATAAGCAAAATTATAAGTTGTAAGTGTAAATTTAGAATAATCATCAACGAATTCACCGATTTATATTAGACATCATATTGTGCAGGATTTTGCATAACAAAAAGTTTTCCAAATAAATAACACAAATGAATATTGATAAAAATAATGGCAAATGCTGAATGGTGGCAGCATTATACAATAAAAACTAGTTCAATAAGTGAAATTAGTGTTTTATCTTTTAACTGGTTTTCGATGTAATCATTATAAATGTGATACACCATCATGTATTCAACTGTGAAATGAGTCAAGCAACTGTCATAATGCTGGCAATAAGCACTTCTATGTGACCCCAATTAAATGATTAATCAGTGGCTAAGCTGAATTTCTTTTATACAACTATTCAACACTTAAAGGTCCTTCAACATAATGATACATATACACTGATACTGTGCGGAAGGCAACTCAAATCTGACTAATGTGCAAATCTGTGAGTACTGCATGTCAGCTTGATTTATATTAAATGATTGTCATCAATTTAATAACTTAGACTTCTTTAGATCTAATATTCAATATTATTAAAACCCATTATACAAATTATATTTCTGCAGAAAATTGAGATTAAAAATATCTTGTATCAACAAAACACTGCTAGAAATGGCCCTTGGTCATAATCAACAACAAGACCAAAAATTGCTTCCCTCACCATCTCATGCCCTCACTTATTCTGTAGTTCACGTTTATTGACCCAGCTGCTCACTGGTTAGCAAAGGAGAGGTGTACATACATTGCTACGCACATTCACATATATGTACATACATATTGCAAGTATATATCACAACTGATGTTATGATACTACATGTATCACAATACATAATTCCCAAAACATGTACCCTGAAATATATCCAGAGACTTTTGTCTAGTAATAGTAATGATGAGCTTTGCTTCTATCACTACGGTTTAAAACAATGTAACATCACTTGCTTTTTAAACATTTCAATAATACAAAGAGTATTTCATTATCCAAAATTAGTCACAATATGGCAATTATATGAAAAGAAATATATCAGAAAAAAAACTAGACCAGTCAATCTTTTAACATTTTTTCTCGTTTCCAGAGTAGGTGCATTTAAAAAGTTGCTGGATGGTGATACAATATACTTTATCATGAAAAAAACATATTGCCAGCAAGTATAACTCTATTGTTACATCACCAATACAAACATACATGCATGTATACACTGTATGTAAATGTATGTATACATAATTAACTGACTGTTATGATGACACCAGAAAGGAAAAGATTTTGATGTAGAAAAATGTATCAATTTTGCTTAACCATCCCAGTAGCAAAGTTAGATTTCAATAAGCAGGATTTGATTTATCCATACAAGCCATGTAATTTTTATGTGATTCTAAATTAGGACCCACTTCACAAAGAGATACATCAAAAGTATATATTTCTACCATAATAGGTGTATCAGATTGTTTAATTCTTTTTAAAAAAATTAATAATAAAGAATGGTGTACTTATGAAAGGAATGGTGTAATTATGAAAGGAATGGTGTACTAATTAAATGAATGGTGTAGTTATTAAAAGAATGGTGAACTTATTAAAGGCATGACGTACTTATTAAAAGAATGGTGTACTTATTCAAGGAATTGTGTACTTATAGGAATGGTGTACTTATTCAAGGAATGGTGTACTTATTATAGGAATGGTGTACTTATTCAAGGAATGGTGTGTACTTTTTTTTAGGAATGGTGTACTTATTATATGAATGGTGTATTTATTCAAGTTGAGACTTTATTTCTTTAATTTGCAGATATTTGACTCTTTTGGTTAAATCAAGGGACGTAAGTTGTCAACAACAATGCCATGCAATGCTATGTCTCACCTAATCTTTGTCAGCATAAACCTTGCAAAGTCACAAGATCAAGAAAAGCAGAGCTCTGTCACAAATTTGTCATCATGATGTTCAAGCTTTATGACTGTACATACAAATGGATCAGAGAAAATGAGCTAAGTGCTAAAATTTAACATAATTACTAGAATTTCAAAAGTAAGTAACTATGACCTACTACTGTTTGTGGTGAATAGTACCTTGAGTTAAATGGAAATAATGCTGATTCCTAAAATAATGACAACACCAACATCAGAAAAGTGATCTGTGCTTTGGAGGTGAGAGAAGAACTGTAAGTCGAGTATCAAGGTAACTTTAAACCTAATCTAGAATCAGAAATGGCAGCCTGCATCCAAGATAAAAGAGCTCTCAGAACAATTTTTTTTTTACTTCCCATTTTTTTTCACTTCACTTCTTCAGTAATCAGCTTGAAGCATGGGTTTCCTTACTTCTTATCCCGAGTCGGGTAATTCTCACAGATAAAGGTATGTAAATTTGATCTTTTCATATAACCTCCAATAGGGAATGATAGAAAATTCAAAAGGTTATGGATTAGACAGGTTTTCATGAGCCTCCTACCTATTATGGAGAACTCATTACATAATATTTACATATTTACATATATGTACAATAATCTTATAATTATTGTCAACGTCTAATAGAAGTAATTTTATGGTATCTGTATACCACGTATAATCACATACGAGTCTGGTCAATCTGCAATTACATAAACTATGAACCACAACTGCATAATGCACTGGCAGATTAGAGCTCCTTTGTTGTATTGATTGGTCTTCGTAAAACCCTGATCTGCCAGTGCATAATGTGATGGCCGATCTGGGTCTATGCAGTTTGTAGTTGAATTCAACTTCAATGCACCTATATATGATAAGATTCCATCAAGCGCATTTTAATGTAGGAAAACCCAAAAAGTTATGTACATGAGTGCAATATATCTGTTCTTGTAGCTAAATATGGAAGCAATATTGATACATTTGTTGAAATCTTGATACAATTGTAGAAATCTAATAAAAAATAAATTAAAGTAACATGCAAACCATTCAGCTTTAGGGTTCATTCTGTACTGATTTGGAAACCTGTTTTTCACAATCTCACTATCCTATGTCACAAGCGTTTAGAGTACTTTGGGCTTTTAATCAGTGGCCTTATGTGTCAGACAAGCACAAATGGTTGAAGTGTTATGCAAACTTTGAGTTGCTGAGACAAAGACATCAGCTAAGTTATACAGTTTCTACTTCAGTGTCCTTGGTGCTCTATGACCATATGATGAAAGATGGCTTATACTAAAATGACAACAAAAAAAAAAAAGCTTGCTTTAAAGTTGACTGTCATCTTGAACACATGGTCAATAAAGGGCAAGGTTTTGCCACCAATTTTACTATAAGCATTGTTTTGTGAAACAGTGTAGTACACCAGAGGCAATAAAATAGTAGCTACATGTATTTATCTCAGCTGGTTTTCTTGTCGGAGTGGCTCTACATATTTCAAACATTTTGAACAATAGATCTCAATCATCTGTAACTTAAAGCTAATGCAGAATGAGTGGATTGTAGGATAGCAAGACTCTTTCGGAGAGAGTAGCAATGATATGAAGAAAAATTAATACAGAATAGCAAACTCTGCAATTCATATTCATCCAAAATACTTCAATGAATTGCCTAAAAATACTGAAAATTAATACAAACAAGGTCCAAAGCTAATGCAAAAATGAACCCTAGAGTTTTTAGTACGAATAAAAAAAAACAAAATACAAACAAATGTTTTAAAAAAATAAAAATTTTAACAAAATTTAATTATTTATCAACAATTTTGAAATATGAAATATGTTTATCGGGTACCATCGACATTTTTGTTGCAAAAATGGGCAATAGTTAATATTTATATACTTTATCAGTGCTTTCCCTTGACCATCAAATAATGCAGCATGCAGTTTCCCTAAGTGGACAGGCAAAGCAGTATAAAACAACATTTCAGGACAAAACTGCTAAACGGTTGAGGGGTAATTGTATTTCCTTTCTTCAACAAAACAATTACAAATTCATAAATTCCATTCATTTCTTTTTCAAAACAGACATGCCTTTAGTGGAAAAAACACTGGCATCAGTGAAATGTTGATTTGTTTCATTATCTGGGCAACCGAAATTAGCACAGGGTGCATCTGCATGTCATTTCTTACAAGGGACAACACTGTGTATACCAAATTTGCGAAAAGCAAAGCAGTTAAATGAAAGTCAATGCTTCTGTAAACAATATATACAGCCTACATAAATATATTTATGAACATGACAATGATCAAAATTTCTTGGAGATTTTCTTTACCTCCAACACAGCAGCCATATCAATTTACTATGAATTTGGAAATGCACATCTAGAAATAAAACAAGTTCATGACAAGGGACAAAAATCCAGACTAATATTTGGAGGTTTTGTACCATTGATGCACATTATATATAGGTGTAAATTATATTTCTAGGGTACATTCTATTTTGGTATATATCATATTTTGGTGTACATTTATAGTTTTGGTGCACATCATATTTTCATGCACATTATATCTGGGTGAACTGTTGAATTATTTCGCATGCTCTGAAACTTTATCTGTTGTTATGACTGCTCCGGTGGTTTAAGTAGTTAAAGCATCCACCTCGGATTCAGGAGGCTCCAGGTTTGAAGAGCAGCCAAGTCTAACAAAAGACTTGTAAAACTAAAAGCATTTTTTAAAAATGTAATCATTTTTTTCTTTCTTGTGGATGATACATTTTCTTGGCCTTTCTCTCTTTCTGTATTTTTATCTTAGTTCAACTGCTAAACAGAATTGTCAGTATTATGATTTGGCCTTTTTGCAAGCATCTATGCACTCTCATCTTAATTTGTGGGCATCTTTGGAAGCACACATGCACCCTTCCTAAATTTTGTAGGTCTTTTTTGCAGACACACATGCACTTTCATCATCTGAATTTGTGGCCATCTTTGGAAACACACATACGAACTTGTCCTCATTTTGTAGGCCTTTTTTGCAGACACACATGCATGCTCATAATCTTAAGTTGTAGGCATCTTTGGAAGGACACACTTGCACTCATCCTAATTTTGTAGGCCTTTTTTGCAGACACACATGCACTCTCATCATCTTAATTTTAGGTCATATTAGAAATCATAAGCTCATAACAAGTCACCAGGAAATATCCCAAACACATGTCCAATCACCTGTTGACCTAAAATGACTTGCTAGTTCCCATAATTTTGTCAGGAAAATTGTAAATATGAACACTTGTAAAAACGTTTTTAACAGAATCTCTCATAAACTTCAAACTTTTATTTAAAACGTAAGTAATATATTTTATTTAAAACCTAAGTAATATATTTTATTTAAAACCTAAGGAATATATTCTCTGTGATACCTAAGGAATATATTTTATTTAAAACCTATGGAATATATTCTATGTGATACCTAAGGAATATTTTCTAATTTTGAACCTAAGGAATATATTATATCTGAAACCTAAGGAATATATTCCTTTTGAAACCAAAGGAATATGTTCTTTTTAAAACCTAAGGAATATGTTCTATTTGGAACCTAATAAATATATTATTCTATTCTGGAACCTAAGGAATATATTTTATATGTTTAATTAAATCTGTCACTGTTTCTGTGGAGAAAATATAAAATAGTCCCAAGTTTTAAATGTTTGGACCTGGATCTTGGGCTTAAGGAAACAATCCTTACTAATGCAGTCATTCATTTGCACGTATGATTAGAGTACAATACAGCACAGGGACACTACTCTTACAGTATCAATGCTTTATGTCATTTGATCCACCCAATAAATCATCCTATTTTATTACTGTATGCATCATTCTTGGAAACAACATAAATAAGAACATTCCCAAATAGAAATGTTACATATTTTATTCCATGTTTACATTCTGTAGTCCTTCAGACAAATTGGACTTGCTTCTGGCAAAATTCAAGGAGGTTTAAAAAAAAATTCATGAATGTTTAAAATGATTTTAATTCAATGATTTTTCATGCATTTTTCAAGGTTACTCCTGAAATTTCTGACAGTAGTTTATAACTTACACTTACGCTTTAATTGAGAAAGATTTAATGAAAAGATCTATATTCCTTGTGCTTCAGATCCAATCTTTGGATATCTTCAAAACGCTGTGCTAATTTTTTTTAAAACTATACAGAAATTGGCTGGTTGGTTGGTATTTTATGGCACTTTGAGCACAATATTGCCAAAGGAATGGGAAGTAAGTGCCTTTCTCAAGGACACAATAAGACAACTGAACCAGGGTGGCCAAGGCAGTAAAGAAAAACCTGACAGAATAACAATAAATTGAAAACTTTGGTCAAATGCATTTTAATCAAAAGTGGTGTATATTTTCATTCAATTTTATGGTGATAATCTAATGGTATTGGCTGGTATTTTGTCAATGTGATGAAAATGATTCCCACCAAGTTATCATTTGTAACCAAAACACATGCCAAGCCAGAAAAACAACATTAAACTATAATACCTCAAAACATTCCTTCGGTGGGTATAAAACTGGATGCAAGCATGTACAAACACTGAATTCTAATTTTTAAAAAATGGTTGCAACATATTTCATTTGCAAATATTTTCAGGCACTTTCTTACATTAATATCTATTTTGCAAAAGTTTCTAAATCTCTGCCATTATAAAAATATGAATCTGTATGAAATTAACAGTATTTACTTAGCATTAGTGTGACATCTACATGCTTTCAATTCTCTGCATTATAGTTCAGAACCTGATCAAGGATAATGGAAATATACAATTTGAAATGTATGATGGAAACTGAAGTGTACTGAGAAATAACATGTCATTTTAATGATCATGATGTATGCATGAATACATTCGACACCAATGATATAACTATTCAGCAAATTACTGTCATAGTGATGTGTGAACACACTGGATACATTCGACACCAATGATGTAACTATTCAGCAAATTACTGTCATAGTGATGTGTGAACACAATGGATACATTCGACACCAATGATATAACTATTCAGCAAATTACTGTCATAGTGATGTGTGAACACAATGGATACATTCGACACCAATGATATAACTATTCAGCAAATTACTGTCATAGTGATGTGTGAACACACTGGATACATTCGACACCAATAATATAACTATTCAGCAAATTACTGTCATAGTGATGTGTGAATACACTGGATATATTTGACACCAATGATATAACTATTCAGCAAATTACTGTCATAGTGATGTGTGAACACAATGGATACATTCGACAACAATGATGTAACTATTCAGCAAATAACTTTTATAGTGATGTGTGAACACAATGGATACATTCAACACCAATGATATAACTATTCAGCATTAACTTTTATAGTGATGTGTGAACACATTGGATACATTCGACACCAATGATATAACTATTCAGTAAATTACTGAGAAATCTCTTTTACATCATTCAAAATAAGCAGCTTTGACTTTCATTTTTTGAAACTAAAATTTTGGTGCCATAAGTATTGTTCCCAAGATCTGACCTTGACGTTATCCATGCCCTGTATTAAAAAGAAGGTTCATAATAAACATGAGTAAAACAGAACAATTTAAACTATATAATCACTATAATTAGGAGATTCAAGCATCCCAGTAGTTTGTGGTTAAGGTGGGGAATACTGGGAAGGGTGATGAATCTTGGGAAAACAACAAACAAAACCACAAGCATAAATCGATCATAGAACACTATACTGAAATGTTATTTTCTGAAATGATACGGGACTGACTGAAAATGAAACATCCATGCAGTAGTTTTCAAACTATATACTCTGACAGTCGAAAGAAAAACAGGTAACACAGAACATTGTAATTATAATATTTTAAATCTGAATCCCAGAACAATTCGCCACCTTACAGTAACATAAAAAACAGCACACAATGAGAATCATTTGGTTACCCCTCACCCCAACCCACCCCATTACATGTTATCTACCTTATTTGATACTCATCACTGTCATAAGAAAAAGGTGGCCAGGGTATTTCTTTTTGTCCCTGAATATATCCTCATAAGAATATATTAACCCTTGGTTCCAGGCATTATGACTTGAGTGGTGTGGGCAGAAAGATTATCCTTCTTGAACCCTTCACATGATACACATGTTAAGGTAACTACATCAAAACACTAATGGATAATCTATACACAAATTACCTACCTTATCAGAGTTGTTTACCTTAGTTCCATGCAATTTCATAGCTTGCGTGGCTAGACTATGAAGTTTGTCTCTGTACATGCTTGCTGCCCTACTGTGATACTTCTGCTGGGCATCTTTGGTTGTACATCCATGGTGGCGAAAAAATGCAGTCTGTAAAAGATTAAATCTGTTTAAGTATAAATGGCCTAAAAAAAGAACAAAGATGCATCAATTTTTCAACCTCTTAGCCTGCATTATTAAAAATGGGGTTCATCTAAATTTTTAAGCAGGTGGCTAATTTGGCAGACAAGCTGAATAAGGGTGCATACCAAGCAAGTACCCATTAATACCAGAAATAGGTAGGGGGAGGGGGAATATATGCTCTCATACCAAATCTTTTAATTTTGAAAGTAAACCGATATGTTCTTACATATCCTGGTATCTTCAAATGTTCTGCAGGTTGCTGTGAAAGCAATATATATTTCTCACTGTTAAGGATGGACCCAGGTTTTAGAATTAGCCAGAGTTACTAAAGGTTACCATGTAACATGCAAAGATGAATTTCTTGCACAAAAAGGCAGATTTTTCAGTAAATTACACTTCTCCTTCTGATACTTACCTAATCACATTAAAGTCTGTATATAAGCCTGCTACCTCCCAAATACAATCTGACAAAAAGACGAAAATTCATCTTCCCTGTCTATATCATTTACAAGTCTTGCCCATTACCTCCCCTTGCTGCCACTTAGTGTCACTAGATTTAAGCGGAACAAAATACAAATGAGGATGCTCATATGGCATGGTAGCTGGGAGGGTCTTAAGTAATGTGATCTGGTAAATCTTCTTGAAGAAACATAATTTGCTTAAAAATTTCCCTTCTCCCTCAAATACAATTTTCCGATAACATTAACATTTGGGGCATTGATACATGTAATAGCAGGAGGCAATGCTGAGCTTCCTACTGATAACGTGGGTATCATTTTAGGGAATAAAGAGTTGCATTCCTTATGTGAAGGAAAATACAATGTCCTAACTTGAAGGTATGTGTTCTGTGACCCCTATATATCTGGGTAAAAAGAAAACTGTTGAATTCAAATTTCACTGGCATATTCATCAAAGTTAAGAGGTGTGTTGGCTTTAACTGGGTCTGGGGGTCATCTGGCCCAATACTACAGGACCTGTCAGACTCAGAGTCTTAACTCAGCTAAATTATGCAATAAAAACTTATCACGGTTCACTATGCATGCCAGTCAATATTTTCTTGGATCAAACTGTTAGTTTTCAACGTAAGGCTCACAGAGATCACTCTAATTCCTGAGCTGAATGCCACATGAGGCAAAACTGATATCATGTATTCAAATTTCAATTTGATTCAGTTTAAATCTAACATCAATCATGCTCCAGTAACACCGATCATCAATAAAACAAAACCCACATAAAACATAAAAATAGGGGAAAAAATGGTGTCAGCGATACAGATCTAAATGCAAAAACTGAACGTAGCCTCTGGAGCATAAACAGTATGTTATCATTATCAACCTTTGCCCATGATGAGTGTTACCTTCCAAGATGAATATATCCTTCAAATTTCATAATTTTATATGTAACGGTGTCAGAAAAACTAAATGCAAAACATAACATAACACCCAGAATATGAAAAGTAGAACACAATGACCATACACATAACTGTGTAAGAGAAACTGAACTATATTCAAAGACTTACTGTTGGTACCTACAACAATGCCTTTGGAAAAGTGAACACTGTGTCCTGCCTAAGTATTACAGGTAAGGCAAAAATGGGCCATAAATGTCAATCAGATTGCACAGTAATCATATACAATATCACAATGTATTGTCCACATAATTCTAATTGTTACCTAGTATTTTCAAGTTTAATTAAAATACAATCTTTTCCGAAATTCTCGAAGTAATTACTATTAACATATAAAACTAAACATGTATATTTTGTGTTTTCATCATTCACTTCAAAAACAATTTCCAGTTGTCTTCATTCTGTATAGTAATTTTTACCCAATCTCTAAAAAGCCATGTCTATTTCTTTTGATAGCTAATCCATCCTTATATTTGAAATTACATGGCCTTGTGCCATTGTCAGTAAAACAAAAAACACCTTACATCAGCATTCCTGTAGAAGAGATTATTTCAACAGAAGAAAGTGATAGTTCAACAAAAAATAATCAAAGCAAGATCAGTTTAATGGCTCATCTAGTGAAATGCACAGTTTATGACTGGTATGTACAAATAAATAAATGCAAATACTACAAAACACACAACATAAAGAAAGGACATATTGGCAAATTGTAAAATGTCTGCCTAGACTCAGTCTGCTTTAGAAACAATCCATGTATTGCCTGATGGCCTATCCTCAATGAAGCTCAGTGCCAGGGTAAGGTTGGTAAACAAAAGCATGTACATGTATGTATACTGCACTAAACCAAATTTGACCGTGTGAGGAATGGCATTCACCTGACATTTAAAATGAGAACTTTGTATCAGTTTAGATACAGGTGACAACGAAATAAGAAATGTAGTTAATGAATGAAATTTTGTCAAGTAATTATGTATGTACATGATACAAACATTTATGGTACCACAACTTTGCTCAAATTGGTGTATATTTAGCAGAAGCAAAATGGGGAAGGGATATATAAACAAAATAGACTATAAGAAATTTTGCAGTAAATACCTCACCAAGCCCCTCTGTATGAAACTTTACTACTCAAAATTATTGGGATAGATCAAAAGACTGCATCTGTGAACTTCCATAAGACTTCCAAGTCTGTAGTTACGATTTTTTAATTAAAATGTTAACTCATGTTTCATGAAGGCCTGATCTGATTATCTAAAATAAAATGTTTCCTGGTAACAGGGTGGCTTACATGTTTTATAAACTAAAATTAGCAGGGTAAAATCACGAAAAAGTAATGGAGTCATGACTACTTGGAAATTTTTAAAACCTTATCCCAAATTTAGTTTAGAAAAAGGAAAGAAGATTTATTTCCAATTAGACAAATTAATCTTAAAATCTAGTTTATTTTAAATACATCTGGCTCCACTGGAATAATGTGGTTCCCTTTAAGCCCACTCCAATGGGGTCATCATATTCTACTAGGATAGTGCATTGTTGCCATCCTGACCCCACAAAAAAAGACTACACTTTTCTAAGACCACCATCTTTACATCACAGAAATGGTGGCCTCTTAAAAGGGTGCCCCTATACACCAACAAACTTACAGCATTGGCATTCCCTCCAACTTGCATTGCACGTAGCTGCAGCCATGTCCAGTTGGTGTCCAGCTGGGTTGATCTGATGAAAGTGACGTGGACACCAAGCGATCGGTGTACAGCTGAACAGTCAATACACAGGAACACCCCGTATGTGACACTGGCCCATGTTGGGTTGCTGCTTGCACAGTCAAAGCATTGCTGCAAAAACAATCAAGTATTTCAGTAATATTTCATTGACTGGAGATCCTATAATGACCGATGGTGAACCCCTAGGGTACTGTTATACAGCACATCTGTACCTGGTCACCCATATGAAACAAACAGACCCTCTCATCCGTTATCAGAGCTGGGTATCACTAGCCTTCATAATTGTTTTTAATAAAAATGTATCATGATTATATCGTATAAATAAACCAAAATATATAATAGTGTGTCCATGTTTGCAAAACAAGTACATGTATTAATTGTGTCATTTCATAAATTTGTTGTAGGATATGCTAAATTCATTGAAAAATAAATAAAATCATTATCTTTTCTCGTCTTTCTTTTCAATCATCATTAAACATCAATCAGATACAAACAAATTACTTTATAACATGTCTATGATCATATTCTGCCAAAACAGGGATGTGACAACAACAGTGTGCCTCTATTTAAGATCCAAACAGCTGATGTATATTGTTCTCTCCGTACTTTACCTGGGGCTTTACAAATCCACTTGCCTGATTCACAGGACAATCTCAAATTCAGCTCAGTCAAGCTCAAGTTTCCAAGATACTTGCCTACGAGCAAATCCAAAAATTTGAGAGAAAGGGGTCATGTTCCATTTATAATGCTTTACGTTCTGTAAGTTTTATATCCTGTGAATTCGCCAAAATACATACATCAGCACCTTTATTTAGTGTTTATATGCATTATTTATTACATAATTGGCTAGTTTCTTTCCTCTATCATATGTCACTTCCATGTTGCAGTCAATGTCAAGGTCAGTCTCATATTTTCCCATGCAGATGTTCTAATCTGAATATTTACTATTTAAAGTACATTCTGACAGATAAGGCATAAATATTAATATTTTAACATATCGGTTACATTTTAATCATCATATTTATATGAATCTGGGATTTGCCAACTTTCAGGTCCTGACCTAACCTCTGGCGGTTTGTGAGCATTTCAAATACTTTTTTCATGCATGTTGCCGATTTTAAGGCTAGTAGGTGTTAACTGTTATTAATATAACTCATGAGATTTTTTTTGGGTGTGCTTAACCACCAAGAGGATTTTGTCCAGTGCATGACTGATGTACTGATGTGTAGCACCCACAATTGGTGTTTATCATCTGTTGTTCACCTGACAAGTACAGGAGACTGATACATACAGCTTGGCAAACAATTAAATGAATAAAACTAAGTGTCGTCAATCTCAAAAGTCAACTTGTCAAATAGCTGGATGCATGTCACTGATTTCAACGTAACTATGTATAATTATTATGTGAATGGATAAAAATTCAGTTGTGAGTAAAATATATCATTACAGTCTGGCTGTCATTATTATCATAATGCAGTTGATGAGACAAGTCTATGTTATCTATATGTAGGCAAACAACAGGAAACTTGATTTAGTTTCTAGCTCTAAGCAACCTTTGTTAAAGAAAACTGACAAGTATGATGATATGAAACAAGCAATAAAGCTGGAATCACAGTAGATTAATACGTATCCCTGGCTAGAATATTGTTATTGGATGTTTAATTTTTCAGTCCATGTTTTTTCTCTCTCAAAAATCTAGGTATTTCCAAACTCTTTTCTACCTATCCATTTAAGCCAACACACATGAACTTCACTGTTTTTGCTCTTCTAACTATACCTGCAACCCTTTCTCATCAACATGTCTATCTACATGTATTATTTACATATCTAATTTTTGATAACTTTAATTACTGGCATACGGTTTTAAGTTGCAAACAAAAAGAAAAAAGGTCAAAAATGAAGATAATGTGATTTCTTTAAAATGTCCCAAGTTTAATTTTTCAGCCAGCCTGCCCTGGGCAAGCTGGCTTTAATAAAAATTTGTAAATCCCTGTTTACCATCATGGGTTGTATATGTGATTCACTAAAGACACTCATGTCCGAGGAATCAGAAAATATGCTTGATTATATTTCTAATATAATTCAGGGTTCTCAAGAAAGTTTCTGGATGAGAAGTCTTGGACTCTTTCACTCATGTAACTCAGTAAGTAGTCCCCATGCTATTTCTGAGAGTGCCTGGCATACGCTTTCAAAAGGATAGGAGGGAAAATAAAAAATATATAATCAATATTTTATTACATATGAGGATTTAATTCTTAGCCATTCACAATATGACACAATTTTTTTATAACTCTCAGTAAATAGAAAGGCTAGTTGAAACATATTTGACATATTTATAATTATTATCTCTAAAACTTCCCTAAAAATAAAAATAAACTATAAAAATAGAAAATCAGCAATTAATTTCAATCCGAAGAATGATCATTTTGAATGCGTTGTAGTTTTCTCTGCAAGTAAAACAGCATATCCATTCACACAAAAGACATTTACATGAGTAAATACCAAGCATTACTCTATACTGTACATGTATATACATTTGTGATTCATTGAGGCCTACTGGATAATTTTTCCAATGGCACACAAATCCTGTCCACTGTTCTGGTCCTCTCTGATGTTTTTTGTGTTCATATCTACTTTTATGTTTTAGACAGATTACTGAACTATTCAGTCATGATTTTTAAACACAATATTTCTGTGAAGGTACAGATGTCAAACCTTTACAAATCTGTTTGAAACTTTCTTAACTAACATACACTATGTTAATGACAATCGCTTAAAAGTTGCCCTATGTTGATTGCGCATGCATTAAATAGTGGCATGGAAAAACCCAAATTCGACTTTCTGAAAAAGGTCTATATGCAATTAACAAAAATATTACACAGCAACCAATGCAGACCATTTACAAATCATGAAATATCAGCTATGCCCTGTCTGTAACCTTTGCCTATTTCATATATGGAAGGCATTAATCATTTTCATTCAGTTTTTATACATTGTAATTATTCTGCTTGAACCATATATCTATCAATGGACACACATTCAATAGGATAGGGTGAAAAGTTTACACAATTGCTCAGGGCAAGAATTCTAACTTTGACCTACTAACTATGTCTCAGAATTTGAACTTTTATCCATGTAAAACCTAGACTACTTACTTGAAATTTCCCAAGGCCAACATTGATTTTTACTTCTAGATAGCTGCAACAATGAAATATCGTCCTATGAAGTGCACATTTTTTAACCTTTGGATACAATGACAAGAACAAATGTGTTTATTGTTGCAAGTGATGACAGATCCCATGCCAAACTAGCAAGAAAACTAAAAACCAAAAATCATTCTTGAACCAGTGACATTTCATGCAATAAACCAATATTTTTCACAGAAAACAGAACAAAAGTCTGAATTGTAAGACCAATTTCCCCCATTATCCTTGTCTGGCACTGTCACTTGCTTGTGTCAGTAAAAAGAATAGCTATTAACACCAACTCGCCGGGCAATGGCACTGGCTTGTGTAAGTAAAAAGAACAACTTTTAACACCAATTCGCCATGTACAAATTAAGCTGTTGAAGGGATGTGGGTGTTATCAACAGTTTTCCTTTTTTCATGACAATTGCTTGTGTTGTGCGCTACTATGTATACACTGGAATTGTCGACCCGTTTATGTTGCCTTTACCAACAAAGAACAACATTTTTAAAAACAAAAAATACACGAAAGTATCCATCTGAAAGGCTTATCTGAACCTACAACATGACAAAAATATACCTAAAGCAATTGACCATTTTTTTCTCTCACAAACTCGTTGTCGTAGCATCATGTGCGGCAAGTGCCAGTGCTCGAGTTTGACCAGAAATGATCGACATATCATGATAATAAAGTTAAATCTATGCGAAATTCGCTGTGTTTTAGAAACTTTAACCTCGATTAAGTCCTCAAAAACTTACTTTGTTTGTAGGAATAGACCTCAAACGTTTAAATATTGCCTGAATGTCGGCTTTCGTTGGTTGGTCTGCCATTTTGTGATGACGTTTTCTTCCAGTCACATGATCAAAATACAGGTACAGATAACACTGTACTGTTTACTATTCATTGGTTAAAATTAAACACAGCTCTGCTATTTCCACCGTGTCGTTTCTTTCTCGACTCGACGGAAAAGGCCAAAAATGTTCCGGTTGTAAAATTAAGGCCTTATATGCTACCCAAGAGATATTGAGCACACATGAAAGTGGGGTGGGCAAATGGCAAAGTTGTTTACTAATTCTCAGCGCCAAAAAGCTACCATATACATTTTTCATACATGTAACTCTTTTGACCTCTTGTATTCACAGTGATAAATATTTTTTGGACAAGGTATTTTTGTGCATCGTTAAGATTGTTGATAGTTTGCTTAGCTTTGTAACCTATTTTGGTATCAGGCTTACGGAAAATGGCCAAATTAGAGAAATAGTTTCTCACTGAAGGTGTGCAGATGGGGGAGGAGATGGTGTTAGTGGCACACCGTCTCACCCCCCACCCCCGGTAGTTTCTGTAGTCATTAAGAACACAATAGAGAATAAGGTGAAATTGATCAAACAAAAAGTAGTGACAGTCTGGGGCTTTCCGACATTAAAGTCTGGTGTCAGAATCCAGACTATGGCTCGTGAATCTGGGGAAAAAAAAGATCCACGCATTTTTTTGTCATGGGCTGTGTACTTTGATCTTGGTACAGGGTATGTGAATACGATCGAAAATGTAGTAGATGTCAGCAGCAGGGCCATAAGTCCCGGGAATGCCCCAATCTTGTAATAGTCAGAGCGGGGGCACCATAAGGTTATACAAGGTATTGTACACAGTGACAGAGAGAATGAAAAGAGTGATGAAGATGAGGATATAAAAGAAAAAATCCACAAAGCACTTATGAGATTGTTGTACCAAATACTGAAAATAAGCCAAATTCCCAAACATCTGATCAAAACAACCCAGAGATGGAATCGGAAAATTTGAGAGAAAAGGAGAAGGAAGTTTTTCAACCCGTGAGAATGGAAAAGTAGAATGCCCAATCTCGTAGAGAAAAACAAATTTTACATGCTCCAAGGAACGTCTAAAGAGATGAGTCGGGAGAAGAGGGAGAAATAGATAGCAATCAGGACGACATAAGAGAATTAGAAGAAAGAAATGGTAGATTCAGCTGCTATGTCAGTCAAGCGGAAGAGATTAGGCACCTCCTCAGACGAGGGAGTGAATGATAAAAAAGGCCCGACTCCAATAAGGAAAAAGATGTAACAGTAATCCCAAGGCAGAGGATTACGACATATGAGTACCGTACGCATACAAGACGAAATTTGAAAGTACCAGAGACGGAAGAGAACGCACAGGAGAATGACAAGCATAGACATGTACAAAAGATAGAACAGAACAACGAGGAACAGGGAAAATAGACTATAAATGAAGTTTTAGATGATAACGATAGAGAAGAGGACTACGATGATAATAACAAGGAAGCGGACATGGATGACGATAGAGACATAGACGATGACAGTGATGGAAAAACGGACAATGGAACTGATAGAGACATGATCTTTTTAGATTTAATTATCTATAATTAATCCTTTATACCTTGATTTCTTTCATAGGAATCCGGAGTGACTGTAGATAGATGAGAATTAATTACTAGTTCGTCATATAACACCATTCACTTGCATCATTTTTTGATGATTATATGCTTAGTCAGTAGTGAATGGGGTGAGATTAGCGACAATGGGAATTAGCATTAAAAACACCCCCTGGGTAAGATTAGCGACAGTGGAAATTTAACATTAAACACCCTGGGTAAGATTAGCGACAATGGAAATTTAACATGGGCAAAAAGCCCTGGGTAAGATTAGCGACAATGGAATTTAACATTGGAGAAAGGAAAAAAAAAGGAAATATCCATTTTAGCGACAAAGGCATTCGAACAATGGAAAAAAAATATCGATTCTAGGGACAAAGGCAATTGAACATGGGGAATAGAGTTTGGGTCTGTCTAGGGACAAGGGGAATTGAACATGGGAATAGAGTTTGGGTTTGTCTAGGGACAAAGGGGAATTGAACATGTTAAAAAAAAAAAACTACTTTAGGGACAAGGGGAATTGAACATGGGAATAGGGACTGTATAGCGTCAAAGGAATTTAAACAGGGTGGGACTGTATAGTGTCAAGGGAAATTGAACATGGGATTTTTTTTAAAAAAATAATTTTTTTTAAAAAAAGGGGTAGGCAATTGAAAATCATTCTCTTTTCGAGAAATGTGGGTGGCCCTGAAAAGGGCCTTTGGGTTTCTTCTGCTTCTAATTTCTTCTTTTTCTCCACCAACTTCTTATTTTCTCTCCTACACTCTTTCTCTTCTTTTTTTTCTCCTCTTGTTCTTTCTTCCTCTTCTCATTTTCTTCTTCTTTTTCAATTTTTTCATTCCATTCTCTTATCCTTATCCTTTCCTCTTCATCCTCCTTCTCCTCCTTTATTTCTTTCATGACACCACTTATTATGTCCTTTACTTTTCTTAAGTTATTAATCTCCATCTTTACTCGATGGGGACTATAAGAATAGTGGTCTTCATTGAGTCTCACTAACATCTGCTCCATCATTCCTAAATTGTCCAGGACGTCTTGTAATTTTTGCATTTTGTCAAGGTGGTTCGAAGCCATCTTTGTAGAATGGTTTGAACGACGAATACTGTGGGTTCTTATACGAAAAGCGCGGACGTGAAGGAAAACATCCCCTAAAAACATAAAATTGATCTTACCTAGATCATGACCAAACAAAGCGCGGACCTGAAGGAAAACATCCCCTACTTTTCTCATTTCATATGATATACTATCCACATAAGTGAAGCAACAATAAACAAACCCCAAATCTACTATTTACACACGCAAATCATTAAAACAAAATCCATAATCTACTATCCACACAATTGTACGTGAGCGGTTACAAAACCCAAACTATACTCTCCACATACGCTAAGAAACAATAAACAAACCCCAAATCTACTATTTACACACACAAATCATTAAAACAAAATCCATAATCTACTATCCACACAATCGTACCTGAGCGGTTACAAAACCCAAACTATACTCTCCACATACGCTAAGAAACAATAAACAAAATCCATAATCTACTATCCTCACAATCGTACGTGAGCGGTTACAAAACCCAAAACTATACTCTCCACATACGCTAAGAAACAATAAACAAACCCATAATCTACTATTCACACAAACTTACGTGAGCGGTTACAAACACAAACACACAAACACATACACTCGCACTATGAAAAAAGAGTCAGTGTTTATATTCACACTACTCTAACTACACACATTGGCAAATTGATGGTTATTTCTTTTCTAGAGTATTGGGTAGCCCTGAAAAGGGCTGTTTTTTGGAACTTCATGGACACCTGGTTAATGATGGCACCTTCAAGGCCTGGCACCACATACACATCTTGTTCTCCAGTTGCTTTTTACTTTTTTGGGGGAGAGAGCAGAGGGAGGATAAATAGCTTCAGAATCCCAATTTTCTGTCTCTGGGATTCTGAAATTTCTTCTCTCCTTTTCCTCCTCTTCTTTGTTTCTTCTCTCCTCCTCCTCTTCTTTGTATCTTCTCTCCGCCTCTTCTTTGTATCTTCTCTCCGCCTCTTCTTTGTATCTTCTCTCCTCCTCTTCTTTGTTTCTTCTCTCCTCCTCTTTCATCCTTCCCTCTTCCACAATGGCTTCCGCGGCCAGTTCGTTCAACAGGCGCCTGGCATAATCCAGATGCACATGAAGTTCCAACAGTTTCGCTAGTCTGGTGTTCATTCTGGTGTTGATCAATCAACAAGGGTAGCTGGACTGCCGAACGAGTTTCAATTTATACTAAAAGTGCGGACGTGAAGGAAAAAATCCCCCTAAAAACATAAAATTGATCTTACCTAGATCATGACCAAACAACGCTCGGACCTAAAAGAAACACTCACTCACTTTTTTATACTACCCATTCCTATTCTAAAAATTTTTTTCATTAATCACTTCAATATACTATTCACATACGCAAAGCAATCCAATCAAACCCCCCAAATCTACTCTCCCCACACCTCAAACAGCCAAAAAAAAACATGACCTTAATCTACTATCCACACCAACGTACGTGAGATGTTACAAACACAAACACACAAACACGTACACTCGCACTATTAAAAAAAGAGTCAGTGTTTATATTCACACTACTCTACCTACACACATTGGCAAATTGATGGTTATTTCTTTTCTAGAGTATTGGGTAGCCCTGAAAAGGGCTGGTTTTTTTTTTTTTTTTTTTTTTGTTTTTTTGTTTGCTATGGCAATCTTTTAGTTTCTAAGAATGCGATGTCCTCTGAGGATAGACTTTCTGGCGATAGGTCTGCTTCTTCGGAAAGAGAAGAAGAACTCTTTGGTGTCGATGCGACAATCGACAAAGCCTCTGTCAGGTTCAGGTTGCTGCTGCTGTTGCTGTTGTTGTTGCTGTTGCTGCTGCTGTCTCTGAAGTCTGTACTTCTCTGTCCATCCTTCTTTCTCCCTGTTCACTTCTTCTCTGAAGAGCTCTTCTATCAGGTCTTCAGTAACTTTTAACATTCTCACATTCTCTATCTCTTCTGGCTTCGGTATCAGACTGTGTCTGACCCTATGCAAATTCACGTAGGCTTCGTTTAGCTTAGCTAGTTTGGAGCACATCTTCGTAGGAGGATGAGTCGACAATGGATGGTTAGACTGGAAACAACCCGGTTCTTAAAGTCAAAGCGCGGACGTGAAGGAAAACATCCCTCTACGGTTTTCGAGCCGCAACGTTCAATGAGTGTCATGAGAGGGATAGTAAGAAGTCAAAGAGCATAAATCAACATTCTTATAGCCAAACAAACCACAAAGGCATTTTTTTTTTAAAACACAACATTTTTTATTCAAAATCACTTAACATTAACCAACAACTCTAACATTTTTTAACAATAATCCAACAATATAACATCAAACATTTTTTTCAAATGACAAACATTTTTTTCAATTTACACTCTACTTTAAACAGGGTTGGCAACGTTGTGAATGAAATTGTGATTTCCACTGTTGCAAGTCATTGAGTCATGGATGGACACTACCTTTCCTAGCTGAAGACAACAAAATAAGCATACTAGTCACAAAATCAACGATTTACTTTCTCATAGTTTCTAGAAAAATCATGATCAAAATAAGTCACTAAATGTTCTTTTGCTGATAATAAGTGATCAATTTCGATCTCGACTTTCTCTTTGAATTTGTCAAGAGGGCTTTGATGTAATGGATTTCTTGAGTCGTTAATGGAGGACAGGAATGTTCACGCAAGTCTTTATACCACCAACGTAACACGTCTTTTTTAAACAGACTCCAAGCTTCGTCCAGATATTCGTTGAATTTTTCTTCTTGACTGATGTTTTGACATTCATAGTAATCATGCTTCATCCATATCGTAACTGTGTCTGCCAGGTATGTAGCACAGTAGGAGACCAATTGCTGTTCTTGTTCTGGACATCTCGACTTGATCATGATGTCCTTTTCGTCTTTGTCTTGGGATTCTCCTTCCACGGTCTCCTCACATTTCATGTCTAAAGTTTCTCCACTAGGCAAAGAGGGATAACAGTCTTCCATAGCTTCTAATAGTCTAGAATGACTTCTCTCAAACTGTTGATTTCTATGGTATTGTCGAATTCTGCATACAGGAGGACGTTCACTGTGTGATCTGGAGGTGGATTTGCAAACTGAAGTTCCACACGAATCAGGCCCGATTTTATAGGGTGGAAATGTCCCTCGTCGCTGCGTTGGTCTGGAGTAAAATCAAAACCCCACAAAGCATAGCCTCCTGCATAATCGTCGTACGAAATACCGTGACTGGTGTTGGTTCCTAACTGTCCCGTGGCTTCGTACAGGGACAAGTACGATCTCAAATAATTCTTTGCGACACCAAAGTTGGGCTCAAAGGGTCGGGTACACAAGGTCTTGCCGTCGCGACTGACTTCGATCTTGGACACATTGTAATGTTGAAACTCAAGAGGATTTTGATCGTGGGTTCCGTTGAAGGCTGAATTCCTGACGATACCAACAATCAAACGCTTGGGTAACTGTCCTTGGAACAGATGATCTTCGATCATAGATCGCTGTCCAGCGGGAATGGTGAACGTTTTCACTTCTACGCGTCGTATCGGATACTTGGCGGTCGTTCTGCTCAACGTCTGACTGACGTCGTTTCCCACTTTAGGTAACACTTCCACACGACGCACGTAAAGTCGGGCTTCTTGAATGATAGTTTTGTATTCGTTGGCATGGGCCATCAAATGGAAAGCGGCACTGCTACGATTCAGTCTCAGACGGATATCCACCCCGTTCAGCAAATACTTTTCTTGTAACCACATGTCCAAATGCAAACGATCCATCAGTTCTAAACTTCGCCCTTGCAGAATTTTCTTACGACGGTCGTTAAACCCCACATTGTGAGGATTGTCATCTTCTGTCAGGACTGTGTCGCTAAACGTGCCTACACCTGCCGTGTCAGGTTTCCATACCACGCAAGCATCCAGATGAGAATTCTTGGCTTCTTTTCCGTACGTCAAGAGATTTTCCAAGTAGGCACGATATGGGTAAGTATCCATGCTGCTGCTGACCAGTTTGTTATTCAAGTACAAGTCCACTTCTCTGAACAAGGAATGCATGAAATTGTTGACAGGAGCTACTCTAGCATCGCCTCCTGGATTGGTGTTGTCCGTTTTGGTCACTTTCACTTTCAAATACAGGTAACTGCTATTCAGATCGATGTAATCTTCGGGTTGTCCTTTGATTTCAAACTCGATGGGAGCGGAATCCGTCAAAGAGGAGACGGGATGAAATTTTACCCATTGGGATTCTTGCATCGTCATCATGGTAGGGGGCATGGCAAAGAGATTCCGTTCCGACTTGGAACAAGCACAAGACTCTCGGTGCATCATTTTGTTCTGTGTCTCAATAATCGAAAACGTCTAAGTCTCGAACGGTTCTTCTTTTCTTTGTCTTTCTAGCTTTAGACGTGTGAAGTCTGGTGAAAGGGTGTTTTCTTCGTCGTCTCTTTCTGCCTTGTCCTTGCTGAATGCTTGACTCGGTAGCGTGCAGGGCATTTATAGGTGTTTCGCGTCGGCCCAAAATGTCTTTACCCGTTTGCAGCAAGACATTTTTGCCTGCCCTCATGAAGGCTTCTTTAGGGTTTTGTTTGTCGATGATGACATTTTGGAGAAATTCTTTGCCTTGGGTCAGTGCCGCATCTTTCAAGGCGTGCAATCCGCGTGTCACCATCGGTTTCAACACCGGGGCCACCGAACGAAAGGCCGATTTTAACATGTCTCCTAAACCGTGTCCTCGCTGTCGAGCAACCCCTCGGTACACTGGATACATGACTTACGAGTCGTGAGAGAACCGTTTTCGAAAGTGGAGTTTCACAGTGACTTTTCCTTTGGTGAACGGAATATTTTGTCCCAAATCTCCTTTTATAGCAATGTTGACCGTGTCCAAATACGACTTGCTGACAGGCAAATAGTGAGGATGGTGAATTCGCGGTGGACGTGATAAGTGTTTCCACCTTCCTCGTCAGTGACCGTGGCAGAATCCACTTTGAAAGGAATGACACGCAGTAACGGTGCGGAGGTGTGTCCCACCACGTTGTACTCCACCACATCGGAGTACACAAACATCAAATTCAGTCCTTGGTTCAGTTCTACCGGGTCACGAAATAACTTGCTAAAAGACTCGTTGTCGTAAACGATTGGTAATTCGTTTTTCTTGAGCATGGCCATTCTCATGTTTATGTCTCCGCGCAACATGTCAAACAATTCAGGGCAAAATAAAATGGACAGGATTTTACTCCCGTCAAATTTCATCAAGAAGCGACGAGCTGCTTTGTGGTATTCCATGGTGACACTTTTTTTGACACTCTCCAAAGCTTTCAGAAACACGACATTAAATCTGGAGGTTATGGTGCTCACCAAATGTTGACCACTAAAATAATAGCCTGGAGGAATGAACAAGTGATAGGTGGTGTACTTTTGATTTTTTGTGCCAGGGGTTTTCTTGTCATATTTGCCATAGGTATCCAAGTACTGTTGCAATTGTTCGTCATGAACTTCTACATCAAAAAAATTTTGATTGGGAAGGACATTGAGGACTTGGGTCGGGTGAATCATTTCTACTAAAGCCACTTCCCAATGGGCTTCGTGATCTAAGGGGATGGTCTGAGGTAATTTGGCCGTGTAACAGCACAACGTGTTCTTGGGAAACACCTCCATGGAACTGTCACTGGGTAAGGTTAAGTAAAATTGGTTTTGGTGACTCATAATTGCAGAGTTCTGTGGCTGTCCGAGGGGTTACTGGACGTCAGAGGCGTGTCTCCGCCCAAAATGGGGTTCTGGTTGTGGTTGTTGTTGGAATGGTGACTGGCACTGGCACTGGACACAAGGTTCCCGTGGTTCCCGTTCGAAGAGAATTTCAGGGACGGATTAGGAAGCAGGTAACCAATGCAACTGCTCAATAAAATGGTCCACAATTGTTTGGCTCCTTGTTGCAAACTCAAATTGGCAATGGCTGCCCCGATGACACAATACACCACGAAGATTTGGCAGAAAAAGACGATTTGCGTTTTAGGCACTCGTTCTCCGCACCACACCCACAAGGGTTGTTTTTGTAAATCTTGCAGAGAAGAACTGGGTGAAGGCGTGGTCGACGTGGCTGCGTCTGTGTGAAAGGGCATGATGGTCACTTCTTTTTATAGTCGATGACTTGCGAAGCGTCGACCCAAGAATCAAAACTGGGTGGATATCCTTTCCAATGTACTTTGACTTCTCTGACACGTCGTTTGCCTACTTTACGGGTTCTGCGTTCGAGAATGCGTTCGATGTCGTACACGTCGTCTTCTTTTTTGGTGACACGTTGTAACTCGGGCAAATAAAACGTTCCTTTGAGCACTTCTCCGTTCATGTCTTCCAATTTATAGACGGCAGGATGACGGCCATGCACTCGTCCAGTGACACGAAACAATTCGGTCGTCCAGTTAGGTAAGTAACCTTTGTCGAAAGTGCTCTTGGTTTTGCCAATGCGCACCCAATCTCCTACGGTCAACTCTCCACTTTTCTTGGGGACAGCCCTGGTCGGGGACGTACCAAACAGGAGCTCAAACACCAACACTTCGTTGTCGGGAGTCACTTCATGCGGGGCACGTCCGATGCTTCGATGGTAAGATTGGTTGTACGCTTGCACCAGGTGCGGTAAGATGTCGATGTACTTCAGAGTGTGGTGATGCGTAAAATATTTCCACATGCGTTCTTTCAAAGTGCGTTGAAAACGTTCCACGATGCTGGCTTTGGTTTCGGGATTCTCGGTGGTAAAAAAATGAATGTCACGTTTCTTTAATTCTTTTCGGAAAGCTTGGTTCAGAAATTCGGTGCCTTTGTCCGTTTGCCATCGAAGAGGGTGACGACCGCTTTGTTTCAACACTCGTTGCAGGGCTCGCACTAACTCGCTGCTCGATTTGGAAGTCAAGGGCACGACCCAGGCAAATTTGGAAAAGACGTCGATGACACAAAACAAATATTTTTAGCCACGATTGTAGCTGGCCAAATGAGAGACATCGGCTAAATCGGCTTGCCATTGATGATCGATGCCTTCCACTCGGGTGCGACTTCTGGCAAACTTGCGTCGAATGGGTTTGTGTAAAGTGTAGGTAGCTTGTTCTTGTAACCATCATTGCACTTGAGGTAAACGGAGACTTTTCAATCGAGTTTTGGCAGCACGATACAATTTTTGAACTCCTGCGTAACCTGGAGGATGAGAGGGATCGTAGTAAATGCTGGCTAAGACTTTTTCCTTTTTTTGTGTTTGTGTGTTAATAAGACACCCACTCTTGGAGGATGCTACTCTTTTTCTCTTGGGGTACTTTCTTGGATAGCAATGCTTTGCGTGTGCGACCGGCAATAGGTGTTGAAGAGGAGGATGTCTGAGCGGGGGATATCGGTTCTTCTTTCACTTCTGTCTTCACTTCTGTCTTCACTTTCTTTTTCTCTTGTGATGAAGAAGGGGTGGCCATCATCTTTTTAATCCATCCAATTCTGGAGGTAGGTGGTGTTGTTAACTTGCGTACTTTTTCTGGTGGAGTTTGAAACCCTTCTTCTTCTTCTTCTTCTTCTTCTTCTTCTTCTTCTCCTTTTTCTGTCTTGGTCACTGGTAGTGGTGGTACTGGTACTGGTGATGGTGCTGGACTTTTCATCAAGGTCTTAAAATCTTTCAGAGTGGGTAGAGCTGTTTCGTCTAAAGCTTTCTGGTGAAAGAGTTGCAGTCGTTGCAAGAGTTGACCGTACTTTTGCGATTTTTCTGTTTCGGACAAATCTTGGCGATCCATCAAGGACTGCAATTCGTGTTGCAACTGGGACATCTCGCTCAAATGGGGATTGGGAGGTAAATGCGGGGTGCGTTGTTCTTGCCAACGATGGTATTCCATCCATTGTTTGTAAGGCACTAAAGCTAGTTTTCGTCCTTCCATGGGGTTGTCAGGGGTCAATTCTGAGATCTTGGGACTTCCGAGGGCCTTTTTATCTTGCTCCCACCAGTCCTCCCAACATGGTTCCCAAGACTCCTTTCAGTAAGGGACCTAACAAGAGGGGTAAAATGCCTCCACGGTGGACCAACATCTTCTTCTTTTGACGAATGGGAATTTTCTTTTGAACCATTTGGCGAAGAACGTGACGATGTTTACCTAAGCATTGTTTCTGGTGTTTGGACAAAGGGATCGTGCCTTTCAAGACGTTCAAACAGCATTCGCACACGGTATCGATGACCTCTTTGGAGGCCGATTGAATGAGTTTTTTTCGTAGGGGTGGAGAAGCTTTGGACAGGACAGATACCATGTCCGCATGATTAACTAAACGAGGAGGCAGACCTTTTCTTTTCTTTCCTTGGGGCTGTTTAGCAGAGGGATGTTTTCTGGAGGGTGACATCTTTGAGTCTTCAGCACCAAAAACACTGATACCCCTACTTGGTCACAGACCTTTTCTATACTGGAACGCGTCGCCACTGATTGTCTTTACGTCGTATCACTTTGAGGACAGGCATGACACGTCGTGCAGGGGTACGTAACGGACTAAATCGAGCCAGTTCTTGCTTGGACAAATCCAGTAAACTTTGTAACATGCCCGATCTTTCTTGGACTTTGATTTTGGGAGAAGGTACTTTGTGATCAGCAGCCACTGCCACTAAATTGGAGGATCCTGCCACTGGGGAAGTTCTTCTTGGGGTCATCAACGGGGATGTTCTTGGTGTGATCAACGTCTCCAAGTACTCTTCAGTTCTTGGTGTCATCAACGGAGAAGTGGATGAACTTGAGGATGCCGAAGACGCAGTCACTGCCGTGGCAGGTCGTGGTTTGCGAGTGTAAAGTTGCGTCCTGGCCGAAGTGCCTCTCTTGCGACTAGTTTTCTTCTGTGGACTTTTCTTTTTCTGGGGGCTTCTTTTCTTTTTCCGGGGTGGCGTCTGGTAAGACGAGGGTCCCGCCACTGGAGAAGTTCTCCTTGGGGACCTGGTCTTTTTCTTCTTCTTGGAGCTTCATTTGACTTTTTTCTTGGGGAGAAGTTTGGGGGCATTAGGATCCCATCTTAAGAGAGAGCGAATGATGACCCCTCCTAGAGTACCGCTTCCTCCAGGTTTCAAAATGATTTGTCTTTTGGTTTGAGTGTCGATGCGGGGATCGGCCAGTTGGGTCAAAGCGACTTTGTTTCGATCAAAAAAGCGTTTGGTTTGATGAGGAATCTGAATGATTCCTTGGAGTCATTGACGTGCCGTCACCGTGAACCATCGTAAGACTTCTTTGAGAGTAGCTTCTAAGACACGAGCTCGTGTTTGTGGATTTTTTTCTCGACTGATGCCATACAAGGCACGAATCAATTTGACGGGAAGATGCGACTGAAGGGACGTCATGTTCAAAATGTGTGTGAGACAGACGAAAAGGGTCTGATGTTTTTATAGATTTTTTTTGTGGAGTGAAATTAAGTCGAGGACGGAGACGTGTACAGGACAGGCCCTCCGTCTTGGCACCAGTGGTGAAACAAGTGGGTTCGAAATCGCAAATCCTCGGGGGTCGTAGGTTTCAAATCGACGAGTAAATAGGCGTGTGGAGTTTGAGTGGCATCGTCGTATGCCTGAGTCAGCCAAGGTGTCCCTAACTGTTTGGCTAAGACTTGCACTTGCGATTTATCTCGAGGGCTTTTAAACATGACCACGTAATGCGCATTGAGACTGATGGTGCGATGGGCTTTACTTTGTTGAAACAAATTTTGGGTGATGTAAACGACACTGGCATTACGGTGATGCCCTTTGCGCGTGAACAACAGTTTAATTTCTTCTTCGTCTTCTCCTAACATGTCGTCGAAAATGACCAAATGGGTTTGACGGGAGTCAGAGACGATGCCGTCGTCTTCTTTAGGAATGCCTTCCACAAACACGATGGAATCGCCTTGACTTTCTCGCAAGAGGCTGTCCGCCGATTGCCATTCTTTGTAACACCACACGATCCGTTGAGGTGGCCGATCGATCAAATGATGTTTATGTTCGATCAAACGTTTGACGAATTCGGTTTTGCCTGAACCGCTAGGTCCAGCAATGAGCATGTTAAAAGGATGGCGAAGATACAAAGCCTCCCAACTGGCACGATCTAAGTGTTCGTCGATGACTTTGACAGTAGAGGAAGAGGGAGCAGAGACAGCAGAGGTAACCATAGTGTCTGGAATGTCACTTGTGACACGAAAACAAACAAGACGAGAGTTTATATACTTTTTTTCAGAACACGTTTATTGAATGTTTCAAAGATGAATAGGAAAGACAAAAAAGTACATAAAAGCCAAAGGCTTAAGTACAAGGATAAAAGGCACATGATAACCATCAAAGTGGAATAAACACAAGTGTTTGTACAACATGTTTTGGGTAATGTTCTGACCAGTTCTATAGGGGGTAAGGTCACACAAGTGTCCTCCCGAAAGGGTCTTTCAGGCCTGTCCACGACAGTCCTGTCCTGGGTGACGGGTTCTTCTGGCACCGTCACTAACAAAGGTTGAAAAGTCGCAAGGCTCACAATCGCATTCCAATTCAGAAGCCCCGCACTTGAATTGTGCCTGTCTAAACTTGTTTTGTGTTTCTCTGAAAGTATTTATCTTGTTCGCTCGGTCTTGGTAGTCACAATGAACTATTGATCTTGCCTAGGGTTCCTTTTTATATACAGACCAATACCGACGTGTCCATTCGGTAAGGTGAAATGATTGGAAAGTCGCACTCGCTTCTGGTACACGATTTGATAGACTTTTTCCAAGGGTCGACTGACGATGTGGTGAGTGGGTAAACGTACAATCTTGTTGGGTTGATAGGTGGTCACTTTAAAGTTTCCATCCTCTCCCGATTGCAAGGCTTCTTTCAATACCCCAAAGTTCACCACACGACTGGTACGATAATTCAGAGTCAATCCTTTCACTTTACACGTCGTGTGCAATTCTCCTTGTGGGTCCCGACATTCGTAGCAGTAATTTTTGGGACCACCACTGACGAAACTTAGAATCTTGTCGTCGGGATGTTCGTCTGTCCAGGCTCCTAAACGGTCTCCTTCGATGTCAGGGTGCTGTTGACTCGGGTGATGGATGTAAATGCAACTGTCCGTGTCAAAGTACAGGACACGTTCCCCTAACAGTTCTAAAGCTTCGTACAATTTTAAGCGAGCATGAGCTGTCACGTAAGCCGCAATGATGACATTTCCAAAGGGGGCGTCTTGTACAAAGTCCAGATCTTCTTCGTAATTGACCAAGATCAAATCCTGGCGAACGACGTCCACGTGTTTCATGTATTTGGTTTTGTCCTGAATCATCTGAAAGTAGCGGAAGGTTCTGTCAAATATTCCGACTTGGGTAAACACGGTCGTTGTGCCATTTTACCCCACAAGCAATTTAACATCACTTTGGCAAACGACCACCTGCCTTCGTTTTTCTCGATGTGGTCTAAAGAGATGCCTTCTTGTTCATAGTATTTCTCTTTGAATGTCTTTTCGTCTTCGGAAGTGTGACACCAGGAAGGATAGCCGCTGGCTTCTTGCTTCAGTTTCAAAAAGGCATCCACGTAGTCTGCGAAAATGCCTTTCTGCGTGGGGTCACCCTTGTGGTATTGTTGTGTCTTGGGAAAGTGGCAAATTTCGTACACTTCTAACAGTTGGTATCCCATGTCCAGAGCTTTGAACAATTCTACGCTGACCCAGGTTCCCGTCAAGGCCCGTTCTTCCTGGCTGTGCTGACAAGGTTGGTCTTGGTTGCACGTTTCGGCACAAGTACGGCACAAAGGAAATATCAGTTTGCCTTGGCAATGGTGAGGTAAGACGGGATGATATAGGTTCGTGGGAGGCAAAACTTTACACTTGATCAAGCCTTCGTATTGTCGAATGTTTTTTAGGTCGATGTGTTCCGTGAACAATTGTGGGTGCCCTGCAGGAAAGCGACAATATTTGCACACGTAAGGATACAGCGAACACACATCCAAGTATTTGATTTCTTCTCCTTTCTCTTCGTCGGCTTGGTACAGCAAACGGGTGGCATTGGTCCTTCCTCCGTACAAACTATCCCTCGGGTTTAGGGGGTCCATCAGCTTGTAACTTTCCACGGCACGTTTAAACTCGGGATCGGTTTTCATACGGTGATCGTACTCGTGTTCCCACATTTCCACCACTTGGTATCCTTGCTGTTCTAACTTTAGGCGTCGCTGACAAGTGTCCTGGTACAAGTCTTCCATGGTTCGTTGTAAAAACTGATTTTTAGTGCTACGATCAGGGTAACAGACGGGACATCCGTGAAATAAGCAACCGTTAAACTCGTACACGATCTTGGGGTTTTCTAAGTCCCAGCCATCGACCGAATACGTTCCGATGGTCTTTTCGCCTCCTCCGTTGCGGGCATGCTGAATCCATTTATCTTCCTTGTCGCACAAGTAATGTAACCAACGTAGGGCTTTGACCGAGTATTGACGTTTGACATAGTGGGTCGTTTGAGGACTGATGACAGCCACGGTGTTTTCAGGCATGAATCGTTGTCGATACACTAAGGAACACGCTTTGGGAATGGTGCAAGCTTCTTTCAAAGGATCGACCCCTCCGTGTTCCATGAACAGTTCTCGAAATTTTCCACAGCAACGCCGTAAAATGTCCACGTCGGAACGACAATACTTTAGCATTTCTTCCTGAAAGTCGAAAGGGTCGGAGGCGTGAGTCTGGTACCAAGCGTAGAAAGCTTCTCGTTGTTCGGTACGCATGTTGTCGGGGTCGTAATAGTGAGCCTCAGGCAAATGGGGTAGAACGGCGTGTTGATTGGCTTCCGTATTAAAAAAGTGTGGAAAGTACCCTTTAGCCATTTCTGTCATTCCAAACGTTTTAGGCATTCGACTCAAAGGCATGGCCAAATAGCTCATCGAATCTTTAAACTGCACTTGTCCCACTTGCATGAAAATGATTTTGGCTCCGTTCAAAGTGACTTTAGGACGTTCGGTGCCTTGTTCCGTATAGTATCTGAGAAGAAACTGTCCATCGTATCCGGAGAAATTGTGAGCCATCACTGTGGCATGACGATGACAATCTCCGTAACGTTCGATGTCCTCTTGGCTCCACGTCTTGTCGATGGGATCTAAGACCCATTGGGCAAAATCTGCTAACGTGTTCGGTCCTCGAAAGATTTTTTCACGCCCTCCGGGAATCTTGCTGCAGTGAGGGCAATGACTGAAGATAGGTTCTTGAATGCACTTCTCGCACGCTCGATGAGCCACGCAGAAATTAGGAATGTGAATGCCAGTCTCTTGCATGCATTCGAAATCGAAAAAGATGAAATTGCCATTCTTCTTGTGACCGTCCTCTTTCTCTGGTGGGGGTTGGTATTTTTGCACGTAGTATTCGTGTTGCAGGTCCACGATGTGGTGACAAATGTGACATTTTTTTTTTCCTGAACATACGTGTGTCTTGGTACTGTTGGTACGTAGGCCTTGTCGACACGTAGGGCACAATCGCAGCAGTTGACAAGCACATTTCTGCTGTGAACCTTGCGTCTTCAGATGTTGTTGGTAACAGGCAGGGCTGACAAACGTGCGCAGACAAGCAGGACAATGTACTCTTTCTTGTCCTTCGCTCAGACAGGGTGGAGAGGACAAACATCCTCGGCATTTCCATCCGCAATGTTTGTGTTGCTCTCGATTGTTATAGCCATAGTCACATTTCTCACAGTAATAACTGTATCCCAGGAATCCAGTGATAGTGGTAATGGTATCGAAATGGTCATCATGATAATAGACATGAATGTATTTTCCGTCCTTAAAGTCTTTCCCTCGAAACAACAGAGGTCCGCGCATTTCTTGAGGGTGCACTTTCAAGATGTAGAGTGGAGCTAGGACATCTTGCAATTTCTGCATCTCAGGAATGCCACAGGGTGTGTCTTTGGACAGTCCGGCTTGTTGTAACAGGAGTTCTGCTTCGTTTCGTTGTTTGGCTCGGTCGGATCGTTGAATAGTTTTCCAGGCTCTTTTCCATTCTACCGTGTCGTTCTTGTTGGCATAGGTTCGTCCCACAATGATGGCTCGGGCTAAACACATCTGGACTTGAGAATTGTGAATTTGGACGAGACTCTTTTTGGTGTTGCGAAGGTCGTTCACCAATAACACCTTATTGCGTTGTCCGGTCCCTTGAGGAGGAGAGACGTGGGCCATTTTCAGTGTGGCTTTACCATCGGTGATGTCAAACTGGTCATTAGATTGTTGTACGTGTTGAATCTTGTCCATGACTTTGGAAGGGGTTAGTTCTGCGGGTCTGCTAAACTCGATCCAAACAGGGGATTTCAAGCTGTCGTGATCTATGGATAGTGTCAAGCGATCGTCTTCTTTGGGTTGACATTGTCGCTTGAGTGCGGTGAGCAAAGAATCCCACATCTCGGTGATAAACCCTTCTGCTTTCTCCAAGGGTACGTCGGACTTGAAATCTTTAAACTTCACTGTGTATTTGTAAGCCGTGGTTCTAAATTTTCTAGAGGAGCGCTTTTCCGTCTCTCGAATGGAATAGTACTTTTCAGGGTTGACTAAGGGTGGTGAACTTTGTTTAGAGGGTTCGGATTCTGGTTCACTCATGTCCTCTTCAAAATCACTGGCATGAATTTGTGCCAAGACTTCAGCTCTGGTACGAGGCGATAGATCACGTTTCTGCCTCTTACTTTCTTCTTCTTTCTTCTCGAATGAATAGGATCGTTTCATTTTGAGTGCAAAACGTCAAATGACACAAGTTTAAACACCATAGACTAATTTATAGTCATGGCAAACCAGCGTATATAGAAAGGGTGTGTGTCTTGTCCTTTCACTATTCATTTCACTCTCAAACCGAGCACAACGATGGAAGAGACTACCCAGATGGAACGTTTCATCAGAGCTTTGCGAGGGGTCATTAGAAAATTCTCTTCAGACCAGCTGACGGACTACTCTCCTTCCTTTCGAGATAAAAGTCAAGATACTTGCTATATCTGTCAGAAGAAAGGGCATTGGTCTTCAGAGTGTCCAGACCGTCAAAAAAGAACAAAAACAGGGGCTAGAAAAGACAAAAGTCAAGATACCTGTTATTATTGTCAAGAAAAAGGACATTGGTCTCCAGATTGCCCAAAAAAGAAACAAGAGGAGTCAGAAGAAAAGAGGGATTCTTCAGAAGAAGAGAGATTCTTCAGAGGAAGAAAGCAGACAGGTGAAGAAAAAGAAACAGGAGAAGAAAAAAAGAAGGGAAGAAAGTGAGGAGGAAGAGGAGGAAAAGACTGTGACGGTGAAGAAATTGAAAAAAAAAAGAGAGAGTAAAAAAAAAGAAACAGAAGAAGTGAATGTAATTTATAAAGTGTTCTGTTGTGAATTGTGAATTGGATTGTAACTATGGAGAAAAGAATACATTAATTATATAAGGTAAGTGTCTTTGAGTTTTGATTTTAAATAAGAAGCTACACTCACGCACTCATACACAGACATGTACTATAAGGGTAAAATGTTTTTTTTTTGTTGATTTTTGAGTTATTGGCAAATTGAAAGGCTATCTCTTTTCGAGAGAAGTGGGTGGCCCTGAAAAGGGCCTTTTTTGGTGTAGGGGTGAGTTTAAGCAATCAACTTTAACTGCCTTAAGCCTTTGCCACGGCCGAGGCCTACTTCTGATGATGATGATTGGGTTGAAATCACTAAGGGTGGTACGATAGGCTTAGTCACAGGCTTGGCGTGTTTAGCTCGGGAAGGTCGTATTCTCTTCGGTCGTGATAAAGAAGTCTGATACATTTGTTTCAGACTTCTTAACTCCGCTAAAATGTCCAACAGTACCGTGGCCGTTTGATTTTCACCCTCTTGTTTCTTTGCTGCTACTTCTTCTTCTTCTTGTTTTTTTCTTACCTCTTCTTGTTGCTGTTGCTGTTGCTGTAGGAGAAAAGCTTGTTCCGCTTCCTTTTGTCGTTGCATAAATTTCTCCAATTCTTCTTTCTGTCTCTGTCTAAAAATCTCCACTTGCGGTAATGAAGAATGAGACGAAGGTTCCGTAACAAATTCTTGCGAGGTAAGAAAATCCACAAAATCCCAATGTACCTCTTCTGAAAGTAAGTCCGGGTTCCCTTGGGCGGTCTCCACTGCTGGTGCACCCCAGTGAATCGTTTTCTGAGTTTCCGTCATGTTGAATCACTGTCTCGCATCGATTGACTGCACACAGGCGCTAGCGAATCTATATAGACCACGTGACGTCACAGACTGCTCTCTTCGGATTGGATGCGGGCTGACTGAATTTTGTCACGCATGTTTGGATTGGTCAATGAACTCAATCCGTTTCAATCCTTCCTCTCCCTATAAATAAGCGCAGTTCAGTGCATTGATTCACCTGTTCTCGGAGCCTCACGATGTGGACCACAGTTGAATCATCCACCCTTGTGTCTTCAATGATGTTTAGGACGGACATACTCATGTATGTACGGTCCAAGTGGACTGTTGTTGATAGGACAGATACTAGTCTATGGATGAGAAGAGTTTACATAGAAAGACAAGGATGCCTCAAGAGGGTACTTGTGTATGGACCTGCAGTTAGAAGGAGTTTAAGAAGAAGAAGATGTGACAGATGCCGTCTGTGTTAATATTAATATTAACATAAACCCAAAGGCCCTTTTCAGGGCCACCCACATTTCTCGAAAAGAGATAGCCTTTCGATTGCCTACCCCTATTTTAATTTTTTTTTTTTTAAAAATCCCATGTTCAATTCCCCTTGTCCCTAAAGTAGTTTTTTTTTCTAACATGTTCAATTCCCCTTTGTCCCTAGACAAACCCAAACTCTATTCCCATGTTCAATTCCCCTTGTCCCTAGACAGACCCAAACTCTATTCCCCATGTTCAATTGCCTTTGTCCCTAGAATCGATATTTTTTCCATTGTTCGAATGCCTTTGTCGCTAAAATGGATATTTCCTTTTTTTTCCTTTCTCCAATGTTAAATTCCATTGTCGCTAATCTTACCCAGGGTTTTTTGCCCATGTTAAATTTCCATTGTCGCTAGTCTTACCCAGGGTGGTTAATGTTAAATTTCCACTGTCGCTAATCTTACCCAGGGGGTGTTTTTAATGCTAATTCCCATTGTCGCTAATCTCACCCCATTCACTTCATTAGTCGCGATGGAATATGGACTGGTGTGTGCAGGCAAGGCGATGGGTGCCGTTTACCCGTGGACACGGGTTCGAATCTCCGAAGAGCACAAATTAAAAATTCTCTGACCTGTATGATAGTATTAGTTGTATTCAATATTAATTCTGCCTTCTCTTATCAAGCATTCTCCTATATTATTCAGGGACAGCACTTTCCGTTCGGTCTGATGTATATATACAAGTGTGTGTGTGTGTGTGTGTGTGTGTGCTTTATTGTACCTAGACTAAAGCGTTCAGAAATAAACCGTCTAAACTCGCGTGTGAGTCGGGTCCAAGTGCATAGACTCAGATATGTTCTCGGATAATGCGCCTGTAGATCTTGGTATATGCAGTTTGATAGAAGTAATCAGTCGAAAGAACAACACAGAAACTTATCTGCCAGCGCATAATGCAATGGCAAATCAATGTCTGTGGTCTGATTTGTTTGTAGTAGGATCCGACATGTTGGCGATTACGTACTCACCCATACTAGAATATCAAGCAGTAGAAGTATTGAACTACATTATTCAGAAAAGTAAGAAATACGCTCTATGTGTTGACTGTTTGGTTATTATGTTGAATAACAAAGACAACGATACAAGAAATATATATGTACCTTGTACATTTTTTCCCTCAAAATATGTCTTGACAGATACAATTTACTACAGGGGCGAGGTTTGTATAAAAGTCTTTGGAAGAAATGACTTGGAGAGCGCATTTTGTGGACCCTCGTGTAGTTAATCAGATGTTTTCTAATTATGGCTTCCATGGTTTTACTTATAAGATGTGAGGCATACTGGATGGAAATTTCATGGATAACAATTGTCACTTTCAAAATATTGCGTTGATATGCGTCTTCTTCTAGTCACCCGGACTACACCGGTTGGTTATCAAGGGCATATAGTGTAACTAAGATACTCTGTGCGAAAATTCTTTAAAGAATCTTGGGTATAAATTATCATGTCACTGAGCTTTCTCTATTTTGGAAAGCACTCAGTTAAATGTTTCGAAGGTAAAATTTAAATCCTCTTTCACACATGTTGGTGACTTTGGTGTCATCTTAGGTATGATTCCTCCATGTTTTATCGTAAATATACTCCCAAATTAAGTCTCATTGATAATACTTTCTTATCGTAATCTGTCTTGCGTGAATTTGAGTCCTGATCTACTGTGTACGAATGGATCTGTATCGTGTTCGCAGCTTTCCTGAAGTTGAGATTATATACAGAGAATCTTATCTCTATGCTAGTGACTCTGGTATTTCGAAACGGGTAAGCATGGACATCTTTTTCAACTAGTTTTCTGCCATAATTTCATGATTTTTGTCGTTATCCCTCTTGATGAAATAATTCTGAATTTACGGAACCCGGGGATACGAAACTGAGACTGTATATTTTAATCTTTGTGTCGATAATCACTTAATATGTTGCAACATAGTCATTTTCTGGCGTTGTGCGGTTAAGTTTACACATCTTTTCTATCGACAGTTTATACGTTTGGTAGAATATAAACCATGCTTTCTCCGTAAAAGAAGGAATCCGTTTATTTGAGTATGAAACGATTGTTTTCCTTCCTCAGGATTTTTATTATGTATATACACTTGCTTGAAAATAAAATTAATTTTAACAGGTATTTGCGAGGAAAAAAAAAAGGATTATTGGTAATTTAGTTAAAATATATTTAGTGCTTCCTTTGCTTCGTGAGGTGTATTGCTGCAGTGTTACTCTATGGAGTACTATATAATGTTTGAGAACGTATATACTACTATGTGGAGTGCAATATGGTATTTGAGAAAGTATTCTTACTCTGTGGAGTGATATAACGTGCTTGCGAAAGTCCATACTACTCTGTGGAGTAATATATGGCGTTTGAGAACATACATACTACTCTGTGTGATTATATCTGTTGCTTGAGAAAATATATAATACTTTTCGTGGAGTAATATCTGGTGTTGAGAACGTACTTAATACTCTGTGGAGTAATATATGGTCTTAGAGAACGTACACAATACTCTGTGAAATAAAATTTGGTGTTTGATAACTTTCATAATCCTCCGTGGAGTAATATCTGATGTTTAAAAATGTACATAATACATTTCTTATAGCATTTGCATGTTAAGATAGTTATGGCTCAGATTTATCCTTTCGTAAGACCACCGAAGCCTGAAGCATCGTAGCAAATAATTGTTGCTACTCACGAGCAACTACGTACTGTTTTCCAAATTTTTTTTTTTGTTGTATATATTTTGCACCGCCTGTTTTAAATTCAGATGTTTGGATTGTAGGTCCGTCCATTCCAGTCAGATTAATTAATCGAAGGCCTGTCAATTTCAGTCAGATGTTTGGATTGAAGGCCTGTTCATTCCACTCAGATTTTGGGATTGGAGGCCAGTCCAGACCAGTCAAACACACGCAAATCACAAACTTTCCCCACACAGTGCAAGGTTGGAACACAATAATCGCAACGTCGTATAGTAAGCTGTGTACCATCTTCAAAACTCGGTCTATGCAAGTATCAGTACTATAAATGTTTGTCCTTATGATTGCAAATACATACTTGAGCTTTCATTTCGTCAGCTGCACAGTCCGTTTTCCACTTTTTTCTTCTTATAGTATTGTCACATTTGCTCATCCCAGTTCATAAGCCGTGTATAAACTAAGGTATTAGTACAAGCCATGTTTGATGTCTGAACATAGCCGCAGGCTAGTGTTAATCTCTTACACAATTTTACCGTGACCAGAGAGAAGATCCGGCATCTTGAAATGGCACAGGCGTTAGATCGAGCGACTTCCCACCTAGGTGTTACAGCTTTGTCCTAAAATCAGAGGAACCGCGAGAGACCGCGTCGTGTTCTAAATCCGTCTCCACGTGGACAGATAGCGAGAAGGACATTGTCCGCTAAGATTGATTGGATCGAATCAAAAGGACATCCAATTGGAATTGAGACGGAGGGTGTGATAACAATTTCGATACGAATTATAGCTTCTAACTAGCAAGCGAAAATTTAGTCTCGCCTAGGAAGATTGATGAGCAAAACAGGTTTACTCCGAGAGAGCGGTAAAACGTAGAGAAGAGATTCTAAGGAAAGACAAAGCTTCGTAAAGGTCAGTAAGTTATTTGTTCGATTTTGCAGAATATTACGGCATTGCAATTGTATTATAGTAGTATATATAATTAACATGATCGTTTAGTACGTAGAATTACCTTTGTAGTGTTTAATTTGCACGAGAATTTGAGAAATGAGCTTGAGTATTATGTAGAGAATTATGTAGGTTGCTAGCTTGTGGTCAGAATTAATTTTGTAATTCGCTATTAGATTACTTCTTAATAAACTAGTGCATTTATTCATGTGATATATTGGATTTTACACATGCTTGAATTGTGAATTTGGAAAATGGTTGAAGTGTGTAAGATTAGTTAATATGGATGTATGGATATATTAGAGCATGGATATTTGAATATTTGTGTACTTTGTATGAATTGTAATATAAAGAAATCCGTCTGATTGTTGTGATATTGGGTAGCATAATGGGATTAGGAATATGTACTGATGTGACGCAATTTATTGATGTATGTATGCGAAGTAATCGATACCGTGCTTTTATTATGACGTTATTTTACCATACAAGGACATATGAGTACTTCGATGTGAATGAATGTGTGACCGAAGAACTTTAATAGCCATTATCTGATGATAGGCTCTGTGAGACGAGATGGGCTAGGGTAAGATTGTACCGTCCTTGTCTTTTCACATGAAGCTTTTTGGGGGACAGAACTTCCTGTTCAGTGAGCCCCGAGTCTCTAAGAGGTGAGAAAGAAGTAAGGCTAGCAGAACAGTCGGAGTCGACAAGTCTATAGTCTAGTCGGTAGAGAGTCATGGAGGAGGAGGAGGAAAAGGCACAACAACCCCGTCACGCCACAAGTATTTGCTTTGTTTGCTTTGCACCAATCAAATCCGTAAATCTTACACTAAGTTTTCTAATAATTTTCTCACTTGGGTGACAATATATTTTAGTATTTTATGTCCATCAGCTACGTCTAATCTATCTCACACTTCTTGCTGTAGAATTTTATTCTCTGACGTCTTTATTCCATTCATATCGTCTTCCAACCTCTTTTCCTGGTTTTGCAGGAGTAGTGAACCTTCGTAGCTCCTGAAGCTAGCATCTTCATATTATTATCCCTCTGATGTATTTGGATAAGATAAATGTCATGTTTGCAAGTGGAAGTTTTCTTTGTGCCAGGAGTTATTAAACTCCTTCCTCATTTCTAAAATTGTGATCCACTCCTTCTAAATTTCTAAAATTATGCTAATCAGTTGTACGCTCAGAAATCAGCATACTCTTTAATACTTGTATTAACCAATGGAAATTTACAATGGTCTTGAAGAAGCACAGGTCACCTCGATCTACAAAAATCGGACCTTATGCAAAAGGGAACAAAAGACTAGTCATTACGTGCCATGCAGTTCCAAACGTTTTGAAAGGCTTATGTTTTATCAGCTCCATTTCCGTCACACATGCACGCGATGTAAATCCAACCAACCAATCAAAAAAAGCTCCAGTTTCATCTTGATAATATTTTCCTTAATTTTCTAGCTGGTTCTTACTTAAAAGTTGATAGATGTCACACTACAAGTGGTGCAAATAGATTTTAACTCTTATCGGTACGGCACTGACCCCACACCCTATCCCGTCTTGCCGTTATGGCCGTCGGGCAATCAAGGTCTAAATGGTGCGATGTAGGTCGCCCTGGAGAATGGAAAATGGCGTCATTGTGGGTTGAATACCACTGGACAGGTCCAATGGTTTGACAGTCATCCGTACAGACATATCGTTGAGAGCCTGTAACACTGACGAGAACTCAGTCAAAATAATAGAAAACTGGTCGATAACATAAAACAGTGTGTTAAACTGGGATCCTCAGATATTAATTTGGACAAAACCTCCAAATGAGTAAAGCAAAACTCAGTATTGGGACTTTTCATATTTAATACCATCATCCATAATGACCTGAATAGTCTAAAATCTGTTTTATAAAATGAGAGCTAGATATTTACAGATTGGTTTACAGCCAATGGTTCGCACGTAAACCGACATAAATTTCAAACCCTTGTTTTGGGCAACAAAAGCACAAAATTCTTCCAGTCACATCATAGAAAACTAGAACACCATGAAATACCGCTTGAGGACTGTGTGAAATTCCTTGGAATCCGACGGAATCTCAATTAAATGCTACCAATCACATATTTAAACTCTACGAAAAAGCAGCATACGACTTAAACGTCATGCAATGTCCCTACTTCTATTTGTCCACTAATATTAAGTTAATTTTCTAAAAAAACAAAGCTTTTTAAAGTTAAAACTCAACTAATGTCACATCTTTGGCACTTCTGTCCAAGACAAAATATTCCATAGGGCACTAAAATTATTGTTTGATGATTTGATAGATGATTCGACTCTCTACAAAGAAAAGCAATACTCCTACTCTACATATTTGCAGAGAAAGATATATAGGACCTGTGGTATATACGATACTTCATTACTTTAGTAATCTGGTCACATTTAAAAACTACAACTATAATCCCAGACAACATGCTTTTTCAACAATAACAACGGCGAATACCACAAAGTACAATAACCTTTCTTATAAAATTTTCCGCCCCTCGAGTCCGGAACAGCCTATACCTTTATCTGAGAACAATCCCAGAGCTCAAAGAATTCAGCGGGCTGATTCAGACATGGTTAGGGCCTCATTTTAAATGTGATTTGTTTAATTTAATTTGGTGATATGTATCAGGTCAGTTTTAAAGCTACTAATTCAACTGAGTTCGTTTGGTTTAAATCCTGCTCCATAATTCTTATTTTTAAATATTTCTGACTCACGTTGGTTTTAGTTTTAAATTACACTTGTATCACTCTTTTCCTGATATCTCAAAGAAGAAATTTAGCCTTTGTGTATCCTCTTCAAAATTATTGTCATATTTCTTATCTAAATTTTCAAAATGTATGTCTTCGGTAATGTGTCCTATGTGTACAGACGTTTTTATTAATAAAAACTAATGTGTATTTGTGTATAATGTTGTCTTGTCTCGTAATCTGCTGTTACTGTTGGTATTACAATTTTTCTTATATGCATCGTTTCTTTGTCTGTATGTATGTGTGTATGTATGTATGTATGTATGTATGTATGTGCACCTGATCTATAGTTTTATGTCGAGTAGGAAAAATAGCTCATTAAGACAATTCATGGAATCAGGGTTTGTGTAGTGTACCGTGGAACGTAAATTCACTCAATTTTTCGTGTGATGACGGGTCTGCTCGACATTCTACAGAACTGTTATCCAATTGTAGATCTTCTAAACGCATGTTTTCATTTTGCGGCTGACCATTTCACCAGAATGATACCAAGCGGATGCCATTGATCAGAATTCTATCATTACTGGTGTAGATGGTAATTGTATCTTTACACTGGTTTGAGTGGTAAAAATATAGTCATAAAGCAATGATATCTATGATGTAAAATGTTACAATCTGGAATAATAAATTTCATGTCTTTTATCAGTAAGTCGGGAAATTTTTTGAAAGTCTTTGTTCTCGTATGGATTGTTTTGTTATACATTCATTCTACATTAAATCTGAGCTAAGAGTCCGCATGAAATCTTATACCATGTTTCCGCAAAATGACGAAATTTTATCGGACAGAAATAGCACCGATACACATTGTCTACTTCCATTATTGACCTGAATTGTAACAATGCTGGCTATTTTTTGTCGTTCACTCTTTATGACCTGGTTGAGTCACTATTGTATTAAATCAGAATAAAGTTAGTTTACTAGAATGTTACAAAAAGCGGGACTGGAACTATTTTCGAAGTGACTATACAGATAGTTTAGTAAAGGTCATCACTAACAAAAGTTACTGACGCACGTACCTCATATTAACAATGGTGGAAAGTTCACATTTTATTTCTAAATGAAGTTTCTCCACCATGCTACTTAATCAACACATTCGTTAACTGTTTCACACATAAAGTACACGGATATGGACAGATGCGTGATAAAATAACAACATTTTTTATAATTTTTGGTCAGCTTGAATGCAATTTTTGCGGCATGGTAAAACAGAAGAATAAAAAGGAAAGGAAATTATGATGCACAATTAAGTTCACAAAAGTTCACAAAATGTTCCTTTATAGCAACTAACGGTGCATTGCTATACATAATGACAACTATACAGTTCCGTTCTTTCACTGTGGAGTCGCTATGTAGTTCCGCTGTATCTTCTTTGTTCTATAGTTTGGACTTGCCATAACTATCACAAGCTTTCTGATTACTTTTAAACTTGATTAGACAGGTTCTTTGTATTGGTTCTTAGATTCCTTTTTAGGATATTCACTGATTCCTGATTATATTATATTCCTTTCGTGTTTAGGGATCTGTTGTCAGCGTTGTTTTCCTTTATTTAAAGTGCGTGTTTCTTCCTGATTTTATCCGAAGCTCGCATGCCTTGTTGAACATTCTCTTTCTTCTTCGATGACAAATATACTTATGTTCCTTCATCTTCAAGTAATTCGTGCAATTATCGTGCATGAGTAAAACAAGCTATAGAATATGGTCGTGTTCCTTTAAAGACGGAAACAGCAGAAGGAAATCGAGGGTCATGGGTGGAACCAAGTATTTGGAAGTTTCGTACCTTCTCTCTCATATAGTATGATAGAGACGGTCCTATATCAGAACGGGTCGTGGGGGTAATCTAAGGTATTGGTTTCACTCTGTATGAATTTTTTTTCCTTATTGTTTTTTGCTTCTTCTCAACATCAAGCTCGCGTTGAGCACATGTGGTATAAGGTGACTGATTCTTGGGAATCCTGACAGACACAAGAAGACTGCTTTTTGGGAATTCTAAGAAAGACACAAACTCTAATCAATATTTTATTCCAAGATATGAAAACGAACTCGAAGTATCCAGTAGTGACCAGAACAAGAAATAATGAACAGGCTTGTGTGGATTTTATGTTTTCATTTTAATTGTTATCAAGAGAATGGAAATTACATTCCTAACTTTTGTGTGGCTTCTCGCTGTTTGAGTCAACAGGGGTTACCCTACATTTAAAAAAAAAAACTGTCTCCACACACACGTTAAAATCTCGAGCCTGCAAATAAGATCTGGTAGAATGATTCAGAATTAAAACATAATTGCCACCGTTTCTCGCTAGCAACGGTGACCTAGTGGTTAGAGCGTCCGCCTCGGAAGCGGGTGTCGTGGGTTCGATCCCCGGTCGAGTCAAAAGACTTACAAAAATGGTACTAACAGCTCAGCATTAAGATGTTAGTGTTAGGACTGGTCGGCCTGGTATCAGGATTATGTGACTGAGTGGGACATCATGCTACATGTCTGCGGCATGATGCCCCAGTGCTAGACATCACTATAAACTGTCACGCTGCAGACATCGTAGCGATATGACTGAAAAATTGTTAAAGCTACGTTAAAAATCCAAATCACACACACACGCAAACCAGAGAGACTCGTCCTGTTTTTGTGTTTAATTTCAAAAATTTAACAATTACAACCTATGAGCCATTGTTTATGATTGCCTTACATTTCCTACAGTGTTACTGTTTGAAACCAGAAACCTTCCCGAACAAAGTTTTAGACAACCCATTATTTTTCTTTACACTTTTCAGACATGGCTGCCGAATGTTAAATCCTCGTTTGGTTCTTTAATCTTTTAGCCCTCCTTAATACAGGACTCCATTTACACGCTTATATGCCTCAACATTTTATTGATATGCATTATTTAAGCTTAACTTCTTCGTGATTGGAAACCTGTCCCAAGTCATGATATATGCACATTGATGCTTTATATATTGTTTGCGATGTCTCTTTTGTCATTTTTTTATTTTCTTTTAGAGACTACATTTGTTTTTGTTTTACATACCTTACTCCAAGTCATGTTGCCAGTTCCAATGTTTGATTATTATTATTATTATTATTATTGTTGTTGTTGTTGTTATTGTTGTTTCTGTTGTTGTTGTTCATTAGTGGCAGTATTGCGATAGGGTTTATGGTGAAATGATGACAATGATGCGGTGGATTGACAGGTTACCATAACTGGGGCTCGAATCATTCTTTACAATTTACATGTTCGAAATTTTAAAAAAAACCCACAAAAACCCCCACTAGTTTATTCATATTTCATGTATGACTGATAGGTAGCTTGTAAGCAAGATTTAATGAAAATAGTTTTTTTATTATTTTAATTTTATACAATTTTGTTTACAATTTACCTATCAGTCATATATGTACTATAGAACGAATATGAGCCCTTGCGTTTACTGTAACCGTGCGCTAAAGAATAACGGACCGGGTACTGCTTGGTTCAAAAATTTCTTGTTGCCGTTTCCAAAATAAACAGCAATGGCGGCAACTGTAAAATATGACGCATCTGCAATTTATGGCAAATTTGTGACACTTCTAGACTTGTGAGATATTATTTGTGCTATCAGTCAAATTAATTAAGAGACTGCTTTCACTCAGTGTCAAGTCAGTAATTGTAAATAGAGGGGCGGGTGTGTCAACAACAGCAGCTCGTATGTTTGCCGCAAGCTAAAAAAATAAAACTTGAGTCGTGCAGGCGTTCACAACCGACTCTTTCCTTAACGAGTGTCCTTGCTTAGAATTTGATTAAAATCTTTAAATAGAGATTATTTACTTTATTTGCATCCTCATACATTCATGTTAATTTTGAAGGTCTATGTTTAAACGCACCGAGAAGTACATAACATTAACGGCAAAGTCAATGTTAAATTACGTGGACATTTTTGGACAAGGTCAACCGGTGTGATTCAGTAGAAACCGGATTAAATATGCGCGCTATGATGTCATTTTGAAAGCAGCGGGCGTTGAAAAGAAATTATTACTACTCTGTTATTTGTAATTGTACGCCCGACGTTCTCTTTTCTTGATTCAGTTTAGTACCTTCTAAGTTCTACAGTTGTAAAAGGTCATAGAGATCAGTAATTTTCGTCTGGAAGTTTTCGATGATATCTAAGGTGAAGATCATTCAACAATCAGGATCTGATTACACTATTTTATTATCAGATTTCAAACAACAGTTGATATTTAATTTAATTCGAATAAATGCGTGTACATGACTGCATTAACCTTGACTTACCATGTCACAGCCATTCATGAAATGTGGGTACTAATATTAGTACTAGGTTGCCTTGGTCAAAACAGAACTGTACTATTGAGTATAGTATCCACCTACCCTCCTATTTGTTCGTACCCCACTATGAATTTATAAATATTAAAAAACTTAAAGATTGTCAAAAAAATGCACAGATGTTAGTAATTTCATTTATCTGTTTATAATTTCTAATCTAGTTATCAGGTGAGCCTTAGCAAATTAGCATTTATCAACTGGTTGGTTTTTCAAACCAAGCAGTATCAGTTGATATAAATAACCATACAGACTGCCCATTGACTTTTTTCCCATTTATAGAATAGTCCATTTTCAGTACAAACTATGTTGTCTGCAGCCAGTATTTGCAATGTCTAGTAATATTTTCCCCAAAACTCAAAAAATAGTTATTTTTATATCATGTGTTCAGATGGATGTAGCTGTCTTAGTTACAGAAAATTATGAATTATTCAGAGCTCATTGAAGACAGAAAACTACACACATTTGTTGCAGTAAAAAAATAGACTCGCCTCTGCAAATATCATTGCTGTATTATGAAAGAAACCCTGTTTGATTTGAAATGCCAACATGTTGACAGTGTTAGAGACCCCCTGGCAATAATTGGGTTAAAATGTATGCATTGTTGAATCTGCAATTATTATAACCCAGATGCTTTTTGTTTTTAAAATTGGTAGGGATTACAAATAAATGGCAGGTCAGGCAAATACTATATGGGATAGTTTAAACTTGAATTGCATCATTTTTCGTTGTCACAAACAAAAAGAAAGTTTTGATAATGATCTCTTTTATAGCTGATAATTGTTGTTAACACATTTTTAGTTTGATTTATGTTTAGATCTTTATTAAAAAATATTCAGTATGTTTTCAATGCGCAGTGGAATCTTTTAAGTAAATATAGCAAAGTGGTAAAATTGGCATGCAAATTGGAATCATACAGGTATTCTTTTTGTTGTGTATCTTTGAAATTATTGACATAAATTTAACTATTGTGTTTGTTTTAATTGTAATGAAGATATTGTACTAATTTATATGCTTTGATCATATTACGTCAAATGGGAACAAGGTTATATTTGCCAAAAAATAACATTCTTTATATGGAAATGACTCATTACATAAATGTAAATGAAGAATGGAATCAGCATAAAATATACATTTTTTACTTAAATTTTTCTGACTATTTAATTCTATTTTATTTCAGACTTAATGTAAATGTTAGTTTATTGATTGTTAAAGGTAAAAAGCAGTCATCATTTTTAATGCTGTTGTATATTAATTTGTGTTGTAACCTAGAAAATTGTCATGCAAACAAAGCATTGACATTAATAGTTGCTGATTGTTAAGTTACCAAATCAGTAAAGTCATGAACTTTAGCAAATAATTTTTGTTAAGTTTATTTAAATATTTGTTTTTCAAGTTTTTCCTAATTGTCAAAGTATGAAAAAGTGACTATTTGGTTTGTGAAATGATCATAAAACAAAAAATGCTTTTAGTTATTATTTGAAACTACGTATATTATGTTACTAATAAATTTAAGCCTACTGTAAACAGAATAATAAAACTAATTACAGATATTCCATTTTGTATGATGAAATACCATTTCACATTGCAAAGGCTGGACTAATTACATAAATTGTCGTATCCTTTAAAGTGCTTGCATTTGTGTCCATTATCCATCACTCATTCTCTTAAGTATTTAGCATGAAAGAGCAAGATATTCTTCACTTTGCAATTCATGGACTTTGAGCTGGAACTGAGCAGAGTTATTCTTCGTCCATTAGAAGCTTGTCAGATGACCAGAAATTATAAATATCAAGGGTCATGATGACTTAGTGGACTTCTCTGATGATCAGGACACCTGAGCACAAGATTGCAAACAACAGAGCTGTTTGTACCCCGCTTGCAGTTTAAAAGCAAACTGCATGAAGGATATAAAAATTGCACAAAACTTGGTCATTTATTAATTAATTCATAATTTCTAACTTTATTTTCGATAGAGAACCTTAACAATATCATCATTTTCACATTTCAAAGTTATGGAATTATTTGGAGTTTGTTGAAGATGATAAACTACCTACAGAACTCCTGTTTTCTGAAGAAAAAACACAATAATAAAGTGTTAGTGACCGATATAAACAATTGTTTTAGAAATGATAAATTGAAGAATAAAATTGCCAAGCTTTGTCCATTTTTTATATTATTGAGTCTTTTCACTTGTAAAATTGATGGGGGCAAAAACTGCCAGTGGAGTAGGTTAATCCTAAAGTTTACTCATCCAAAATGCTGCACTATTTTACTGATGCCTGAAAGAATTTGTTTTTAGGGACATTTGAGATTTCTTTGATATTTATGCTGTGAACATGTTATGTGTGAAAGGTAATTCATTACAAACTAATTAATTACTTGCAAATACATGTACATCTGTTTAAATACCTTCATTTTGGTATGTCATTATTTCAGCAGTAAGTAGCTGTGGCCTTGGGAGAGGCTGACACCCTGTAATGTCCAAGTTGAGAAAAAAAATATTGTTTTTTCTTTCATATTTTTTGGCCTTCATTTATTATAAACATTGAGCAGATAACTGTATAGTAGCTAACTGGATAAATTAAAATGAAAATGTGTTTAAAGCTGTTCAGGTTTATATAAATACCATTGCAGTGCATTACAATATTGATAGGCTACATGAAATTGGAAAAATTTATAGAACTACAAATTTGGTCTCTTCCAATGTAGTGTATACAAGGTTGTTTGTAGTTAGACCTGATTTACAAATTAGCATGGTACATGTATTTCTTAAGGGTTAAAAATATCAAACATGTCTTAGATCCCACTAGAAGAGGCACATCTTTGCCTGGAACAAATGATTTTCATGAATTTAGTGCATTTTATTTTCTAGCTTGTATCTGTAGTATCACTATGCTGATTTATGTGCTCCTTGTAACCAATATGTTGGCTGGCATTGGGATCATCTTGTGCATAGTGCCCCAGATATAGTTGAGCACCTTGATGACAAGATCAATGAACAGGGAAAGCCCAAGAAAAAATTTCTGGATATGTATTGCACATTATTATAAATGCTTGCTTCGTGACCTGCCCTCGCCATAAATAGTGTTGTCACTTTCCTCTCTTAAGGTATGCTGTACCCTGTCATCCCTAGGCGACACTGTGCCCTTTCTGTGGTACACCCTGCATTCCTGAGGGGCTGTGTGGTCTTAAATATTTGGCAGTTTAATACATGTGCATTTAGAGACATCATTAACCTGTTGTTCGTATTGTGTACTTGAATTTCAAATGCATGAAATAAGCTCCCCATTCCTTCAGAGACATTGTCCTCAGAAGACATAAAATGCCCAGTGGAAACCAGCACCCTGCCTAGACATGTGGTATGGAGATAACACTAATACATTTTTTAATAAATTCAGTTTTTTTATTACTTATTGTAGCTTTTCATTTATCAGCAAGTTTCATTAGCTGGTATCAGCTATTTTTGCCACAAAGAAAAACTTGAAATGGCATTTTGGCACTGAGGTTTGAATTCACAACTAACTGTGAATCAAAGGTTCTCCCAAGTAAGGTATCCTGTTTGTGTATGCTATCTTGCTCCATCATATAAACCAGAGGTGGGCAAACTTTCCAGTGCAAGTGCTGCATACACAAATTTACACTTTGTCACGGGCTGCATAGTTCATTAAGTAAAATAATATTTGAAATAGCAAAACAAAAGGTTTTTCTAAATAACATCTAATTAATTTTCAGTTGTTAATATTTGAAAACTTAAACTTCAAAAGAAGCACATTTATTTGATAAACAGAGTAACATAAACAGAGTCAGTGCAAATTATGACTTGTTCCTAGGCCATGTGAAAATGCTTGGCGGGCCGCATGCGGCCTTATGGCTGTAGTTTGCCCACCCCTGATATAAGCTGTTGTGTTCTTTCTCATTTAGCAGTTAAGATAGGAATCATATATTGTACAACCATAAACAACTCTCAGGCTTGGGATACAATTAGTGAGTTTAAAACAACATGAGAGAATGCGCATGGTTGTAGGTACAAACGCTTATTTGTTTACTTTATGTATTTATTGGGATTAACTTTTGCAGATGTATCCAGACCATTGTTAACAATATTACCAAACTTGTCACAGACCTGGACAAACTGCCTCCGAATCTGAAAGACAAATGTTTGTATCTGATGTCTAAGAGAGGGCTGGTTACAGATGCTAATATCAAAACGGTATCAATACTTTTTTAATTTTTCATTCCGATTACTTCAGTATATTGGTGACATGTAATGTCTGGGAATTAATAATGGTCTAAATAAGTATTCTCTATGCTAATTGTCTATAGGGTGAACAAAGACTTTCTGAATTCAGTTTCCTTGCTTAGTTGATGAAAATTGTATGTTCGTGAAAGGTTTAGAATTTACAGAAAGTGAAATGATAGATAACTGTTACTATCCAACTAAGAGTGATTGAAGTTATTATAATGAACAAAAAATATGCATTGACTTATAATTCAGCAGTGAATAACGTGTCCTGAAAAGACATGCATGCATTTAAAGGTAATGTATATTACCTTCATAAAAGACTTAATGTATCTGGTAAACATGTCACTGTGCATCAAATGCACATGATATATAGATTAATTCCTATTGTATAAACTGTTAGCTAATGTTTTCTTATATATTAACAATAAAAAAGTGTGTACACCATTTGACCTATTCTTTGAACTCTGCATTTACCAATTTCCTAGGAAGGTCCCAGGTTTGAATTGCAATTTCTGATGTAATTGGTTTTTCCCCAAACTTCTGGAGTATTTAGGTATATTTTCATAGAAGAGTCTCGGTGAATATTGTGATGTTGAAGGCTGTTATTACAATTTATTGAGGTCCTGTTACTGAGCATGCCTTACGCTTAACAGCAAGCTTTCATTACCACTTACAGTCAAAAGTATATCATTGCAACCCCCCTTTAGGATGTTTTGTTTGATGTGTAAAGGTGCATTCGTCAGTAGACAGTCCAGTTACTATAAGGAATGCCACCATCATGATGATAATGCTGACTCGAGTTAATTATTCTACTCCACCCAAGGGAGATTTGTAAATGTTTTAGTAGCTTAGGCACAGTAACATATTGTTTATCCATTACCTCATTTTAGTACTATATTGATGATGTAAAATTGCATTTCCCCTAGTAAAATACCACTAATTTTACTTTCTGTTGTTACACCTTACTATTCCAGCTATAATCTAAAAAGGATAGTATACCATTCCCATTAAATTCATGCAATAGAGCAGTTAATTATATGGTGACTGTACAGACCAGTAATGCATATTTGCTAGATAAAAAATATATCAGATAGCTGCTTTTAATTTATTTCCTAATTTTAAGTGACACAATATAAATGTAAATGTAGAAACTTTCCTACATTTTCTGTAGCTGGATATAGGCAGGTTTGAGTATTAAATACATTGCATCATTAGTAAGCAATAGGTTACATCTGTGTTCAATTCCCAGTCTTCTTGTAGTCAGCTGCCATATTGTGTCCTTGGGTAGGACACTTTACTCTGATTGTCCAACAAAACTAATGTAGCATAAATAATCTTTCTACTCGGGTGATTTGCAAATTAAAACAATGTTTCTTGAATAGGCATTGTATTGACAATATTATATACCTTACCAAATTAAAAGTAAATATTAAAACACGTGTATCCTTTCATTTCTTGCTTGCCAAATTATGCCAAAATAAACATTGGTTAAAAACCAATGTTTATTTTGGCATAATTTGGCCAGTCTGATAAAAATAAGATCTACTCATGATAAGTGGATCTGACAGGCACCAACAAAGGTTCATGTTCTGCTGATTGTTACATTTACCAGCCCACCTAATTTTGTGGTAGGGATAGTTATCATCAGTTTATTTGAAGTGAATGATATTTTTCATTTTCATTGATGTGAGGCTCAAATTTGATCCGTGATTCAAAATCATCCACAGAATATGACCTTGTTCCAGTGTTCATTAGATCCCTGTTATGCCTGAGATCTGAGTTTTAAATTAGGTTTCACAATTCACACATAGAAGATCCTAGAAAACTGCACGATGGAAATAATTAAGGAAACTCTTTATTTCAAGGAAAAAAACTACAATGAAAGATGCAGGGTGGGCGCTGGCTTTAAAAACATTGTTGCCAAAACAATTGCCAACCTCAATATTTTGTCGCCAATTTGTAAAACCTGTCATCGTTTTCATAATACAGCACTATCCATGTGGGGCTGGAGGTGTTGGTGGGGGTTGATAGGCAGATTGTACCTTCTTACAAGGTGTCTGCTTTATTTGGTTATCATTATCTAGAGGGTGATCGCTGTCGATGTTGTTGCCCAGATTGAGTAAATATTAATATAAAGTGTGCAACTTATAGATGGAATAAATAAAGATCTGAGCAGATATATGGAACAGAATGACATGAGCCCTGTACATGAAATACAACAATTTAAACAATGACATAAACAACTGTGATAATATGTTACACTAGGAAAATATACTTCTCCTTTGAAATAAATCATTCACTAAATTTTAAGCACAAATATACAGTGTGACCTCACTATAGCACGCTCCATTATGACATAAATTTGGACATAACATGGTTGTGGCATGGCTCCAAAATTTTATATACATCTTTTTTTCTCGCACCAAAAAAAGCTTTCTCAAAAGTACGATAAAATGTAAAAAGTTATCATTTTGGGGAAGAGATCATGCATGAATACTACAAGACAATCGTGGCGTGGCTTCTGAAATTTGATATGTATTTTTCTCATACATGAAAAAATATTTTTTTCTTCTTAAAAGTACAAAAGATAAAGTGTAAAAAGGTTTATTCCAGGATCATGTAGGGCTTCACCAATGTCACAAACTGCAATTTTTTAGTTTCCTTATTGGAGACGAAATGTGCCATCTGGCATTTTTTTTCATTGGCAACATTGTTGGCTGTTTAATTTTGTATATAAAGCAATTGGTTTGGAGTGGAGAAATTCAGAGGCTCCATGAAATGAAGCTACAAACTTGATATAAAATGCAGTGAAATTTATCTATTGTTACATAAACAATTTCTTTGTCCATATTGACAAACCATCTTAGCAGTGCATTGTTATATCATAATCCACTTATGTTGACATTGAGCATGAGTACTGTATATTGTGAGATATCCACTTTTTTTTGTTGTTGACATTTCTGGTAGAGTGGATCAATCGGATGAGTCATTATCTCGTAATCTATCTTTCATTGGATTTTCGGCCGCTCACTAGTAATTAATATATTTACATAGACTGATATTTGTGGGTGGATGGTAACTTATATTCCTCTTCTTTCCACTCAGAATTAAATCCTTTAGAACACCTGCATTTTCTATACAAATCCTTGTGATCAGACCAGAACACCTGCATCTGTATTGTCCGTTGACCCGTTGTTAAATTTCTGATACATGAGTGGAAGGCAGCATCACTCCACTACCACAAATGTAAAAAGCAAAAACAAACCCCATCTTACTTGTTGGTCTATTCAGTAAGCAGGGAGGAACTGTAACTACAGTCAACCAAACGATGGCCAATTCCTATTTTAAAAATGTACCCAGATAAAATAGTTTGCTGAAATTCAAAGAAAACATTACCTTTGAAGCACCAACTGTTATGAAAATTATTAAATAAAGTAAAATATTATATATACCTTCTCTGTTTTCATTACACGTGTATCTCCCATTTAATATGCATCGATTTAAGATGGTAACTGTGTCAATGAGGCACATATTTTACCACCTGTATTTATTACCTACCCCCCAATTTTTGGGGGTACATGCATCATTTTCTTCAGCTGACTGATCTGGTTACTTATAACACAGTTCGGTCTGTAACATGGTTGGGTTCTATGGCCCCCAACTACCATATTATAACAGGGTCACACTGTACTTATATAATTAGCCGATCTGTTTTAAAGTATTGAAATAGTTCGTCATAGAATCGAGTGAATAATCAAAGTCATTGCCTTGTACAGCTTCATAACCTGCTTATTTCCGGTTCACTCCAACTTCAATGTGGCTGTTCTTCTTGGTCCTTTCGCTTTTTTCTTCTCCAAACTATCTATTGTCTTGCCTCTTTCAACCCTCAGACTTTGTGTGCGTAGGTGGATACATAAGTACATAGATACATAGATACTTGGACAAATAGGTTAGTGGATACATCAGTGAAGCTATTTCCCCTTTCAAAATAAACAGAGAAGCAACCTAAATCATCTGTCAGATATCCTACTGGCAATATGTCATTACTCCCCTCTTGTTATATCAGATATCGTCCTATCAGAATTCAAACAGATACCAAAGGCTCTCTGGTCGAGCCAAACATGGCAGACCATAAACAAAACTAGTGTCATAAGATTAATGTATTTCCTAATGGCTATCTCATCACTGACTCACATTAACATCACACGAGACATAACAGTTCTGTTCTCATCTCAATTACACAAATGAATGAATGAAATTCATTATATGTTTAGCTACATTATTTCCAGCGTATACACACATTCAAGTCTTTTGCATACATGAAATTTCACTTCATGGCTTAACAACGTTAATTTCAGTCAATATGCACTAAAGTCTTTATCATACGTGAAATCATATAAGATCTGAGAATTCACATGGATTCTCATAACTCCTATCAACCAAAGTAATGCATGAAATTTTTAGAATAACTGATTCCTACAACAATCAGGATGACAAATTCAAACAGTTCATCAAACTTATATAAAGAAGCTCATTGTACGAATTCAGAAAGATGAACTCAAACACAGTTATACTCATATCAAGAAAATTGATCCACAGATTTAAACAAATCATTCAAATATATTCAAGCAAATCATTATACTGGTATCAACATGAGATTGACGCAAATACCTTGTGCTTTCAAGCTTTGCTCGCTTCTACCGCCATAATTGTGTCCATCGACTTTCCACACATCCAGTCCCTTGGATAAATATTTTGCGAGAGAATTTCTTCTCAGTTCAATCTCAGAGTCTCAGTGGAAAATGTAGACTGACTAAATTTTGCGATGGAGCATATTAAAACCACGAAATTTCATGTGGGAAACATGCCCCTTATTTAGCGTAACCATTCAGGATTAAATATATCTACTGTTGTTTATAACCAGGCCCCAAAGTTGCAGTCAGCCTGACTTCTGGATTTCCAAATAACTGATTCTGGACAATCTCAACTCTGGCATTTTTGATATAAAGATCAAAGTTAACCTTTTCCTTCCAGTCTGTTGTACTGTTATATAAAGAAGGCTTAATTAGAATCACTTCCTCTCACAACACAGACATTAAAAATCGTAGTGGTATAGCATTTAACATGCACCTGTCCCCATATATGTGATTAATTGTTTTGCCCAAATTAATGTGCTCTTTATAGATCGACAGAAATTTGCGCCCTTACAACCCATTTATCACAACACCCTCATGACCAAGCTAATATTGTCGAAGTAAGTGGATATTTTACATGGGGGGAGGGGGGCTGAAAATAATTGAAATTTAGATGTAGTTGCTTTTGCCAATTTGAGAAAAAAGCCCATAGCATCCAATGGTTAATATTCTTTTTATCTTTAATGGTTTGAGATGATCCCCTTTTTGGTATGTGGTCATTAATTACTTTACTTTGTGGACATTAACACCTCTTTTGACTGTTAAAATATACAGGCATTGAGAAAGATATAGACAGTAAAGCCCACCACATGCATCTCTGATGCAAACCAGTATATTTTATGTATTGCATCTAACGGAAGCAAGGTCTATTAACTCCATGACACATCATCTTGAGGTAACAGGTTTGATATGGGAGGAAAGACTTAATTGTGTTTGCTAATGAAAGCAGTGGAATGAATAAATTGACATAGAAAATATTAAGAGTTACTTTCTATAGTGTCAAATCAAAAAGGTTGCAGTGCTAATAGGAATTCCAGATTTTTCATGTAAATTCCCCAGTAGCACATGCCTGTTTAAATTATGACTGCAGTCCAAATTCATTAAGTCATGAAAAAATTTCTTAACAAGGAATGACAGATTGTTGGTTTTGGGATTTTCATATGTATGCAGTCAGTGTATCATGATGGTTGAAGTATCATACGTGCTTTTAGGTCAAATCCAACTTCAAACAACATAGATCTTGATCTGCTGGTACATTATGTGCTAGCTGATCATGGTATGTTTTGTTTGTTCTGTTGATTATTTCCTACCAACTGCATAGGCCCAAATATGCAAGTACATTACATTATGCAATAGCAAATCTTGGTCTGCACAGTTTACAGTTGGACTTGACATATTTGTATATACAGCAGTATTTACATACATGTATATATTGTTTTGTTAAAATTTTATTTAATTGCAAAATAAATGTATTTTCCCAAATCTTTAAACAGAGATAGATTCGTAGTCACAGACAGGAATTATTGATTTGAATCCCATTATGCAAAAAATAACCTTGAAAGTTAATCTTTAAAAGTCATCTTATTTCCAGTTTAAATGACTTAAAAGAAACTTCATATTTTTTATATCTACCAGGTCCTTCATGATCATTTAAGAACCCTAGATTTGTCTGAGTGTGATGTTACAGACGAAACTTTACAAAGTCTGTGCAGGTGCCCACAGCTAAGAAAAATAGATTTGAATGCTGCTAAACAATCCAGAACCACCATAACAACCGAAGGTAAAGTCAGCACATTTCAAGTTATTCCATTGTTACTAATGGATTGTAATACATGAATCAGAGCTTATGAAGATGTGGAGGGTTTTAAAGCTCTCTCCTGCTCAAACTTTGTTTCAGTTCAAGATTTTGATGTAATTTGTCATTGGCTAATATTAACCAGTCAGTTGTCAGACTTGGTAAACAGATTCTGAGTTGAGCATGAGGTTATTTTGTAATCTTTAGTCCTGCTTCCATAGAGTGAAGTGACTCAAAGTACATGACTATCCAGTGATGGACTGCCAGTCCAATACAAGTTAACTCTTAGCAGATGCTAGTACCCATTTACAGTTTTTTTCACTGGAGTAAATAAAGTTAATTGCATCAATGAACAGTGTACCATTTTTGGCTCGGTCTTAATCCAGCTATATATTAGGTTTTATACAAGCAGAGATACCCTGTATTTCACTGTGTATCATGTGAAAAACATAATTTTGGACTCCAAAAGGGAAACTTGTTTTTTCAGTGTTGTTGATCACTTCCAGTAAAGTCTCCTAGTTAAGAATGTATGCTTTAACATTGAAAAGTTATCAGTGATTATTTATTTCTTTAGCTGAGTATTGCCATGCACAGAATAGATTTTATTGCAAACATTATCCAGTTAAAGACTGCAAAAAATTTAACATTGATTTTACTACATCCATTCAAGTAGTAAAGGAAGATTGCATGGGAAGTAACTGCTGAGATTCTGTTATGGTTAAGAACACAGTTTCTAACACTGACCCAGAATAAAGAAGCATGACAGACAAAAAAATTCAAGACAAAAATATGAAGAACAAAATTAGTTCATAATTTGGATCTGTCTTGTAACATAATACAATAAACATGATAATGATTTGTTTTTTATATATAAAAAAATAATAAAATGAGAAGGACTGTGTATCATTATATGCTCTAACAGTTCAGAGTGATATTTTTGTGACTATATATATCTCACAACCTTTTATTATTTATTCAATAAATAAGTAAATAATATTTATTTAGTTATTTTTAAATTCCCTGCAAGATAAAGAGGTTATTAAAGATAAAAAACCCTATATAATTCATGTTAATTTTTGCTATCTTTTGAAAGGAAATTATTCATCATGAAAAGTGCACTACTGTTTTTGAGGGTAAATAACTATAATAATTCAAATTACTTTCATTTCATTATGACAAAGCAAATGCATATAAGCTTTGGTGGGTCATTGCTTACCGTATATACTCATAAGTTGATTTGAACTACAAACAACACAGATCCTGATATGCCGTAACATAATGCACCTGCAGATTAGTGTCTTATTTGTTTTATGGATCAATCGTAACAAACTGCACAGACCCAGATCTGAAGGTGCGTTATGTAACAGCAGATCTGGGTCTGTGCAGTTTGATCTTATAAGCGAGTATATACAGTAATGTGCCTGATCCACTACTAAAAGAGTACTGGTTCAGGTTACACTATCTGATCAGCATAGGTCTGCCACCATGGTATGTCCTAAAGCAAGGCACTTTGCTCCAATTGCCTTAGCACTATATAACATACTTTGTTTACTGTACTGTAAAACACCATTCCAAACCGTTTGAGCCAGAATGCTGTCTTGAAACATATTGTGTATGAACAAATAGAGGCCAGCAATTTTTTTATTAGATATAAATACTTCTTTCAGTCTTTTTAAATGGGATATGATGCCATTGATGACTCAGCATCGCTTTGCATATCTAGGAATCAAAATACATTTACTAAACTAAAAAATATAATACTTATTAAATGATGAAAACTGATTCACTAGATGTTAGTCATGAGAACGTTTCATAATAGTTTACATACAAGTTCTTACTGTGTCAGGAAATACTCACGCTGTTGTTTTAATCAAGTGTTAATTTAATATATATCTTCATGCAATCTTCTGTGTGAAATAAAAGTGCAACTGCATTGTACAAGCGATTTCCTATTTTCCTAGTTTTTGATTTAAGGTACATGAATTTATATCAAACTTATGTAATAAACATTAATAAATTTGGAGAAAGTTTTTGATACATTGTTAATAACAATATTAATGACAGTTTTCCTAGACACAGAAACTGCAGTTGGGGTTCCAGGAAAAGGGTACAGATTGGCTACATCCAGTTGATACGTTGTACCCATTTTTAAATTGCAAAACAATATACTGGTATCTGGCAAAAATTACAGTAATGAAATACTTTTATCAAAGTGAAATCTTTGGCAGTAGAAATGTTTTATCTTATTTCTACCTTTCTTTTTGTGGACGAGTGGTCTAAAGCACTCTTTGTTATGGATCACTGCCATCTCACCTCTGTCTGCGTGGGTTCAAGTCTCGGATTCGACTAATGTGGATATGTGAGAAAGCTTGCCAGTAGCTTCTCATGGGATGGTGGTCCTTTCCATGGTTTTCTCTGGTTCTTCCTCCACCATTAATACTGGCCGCCATGTATAGCCTATCGTGTGCTGAAAAATGGTGTTAAACCCTACAACAACAACAACAACAACAACCTTTCTTTTTGCATTTTTGTTTAGCTATACAACAAACTGATGTTACACATTAAAAGAAAATTGAAAAATAAGTAAAGTTTTCAAGGTTACTCTATGCCTTAACGATAAAGAGATGTATATGGATAGATAATTTTTTGGTTATTTTCATTATTCATGGCAAAGTTTATTGAATGCTAGATTTTGAATTGGAAGTGACAACTTCATTACCACGCTTCTATGACTACACCATTTGATTGTATAAAATCTCTAGTTTAACATCTGTCAAAAAATAAATTCAGAAGACTGATTCATTCTCTTTTTTTCTTAAGGTGTGAGAAGTCTGGCCCAGTCCTGTTGTTTCTTGCAGACTGTCTACTTGCGTCGCTGTCTAAATATCACAGATGAGGCCATAGTCTCACTGTCTCATAACTGTCCCCGACTGCAGTATCTCAATGTTGGGGGATGTCAGGAGCTTACAGATCTGTCACTGGAAGCTCTTGGGCAAAATAGCAGATTTTTGCAGAGTGTGAATTTTGCACACACCAAGGTTTGAATCATGTTCATATGAACTTTGAATTTAGACAGAAAATAAAGATAAAGGTAAACCTAGACTGACTGCTCATACAATAAAATCTTTATTAAGTAATACATCATACATCAGTCACTTAAAGGCCTTATTTCATTGTACATCATACATCAGTCACTTAAAGGCCTTATTTCATTGTACATCATACATCAGTCACTTAAAGGCCTTATTTCATTGGCGCTTAATGCCATCATTTACTGGTGATTTCAAAAACTTCATGCAATTGAATATTCAAACTAAATATTTGAGTCTGCATTTCTTCAAGTTATCAAATTGCCATACCAACTTAACGCTTGTAGTATAAAAAGTTACACTATGCTTTCTATAACTTATGAGCGATGATATTCAAAACATCAATTGTGGCATAATTGAGTACAAAAGGTAACAATGTAGATCAAAAATTACATTTAAAATTTGAGGGTGAGGCATTTTCAACTGTAGTTCTGCCCTATAAGATTTGTAATGTGTATTTTCTTTTATGAATATTCTTCTACCGCCATGTAATATTTAGGAATGTGACCTTTTTAAACGCACTATAATTAAAGTCAATTATAACTAAATGATTTAATATAAATCAAGTTTATGTTGTTATCTGCTATTCAAATTTGTGAAAATTGGTCAAGTAAGAGTTGCTTCCCTTGTAGAACTTAGCATGTGTATCCATCCATCCAACAAATACAAATACTACTACTTAAGTTTCTGAACATGATTTACACTGATAAACTGCCAAAATCAAACTCATTAACATGTTTAATTAATTTCCCATTTAGCATTTTATTTTTGTCAGCATAAACCACATTGTCAGTGCATCATGCTAACACATGTCTGAATTCTGCCACAAACCACATCGTGGATGCTTCATGTTAACACGATGTCTGAATTCCACTCCATGTTCTTTCAGGTGATAAAATGAGTCTGCACACAGCAGAAAGAAGCACTATTTTAGAACTTAATGACTCGTTTCCAGATGCATAGCTAAAATTTTTAAATGATTTGTCATCAGATCTGCCTGTGGAAAAATCATGCATGATGTCTGCTGTGTGTGGGTTTTGACAATCAGTTATACTTGAGTTTCCAAACAGATTGCACTACAATGGCAGTACATCACAAGCAATGCAGACAGCTGGAAAAATCTATGTGTTGATGCCTAGGATATGTCAATGGATTATTAAAATCCCCAAAATTATCAAAATTATACCCAGCTGAGTAGATTATGTCATAATTGCTGTTTTTTTTTTTTTTTTCTGTGACAGTGTACTCATTGCCTTAGTTATTGGGCATGAAATTAAGCATCCTATTGCCTGTATGATCTCTGAATTTCATTTATTTCTGTTTGATTCCGCAGCATATTGATGAATAATTTGAAAATGGTAAAGTTTAAATTGTTGAGTGTTTGTTTCTCATCCCATTCAGTTTTGTAAAAGAAAAAAAATTCATTCATCACCCAGTTCGTGAAGTTTGTCATCTGATTTGGACTGAAATGGGAGTAGATCTTGCCTTATTGTAAATTGATTAGCATATTGTCACAGGATGAAGCTGGGTTGGGATTGGATTAGGGAAGACACCAAAAGTAACTGTGTTTTTAAGATGTTTATTTATAAACGCAAATTAAATATTAACAAATCTGGCACCAGTATAAACAAAAAGATAAGGAAAATTATAAAGTTCCTAACATGGAACTATCAACAACAATTAACTCAATGAGGAAAAATTCAAACATGAATTTAACAAATGGAATTTCAAACAAACGTGAATTAAGTCCTATCACCGATTAACAAAATAAAAGTATATGATCTACACCCAAATATAAACAAAGTCTTGAATGTATCGTTCATACAACAATATTGAAATGCATGTAAATTTGAATGTATCGTTCATAAAACAATATTGAAAAGCATGTAGATTTGAATGTATCGTTCATAAAACGATACTGAAAAGCATGTAAATTTGAATGTATCGTTCAGATAACGATATTCAAATGCATGTAAATTTGAATGTATCATTCAAATAACGATATATTCAAATGCATGTAAAATTGAATGTATCGATCAAATAACTATATTATATTGCATCTAAATTTGAATGTATCGTTCATAAAATGATATTGAAATGCATGAAATTATGAATCTATCGATCGTTCATATAACGATATTGCAATAGGAATGAATGAAATTATGAACCTCTCGATCGTTCATATAACGATATTGCAATAGGAATGAATGAAAATTTGCTCAGATAGCAATAGTGAAAATAACAACATGGAACACAATATATATAACTATCGTGGTGCCCATTTGACATCCAAGATGTAACTCCATTCCACTTGCTCTAGTCAATGGCCAGAGAAGCACCCACACATGGTCTGCCTCTCTCAGTCTGATGAAGGATCCCTCAAGAGCCCTCACATTTAACACAGACCCAATGGTCGCGAAGCCTTGCTCCCTCACATCGAGAGAACCAGTATACTCTGATCTAACGCCACCTTAACACAGCATATACGTCACACGAAACCACACAGAGTTCTGTGACTCCATATCAAACCATGTATAAGGCATGGCAACATGTATAAGGCTGCTCTACAGCTGGAGATTTGCTCCTGTAAAGGGATAAGCTTCCTGACAAGACTTGTCGTAATGTAATTTGGTTATAGAGAATTTGCTCTATATGTACACTAGCTGTGACAGATATGCGCAGCTAGGCACTTAGGTTTTCTGCTGCAGGCAATTTGCTCGTGCGGCATGGTCTGAGTTTCGCTCAGGATTTCAAAATAACTAGAGCCAAAAATATATATTACCCTAGGGTGACGCTGTATGCGGCAGTGAAACCCAAGTACATTTTTGACAACATATACATATTGATATAGCTCATACACAATTCTGTGACACATATTATCTGAGCAAGAACTAATGAGGGAGTGGTATCAGTTTAACTCATTAACCCCTGGAGGTTTTTGTCATTTTGCCAGAAATGCGAGTAGGAAACACATTTTGAGGGCTATTTCTGAATACATCCTAATACATCAACTTCCAACAGATTTTCCATTACCCTAATGCCTAGTTGTGTTAGGAACATCATTTTCCATTGGTTATTTTGCTCACGCATGAGCAGAGGGGTAAAAGTTTTTAATTCTTATTTTTTCTTTGGTTTTGCTAATCGGACCCATCATTTTCATTTCAAGACCATTCTTTCATCCAAATGCCCACCTTATCCTACTTTTGGCAATAGTTCACCTGTCAGTGTGCAGTTCAGAATGGTCTGCCTTAGATCTGAGACCTAAAAGTCTAAAATCGGACAAAAAATTGGATTCCGACCACAGGCAAAATTTGGGTGAAAAAAAACTGATCCAAATAATTAGGTTTTTCCCTCTATATTTCGTAGTGCAATTAAAATGTCTTGATTATTTGGTATCATTATAGAGCTGTATCTGTCTACCTTATATAATACCACTCACTTTAGTGTATCATACATGACCTTGACGTTACAGAGCTTGGCAGTAGGCTACTACCTCCTGTCATGTAAACGCAGCGCCAGGGGTTAAAGGAGCATCTTTTCCAGTAACATACAAATGAAGTCAGTAGAAATTTAATTATTTTGTACTGATTGTGTAATGATATTGATTCAGATAGTGGAAATACATATTTCATAAACTGTTAATGACAAATTTTATAAGTTATATATGTTTACTCTGACACCAATTGGAAATGAGGCTTACATAAAATAGACCAATATATAAAAGTTGCTTTAAGTTGCAATCTGGATGTACACATACCAATAAACTAATACAGTCAAACCTGCCTTAAAAGTCACCTGCATCAAACATTACCCTATTTTAAACAGTCTCTTTTTTTCAAAGTCCTGCAAACTGAAGTTTTATCATAAATAGGATTGAAATGATTCACTGTAATGATGCATTGATAATTCTGCCATTTTAATACACACATCAATGCTTCTAGTGGATAATCGATTCAAACAATAATTACCTTATGAAAGTTACTTTTAATCTTCAATGACCATGAGTAATTTATTAGTTGTTTGCCTCTTTATCATATCATAGGTTGTGTATCATGATACATATTGACATTTGGCATATTGGTATATTTTCATCCCTAATAGACATGAACCTGTCTTAAGCAGTCCCCTGTGTTTTAAAGCCAGTATTGTCAGTCACCAATGTGGTTGCTTAAGACAAGATTAACTATGTTCTTCTGTGACATTGACCATTCCTTGGGTATTTAGCTCTGCACAAGTATTGGACTGGAAGTGAAATACTCACTTCATCCAAAATAAGGAATAGTCTAACCCTATCACATACTGCTTTAGTGGCGGCATTAAGTACACATGTTGTAAGGCATTATTATTTAAACAAGTTTATGATAAATGATTGTTTTTAGCAAATAACTTTCGGGTTGACTATACTCACTTCTGTTAAATAACAGGTTTTTGTTTCTTGTATTTTCAGATATTAGATACTTATTCTGATTTGGTTTTTTGTTGTTTCTTTCATTTGTCTCAGGTCACAGATAATGGGGTAGTGTCTCTTGTAAGTGGTTGCTGTGCAGAGTCATTAGATGTGAGTATTCAATTTTTTCTGTCATATACACCAGGTAAATGAGGCTCAGTTTATGAAAAGGTAATTTTTTTACAACTATATGGTCTTAAACTAAGTACAGCAAAGAGCGAAAACCAACAAGTTTTGTTGAATTTAACAAATGATTTATTTCCCTAAAATACAAAGCAAAAATTACAAAACAACTTGAAGTATTGTGAATTAAATCCTAAATAGTCCTAAAAGTTCTATCACAGCTACTGGTATAAAAGTATTGAATATTCTAAAAGAATTCCTATGGTCTTCAGAATAAATTCCAATTTTGAATGTGCTGATATGTTAATAGTTTCAAATGTGCCAACTGTCTTGATGTATCATAATGATATAATCTAAACTTTTCTTGAATAAGTTCACAATAATTTACTTTGTAATTCCAATGAATGATTTAAATAAATATGTTAAATTCTCACAGCTGAACACAGCTAAAATTGATTCCACCTAGACTGATATTAAGGTATGGAATTAGTAATTCTGAAGTAAACTATATTTATATGAAAAGCTAAGACACAATAGAAGAACCAGGATGAGGGTAATTTTCCCATCAAATTAAAAAAGAACTTGCTTCAAGAACATTCTTAATTTCTGAGAAAAACTAGAACTTGACCTAATAATGGTCTTAAAACATAATCTAAAATCGTATACAAGAATTATCCATATAATATTTTGGTTATGATAAAAAGATATTAGTCGGGTAGGCCCAACTCCTACCCTCAGTTACAAACAAAAGGTAAATTACACAATACAAATTAAATATGCATGGCATATAATCTTGGACAAAAGACAGCACGCAATACAATTGAATATACATAACAGTATCTTCAATGCTGGAGTTGTGATTACCGTTATAACCAACACCATCATCACCATCACCTTCATCTTATACAAAATCACAACTTTGCTACCTTAGACTACCTGATGCCTGAAAAGGATAACAGTTACAATTAAACATACTTTTGTTTGACTCATCAGGAATCTTGGATTGTTTTGAGTTAATTTGATGTCATCATAACATAAATTTACACAGAATAAATTGCATACTGTAATGTAGACTTCATTGGTCCATGAAATCAAAAAGACTGTCATCCTTATAATCAAAGATTTTACTGTCATATTTATATATAGATACAGGGTCAAAAAATATCACTCACTTGCTCACTCATATTTATATATGATATGAGGAAGGGCAAGTGACTTTTTCAAGTTCACCTAATTAGACAATTACGATTTTAAACAATTTATCAGATATTAATGTGAAAAAGACATGGCTAATCATGGGACTTGCTTTGTTAAGAATATGTCTCAACAGTCATAACATAACTGGCAGAAATAACATTGTTGCTGTTTGCTTACAGGTGTCCATTTTCAAAAAGTCAGTATCAACCAGATGCACACTGATCTGATATTAAATCATTGGATGTCATTTAACCTAGCTCACAGTTACATAAATATCCCATAATACTTCTTTATTACCTGTGTTTAGGTCTTAAGTGTGTCAAATTTAGCAGCTGGTTACCAACAAGCTTGCATTTAAGCACAGTTCATTTTGTAATTGAATGAAATTAAAGACTGATTTGTCAGTTGGTTAATTTTGTTCTTTGCAAAAGGATTTTGATGCTACCTATAACAACCTGAGCAGTGGGCATGTTTGACATAAGACAGTTTTTATTGTGTTGCACTGTGAAACAAAACAAAAATGAATAAAGGCTAAAATACAAGAACAGAATTTTTTTGCAAAAGAAGTAGTATTATTCTTCGAATGATCAAGAAATGAGAAACTTCAATAAGCATGGTTTGCCACATTTAATTAACTGGACTAAGATGATGAGTCCATTGTGCAATTTGGTCAGGTTGTTTTGCAAATATCCATCAATACCATACTCAGAATTATCCTTTTTTTTGGTTAAGAGGTGAAATAAGGAAAGAATCAGTGAAATTTCATCATAAATGTTGTCAATATATACAGTGTTTAGAACATGAATAGACATAAGAAAAGCTTGAACATAGAGACCTTGCCAGATCATTAATAAAACGATCAAAGAGGAAGCTTCAATTTTATACATTAGTATAGGATGAGTAGAATTTATGCTGGACAAATATAAGTTCCAAGTCACTTGTCCTTCATTGCAAGTGGCTAAATAACACTTTTTTAAATCCTGGATTATGATACAATTTTGTTTGTCATTTGTTTGACGCAAGTTAATTAATTCTTACTATCTAGACTGTGCTTTAAATCACACAATAGGACAGGCATCTGCAACTTCCTCCAATTTAAAAAATTTCATTTGCCTATGAAACATTTGTGGAATGTATGTATTACTAGTGCAAAATTTGTTGTCATCATTGTCAATCTTGTTTATATTTTGTTTTACACATATCTGTACTAATTGTTTTCAACACTTCTGCATGTATAGTCATAAAGTATGACTGGTACATTTATTACAATGATTTCTAAACTCTTCCACCAAAAACTGGCTACTGTGATATACTTGGCATGCACCAGTTCAAAGACTTTGCATGTTGATGAGCACTATTTCTGAGACGTCACTGTATGTGGTCATGAAAGTTGCATTGCCCGGTATGACTGTCAAAAAAGGTCTCAAGACTGAATGCATGCTTAGGTAAAATTTTCAGACCATATAACCTTAAAACAGAATGTTTAACAAAAGGCTTTTGACCATTGTATCCAGTGATGAAAAATTTAGTTGAGTCATTTTACTCAAGTTCAGATGCCTTATGAAAGGGGTGGTCAGGACTTGTATTGTCAGTTTCAAAACAGTATAGCTGATATTTTTTGCAGTTGTAATTTTTTTCTTCATTTTATCGCTTCTAAAAGACATATCCTTGTTTTTGGTGAGTTGTGTTTTGGTGATTGCAGGTCTTGGGAGGTAATTTTTGAGAAATTTTGAAAAAATGTATTTACATGATATCATTCACAGACCACATTTCTTCACGGTTTTAGAAAACTCCAAACATAATTTGGTTGAACAGAGAGCTCTGATTCCCAGGAATTCTTTCTAACTATTAGGAAATTCACATGGATGGCTGTAGAGAGCTGACCGATGAAGCAGTGGAAGCAGTGTTACAGTTCTGCCCCAAAATATCCATTCTTCTCTTCCATGGGTGCCCTAAAATTACAGGTAGGTTGTGCATAAATGAGCTCTTCAGAAATATGGACTATGCTCTATTTACTAATTTACATATCTATTTCTTAAAAACTGCCATGTATAATTTAATAAAACCAGCAATTGCATATAACATTCTTGAAATCGCGCAATTTTCATTTTTGAAAGTTCGATTGTGAATGAAAGTTACAGTTCTAAATTTTAGGTTTTAGTCACATTTGCCCTTCTGCCTTCTAACCCAGGAGATGTTTAAGATAAATGGATGAAGCTTGGTGTACTTATGTACTTATAATAAATAGAGCAACATTATCTCAGATGACATGGTGTATCCTTGGTAAAGGCAATAAGCTCCCATTTCTTTGGCATAGTATAGCCAATAATAGGTTAAAAATATAATTAAAACCAACATAAAAACAGAAACTGTCACATGAAGATATCTGTGTGGGTTCGAGTCTTGGGCTGGGCCAATGTGGGTATGTGAGAAAGCTTGCTGGTAGCTTCTCATGGGTTGGTGGTTCTTTCCAGGGTTTTTCTGGGTTTTTCTGCCACCATTTGTACTAGCTGCTATGTATAATGTATCTTCTGCTGAAAATTGGTGTTAAACCCTATAATAGTAACAAAAACAACAATGTACAGGTTTAAACCACAGTACTTGTATGCTTCTCAGATTGATGACATCTCATATCACTGTCATTATTTTATACGCAAGGTCAAGGTCTCAAATCAGTTTTTTAATTACATACTTTTTTTCTTTGCTTATCTTCTAATGCACTTTGAAATAAGGCATTGAAATTGATAGTTACTCGCTTGACAGGGTCTACTTACTGGTTGAGTAAACATCTGGGTTTACCATTCAGCCATCTTTTGTACTAACATTGCTTCTGTAATAACTATACCGCTTGGAGAACATCACAACTGCTATATTCCGAATGTGTTTGTATTTGATCAATTTGAGGGAGATGTAATGCTTAGAGAATGACAACTGCATTACTCTGAGTGCTTAATTTAGGCAAGGCCACTTGTATCCATCCATAAAATGGTAATTTAACAATTTTAGAAGCATTTAGACTCAGACAGTAACCTGTGGCTTAAATGAATCATTTTAGAATAATCATTTTCCAAGCACATTAGAGGCAATACATTTACTACATAGGTCAGAGCATAACCCACATTTCCTGCCAATCTTTAACATGTTTCCTTGTGTAATTGGGTTGATTTGTAAAAACACAAAGAGAAAAAATTATCCAAAGAAAGAAGGATAAGATACTTGTTACATTTGTTAAAATTTATTTCTATATTAGCATTAGGCAGGCAGGATGGGGAGTCATTAATATCCATTTTTCAACAGATTTATGACAATATTTAAATTTATGGGGTTACTAAGTTTCGGTAGAAGGAAAGAAAAATATTATCCCAAAACATAATGTAGATATGGTAAATTATATTTTCCTTACTCAGTTGGTCAAGCCCATGCCTGGCCTACCAATTGCATGACAGTTCAACAGTTGGCACCCATAACAATTAATTAAGGACACAATAGGTTCTGAAACTGGAAATGCTCCAGACCTAACAACTTTTTTGAGTTTTCCATTGATCATAAATGTTGATGTTACATTGATATGAAAGTATCCAGAAATCCAAGAAGAATCTGCTATGAATAGAATGATAGCTACTTAGTCTCACACAGGCCAATTTAAGTTTTTAAGTTTTTTTGCCACTAATTTTTAATGTTGATTACTATTCTCAGCCATCACAGACAGTATTGCCATGGAATATTTGTAGCTATCGACAGTGGGATGGAAATGGTAGCTAAGTATTATTTCTCCATGCAAACTGTATTCACTGATAGGATTTTTTTTTGGTCTAAACTGGATATGGTTTGTGTTATCGAGTGTTTATGTCAGAGGAGGCATGTTGTTGACATTAACAACAGTTAATTTAAAACTTAATTGTTCTAACATTACTTTGAAAGTAAAAATTCAAGTTATGTTTACAATAATTGCAAGAAATGATGTTTTTTGTTTCACATTCCCATTATTGGAATTGCACAAAGCACCTTCTATCACCCAGCTTTCTCATTATCCTTTGAAGTTGCTTGCTTGAAATTTAATTTACAAGGCAAATTGAATGGAACAATTTAACCAAAGTAGGGTGTTATAGAAGTTGATGGATAGAGTGTTAAAATTTGTAAAAGTGAAGGCTTTTGAGCCAGATGCAAACAGCTGATGAGAAGGCTGATTACCCAGATGGGTGGATCAATTATGTGTTACTTAATTCTTATTGTGCGACCTCATTTAGTTTCTGTTGCATGGTGATGAAAACAAGGGAGCTTGGTGACCCAGACTAGCTGATTACTAGTGTCAAACCTTAAATTTATCAACATGTTTTCTTTTTTAATTCAGTCCCTAATTTTATTATATTCTAGCTGTTTCCTTTGCAGAACAATCCAGACAGGCACTTGAGGAGCTTACCACTGGCAGGGCAAAGCCCATGAAACAAGTTACATGGACAATATACTGAATCAAGACATAGTTATCTCCCTTACACTATTCACATGGTTGAGTGACGCTTGTAGTTTGACATTACTTCTGTTTGTTCATTTTGTTTAAAATTTACAAAATACTGGAAGGCACTAATAGATTATAGAGAGTTTTCAGCATTTATGAAGTTTTGTATGTATTTTTGTTGAGGATGCGAGTCTAAAAAAATTAGATTATGAGAATTATGTGACAGATTCAAAGACAGAATTTTTTTACCATGATTCAGTAGAAAAATGAGTATACACTTAAATGACAAAAAACTCTTTTAATTACCATATGTTGTTGAGAAAATGTTTACTTTTACCTTGATGCTTCATACATGAACATTATCTTTGTAACCCATCATTTTTATAAGAATCCACATTGCAAACTTTTTGTTTTATTTTTATTTTTCTAACTGAAACTTTGGTTACACATTTTCAAATAAAAACCTCTTGAATCTTTTAATATCTGACAGATTGTGCACATTACAGAAATGATCTTTTGTAAAAAGTTTTTTACAGTATTGTTTTGATGGGTACTGTATATACTTGCTTATAAGTCGAGTTGAGCTGCAATCTGCATAGACCCAGATCTGCTAGTGCAAAAAAATTCCAACCACTAATGTAATGAGAGAGAGGGTGAGATTGTAATTATGAGAGAACCTTGGTGTCTGTGTGTGTTAGAGTGCACACAATTAAGGAAGCTGCTACTTTTCGGGGGGATAATATTTGAATTTTTTTTAGCTGAACAACATATGTTCCTTCCAAAAATTACATCATATAACATGAATACAGTTTTTGCACATAGAAATACAGTCCTCATGACAAGAAACATTTGAGGAAAGAGATACTTTTATAACTTTATTGAGTCCAGTTTCATCAGTCAAATACATTATTAGGAGTCTAGTCACTAATGAAATTTCTAGTATTTCTCACTTAATATTCTTCTGTTTCAACACCTCCACTCTCACCACTGACTGTGAGTCCTTTATCGAGTAGCTTGTTTTTTAATGATCCATTGGATCATTTCAAGTTCAAACTTGCTATTTCTTGGACAAAACCAATAACCTTTTATTTGATTATAGGGTCTGCAGTTGGAAATGTTTTTGGTCCTAGCATGGCTAAACCATTGCCACACTAGAGTTTTCAATTTGTCAGATTTGCAGTAATTATTGAAAGGACACTTGTTAACATCATTTTTACTTTCAAATTCATTCTTGTAGAATTTCATTTTCTTTACAATATCTGAAATAGTAAATGCTCCTATGTCAAATTTCCCCCCTAATTTCTTCAATCAAGGTTTTTGGGACAGTTTTATACTGTATTACCCCGCTATAGCATGCTCCATTTTAACACGAATTTGGATATAACACAGCCATGGTGTGGTTCCAGAAATTTCATATATACGTATTTTTCTCTTACATGAAAAAATTCTTTTCTTAAAAGAACGAACAAAATGTAAAAAGTTTATTATCATTTTCTTGCAAGAGATCACGTGTGAATAATACAAGACGATCATGGTGTGGATCCTGAAATTTTATATGTATTTTTCTCCTACATGAAAAAGTAGTTTTTCTTCTTAAAAGTACGAAAATAATGTATAAAAAGTTTATTATGGGATCGCATAGGGCTCCGGCAATGTCGCAAACTTGGATTTTTCCCCTTATTGGCAGAACAGTATACCATCTGGAAATTTTTGTTTATTGACGACATTGTTGGCTGTTTAAACTTATATATACGACCATTAGTTTGGAGTGGAGAAATTCTGCGGCCCCATGAAAGGAAGCTGCAAACTAGATATAAAATGAACTGAAATTTATCTGTTGTTATGTGAACAAATTCTTTGTCCATATTGACAAACCATCTAAACAGTGCATTGTTATATCATAATCAACTTATCTTGACATCCAGCATGAGTACTGTTGTGAGATATCCGTTTTGTTGTTGTTGACATTTCTGGTAGCAGAGATCAACCGGACGAGGCATTATCTCATAATTTATCTTTCATAGGATTTTTGGCCACTCGCTAGTAATTAATATATTTACATAGACTGACATTTATGTGGATGGTAAGTAAAATTCCTCTTCTTTTCATTCAGAATTAAATCCTACAGAACATTCGCATTTTCTGTAATAATCCCTGTCATCAGACCAGAACACCTGCATCTCTATCGTCTGTTGACCCTTTTTTAAATTTCTGATGCATGCATGGAAGGCAGCATCATGCTGCTGCCACAAATGTAAGACAAAAACACTTATTGGTTTCATTCAATAGGCAGGGAGTAACAGTAACTAGAATAAATATATCCAGATAAAATAGTTTGCTGAAATTTCAAAGGAAACAGATTACCTTTGAACCACCAATTGTTATGAAAACGTACTCAGCAAATGAAAAAAAAGTCAGTCTCAATCATGCAATACAATTATTTGATGTTGCTGCCACAAAAGAAATGGGCATTTGTTTGGTTCTCCAAAGCCGTCCTTTAGCAGTGACTTAACACATAAACCCTTCATCAAAGAAAGACAACTACAATCTTCAATAAAAACAAATAACTTTTCTTCAAAGGAAGTCAGTACCAAACTTAAAAGTAATGGAATCTAATGGATTTTTGCATTTTACAACCAGACTGGAACATGTTAACTGTGCTGTGAAAGTTTCCTTTTTTCAGAGAAAACGTTTATGCTTATGAACACTACCAACAGCGGCTTAAAACACAAACTAACTTTTACTGACTTGGACGTACTACAAGGTGAATTTGCTTCTTCATTCATTACATGATTGTGTTATGTTTTTTCACTGAATTCAGACCAGTATGACCTGTGACAAAATTATTGAATATTTTAAGTATGTGTGTGTGCATATTTTCAATGGAATCACTTGTATTATGGATTCAGTGTATATGATGAGATTCGCGGGTGAGTACACAGTATTGATATTCTATTCATGCTATACGTTAGACATGTATATATAAACAGTATACACGTATATGTACCAATTTGTGTTTCTCTAAATAAAGAAAACTATTATATATGCCTTCTGTTTTCACTACAGGTATATTTCTCATTTAATATGCATCGATTTAAGATGGTAACTGTGCAGATGTAGCACGTATTTTACCACCCGCATTTAGTACCTACCCCCCCTGCAAATGTTTTTGGGTACATGCATCATTTTCTTCAGCTAACTGACCTGGTTACTTATAACACAGTTCAGTTGATAAAACGGTAGGGTTCTATGGCTCCCAACTACCGTGTTATAGCGGGGTCACACTGTACTCATTGATCAGGCTAATTTTATCTGAGAGGATTGTTCAATCGTACAATGCTTAGCTGGTTTTTCTGACATCTTGACATGTGAAGGGAAACATTTGACAGTCGTAGCTACCTAAATACATGTATATTATATCATCTGTCCATACAATAACGTAATGCATATACTCACTTGTAAGTTGAGATCAACTGCAAACAAAGTACATGCTCACTTCTAAGTAGAGACCAACTGCAAACAACAAAGATCCTGAGCTGCCATAGCATAATGCACCTGCAGATCAGGGTCTATGTGTTTGTTCTACTGCCAACTCCTAACAAACTGAACAGGCCCAGATCTTCTGGCACATTATGCAACAGCAGATCTGGGTCTGTGCTTTTTGCAGTTGGTCTCACCTTATAGGTTAGTATAGACGGTAAGTTTGTTAATGCTACTCTCCTAAACCATTTTTAGGATTGCTATGAAACTTCACAAGACGTTTATATTCCATGGTCTAGTTGATCCAAAATGAAACTGATGCTGATGATACATATAGTATGGCCACCACAGTGCAAATCTTGTTATTGCTACTCCTTCTGAATGGATGGTCATATCAAAATGGGCCTTTGACTAAAAGGCTTTGTAGGATTTCTAGTAGGACCGAAATGAAAATAATGCTGATATGTTATCCAGCATGGCTGCCACTGCAGCTATCTTGAAAATCTTGTTATGCTACACCTCCTACATGGATGGCCATATCAGCATGGATTTTTCACTAAAAGACATGATGTTATCCAGTTGGTCCTAAATGAAAGTGGTGCTGATGTGAGGTCCAATATGGCTGAAGCAATGACCATTTTGAAAATGTTATTTATCACTACTCCTCATGACTATGAGGTAATATTGACACATCCTTTCATCAGAAGACTTGTTAGGAGGTTCAGTTAGCCCTTAATGAAACGTATTGATGGGATGTCTGATATGGCTGCCACAGTGGCCAGCTTGAATATCTTGTTGCCATTACTTCTGAATGAATTCTTAAATCAGATCTCCAGAATCAATTCTCAAATCACTCGGGGGGGTTTTCACTAAAAGACTCAAAATGATTTGTTGATCCTAAATAAAAATGGTACTGATCAATGTCCAATATATTGCCTTCTTGAAAATCTTGTTTTTGCTACTTTTCTTAAATGGAAAGCAGACCTGCCAACACTACTGAAATGATTTGGAGAATCCCGATTTTTGGACCTCCTGGCAGCACATTTACTTACCTTGGCAGTACACTGATGTAATCTCAGATAAGATGGACAGGCCACATCACCTGGATGTCAGATGAGTGACTACTAAAGAAAGTCTTCTGCAGCAAGGTGAAGGAGGGAAATTCATCGTTGGGGGTTTAAAAGAAAAATAAAGGTTTCAAAGATTCTCTCAAGTCATCCTTGAAACTCTTCAGCATTGACACTGAATCTTAGGAAAGTCGATCACATGATCGTTCTACTTCGCGCAGTCTCATCCATATTGGAGCTACAGGCTGAGTTTAGGAAAATTGCAGAGGTAGTACAGAAAAGCGTAAAAATCATAACTCTTACAACGGCAGTATTAACTTCGTTCATGATGTAAACACAAGCCACAGCTCCTGTCCATTGTTCCACAACCAGTTTAATGCACATACGGGCCTGATCACATTCACTCTCGTACTCAAGTAGCCAAACCAGTAGATGGTGGGTTGGTTATATTAGAATATACTATAATAAGATTTCAATATCATATAATAAGATTTCAATATACTATAATAAGATTTCAGTATAATATAATAAGATTTCAGTATAATATAAAAAGATTTCAGTATACTATAATAAGATTTCAATGTAATATAAAAAGATTTCAATATAATATAAAAAGATTTCAATATACTATAATAAGATTTCAATATAATATAATAAAATTTCAGTATAATATAAAACGATTTCAATATAATATAATAAGATTTCAACATAATATAAAAAGATTTCAATATAATATAAAAAGATTTCAATATACTATAATAAGATTTCAATATAATATAAAAAGATTTCAATGTAAGATTTCAATATAATATGAGATTTCAATATAATATAAAAAGATTTCAATATAATATAAAAAGATTTCAATATAATATAAGATTTCAATATAATATAAAAAGATTTCAATATAATATAAAAAGATTTCAATATAATATAAAAAGATTTCAATATACTATAATAAGATTTCAATATAATATAAAAAGATTTCAATGTAAGATTTCAATATAATATGAGATTTCAATATAATACAAAAAGATTTCAATATAATATAAAAAGATTTCAATATAATAAAAGATTTCAATATAATATAAGATTTCAATATAATATAAAAAGATTTGAATATAATATAAAAAGATTTCAATATAATATAAGATTTCAATATAATATAAAAAGATTTCAATATAATATAAAAAGATTTCAATATAATATAAGATTTCAATATAATATAAAAAGATTTCAATATAATATAAAAAGATTTCAATATAATATAAAAAGATTTCAATATAATATAAGATGTCAATATAATATAAAAAGATTTCAATATAATATAAGATTTCAATATAATATAAAAAGATTTCAATATAATATAAGATTTCAATATAATATAAAAAGATTTCAATATAATATAATAAGATTTCAATATAATATAAAAAAGATTTCAATATAATATAAAAAGATTTCAATATAATATAAGATTTCAATATAATATAAAAGGATTTCAATATAATATAAAAAGATTTCAATATAATATAAGATTTCAATATAATATAAAAAGATTTCAATATAATATAAAAAGATTTCAATATAATATAAGATGTCAATATAATATAAAAAGATTTCAATATAATATAAGATTTCAATATAATATAAAAAGATTTCAATATAATATAAGATTTCAATATAATATAAAAAGATTTCAATATAATATAATAAGATTTCAATATAATATAAAAAGATTTCAATATAATATAAAAAGATTTCAATATAATATAAGATTTCAATATAATATAATAAGATTTCAATATAATATAAAAAGATTTCAATATAATATAAAAAGATTTCAATATAATATAAGATTTCAATATAATATAAAAGGATTTCAATATAATATAAAAAGATTTCAATATAATATAAGATTTCAATATAATATAAAAAGATTTCAATATAATATAAAAAGATTTCAATATAATATAAGATTTCAATATAATATAAAAAGATTTCAATATAATATAAGATTTCAATATAATATAAAAAGATTTCAATATAATATAATAAGATTTCAATATAATATAATAAGATTTCAATATAATATAATAAGATTTCAATATAATATAAAAAGATTTCAATGTAAGATTTCAATATAATATGAGATTTCAATATAATATAAAAAGATTTCAATATAATATAAGATTTCAATATAATATAAAAAGATTTCAATATAATATAATAAGATTTCAATATAATATAATAAGATTTCAATATAATATAAAAAGATTTTAATATAATATAAAAAGATTTCAATATAATATAAGATTTCAATATAATATAAAAAGATTTCAATATAATATAATAAGATTTCAATATAATATAATAAGATTTCAATATAATATAGTTCGATTAAGAGGGTATGCTCGAACATTCGATGTCCAGATGTAACAATAAATAAACAAAGAACAAATTTAACTGGGACCAGACGAGTAGTTCTGATAATAGGAATTCGATTAACTGAGACTCTAATGTATATACTCAAAATATTTGTTGTAATTTATTCTTTTGTCTGTCAGCTCGGAAAACTCTAACCAACAGTTGGATACCACAGCTTCAGGTTTTCAAAGCTCGTATACGCACGTTCACATGGACTTAAGTACCTCAGCTTTCTAATCACCATTTTTGTCAACTTCATCATTTTTTCTTCTTTTGTTTCTAATTCATGTTATTATCACTATTGTTATCAACATTCAGTGGGATTTAAAAAAAAATACAATGCACTATAAAATCTTCACAAATAATGGAATATAAAAGAAACTTATCGTATTGGTGGATGTTGAAAATGTTGTTCAAGAACAAGCATAAAAGTGAATGAAAAGCAGGAAACGGTATTTCTAAAACGCTGTCAAGAAAACGATGGGATACATGCATCTTCACCTCGTTAATAAATATACTGATCATACTTGTTTACCTGGTATCAACACTCGCCTCATTGGGGGTGGGGTGGGGGCTGAATACCAAGCCCAAACGTAATATAATTCTCAATGTTCAGAATTTACATCAAAATAATATTTTAATTAGTCTTCGCAAAATGGAAATTGATTGCAAAGAGTTTTCATTTCAAATATATTTAATCAACATTTTAACGTTCACCCCAGTTTTCTTTAAAAAAAAAAAGAAAATGTCTTGTTCGTTTTAATTTTGCTTTACATCTTGCAACATATAGCTAAAATTTGTTCAACTATTTGAAAATTGTCTTTTAATATGCTCCTCAAGGCGTTTTAATTGGGCATAACATGGACAATTGTCAAGGCAATACTTGTGATAATGATAATACAGAGTATATAAAGAATTTCATGGTGGGTTTCATTTTTTTCCTACGATATCTGCAGCGGACAAATCTCATGCCAGTGAAGCAAATCAAGCAACCATCCATGCAACCCCCGCAAATAACTTTTTGTAATCCTATGATATATCCTATAAGCACTAACTTCGCAGAACCGGTGTTTTAGGTCAAACACTCGGTGCCACCAAGTGCAGGTATTTCTACATTATAATTTTCATATTTCTTTCATTTTTAATGACGTCGAGCTGACTAGTTCTGACTCCAAATAAGACCATCATATTTTTTTTTTTTTTTTTTTTTGGGGGGGGGAATGACTCGTACTCGACAAGTACAAATTTAGCATAGGCCCAGTGACATTTTCTGAAACTAATTACTTTTGAATAAAGAGTATAATGTTAAGTAAAATAATTTTCGGGTGCCAACGAAAGGTCACCCGTCCGCTTTGTGATCTTCCTTCATTCACAGTCACTCCTGTTAGCAATGTGATCCCTCTCCACAGCGAGTCTCACTGGTTAGCTTGGTTGTCATAGTGCATAGGCAATCAAATCAGTTGGCTTTCTGATCCCACTCTATGGTCAATCAAACCTGCTCTGTAGTCAATCACATCTGTTGGCTGTGTGATAATACTCAACAGATTATCACACCTGCTGGCTTTGCGATCCTACTACACTATCAAACCTTCCCGGTTTTTTAAAATAACATTTTGGAGTTTTTTGTATAAACAAATTCTAGGACGTTTGTACCGCTTGGCCTGTTTCTATTCCACAGCTAACCACACCTATCGGTTTAGTGATCCTGTTCCATGTTTGACCACACCTCATGACTTTGTGATTCTATTGCATAGCCAGGAGTGTGAGTTCTATAAACTAGTTATTTTCTGACAAGACTTTAGTGCTGCTTTATAATAAATACATGTAAGACTCTGCAATTGTCAGCAGATTTCCATAAAAAGCAAAGGAAACGTAACGTGATGTTTTAATAAAAATACTATATGTAACAGCTCCTGGGTACAATACCTGTTCAAAGGTAGGCGGATTCACATCTGTGTTAAGCTTAGTTTTCCTCCAGACTACAGACTGCAGAATCGTCTAGTTTTCTTTGTTCGCTTTTAAATGGCCCTTTTGCTTGATTTGAGACTTGTCTGTTTTATGTTGCAGAGACAAATTACTGGTGATGTCATTGTTTGAACAATCGTCAACAATAACTACTTTCCTATCAATTTTAATAAAATCATCAAAGGATACTGTATTTTCATCAGATATGGCCGCCGTAACTAAATATATGAATGTTTTTGAACGATTTCTTCTCAAAAGCCGCTGAAATTCTTTTGACTAAAGTTGGAATAAATGTATCTTAGCGTGAAGACCTTCGAGGTATTTTACGAATCAGTTACAAGCTCATACCTTTACGGATGCACAATGAAACTATATCATATTTAAAGAAAATATGTAATCTAATAATACCTTGAGTGTGTGTTGTGTTTGTGGGATTTTTAGGCCAGCTTTAACAATTTTAGTCATATTTGTACGATGTCTGCAGTGTGGCAGTTCGTAGTCATGTCAAGCACTGGGGCGTCATGCCGCAGACATATAGCATTATGTCCCACCTAGTCACATTATCCTAACAACAGGTCGACCAGTCCTCACGCTGACTTCTTAATGCTGAATGCCAAGCGAGGCAGCTCTTAGTACCATTTTTATATCTTTGGCATGACTCGGCCGGCGTTCGAACCCGTAACATCCACTTCGAAAGTCGACACTCTGACCACTTAGGCCACCTGAACGGTCACCTCGGAGTGTGTGTGTGTGTGCGTGTGTGTTTATGTGTTGTTTTTTCTTTCTGTAAGCAAATACATATAAAAGGATATAAAACAGTCTTAGGTAATCCTTATGCACCAGCTCAAGTGGCGTTGTGCGTGTAAATTAATGACAAAAGATGTGGGGAAAAAGCCTACAAAACAGTGTGTGGGACGTTATTTAGCAAATTTCTATTTTTGATTTCAGAAGAATTGATACAGTTTAGAGGCTTTAGATTAAAAATTACTTAGCCATGAGTATGGAGCTCGATTACTTTAGCCATGAATATGGAGCTTGATTACTATAGCCATGAATATGGAGCTTGATTACTTTAGCTATGAGTATGGAGCTTGATTACTTTAGCCTTGAATATGGAACTGGATTACTTTAGCCATGAGTATGGAGCTCGATTACTTTAGCCATGAATATCGAGCTTGATTACTTTAGCTATGAGTATGGAGCTTGAATACTTTAGCCTTGAATATGGAACTTGATTACTTTAGCCATGAGTATGGAGCTTGATTACTTTAGCCATGAATATCGAGCTTGATTACTTTAAGCCATGAATATGGAGCTTGATTACTTTAGCTATGAGTATGGAGCTTGATTACTTTAGCCATGAATATGGAGCTTGATTACTTTAGCCATGAATATGGAGCTTGATTACTTTAGCTATGAGTATGGAGCTTGATTACTTTAGCCATGAATATGGAGCTTGATTACCTTAGCTATGAGTATGGAGCTTGATTACTTTAGCCATGAATATGGAGCTTGATTACTTTAGCCATGAATATGAAGTCTGCTTACTTTAGCTATGAGTATAGAACTTAATTACTTTAGCCATGAGTATGGAGCTTGATTACTTAGCCATGAGTATGGAGCTTGATTACTTTAGCCATGAATATGGAGCTTGATTACTTTAGCCACGAATATGGAGCTTGATTACTTTAGCTATGAGTATGGAGCTTCATTACTTTAGCTATGAATATGGAGCTTGATTACTTTAGCCATGAATATGGAGCTTGATTACTTTAGCCATGAATATGGAGCTTGATTACTTTAGCCATGAATATGGAGCTTGATTACTTTAGCTATGAGTATGGAGCTTGATTACTTTAGCCATGAATATGGAGCTTGATTACTTTAGCCATGAATATGGAGCTTGATTACTTTAGCGATGAATATCGAGCTTGATTACTTTAGCCATGAATATGGAACTTGATTACTTTAGCCATGAATATGGAGCTCGATTACTTTAGCCATGAATATCGAGCTTGATTACTTTAGCTATGAATATGGAGATTGATCACTTTAGCTATGAGTATGGAGCTCGATTACTATAGCCATGAATATCGAGCTTGATTACTTTAGCTATGAATATGGAGCTTGATTACTTTAGCTATGAGTATGGAGCTTAATTACTTTAGCAAAATAATATGGAGCTTGATTACTTTAGCCATGAGTATGGAGCTCTATTACTTTAGCCATGAATATGGAGCTTGATTACTTTAGCCATGAGTACGAAGTCTGATTACTTTCGCTATGAGTATGGAACTTGATTACTTTCACAAATGGCATGGAGCTTGATCAAAGTTTGACACCACAATTTCAATTGACTTGTCGTCACCATACAGTTGGGATACAAAATTTGAGAGGCAACCATTAGCAGCATTTGAACCTGTCTCTATGGATTTCGTACGTACAATCGTGATGAAGAGTGCACCAAAGTCACGTGAACTTGATCCAATCATAGCATCACTGCTGCTTGAGTGCTTAGATCCATTATTGCCTTCACTAACTGATGTTATTAATACCTCTCTCTCATCCGGGGAATTCCCATCATTTTTCTAAACTGACGTTGTAAAGACTCTGCTGAAGAAACCAACACTAGACCATAACGATTTAACGAACTACCGCCCAGTTTCTAATCTCCCATTCATATAAAAAATCTTAGAAAAGGTTGTTCTATCCTAGCTTGTATCTCATCTAAATTCAAACAGCCTTTGTAGCAATGTACAATCTGCATATCGCCCTTGCCACAGTACTGAAATTACTCTTCTAAAAGTAGTTAATGACATTCTCTTTGCGTTGGATAGCGGAAAGATTACAGTCCTCACCCTCCTTGATTTGTCTGAAGCATTTCACACAATAGACCATGATATATTACTTCAACGTCTCCAGCATGTATTTGGCATTCATGATACAGCCTTACTGTGGTTCAAGTCCTACTTGGTCAACAGGACACAACTTGTATCTGCAAATGGAATACACTCCAGCCCAGTTGATCTATGTTGTGGTGTTCCACAGGGGTCAGTTCTTTGACCTGTTTGCTTCATTCTGAACACTCATTCGCTCTCAAGTGTCATAGATCATCATCCAGTTTTTCACTAATTATACGCTGATGACACGCAAATATACAAATCTAGCCACCCAACTGAAGTTGATGCTACCATCCAAGATGTAGAGATGTGCATTTCTGATGTGAAATCATGGATGACATGTAACAAGCTGCCGATGAATGATGATAAAACTGAGGCCATTCTGATCACAACAAAAAGACTTTCACATTCACATCCTTTACCTCAAACAATAAATATCAGCAGCACCAACATTAAGTTCACACAATCAGTACGAAACCTAGGTATTACTCTGGACAGTACTCTCAGATTGCACCAACATGTCATGAACATATGCAAGGCTGCATATATTGAGCTGAGACGCATCAGTTCAATTCGCAAATATCTTTCAGTTGATGCCACTAAAACACTTGTGTGTTCATTAGTACTTTCAAGACTGGACTATTGTAACTCAATTATGTCTGGTTCATCTGAATATCTGCACCAGAAACTTAAAAAAGTTCAAAACACAGATGCTCGGATCATACTTAGAGTACCACGATCAGAGCATACCTCTCATCTGCTCTGTACCCTACACTGGCTATCCATTCGATCCAGAATCAAACACAAAATTTGTTCGCTGTGCTACGTTTCACTGTCGAACTCTAGTCCAACATACCTATCCGACCTCACCCATGTGTACACACCAGCAAGATACTTACGCTCCTCTTCTGACAATCGTATACTCATTATTCCCACTATGAAAACTAAGTCATATGGACAGCGTTCTTTTGCATATTAGGGCCCTGCAACGTGGAATGATTTGCCCACTGAACTTAGACACAAATACACTGTGCTCACATTCAAGAGGGCTCTCAAAGCTCACTTATTTCGACTGCAAGAACAAACTTAAAGACCTAATAATGTTTCCTACCTGAAATTATGACGGGATGTTTTTTTTTATATGAGAAAAATGTTTTCTAATTTCATGGTGTTTGTTTTTATAATCATATCATTCCATGGTTTTTTATCTTATAGGTGTTGTCTAATGTTGTACAACGTTTAGAGCTTCTAAAGATTAGGCGCTATACAAATTCATTATTTTTATTATTATTATTATTATTATTATTATTATTATTATTATTATTTCTTGTTTCTACTAGGAACTGTAGGCTTCAGCACTACAGATTACAAAATACGTCATCGTCTTCCATCTTGGATTATTCGTCAGGACTCGAACTTGAAATCATTAGAACATTATGTTATTCGGACTTCTAAAATTGTCTTCCTGGATTATTCTTGGATTACTTTTGGATTTGATTCTATAAAACCGTAAGTTCATGTTTTTTCATTTTTACAGAATTTTTCCAGAGAAATATATTATTGCATTTTTCAAAGCTTGTTGTTTTCACTCGTTCTTGTGTTACTGTTCTAAGCCTAAGCAGGTCACATAACAATTGGGGAGCTCGTCCTAAGGACAATTTTGAATTTTGGATAGAATATTTCAGAAAACTTGAAAAGTGATTATTTTACCTATTGACCAATGCAGTATATTCAAAGTACCTACATTATTTATCTTTATGCCAGTGATAATGTGAAAGACACGCTCAGTCTAGATGACTGCAATGCAAATTGTAAAAATGCATTACTTGGTCTAAAATCATCTACAACAAGAAGTTAATATTCAATTTATTTTTTTGCCGTGTGTAACTATTGTCTGCAACTATTTTAAGTTGCTGGATGCTATTTAAATGCTATAACTTTCTAAACTGGAATGGTCTCTAAATGACATTTTTTGTCCTGATCCTGAACTCATAATTTGTTTGGCCTTTCCAATACTTCCTGAAAATTTCTTTGCTTCTCTCAAAAAGAGAGTCATACATATGCATCTCGCAAAACACTCTTTCGGACATACCAAATAAAAGGCTTGGTGTCAATTGACTAGTTATCAGTTATTATTATTATATTTATAAAAGCAAGCACATGTATCATGTTCAAAAAGGATTAACTGACATGTCAACAGATTTAGCAATACGGTAGTTACATATGTATAACGTGCCCCCATCGGTGTACAACCGAAATATGGACTTGCTTCTTTATCTTCGCCATCGACTATATATATATATATATATATATATATATATATATATATATATATATATATATATACATGTTGTTGTTGTTGTTGTTGTAGGGTTTAACGCAATTTTTCAGCACAAGATTGGCTATACATGGCGGCCAGTATAACTGGTGGAGGAAGAACCCTGGAAAACCCAGGGATGAACCACCGACCCACGAGAAGATACTGGCTATATAATATATATATATATATATATATATATATATATATATATATATATATATATATATATATATATATATATAGAGAGAGAGAGAGAGAGAGAGAGAGAGAGAGAGATAATAATGTATTTTGCCTGTAAATTTAGGCACACTTGCAGGCATTCGGTATGAACTTTTATAAATCAGTTGCCTTCAATAAAATACATTGTCATGATTGCACAGTACTGGTATGAGGATAACAAATCAAGAATATTCACTCTACTGGAATGAGGAATGAGGAAAATCATAAATAAATTGAAAGAAATGTAGACGTATCGCATTTACCTATGTGATAGTATATGAACTCACAATGATATCCTACCTTCCACTACCCGCGAAAATGTATAGATATCATATAACATCTGTATTCCTTACCCGTGAACAAACTAAATGACAATATTTTATAGAGGCATACATCGCTGTGTAACTTTATTTTGTTGTATTTTATTGCACTTTTCAGTCCTACCATTAGTGTATTGTAATCCATTAACCAAACTTGACTGTCTGTCCCTGATGTTAATTAATCCTTTGTTTCATTATAGACCACACACGTGGATCAGTATGTTCATATGGACAGGGATTTTACCATCAATTTTGCTGACCATTATACTTGTTGACAAATAGTAAAGCAAGCAGCACAAATATGATTGAAATATCACAAGTATAAATACTATAAATAGCAATTCTAGATAATAATTCTGCCTAGTATTATTTCGTTACTCAGAGTACATTTGATGAAACCAGAACCTCACAATGTCATCATATGTCCCTGTATATAAACGGTTCGATAGAAGTTGGAGCTGCCGTTACTAGACCTCGCGGTATCATTGGTATCATGTCGAGCCAGTTACGTTATAAAACCTTTATTTTCACCACAGCCATTACGACCTTACTACACTCGTGACACTATATTTAAACCTCAGAAAAACAGATTGGTCTGTTTCTCAGATTCCATTTCTACACCGAAAGCAAAATCTTAAATTTGACAACCCATAAGAATACCAAATATTACGAAAATATGCAGTTTTGATATAATCTTGAATAAGTGTAAAGTACGATTTGCAGCCTAGTCACGTTGTTATTAAGGGGAGTAAAATGACCTGATGCAGCCGACAAAACAGACTTGTAGATTCCATATATTTACATACAATATTTTACTGATTTGTTATGTAAACGTTGGGATTATGTGAAACGACAAATCTAAGACTAGCTTTGTAACTCTAAACATGTTATTGGATAGTGGTATCCCTAACATAGACAAATCGCATTGACAGGGTGTTGTTGTGACAAATACGTATAGGACACACATACCTGATTTAGTCATACATCCTGAAGGCGGAGCCACGACCTGAACGAGTGTACTGTTTTGTCCTCTGGCAGGGGAACATATTCTTTTCGCGTTGATAGTCTTAAACTATGATATATATATATATATATATATATATATATATATATATATATATATATATATATATATATATATATATATATATATGTGTGTGTGTGTGTGTGTGTGTGTGTGTTTATGTGAACTCAGTTAATGAACTTTGTGTTGATGTAGCAGAAAACACAGTTTTGGACATTTCTGTGGATGAAGATTAATTTAGAACAAGTTTAACACTATATTTTTAAGAACTGTATACGTTTCATATGTTGTTTCTTCTCTACGGGACAACGAATATTAATACCTGTCTCTTCTATTTATTATCTGGTAGTACTTCATATTTATGTTCATTTGGAAGGATATATATTCTTAAAGTTATTTTTTGGTACAAACAAATGATATTTCACTTAATCTAACTTTCATTCTAATATATACAATACAGGTAGTATTTTGATGACTTGTCGTTAAAGCGTAATACATGCATGCAACATTTAGATTCTGTCTAAACCGTGATACATACATACATACATGCACGCACGCACGCTCGCACGCACACACACACACCTACCTACCTACCTACATACATTCACACATACAACATTTAGAGTCTGTCTAAACCGTAAAATATAACACAAAATTTAGAGCCTGTCTAAACTGCAATAAATACATACAACATTTAAAACATTTTCATTTATTTAGACACCATTGAGAGGCTGTCTACACTGTAATACATACATACAATATTTTGAGGCTGTCTCAACCGTAATACATACATATCGAATTTGAAGGATGCGCATACTCAATCTCACCCTCAACATTTGTTTTTTTTAAAAAATAGATGTACGTATATGACTGTTTGGCTTTTGCATCCTGTGATAGCTAAGTCATTATTGATTTATCTTGTAGTACTCGCTGAACGTTTATTTACATACTCATGTTAATGTTGAATTAAGGTTTTCATGTTTACTTGGTTCATTTAGATATTTATGCAAAAGAACTGTACGAGAAACATTTTTACATTACAAATAATATTGATTTTATTTTACTCTTTTCCTCATATTTGCAGATTTTAGTGCATATTTGTTAATGGATATTAAAATAAAGAAATCAAAATAGTGTCATTTTATAATATGGGATTTAATATGTATCCTTTATTAAATGTTTTTTTTCTTCCCTGTTTCTCTTGATCTAGTCATCAGCTTTTGTTAATGGCTTGAACTTGGGGTAAAACGGAATCCTCTCGATTTCAGGGTCAACAAGACAAATGTATAGGTCATTGTGGCTTAAAACAGTAGAAAGGTTTCCACGCGTAAGTCGAGATTTGGACTGTAAACAGTTACATATCTCTAAACATGACTTCTACTTGGGGGCAATAAAGAGGACTTGTGATTTTGGTCTCAATCGATAAAGGTCACTGCGATTGGAAGAAAACATTTGATGCACGAATACAATGAAGATGACTTACGCTAAGAGGATGTAAGAAGTTTATCTACTTTGAGAGCAGAAAGTCAAAAGGTCAGGGCCAAGTTACTAAATAAAGAATTAAAATGAATTTGAACAAAATGTTAGTTATTGACCACGTACTTTGACTAAAGTGTTTGCAATTAATGTATGAAAGAGGCTGAATAATTATTTTATCATTTTAACTCCAATAAAATTTTTTTGGGGGCACCAGACAGATCCCCACCCCATTTCCAAAAAAATATTTAAAAAGTATTTTATGTTTGTGTGTTTCCCCCTCAGATATGTTGTATGTTCTATTTAAACAGAATTTTGTATCAAAAATTAAAATTAAAATTTTTGATGGTGTATTTTATTTTTCCCTAGTGTTATCTATAGGGTCGTTCGTCCGAGCCTGGTTTTATTCACCTTGCTCGAAGTCCCTTCCCTTGAAAATTGTGTGACCTTTGCTAGAGGTTGTCTAAGTCTCAGTGCTTGCTATGTGTATTAGCGCTATATTGTGTGTTTGGTATATTTTCCGTGTGTTTGAGACAGCAAGTATAAATCAAGTTTTTTCCCAGTTGTCTTATTTCAATTCTTTGGATTTAGAATCCATTTTAATATATTTTATGTTATTTCATTTTCAATTTAGAATTTTGGCGATCGGAACGGTGCAATGTATTAGGTTATGAAAACAAATTCTATTGTTTTATTCGAGTGTTAATCTGTGTCGTTCCTCGCAAAAAGTGCTAGAATTAGAAATGTATAGGCTGTGGTCGATTCAAGATCCACACTTCTTTATTTTCATTTTATTTCTCCTGAATCGAGTGAGGCCTCTTTTTATTATTTTATTACATTATTTCTTTTAAAAAAATCCAAAATTATTTGTATAACTACAGGATTGTAGATTTGTCAACCATACAGTACGGGAGCTGCATGGTTTGAGATAAAGAAGGGGTCAGTGGGGTTTTTACTATGTAGTATTCTCTGTTTGTATCTGTGTTTTTGTTTTGTCTGTTTATGTTCTATATGAGGCGTTTTTCCAAGACTCTTTCATAGGCCTGTCCACTTCGCGCAGCGCCACGTGACATAGCCCCATGATGTCATCGCATTGTATTGTATTTTCCCCATATAGATTCCCTGTGGATTCCCTGTAATTTCTTATTTTTAGATTTAGTAGATTTTCAAATTATGTATACGAGTTTAAGTACAAAACGAAAACAATTTTTAAAAAGTTTTAAGACTTGAAATTGAGTCATGTTGTTTGGTGGGGCTCATGTCTGGGTCGGGGAATGAGCTGGAGGCTCTCGCATGCGCACTGACAGTATTACACCCCTAATGGGTAGCCAACCAAAGCTCTCCCTCCCATTCCCCTCCACTTTATGTTCTTTCCTCTCCCCCAAATACCAATTTCTTAACAAGTTATTTCATAGTTATCTACCTATCACTATTATTTGCCCACAGGCCCTTATTGTTCCAACAATGTAATCTGTAATTTTATAAAGTGTACTTTTGTCCAATTTCCCATCTAAAAAAAAGTTTTCTCTTTTGTAATTGTCCTTTTTATATATTTCCCCTATTAACTTTAGTCTTTCTTTTTTTCATGGTATGGTATTTACTGAAAGTGCCGTTTTTACACAGTGGACATTTTGGCGATATTCTGATCATGCACCGTCTCACTGCCACCTCTCCTGTCAACCATACATTGTGCATGTATTTGAAGCAGAGGCTTTGAATTTTAAGTGATCTTAATTTGTTCCAGTGCCCCCAGGCTCTTTCCTAATTTACCCCAAAATTTTCTTGTTCTACTTTACTCCTATAAAATTTGGGCTTCTTTTGAAATGTATGTTCTAGGACAGAGGTGTGTAACTGCAGTCCCGCGGGCCACATTTGGTCCGCAGGACTCTTTTGTGTCGCTAGCGAATTAAAATGTAAATCAGCATTATGGCCCACGAACATTTTAAAATTACAATATATAGACAATCATTACATGCATTAAAACTATAACAAGTACATAATCGTAACTGTTTATTTGTTTATATCCATCATGTAAACCTGCCAGTTATTGAAGAGTGTTGAATGAAGTATTGATATTGTTTTCACAAGTTACTTTACCACCTCTTTCCTCAGACAGCAACAGCTTGTTTTTTTTTTGGTTTAACATTGTTTTAAAAACCTTGTGGTTGTTTTAACTATAATCTTTGTTAATGGTCAACATTGTAAATAGCTGTTACAGCAGACGTCTTAAAACCTATCTAATTCATTTCTCTTTCTTGTCAAAGTCTATAGTGAAAATGTTAGTCATTCACTGTAATTATGTGCGTGACTTATTTCTCATGGTCGTTCCATATAGTTGGCTAAATGAGTCATGATGCATATCGTTAGAGGCGTGTAAGTGGAGGCAACCTATTTCCCGTGGATTGCATCCCATGTCGGTTAATGGAAAGGTAGTTGAGGAAAGTCTTGTTCTTGCTACAACGATGCATTATACTGCTTAGGCCTCAACTTCAACATCTAGTATTTTGAAGATGATCATAGTGTGTATCTAAATAATAGCACTGTCATATTCTAATCATCATCTTCCGTCTTATTTGCAGTAAACTATTGAGGAAAGGAAACTATGGTGTTTCTAAATATGTGATCGAAAAGTCATGTAGTTACTGCGTCGTCTGTGTGCAAGCTCTTTTAAGGTTAAACTCTGTTACGGGTCAACTTCGAAAAAATATGTTTAAAACAGCGATCTCAATTGATCTAATTGACTTCTTTCAGTTAGTCTTAGCTTGAATCGGTTAGAATCGTGGCAACATTGTGGTCTCATCTATTTGGAATTAACCTGATGCACCCTCGTACATGTGCTAAGGAGTGGCCATTGAGTACAACCAAGAGATGAGATGTCATTTGATAGCACGCAGCAACAGTATTTCCGCCTTAACTTCAGCTAGATATGTGGAAACAATGAACAACTCGGATCAGTCGACTAGTTAAGCCAAGCTTCAGGCAGGTGGTAAAGACAAATTCAGTTTCAGTAGTCTCCATTCTATTACTAGTCACCGTTTGCGATTTTTCTTTTGAAAAAACAAAAAAACAAAACAAAACACATGGTGTCCTTGTTTGAGCCTTACTAAGGACCTGGTAATTCTCCAGGGGCATTGGGCACGATTTCACATCGTTGATACCAATGATAAGAGCCAAAAGCGTATAAAGATCTTATAATTTGTATTAGCAGAACTACTTCGGGACTTGGGGGAGTGCTAAAGAGTGTAAAGTAACTCAGCTCATACCAATGTATTGAAGACCGTGATAATGTGTGGCGATACCCAGTAAGGAATTTCCACACAAATAACTCGACAAATCTAGAGGTATCGTGCGATATGTCTTAAATTTGAATGAACACATTGAGACGCAGGTTTTTGAGAATATCAGATCTCAGAACATCTTCCAAGTGAAATGAATCAACTCTGGCCTTATTGGTATGCACGATTCCCACAAACTCTTCCATTCTGAGGATCGATATCACTATTTTGCATACGTTGGTAAAACAAACCCGGATTTTTAATATCCCTGTCAATCCAAGCATTCCCAATTCCTTTGAGGGTGATTTGACGCTAGTCTTGAAACTTCTAGTATGGAAGCAGGAGAAAGCAATGCAACTTGTAAAGCAACATAGATTAACTGTCATTCCCTTATGAAAGAATGTTTGTGAATGTCATGACTCTCCTAAAAACTGCAACCTCCAATCAATTCTGTCAGTATCCGAACAAACCCTACTAGACCACGTGACACAAGGGTGTTAATAGTCTCAGTGCAAGCAACTACACAGACTAAAAGAGTGAAGCAGAGAAGGCGATGTTCCCATATCAAAGTATGCCAAATAAGAAATCGAACGCTACGAGCGCGTGAGTGATTTGGCTTTATAATGTAGCTTTAGCGATCTTTCAGCCCTATCGTTGCCATGTCTGCAGTGTGGCAGTTTCTTTGGTATGACTCGCCCGGGGTTCAAGGGAAGCTCTATCCAAAAGGTCATCGGCAGCCTGTGTGCTCTCAGGCTTAATTCTGTGCACTCATACCAAATTGAGTGCTCCCAAACCGAAATAAACCCAACTGTTCTGATATTAAACTGAAGGAAAGTGTGGGCTATATAAGACTCCCTAGGATTTACAGTGGGGACAATAAACTAAATATGTTTTCTTTACATTTTTAACAATCTGCATAAAACACGAAATGGAGCCTTAAGACAAATGTTAACATCTGCTTAGTTCATTTTCTCTCTTTCATATGCCCGTGTATTTTTTCTGGATAAACTGACAGTGATATTGTTACAATGAATACACCTTAGCTAATTATGCGTATTTTTCTCCTTCTCCTCCCAGCGTGGGCGCAGGCAGTGTTATGGGTATGAAATAAACATACTTATGGGATATTACAAGTTCAGAATATAGAAATAACTTACATTTAAACCTACTGAATTAATTTAATGACAAAAGAGCAACAATAAAATTTGAATAAATCTAATAAAAAGTAAATTAAATTAATTTTAATACGCTTCTGGAGTATCTGATAAAAAGGTATCTTCCTTATACTGCTGTCAGGAGATCTGGGACATATTTTACCCGCAAGCCTGTGAACTTTTTCACACTGACCTGTTCTAATAGTAGAATATATCAGTCAAATCTCAGTAATAATTGTGTTAAATGACATGTTCCCATCTTCAAGCATAACATTTGCTGTTCTGTTGAGAAAGGTCATCGTCCCTTTTGAGACTTTGTTAGTATTAAATTATATCATAATAATAATTCAGAATAAATACATAGATACTTGTGATTAAAATTTGTTTCAGCAGGCTTAAAACGTGTTAAAAAAATATATATGTTGCGTTCTTGAGGCCAGTCTTTGGAGTTACTTAGATTTGAAAAATGTAGAGTCCTTCAACTTTTCCCTGGATATACCCATTTATCTTCTATAACAAGGATTACCAAAGGGGAAAATTAAGTGAACAAATATTTTGTCTTTTTAGTTTTGAAGAAAGTGCAAAACTGCGAGATCAACCGTAACAAGGATCTCGGGATTTGCATAAGTGGCAAGAAAACAATATATCAAACCGCATGCCGCCTGAATTAAGCTTATATGTGTACGCACCAAAATGTATGGTATGCTTGAAATAAAAATTAAACTGAAATTTTATGATTGGAATCAGCTTCATGAAAGGGAAATCGAAATAAAATAGAAGCGGCTGCGTTAATTTTGACCGCTCCGGAGGCCTAATGTTTAGAGCGCCCGCCCCGGATGCGGGATATCGTGGGTTCGAACCCCGGCTGAGTCATACCAAAGACTTATAAAAATGGTACTAACATGTGCCTCGCTTGGCACTCATCATTAAGAGGTTTGTGTTAGGACTGGTCGGCCTGGTGTCATGATAATGTGACTGGGTGGGACATTATGCTATATGTCTGCGGCATGATGCCCCAATGCTAGACATCACTTTAAACTGCCACACTGCAGACATCGTAGCGATATGTCTGGAAAATTGTTAAAGCTACTTTAAAATTCTAAATCACACACACTCACATGCGTTAATTTTGTACGATTTGTTTTAACGATAATATACAAATATTTCGTGTGAAAAATTACACTGAATTTAGACATATGATGAAGTCACAATAAGAGAACTGTAATAATTCCAAGTTTGATTCGACAAGACTGCTCACAATGATAAATGATTATCCATACGGCTGTATCACATATACTGACACTAATTTGATTGGTTCCATTTATCCGTCCTCACCGACTGTCTCATATGAAAACGTTCAGACCCGACAAAAGGAATCCTTTTTTTCAAACATGAATGGAATTGTTTGGATCCATAGCACAATTTTGAAAGAAAAAATAAATGATCAGAAATATATTAAGTTTAATTTAATTTAAATAAAGAATTAATATATCAGCAAGGAAATTGATAAAACAGTTCTAGCTTGTCCCTAGCAAGGCTCGATCGTGCAATACAAAATTAATTTGAACCAATGAAAAAGTGTTTCGATTAATACAAGTTTGATATTAATGGCTTCAAAAGCTTGCATAAATGCAATAGATTAAACATTTCGTAACATGATTGGAATAACTGTTTTTTTTTTCTCACTGTAAAAAATATCATAAAACCATTAGTCCTGTGCTTCATACTTTCGTCTATCCCTAACACACGAATCAGCCAGTTGCAACGGTATACGATAATTTACTGTCGCCCAAGGTGGTGAAACCAACCAGGTAAAAAGCCCCCCAATACAAACGTGGCACAACCTAACATGAAGGGTATGTAGCTAGGACTTCCTTGTTGTGATGCTAAATTAAGTTTGTCACGATTATAGTTTCATCTGTAGTAGCTAAATTCGCATGGTTGTGGTGTTGTATTTATTGAATACAGCTCAACTTGTAACTGATTCTTGATATGTTCCCATGTAAGTTATTTTACCTCAAGCGCTGTATATGTTAAAATACGGTGACGCACTAAAATATTAGAGATTGGGACACATAACGACACTCATACTTCATCAAGCCCATCCGTTCGTTTGTACGAATTCGTTTAGTCCACCTGTCGGTCTGTTCGTCACGTTTGAGCCTCCTCCTTAACTGCATTAGAAACTGACACCAAAGGCGGTAAGTATATTACAGCGTGATGCGAGCTGTATCTATGCCCTATAGGAATTACCTCACGGAGTTCCAGATAGTGGTCAAAAGGTTAAGTGCACAGCACCAGTGGTCAAGACGTTAAATTGACCTCTTAGGTGTCTAGACACAAACATACCGGACGGAAAAAGACAATTAAAGTCCGCTTTCCTTCGAAATTTTCTGTTACAATGAAAATGCTGCAAAGTTATATTAGTCTGATATTAATTATTTTACATTTTTCGTTATTTTGTTATAGAGTTTGTTTCTTAGATTTTCTTTGCACATGGTTTCCTCCACCTCGTGTTGCCTCTTTTAATGTTATGTGATACGATTATGTTTCTTCGTTGTCTATGTTATAGCAAGAGGCTGGTATTTCTCCTTCTGGCCTTTCAGTTGTGCAACACTCTCCAGTTAATTTTCATCTTTGTTTCGTTTTCTTTTGGTTCTTTAAGTTTTTTGTTGTTTATTTTTCCTATGTGGTTCCGTTTGTTTTCTTTTGACGGGATAGTTAATTTACTCGTGTCCACGCCCTAGTTTTTACTTTAATAGTTGTTTTTCTCTTGCTTGTTTATATTTGTATTTATAACTCTTTACTTTCCATTGGCCGTGTATTTGTTCCTTTGATGTTCATCGACACCGACTGTGTAATTTTAAATATCGGACAGCAGGGGAAGGCTCCACCCCTTCCCTATCAATGCTTTCTTCATTATTATTATTATTATTATTATTATTATTGTTGTTGTTGTTTTTGTTACTGATATGATATACGTTTATTATACTGTATACATCATTTGTAACAAAATACAGAAAACACGTTGAAGCTGACCCTCAAAAGATAAATCCTTGAGTCGTAGAATTAGAACATGATTACTAGGATGTGCTGTGATTTACTTAACATTTTATGAAGTAGACACACATAATAAAGGATAAAATTGTACACTGAAAGGTGGCACAGTTGCAAGGATAAAACTGTACACTCTGAAACGTGGCACGGTTGCAAGGATAAAATTGTATACTGAAAGGTGGCACATTTGCAAGGATAAAACTGTACACTTTGAAAGGTGGCACATTTGCAAGGATTTGGTGGTACTTTAATGATTCAGTGAGCTTGAATAAAGATTTGTCATTCTTGCACGCTTCAGCCTTAAAGTAAGTAACCTTTCCTGCGTTTCCTGTTACATAAATGAGTTTTACAAAAAAATTATATATTTCATTCGCAGAATTCAAAAATGACACTTTTACAAGGCAAACTTAATGTTGTAGCCTTCATTTGTTTTCATCACATATATCCCATCGTTCACCCCACAACAATAACTCCGCTGGAGTGCATTTAACTTTGAATATTCCCCAGCTCGATCGCTACCGAAAAATGTACATATGTCTGTCTGTGTTTGTCCTTTGATCTGTGCATAAATCAAGTTGAATAAAGTGATCTATAGGATTTATTAAGTGCCAATATACTTTAAAGTGTAGCGGTGTCTTGCTCAAATGTGTGTCTTGAGATTTCAATTATACCTTAAGATGCGAGAAAATAAGAAAGGTTAGTAATTATTCTGGTTGCGTTTGGTTTGAAGTGTACGACTGTGAGACGTCTGCACTGCTTTACAATGATCGGAATGATGTTTCAGTAAAATAAAGAACAGCGGTGTTTAGCATACAATTTGAAAAGAGTTTGAACGCTCGAGTTTCACCCTCGAGCTCAAACTTTTGTCCTCCTAGTCCGGAACATATTTGCACACAACGAATCATGCATGATCACCAGGAAATATTCATGTGTGGCGTTAGCCACAAAAAGTAAAAGTGAAATAAATATACATCGAATCAGACCAGGGATTAGTAAAATATTACAAGGCTCGACAGGAAACAGTTCTTTTTGATCATTTGATAAAGACCAGCTATTCCTAACGGCATTTTTCTGCCTTTTGTCAGTCTCCATATTACAGACCTTATCAGTGCGATTTTAAGAGTGCGGCCATTCGTTTCTGTTGACATTCAGCCACCGATATCATTTAGCACCTTCTACTCCTTACACTGCTCTCGTATACACTAGTTGTAAGTGTAATTTGCACAAGGATATAAGTTAAAAGTGAAGTTTTAATTTACATATACTTGCACAGATATGTAAGTGAATAGTGCAGTTGTAATGTACATGTACTTGCATCATTATATAAGTTAATGGTACAGCGCTTGAAACAATATTGTATGAGTTGAGTACCCTAAAGATTAATTGTTGTAACAATAACTTTCCTCCATAAATAAATAAAATAAATAAATAAATAAATAAATAAATAAATAAATAATGTCATTGTTATCAGCAATAAATATCGTCAGGTCTCAATGCGTCGAGTCAAAACAATGCCGTTTACTATAAAGTCAAATCTCTATCACAACGAATACAATGCATGGAAAAATGAGCAAAGGGATGATGACACCACTTGTGATACAGCATCTATTTCACACTCTTTAACGTATTTTTTTTATATCGAATTAACAATAAAGTTCTTAAATGTAACAGCCTTGATTTGCAATTAACACAGTGAAAGAAAACATATTACCTCACCAAAAGTAAGAAACAACGGCGAAATTTAGATGATATTTCATATCATGTTTCAACAAAAACATAGCTTAATGTTTGTTATTATATTATTCTTCAATATTTTCACAAATTTGAAACTAATTATTTTGTTCACAAGTCCGCAAGCATATTTTTATTTCATGTTCGTGATAACATACTGATAAGCAAAAATCAAACCATCGTGTGTTTCAAGTGAATTTCCCGACGCCATTGCATTCAGTCTTCTTTTTTTCTTTTTACAGATAATCTAGAAAAGAGAATTAGGGAAATGTTAAAATATAAAAGCTTCGTTTTTGTAAATTTCTACAATGCATTTAACTAACGGGGCAGACACGTTAATTCCAAAACTTTTTCAAGATAAATTTTCAGAATACTGACATGAAATTTAGACAATGTAACTGTGGCCATTGAAGTCAGAGTTTGTTTCTTGTATTATAGTTTATTTGTAGTAATAAAGTAATACAGTTGTCCCTGCGGTATCATCTTTTTAACTTCAGCTTTTCTCGAGTCGGGTACAAATATATTCAGTAAGCAATTATTTTCCCTATATACACTCTACAGTTTTTTTTTTCAGCAACCAGCTTTTGAGTGAGTAGTAATGCAAATAAATCATATGCTAATCAAAAGCATACTCCTACAGAAACATTCAGCCATGTTCTTGTCCTAGGTTATTTGGCACATCTTGGAGGGCATCGATGGTTGGGTATTATCAATGGACTGTAGATTTATTACAATCACACATACCATAACCAACGAACAATTTCTTAATAATCAGAAATATAAATTTCCTTAAGACATGTCAAAGACAACCTAAGAAGGTACGTCAAGGACTGCTTCAGATTATATGACAAATGGCAAAAAAAAAAAATTTATACAAAAAAAAACCAAACAAATACTTTTGAAATATATAAGGACTACATTCATTTGTACTGACTTGGAAGTAATGATCGTGGTTTGAGTCAATATGTAATCCGTAACTGTAATCGTTAATGGCAGACAAGTGTAGCAACACATAGCGACATAGAAGGTATATATTTATATAAATACTTTGCACCGGACATATCTATATTGAGCTGGGTACCTATCATAATCATACACATTATTATAAATGGAAATTAGAAAGTTAGTATCATAGTTTGACCGGTCACAAAATATCTTATACAGCTACAATCCCCCCCCCCCTCCGAGAATTACGTGTGACAATTTTAGCAATAGCATTATTTTACTTCCTGATTGATAGGATTTTATATTTCATATAATCACTACCGCAACATTCTGTGCCTTATATAAAATATATCCTCAATTGTGTGTATTTGTGTGTGTGTGTCTGTGAGAGATAGAGATTTTGATTTTTAACGCAGCTTAAAGTTTTGTACAGTCTTATTGTTACAATGTCTGCAGTGTGGCAGTTTATAGTGATGTCCTGCACTGGGGCATCATGTCCCAACCAGTCACATTTTCCTGACATCAAGCCGACCAGTCCTAACACTAACCGCTTAATGTTGAGAGCCTAGCGGGACATCTGTAAGAACTATTATTTTAAATTCTTTGATATGACTCGGCCGGGATTCGAACTCGTGTCCGTATCCTCATTTGTAAAACAAATAAATGACAAATCGTCATTGGGCATGAAATCATGCTATGTAATGTGTTTTTCTTTGTTGCTATTTAATTCTGTTGGAGTTTTCTATTAGACAATCATATTAGCAATGTGCTAATAAGAACAAGATATATTTAGTAGTGCGTTTTGGGGATTTCGACTCCACATTATGGGCCCTGGAAAAAGCCACAGTTTCTATCTTCCATGTCTTTGCAAACAAGCGACATACAATGTTCAATTCGTGGATGATTATTCCACGAAAGCGAAATTTTCAGTCCGGTCTGTATTACTGATTATACATATAAGGGACAGAGGCTACATATTAAGTTTCTCTGATAATTTCCTCTCACACGAAAATTTAGTATTGGCAAAGACAAATATAGTAGAGAATAGCTATTATACTAAAGATTTACTATAGTATATAATGGCAAAAGTTCATATTGACACAAATAATATTTTGAAGAAGTATATTGAGGTCTGGCGGTCTCTATAAATGGCATTAAACTACCAAATGTCTGTGGCAAAAAACATGTGGCAGAGAAACTTCACACGCAGTCTTCATTTAAAAGCATCATAACGATTTATCAAATAGGCACAAAAGGTGTTATATGCTTTTTCTTAGCCATTACTGCACAACAGTGTACCTTGATATATATATATATATATATATATATATATATATATATATATATATATATATATATATATATATATATATATATATATATTCAGACCGACTATAGATAGAAATCGAATCTGAACAGTATTTATTTTCGAAATGATACACCTTGATGCAGAAAAGAAGCAAAAGGAGAAATTATTAATGGCTACTATCGAACATAAAGCACTGTTACCAATCTCTGGCCTTAAACTAAGTAATATTATAGACTTCAAATCAACAAGTTTGATAAAACACGAGAAATTATTTATTTCTATAGCATAAAACAGAAAACTGCAAACGATCATAAAGTAATGAGGATTAAATTTCAAAACTTTCCAAAGATTTTTCACAAGTCTAAATGTATGAAGTTTCTACTGAATTCCAGTAGTATTAGAAATAAGACCCAATATTGAATGTGTTGACATGCATGCGGTCTTGAAAATTCTAATGTGCCTGTGACCTATAGTATGGGGATTTGCTATCAGTCTTTTGATGCCTCATAATTACAAAGCCCAAAATACCCTTGTCCGAAATCACACTTCAAAACTAATGTTGAAGATCATGGATACTATAGATGAGCACTCCGTAGTACCAGTGAACAACAATCTGAATAGATACCGCCACCCAAGTGATAAACTGAACAGTAAGACTGATTCGAGCCTAAGATGTGAAATGCAACAACAAATAATGTCTCAAGTGAACAACATTGTAAAAAAGCTAAGACACAACAGAAGAATCAAGATGAAGGTCAAAAGTTAATTTCCAGAAATTGCCAGTTGTCTGCAAGACAGGGTCTATTAGTAAGATTAGAGTAAAGAACATGGAAAACACCCGATAGACCAAGCGCATCATGAGGTACTTAAAATGTCCTTGATCCAGACCCAAATAAACATGTTTGCCGCAATTGATAGTGACTACCTCCATTGATAACGATCCTAATATTTAACAGATACCCAAAGAGAATTATTAAATATGTATAAATTTTTTAAAAATTTTTTTGTGTCCTGGTCAGCTACTTAATGAACTTGATTGTTGGTAAGGTCAAATCCAAAATACAAGTATACATAATATATATATATATATCAATTTACAAATACAAATTCGATATGCAGTACACCACGCAAAATATTATATGAAATTTAAAAGTCGTTGGACATTATTAGTACGTACGAAAGTGTGACAAAATATGTGATGCATCATTTAAGGTCATTTACGAGGACGTCTAGTACATGATTTGATACAGTACGCATTGATGGATCATTTGAGGTCATTTACGAGGACGTCTAGTACATGATTTGATACGGAACACATTGATGAATCATTTGAGGTCATTTACGACGACGTCTAGTACTTGATTTGATACGGTGCACATTGATGAATCATTTGAGGTCATTTACGAGGACGTCTAGTACATGATTTGATACGGTGCACATTGATGGATCATTTGAGCTTATTTATCATCCAACCGAGCTCAAGACATATTCTTCGTGAGTTCATGAATTTATTTCTTACGGAGTATTTAGATAATGTGCCGCCTTATTGACAAAATCATTTTGTAGTATTTCAGAGCATGATACATGATGATCTTATATATATATATATATATATATATATATATATATATATATATATATATATATATATATATATATATATATATATATGTGAGTGCATGTGAGTGTATGTATGTATGTATGTATGTATGTATGTATGTAAAGGCGAATGTCTAGGAAAATATGCATCTCTGACAGCACATTCCCTTGTGATTGCACAAACCCCTATTGTTGCAGAGACACATACAGAAATAAACGAACTTATAGCTAGAATTAAAGCAATTGGTGTTGCTGATCTAGATAGAGTACAAAAATTAGAATACGTTATTGACGGGCTCTCTATTTAGAGGTTTTCCCCTTCTGTAAGCATCTTACTGTGCTTCAACATAAGCAAATCGCACATCAGCATGGAACTCGAGTAAGCATTCGTATTTCGAAAAGATTAAATACGTAAAGTATTGAGATCTTGTCCACCATCAGTGGAAACAAATCATATGGCGAATAACAGTTCTCTCTAGGCACTGGATCCAACAAATGATCACGTGTGTCATGGATTGATTAAAATAAATGTAATAAATTGACAACAAACAGTACACAACTAGTATCTAACTAGTCTGACCCTAAACGAATCTTTTTAAAAGTTAATAAAAACAGATACAAGGCGAACAACAACAAAAAAAAACAACAAAAAAAAAAAAAAAAAAAAAAAAAATAAACAAAAAAAATAAATAAAATAAACAAACGAAAAACAAAAAAAAAAATCCCCCATAAAACAAAGACCCCCCCCCCCCCACAAATCGTTGAGGTTCAGACTCGTGCAAAAATATTTGTACAGGAATAAAAGCTTGAAAAGTTGTATGTTTCAACTAGTTTAGTTCAACTGATGCGGGTGCTGAAAAATAGTTGATACTGATTTAGAAATAGATGAGCCATGTCGCCATCTGTTATTTGATACTGAATTAGTAATCGATGAGCCATGTCGCCATCTGTTAATTTATGTAAATTCATGTGAGTGCATGTTATATTGCTGATATTTCATTGTTATAGTAGTAATTATAGGCTATTGTGTGACTAATATGCCAATTTAGAGAATTGGTAAAAGAAAATGTGTCGGATGCAAAAAGATGATTGTATTTGTGCGTGACTGTCTTTTTCTAGCCCTCTTGGTTTAAACAGGATGGGTTCAATGTTCTAAGGCGGCTATCAAGAAAGATTCCTTTTATTTCGTACTTTCGGGGCTCCAGTTGAGGTTGTGAGCAACTGCGATAAGTGTTATATCATTGAAAGTGTGGTCGGGGGAAGAGAAGTGTTCTGCGACTGGACTTCTCTACAGCTTCTTTGTCGTCCAAGCAGATCCATGAAGGTTGATCATTTTGTGTAGCTTTTCAGTTCTCCGACGTACACATTATACATGTGATGAAATATATTATATTCTCTGTTTTGCACGTTTTGTTTGGACGTTGTATGTTCAGTTTTTCACTAGTCAATGTGCTAGAAAATCTGCTGGTCTCTATCATATGTTGACAGGCTTTGTACATTTAATCGCTACAGGTGCCATATTTAATAGGGTGGTCTTGTTTAGTAAATAGCGTAAGCTTCGCCCTGATTAGATAGTTTTTTGAGGTTTTTTTTTGTTTCCGGAAGGCTACTACAGCTTGGTCAGGAGGTTGAACTTTAGTGTGTCACACGATTCGACGATGGGCCAGTGTTTCTTGTTGATTTTTACCTACTTTGGAGTTTTCTGGATGGTAAGTCAGGATAAACGGTATCTGACCAGCCTTTTATTTCTCTCCAAAGGTCCGTAGGTAATTGCGGTTTGTTTGTTTATCCCGTAGCATCTGTTAATGAAATGTTTCGGTAACTCTTTGGATTTTATTTGGAATGTTTCATCATCGGAGCAGATTCTGCGTACCGTCAGCTCTCTCTCTTTCTCTCTCTATCTCTCTCTGCATATATATATATATATATATATATATATATATATATATATATATATATATATATATATATATATATATGCCACATAAATTAAAAATAACTTGGCATTTAAAGTGTTGATATAAAGCAGTTAGATTCACCAAAAACTGTTTTTTCTATCAAATTGTTATCCGCCCATGGCGCAACAATACGAATCTGTAAACATTATTTCAACTGCAGGTCTATCGATGAATGACGCATTTCTACTCATTAATTAATAATAAGCGATATATACAAATAGCGATAAAAGGTATTGATAGTCCCTGTTTTCTAAATGAAATTAAAATGGTATACAATGTTATCGGAATCCTTTCTTTTTTTCTCCATTTCCCGCTACCTTCTCGTGCGTAAGGGACAACATAAGCAAAAATCTGCAGTGAGAGAGAAACACATCTTGCGCTGAATGAATACATTAAAACTGAACTTTTAACAAGTAACCTAAGTAATATGGTTTGTCGTAACGGTATGTTTATGCTTTCCTTGGGATCTATCTACAGTGTTCATAATAACAATGATACATAGTTTCAGTAGCCAGTCGACACTAGGACTGTATGCCAAATTTGACGGTTACGAGGCACACATATTATACACAAAGGTCACCCCTCCCCTTCGTATATATATATATATATATATATATATATATATATATATATATATATATATATATATATATATATATATATCACATACATACAAAATAAGATGGCTTTTTTTGTTACGGATCATTGCCTACTCACCTCTGTCTGCGTGGGTACGAGTCTCGGATTCGGCTAATGTGGTTATGTGAGAAAGCTCGAGGGTCGGTGGTTCTTTCTGGGGTTTTTCCGGATTCTTCCTCCACCATTAATACTGGCCACCATGTATAGCCTATCATGTGCTGAAAAATGGCGTTAAACCCTAGAACAACAACAACAACAAAATGGCTTCTAAAATGTTGGTATTAAGCAATTTGATATACCAATACTACTGGTAACCTATATCTAATTGTGATCCGCCCATGGTGCAATAATTCGCATATATAAACATTCTTGGAACTGTGCTTTTGGGTCTAATCCTACAAATCAATGATGAATTTGCACTCATTAATCATTAATGTGGAATGAAAATAACGATACAAAGTTATAATACTCCCGGTTTTCTAAATCAGTTTCAAATGGTACACAATTTATCTCAATCCCTTCTTTTCCGTTTTCCCCTCCCCTCTCATGCACAAAGGGCAACATATGAAGAAATCTGGGGTGAGAGAGAAATCGGGCTGGATAAAAAACATTGAAACTGAAATTGCACCAAATAACATACAATATCGTTTTTCACAACGGTATGTTTATACTTCCCTATCTAAAGTGTTTATATAATCAATGATATAAAGTTGTAATTGGCGGTCGACACAGTAACGTAAATATCTTGGTTACGGGGCACACACTATGTAATGTATTTAAGGCTTTGTTGATGTTGTTGTTGTTTCTTATACCTATTATAAGGTTCTAAAAATCGATTATTAATAATTAAATATGAAAATATCCCAAAGCCGCACCCCTCTCTCGCTTCCTCTCGTTGTTGACAATGAAGATAAATCCATGAAAATACGAGAATACAGGATTTTCCCTTATGTAATACCAGAAAGTCTCTGGACCTATGATGAATGATGGTAAATGTTAAGTCAAACCGACCAAAGGAAGAGAGAGAGAGAGAGAGAGAGAGAGAGAGAGAGAGAGAGAGAAACTTATGGTCAGTAGTTATGTTAATTTAAGCCGAATACTGACTTTGATCAACTTTAAATATATTAAAATATTTCAATTATCTCTTGCTGTTTCGTTGTTTTGCTTAGATTATATTTCACGCTAACTTCTTTGCGCATGAACGTCAAAGCATTGATGAGCGTTCAGTATTCAAGAATCAATGTGTCTGAAGGACTATGGCTCTACTTTCTTCATTAAAACAAACTTTCATGTGTAAATCATAAGTGTAACTTATATTGATTTAATGAATGTGAATAAAAATATAAACTCAAAAATGAAAACAATCAATTTATCAATGTGAAAAGGTGACTGTGAATACTCACAAAAAGACAGAACTACATTTTGTAGCGGCCACACTCGGCAGGAATGTGAGTTCATTCATCCAATCAACACACAGTTGCCTCTCGTCAATCAAACTCCGTTCAAATGCCAAATATATATATTTGTATGTGATATAAATAAAATATACGTATAATATGTACGCTGTATCAAAGATATACCACTCGTTGTACAAACTTTTCATTAAATGGAAACTCGGCAAGCCTCGTTTCCTATTAATGAAAATTTTAGTCATCTCGGGGTATATCAATGATACAGCGTACATACTATTATATATATATATATATATATATATATATATATATATATATATATATATATATATATATATATATATATATATACCATCACTGGACAAATAGACGGGTGGGTGAATGTATCTACAGGTAGTGTTTAAAGTCGTATGGATAGCGAAGGCGTGTATGTGCTTTTTTGTGTGGGCAATTTGATACTGTTTTTATCATATATTGGGCCCACTTGAATCTTACACCTATGTAGAACTTAGAGGTATCAAGTTCAGTCTGGGTCACTTATATCGTACCAAACGCTGCAGTTACTGTTGACAAAGAAAAGTTACAAGAGCATTGTTAATAGCAAGTGAAAATCCCCAATGTTTACTGACGCGTACGCTTGGCTGCAGCTTATATAATGTGTGCGTAGCTTATTCAATAGAATCATTATATACACTTTAGATTGTTGCTGTGTCTGTTACACTGGACCGTTTTTAAAAAAATACCGTCTGGGAAGGTACGTAAATTTATATGATTAAATATACATACAGATGTACATATCTGTCTCTGTCTCTCTCTATCTCTCTCTCTCTCAAAAAAAAAGAGTGATGACTGGTATATCTCTTTAGTTACACTGAGAGCCATTGAATTATTTGAAAATTGATCAAATATAATCAACCATTGTTTGACTGCCGATTTCCTCGAGAAATCAGCTCATTTGGCAATTTTCCCCAATTTCCGTGAACAGTGAAAATTTGATTATGTACTTTTCGATATGACGCTTGATATGAAACTTGGAAAGAAGACGATTCGATTTTTTACTGTAAAATAGTTTGATTGAAAAATCAATAACTGGTTTTATGCAGCAAACATTAATGATGATATTCTATATTTCACGCGAATAATGTAAATCCGCTTAGACTGGAATATGTTCTCACACTTTTAAGGGCACACCAACCTAGGTTTATTCACTGCAGCAAGGTTTTCCAATAATATCCCGCTCATGATTTTGAATTATTTCTTCCACATGTGGATGGAGCTGACTTTACACATTGTTTTTGAGGGTGTTAATATTATGTGAAGTATAAAGTAACATAATCTTCCAAATCAAGCAAATAAGATGAAAACGTCAATGACGGGGTGACTTTAAAATTACAAATGTATATACTTATGATCAAATAGTAAAATAAATGTCTTCCTAATGTCAAATTTTTGAGGTGATCTAGCATGTCCATCCAACCATTGCTACATACATATCATATATTTCAATGGTGTCACGCTGCATATCTGAAATGAATATCTCTACTCTCTGACTGGTCTCCGACATTTACTGTATATCCTTCTACATTTAAGGACGTTGACACTTTAACAAGTTATGCAATGTCATTTCAATAACGTGCTGGCCTGTAAAGAGTGTATCATTGTGTGGTTAGATTTTATTCCAGACTGTTTCAGGTACTGCCCATTTCTGTACTATTCTATCGTCCTTATGTGCGTTTTTGTTTAGTGCAAATAAAAATAAAATTTCAACTATGTAATTAGCTACATCTAGAGCCCGATCAAACTTTTTCTAACATTCTGTCAAGACCTTATTTTCTAAATATTAAATCGCAACATTAATCTCTGGGACATATATATATATATATATATATATATATATATATATATATATATATATATATATATATATATATATATATATATATATATATATATATATATATATATATATAATGTTAATATGTATGCATATTTGTTCATTACCGGTATGTGTTCTGATATAATTTGAGAGAAATTATTTATTTATTTATTTTTTATTATTCTTGGGAATTGCCAAGACAAGTTACTGTGTTGTGAAAGAATTCCACTGGCCAGGGGTCAGGGAAATGTTGAACGGTTTGTCTCTCATGTAACAAGTGTTAGAGAATGGCAACGAAAATAAATCACCGACTCGTTCCCTTAGGGAATACACTTGTTATCGATGGACCATTCCGCCGTGTCGCTACAGATTTAATCGGCCCGATGAAACCCGCATCTTCATAAGGAAATCGATATATACTTTTTTCCGTCGCATTTGGCAATCGAAAGCCTAACGCGGCCGAGAAGGACTACTCTGTATTGGAGAACGAATGCCATCGAATCGTGTTCTGTATATCAAAGTACGAGCGGTATTTGTATGGGCGGAAGTTTATATTGGTGACCGAACATCAGCCACACGCATATCTCGCACAAGCGAAGCTATCGAATGGAAGCCTGATGAGGTGGTCGCTGTTCTTACAACAGTACCAAATGCAAATCAAATACGTCAAGGGCACTGAGAACTTTAATGCAGATTTCGTCAGTAGTAGAGCCGAAACTGATACGTAGATCGGTAGAATTATCGAATATCGTGCTGTATATTCGTGTAGTTGTTAGTGTGTAGCTTCGTCATTCTATTCATATCGCGTGTAAAGATACATATTCTTACTTCAGAGCAAATTCTGTGTTAATAAAATCCCGATTTTATTCTCAAGCGTGGGATGTCACGTTGAAGGGAAAATTTGCTGAAGCTTCATGTAAACATATCGTCTTATAAATAATTCGAAGTTAATAGCACCTTGGATAATGTCAATACGTATTATGAAACATTACGACTTTAGACCCGATTATGGTCACGAGAAACTCCTGCCAGTTGTTTGAACATTACGCAACGACCGTTCACGGTCATTTCGAAGGGAATTCTACCACCAGGCCAACCAGGTAGAGACTCATGTTTGTTTTGTAATCACTCAGTGATGCCACGACCGGCTTGAAACAAATTCGGGATTTAGGGTACCGGAAACCCGAGAGAACAAGTCAGTGATGAATTACCCTAGGGTAGTTTTCAAAGAGATCAGAAGATATCCAATCAAAACTGATCCACCCTTTGAATCAAATCTAGGACGGAGTCTCAATAAGTAACCGCTTAGGTTGGGACCAAATTCATTTTTCGATGAGTATATTAGTGACCTGCACAAAGGGTGGATCGTTTAGAATTTGAGAGGCAATAGTCTGTACTCCGCATAGCCGAATTTGCGCGCTTGTTAAAATGTGGGAAGGAATTCCAATGAAATTCTAAGTCTAGATTTGTGGACTATGCTTCTCGAGGAAGCTTTCCGGGTGGGTATTAGAGTCGACATCCGAGGTTCGGAAAGAGGGATGTCATGTGGTGAGCGCTTGGTAGGAGCTATTGTGACGTCAACAGTTTGTGTGGAGGCGCAATGTTGGAAGGTGCACGTGATAGAGAGTACCCGAAGTGTCATAAGGACGGATTCAGAAGTGCCAGAAGAGCACCTAGTCAAGAATACTGAAAGTACCAAAAGAAAAACAAGAGGCGGACAAATGAGTAACAGAGATAACACAGAAAAACACTCTCACTTAGGAAGTTTAATATATATGATGAGAACGTAATTGGTTAGTGGTTGAAAGGATGAACAAACGGTTGAGTGGCCAGACTGACGTGTCGAATTAAGTAAGAACAAATAAAATGCCAAGTCCTAAAATCCAGAGGTATAGTGCTAAAACATTATTTCGGTAGGCCACTTGATACAGTTATCATTTAATCTTGGTCCAAATTGATCCTAAAACCGGCATCAGGTATTTCGTATCAACCACACCAACTGCTTTTGAGGTGGAAAAAGTAATATAAGCATTGTTAAAGATCAAGTGGAAATCCCAATATTAAATAACAGCCTCATGCATATTTCACTTGTGTTACGTCTGATAGCAACTTATGTCACCAATTATTACAATCCCCATTGATTCACCGAACTTACAACAGAATATGTAGATGTAATTTCGTACCCTCTATGAAATACAAACCATACAGACATTAATATTCCATTAAATCAAGTGTAATAAAATATGCAGGTTAGCCATAATAAATCCCGTTTAAATAAGGTGTTGATTATTAGGTATTTATATGTGCTGAATCCAGATTCTCTCTCTCTCTCTCTCTCTCTCTCTCTCTCTCTCTCTGTCTCTCTCTCGGATGAATTTGGACCAGACCGAATAGCCCAGCAGTATCTCGGTACGCAAGAACATTTACAAGAATGTATCGAGACTGGACTCGTATGCAGTAAACCAGAGAAATTAATGTGTTTGATTCATTTCTGTAGCTAATTCCCGATAACCAATACATACTTGTATACATGCAGTACATTTCATTTTGGTCAGCGTCTATTGGCAAAAATCGCTGAAGAAAATCTAAAATCAGTGCAACACTGGAAGCTTGCATCTTGACAATATATTAATTAATAGTGATAATGTAGCTAATTGTAATATTAGGTGATGACTTGACTCTTTTTGACGTCCGATACCTGTCAAAGATGACAACAGTTATTGCACATTATAAATACATTCTTCTTCCGAATAGAAAGTGGCACTTTATATTCACAATTTTGTATTCGTTTTAAAACCGTCTTATTTTTCGACATTTCAGTCCATTTTGATTATTCGTCACTGTATAAATGTCGGCAGTATCGGTGCGGTTATTACGAACTGTCATTACATACCGTACATGCTACGTATATGTTTAAAAGGTAATAAAGCTAAGAGAAATAACATTAAAATCACTGACCGAGAACTGCATTTTTTAGACTGTTTGGAAACATGATATTTTTTCTCAAAAGATTTACTTCCATAAAATGATAATAACGAATAACGTTCAAGATGGGACAGCAGTAGATACGTTCAAGCTTAAAACGCCTGTGTCTGAGAGGTTGGGAGGTTTGGTGAGTGGGAAATTAGTTTTCCTGCTTTGGGCACGACTATGATAGTTTCTTTCTATCGGAATCTGCATACAAAAGAGGGATACGCTTGGTAAGATATTTTAGACCACGTCTAACTGTATGTTCCAACAAGACTTTAAAAAATAGGTGAAATTTTAGCTGATATCAGCTTATAAAAGTTCCCCCACCAATCAGTGTCAATGCTCTTTCTCTCAGCGTACACCTGATATACGTGAGGATGAGATGGTGGGAGATTGGTTTATGATAATCGATATTTGATGCTCTTTTTTTTAAGCTGAATACATTTAACCTGTAATTCTAGACAGAACTGCTATGGTTAGGTAGACCTGTCAACGACAGTGATATGTCAGACGAGATATGTGAATAACTGGGTAAATGAAAAATAATCCAAGAGAAGTATTATGTTATTTATTTTTTACTGCTGCAGCTATGAGCGTTTCAATCACTAGTATTTATACTGCATATAGTTACTGCATATTCTCTCGATCCTTATATGTTTTTATCTTAAATTTTGAATATATTTCAACTTTGAATCCTTATTGATGAATGGGAATATTAAATTAAACAAATCTGCTTAACCTGTTACTTAACTGTTACAACTATGATATACGTCACCATGTTCCTAATACATACTTGCCAAAACTATGCGCAACACCAAAGCCATCACTGTAGACAGGCAACCATCCTATAGACGAATGTGTTGTAGTCTGCCATTGACGTATAAAGATACCTATACCTGGCCAATGCATACCTATTAATGAAGGTTGAACCTCGACTACAGTACACAATTGGCCAGTGTTCATCAACAGAGCATCACAGTCTAATTGCATTAAGTTTCACACCTTGCGACAGATTGTTCTTTTCTTCTGTGCGAACTCAACTAACAATATATATATATATATATATATATATATATATATATATATATATATATATATATATATATACCACCTAAGGACTGCTGAGCCTTAACTGGTGCGTACATTTTGCCAATTTTCACCGATAGTTGAACTCAATGTAGTTTTTTTTATAGACTTCCACACTTTGCGATAGGCACGCACTCAACTAAAAAGTGTCATGGTGCTGTGAAAAATGTTTGACCTTTGATGAAATGCGTTTCTATAACAAATTTAATCTGCATTGAAAGGAACTGGTAGTTTTGGAAGGGTCTGTATTCCTAAAGCATTTTGTTATCTCTACAATTTTAAACTTTGCTTTATTCGGCACGGTAAAGTCAGTACTTTGTTGACATGCCTTTAAACTTAATACATCTATAAAACTCAATACACTCACCAAGAAAGCCTATGAGGAAAGAAGTGATGGGGTCGTTGAAAACTGTTTGTAGAAAGTCCTGATTGGTGGAACGAGAATCCAAGCGTTATAGTTTTATTGCCACTGGCTAATAACGAAGTATTTTGTGCCTTCTAGAGTACACCTAAAGAAAAACACTAAGAAAGTAAAGACAAAGTTTAGTCATGCCATATCCTACCTTTGAGCCAACCTTGTTAACCATTATTCAATAAACTTCGAGCAGCAGCATCCAATGGATAGTGTAACCCTTTCTATTCCTGCACAGCTTAGATCATTTTGCTATCAAGACTAATTTCATCTAATTGAAGATTTTCACCACTGAATGAAAGCTGTAAAAAAAGTACTTTCTGAATTACTGTAGTATGCACACAATGTTTGAAATCTACAAAACAACATTTCATTTTTCTTGGATTGTATTTTGCAACACAGTTACTTTTGGCCACATTTGCAGTTCATCTAAACCTGTAAACACGCAATCTCTTGATACTGAAACTGTTGATTCATTGTAAACTCACTAAATACACCGTCGGTAATAATTTTCAAGCGAAGAGCTCTCATGTAAAATAATTATTTGGAATTTTCAAATCACAAATGCATTGTTTAACTTCCGTTTATGAGGAGAACCACGTGAGTATGGAATCAGATATAGCACTGAGTATTGCTAACACGTATTCAGTCTACACTTTAATATCTGAAGCCTTCTTTTTGTCTCACCTCCGTCATGCCGTTATGGTTACATCCGTCATGATGTTCTGGTTACCTCTGTCATGATGTTCTGGTTACCTCCGTCATGACGTTCTGGTTACATCCGTCATGAAGTTCTGGTTAACTCTGTCATGACGTTCTGGTTACATCCGTCATGAAGTTCTGGTTACCTCCATCATGACGTTCTGGTTACCTCCGTCATGGTGTTCTGGTTACCTCCGTCATGATGCTCTGGTTACATCCGTCATGAAGTTCTGGTTACCTCCGTCATGATGCTCTGGTTACATCCGTCATGACGTTCTGGTTACCTCCGTCATGATGCTCTGGTTACCTCCATCATGATGTACTGGTTACCTCCGTCATGACGTTTTGGTTACATCTGTCATGAAGTTCTGGTTACCTCCGTCATGACGTTCTGGTTACATCCGTCATGACGTTCTGGTTACCTCCGTCATGACGTTCTGGTTACCTCCGTCATGCTGTTCTGGTTACGTCCGTCATGATGTTCTGGTTATCTCCGTCACGACGTTCTGGTTAGCTTGTTTCCACCAAAGCTCTTGTATGTGCCTGTATAGTTCAATAATTTCTTGAATACGTTCGACATGAAGGGTAATACACACCAAAGTTCAAAATCCTACAGCTTAAGTTGTTTTTGTGCATATTGCTATTTCCCGCGGCATTTTAGTATGTAAGTTCAAAACAATTTGGTTGAATCGTTTCCAGGGTATCACTCGCAACATGCTAATGGTATATCATAGTGACCAACGTTGTACATTCCATGTGATTACATTACCTAATGAACAATGCTGTACATTCAAAGTGCCTACATTATGTTTGTTTAGCTAGGGATAATGTGACTGTTTATCTGAACAGACAAGACTGAATTCAAACGGACCAGAGGCTACAAACAAAGATGCGCATTGCATGAAAAATATATAATCCTACAACAACTCCTTCATGCTGAACGTGAATAAAATTTATGAAATTTCACAAAATTAGAAATACACAAATCCTATAATTATATTGATATTAATTAGTAAATGTAAATTTTACTAGTTAAGTCGTTATGATTTGACAATGTACTGAATCCGATTAGGAAGACAATTGACACCGTGTTCAATCTTATTGCGTAGAGACAGATTTGTTTTCTCTCTTACGCGACATCTTATTATGACAGACACACTCAGTCTAGCTGACTGCAATGCACGTTGTAAAATGCATTGATTGATCTAAAATCGTCTACAACAAGAAGCTGATATTTAATTTGTCTTCTTCCGCCGTGTGTAACTGTTTTCTGCAACTGTTTCAAGTTGCTCCATGTTATTTAAATACTATAACTTTATAAGCTGTGATAGTCTCTCATTGACATATTTTCTCCTGATCGTGAACACATAATTTGTTTGGTCGTTCATGTTCTTCCTGCTTCTCTCTAAAGAGAGTCATACAGATGCATCTCACAAACAAATCTTTCGGACATAATACAGGAAATGCTTTGTTAAATTGACTAGTTATCAGTTGTCATTATTATGTTTATAAAGGCAAGCAAATGAATCATGTTCAAAAAGGATTAACTGACATGTCAAGAAACTTGGTAATACGGTAGTTACATATGTATAAAGTGCTCCCTTCGAAGTATAACCGACATATTGACATGGATGTGCTACTCTTCACAGTCGATTCGTTATCCAGTATTCCTTGTCTTTTTGATTTTAAGCGAACAGAGCACACCATGATCTGCCCATGAATAACGTAGCGCAGTAACTAATTTAATTGTAGTTATATAATACTGTATTTTGCCTGTAATTTCGGGTACATATACAGTCATTCGGTATGACCTTTGATGAATCAGTTACCTTCAAAATAAAGTACATTGTCATGATTGCATAATAGTGGTACGAGGACACAGAACCGATAATATTCACACTATATGAATGAGGAAAATCTTAAAGAGAGTGAAAGAAATGTAGACGTATCGCATTGACCTATGTAAAAGTATATGAAAATAACATTTTTATTCTTTATGCTTCAACAAACTAAATCATAATAATATATAGCGTCATACATCACTGTATAACTTTATTTTGTTGTATTTTATTGCACTTTTCAGTCCTGCCAATAGCTTATTTTATTCCATTATCTAAACTTGGCTGTTTGTTCCTTATTTGGATTAGTTCTTTGTTTCATTATAGACCACACACGTGGAGCAGTTCGTTCATATGCACAGGAGTTAGGGTTAGAGTTAGCATCAGGGTTACATATATATATATATATATATATATATATATATATATATATATATATATATATATATATATATATATATATATATATATATATGATACTACCAATATCAATACTAAATATTAAATCTGCTTAGTATTATCACCCATTCTCCTGTAGAGTCCAGGGATGACACTTTTCATTCTATTTGGTGTGAATTTCTAATTCTCTGTCTGCGTCTCTGTCTCTGTCTCTCTCTAGAGTACATTTGATGAAACCAGAACCTCACATTGTCACCATATGTCCCTGTATATAAACGGTTCGATATAAGTTGGAGCTGCCGTTACTACACCTCGTGGTATCAGAGGTATCATGTCGAGCCAGGTACGTTATAAAACTTTATTTTCACCACAGGTATTACGACCTTACTAAATTCGTGACACTATATTGAAAGCTGTGATAAACAGATTCATCTGATTCTCAGATTTCATTTTTACACGGAAGGTAAAACCCTAAATTTGACAACCCATAAATATACCAAATGTTATGAAAATATGCAGCATTGATATAATCGTGAATAAGCATAAAATACTGTTTGCTGTCTAGTCACATTGTTATTAAGGGGTATCGATTTAGCTGATGCAGCCGACAAAACAGACCTGCAGCTCGCCATTTTCTGACTGTGTGATACCATTAACTGACTTAAAATATTTCACAGACATGCTATATAGATGCTGGAAATATGTGAAATGAAAAGTCAAAGACCAGCTTCGTAACTAAAAAACAAGTACAAAACGTCTATGTATAGTAGTATCCCTAACATAGAAGAAATCGCATTGACGAGCTGTTGTTGTGAGAAACGCGTATAGGACAGGCATACCTGACTTAAGCATACGTTTTGAAGGCTTCCCCATACTGGTGTCACGAGACTTGGGACATTTTTATCCGTTAACCTGTGAACAATGTCACACTGACCTATTCACGTTGCAGAAGTTAGCAGTCACATCTCAGTAATAATTGTGTTGAATGACATGTTCCCATCTTCAAGCATAACATTTGCTGCTCTGTTGAGAAAGTTCATCGTCCCTTTTGAGACTTTGTTAGTATTAAAATGCATAGCAATAATTCAGAATGAATACATATATACTTGTGATTTAATTTTATTTCATCTATAGCATCAAACTGAAATCTTGCAACATTAAAATATGTTGCGTCCGTAAGTAGTTACTTAGATTTGAAAAATGTCGATTCCTTCAGCTTCTCCCAGGATATACCCATTTATCCTCAATAACACAGCGTAACAGAGAGGAAAATTAAGTGAAACATTATGTTTTCGGTCAGTTTTCAAAAAGGTGCAAACCTGCTAAACTCCAGATTACAACCATATCTTTGGATTTTCATAAGTGGCATGAAAACGGTATATTACACCATTTCCGTCTGAATTACGCTTATATGTGTACGCTTGAAATAAAAATGAAACTGAAATTTTCAATACTATTGAAATTTCATGAGCAGCTCTTTCTCAGATATCACCATGTTCAGTTACCATACACATACACACACACGTACAGACACACACGTACAGACACACACACACACACACACACACCACATGCACACACACCAACGCACACACGCACGCACACACACACACATATACATACATACATACATACATACAACAAATTAGCAAAATGAAAATGCTTTAAAAATATAATTAAGATTAGAAAAACCGAGACATAGATAGATAGATAAACAGATGCATGTGACAGACGGTTAATTTGTTACAGAGCAGATAGTGAAGCAGACTTCCGACATGCAGAGCAAATAAAATAAAAGATAATATTTCGTAATTATATTCAGAAAAGTGTGCGGCAGAAACACGTAACATGGAAGGAATCAGCTTAATTAAAGGTAAATCGGAATAAAGGAAAGTGGCTGTGTTAATTTTTTACGATTTGTTTTATGATAATGTACAAATATTTCGTGTGAAAAATATACCGAAAAAGTCATATATTTCTTTTGCAAGAGAACTGGACAAGGGTATTTTTCCTTTTTTTTCTAGTACACTTTATGGTCATCACGAATAAAATGAAGACTCATTTCGATAACCAAAGGCACAGTAGAAGAACTATAATAATTAATTTCAATATAATTTTGATTCGACAAGTACCACACAATGATGAACGATTATCCATTCTGCTGTTTCACATAGACCGACACTATTTTGATTTGTTCCAACTCTCCGTTCTCACCATATGAGAACGTTGAGACCCTGAATGCAGTTGTTTGGCTCCATAGCACAATTTTAAAAGCAGAAATAAACGTTCAGAAATGTAGGGAGTTTAATTTAGTTTAAATAAAAAATTAATATCAGCAAAGGTTTCATAAGATTAAAGGAAATTGATACAGTAGATCTAGTTTGTCCCTAGCAAGGCTCGATCGTGGAAGACAAAATGAATTTGAACCAATGAAAAGGTGTTTTGTTTAATGCAGTTTGGCATTAATGGCTTCAAACCTTGCATAAATGCAATGGATTGAAAATTTCGCACCATTGTATGAATACCTTTATTGTCTCAGCTTAAAAATACCATAACAAAACTCTTAGTTGTATTCTTCATACATTCGTCTATTCCTAACACACAAATCAGCAAGCTGCAACGGTATACAATACTTTACTGCTGTTCTATGGTGGTGGATCCCACCAGATAAAAAAAGAAATCCCCTACAAACATAGCATAACGTAACATTAAAAGTATGTAGCGAGGACTTCCTTGTTGTGATTGCTAAATTAAGCTTGTCGCGATTATAGTTTCATCTATAGTAGCTAAATTTGCATGTATTTATTGAATACAGCTCAGCTTGTAACTGATCCTTGATATATTCCCGTCTGAGTTGTTATACCTCAAGCACTGTATATGCAAAACTATGGTGACGCGGTTAAAATGTCAGAAATTGGGGCACATAATGATGCTCTCTCTCTCTTCATCAAAACCATTCGTTTGTTTGTACGACTTTCTTTTGTCCGCCTGTTGGTCTGATCGTCTCGTTTGAGCCTCGTTCGTAACTTCATTAGAAATTGACACCAAAGGCAGTAAGTATATTAGAATGTGATGCGAGATGTATCTATGCCGTATAAGAATCTCCTCATGGTTTACCAGACACTGATCAAAAGGTTAAAGGCCACGTCCCAGGGTTGAAGAGGTTAAATTGACCTCTCATGTGATCAGACATCCAATTTGCACACTACACATATGAGTTTTGTTTCGATCACTAGGAAATATGCAAATATGTAGCAGGAGCAATCCACATATATTAGATGAGTTCATTAAAACGACTAAGAAGAGCATTGTAGCCCATCCCCTCAGACTTCTATCTATGAAAAAGGAGCAGGCTTATGAAGTGAATCCTCGCCTTTTTGTTCATGTAAGAGTGGGTTTATCTCTGTTTCTAAACCCCAAACACTAACTATCGGTATTTTGGCATTTTCCGTCAAAATAACAAAATAGCGAAACAACATAATTTTAAGATTTGGATGATGTTTTCTCTTCTTTATTTGAATCAAACGTACTTGTTTAGACAGATTCCCATCATCAGGTTTCTTCACCCACTGTAAGACATTTCAGGAATCCTTTGACGTGGATCGAGTGATTTTGTTGTTTTCATGTTACCGACATGTTCTATATTTTTAAATAAAAAATGGTTCATTGATGTGTAATGCAATGAGAATGTGTATTATACATGCATTTTTGCCACACATTTGTCAGTATATGTTCGTTTCCCTAGAATGAGTTGTGTACATATTTTTTGCGAGCCTGTCTATGCCGCGAGAAGCCAAGATAAAATAGCCTCTCACCATGGTCGTCCCTTATTTATGGAGACACAATCCCCTTGTTTTATATCACAGTGGAAATGCTGCATAGTTTTATTAGCCTTATATTAATTATTGTATGTTTTCTTTGTTTTGTAATCGTCGGTCATGTCGGAGATGGTTTTATTTTATACTTGGTTTTCTTCACTGTCTGTCTCGTCTCAATTAATGTCATGTGATACGATTACGTTTCTTCTTCGTTTATGGAGCAGTACTGGGCTGGTCTTTCTCCTTCTGACCTTTCTGTTATGTCATCCTATCCGAATAATTTCGATCGTTGTTTTAGTTCTTTATGCTTTGAGGGTTTGTTTCTATATGGTTCAGTTTATTTTTTTTTGGATTGGATAACACTGGTCTACAATTGTTTAGAAGTCGTCTGCTTTAGAGATAAAAGGTGCTATTTATAATTGCTTCAAAAATGACAATTAAAACAACCGATTTGCTATTGTTTCCAAGATATTTAGGTTTTTCATTTTACGTCTATGTATACTGTGTAGTCCATTGTTGCAATATCCTGATGAAATCATGCGCCGTGCTGGCCGCGTACGTCGCTAGATGAGACTGCATAACAATGTATCTTTAGTGATATGTTGGAACCAAGGCTTTTGTATGCCTTGAATAGGTTTTCCACCAGCTCCCTATAGTTGTCTGCCTTGTTGTTTTCGATAAAATGTGTTGCCACTAACTGGAAGGCTTTCGATAACGTCTTTTCGTTGGTACTCAGTGCACGGTCAGATCCATGATCTCGAAGAATCTGATGAACTACCAAGGCATATTTCTTTATCTTAGCCTTTGAAACTTTCCACGGAGGTACTTGAAAGCTGTTTTTTTCCCATGAGCTTGACAACGTTCTTCATCAGACACATCCTTATGTGCAAGGGTTGTAACACAATCTTCCATGATTTAACAAGTGGTGGATGCCGAACACTTTTCCTCCCAGGTTACAATGACTGTCGAAAAGGCCAATCTCTTTTTGATTTAGTGGGAATTTCTTGCACGTCTATCCCATTCGCAGAGAAAAATACAACATTACTTTGTGTATCCACTCTGCAGACCAAGCAAGAGAGCAAGAACCTTCATGAAAGATGTTGAGGGCTGCCATCACAAGATCGATGTCGTTGCAGGCTACAAGATCATTTAGCAGGAGGAAGAATGGGTCAAGGTCCTTTTGACGGTCACGGAACATGGAAACCCTAACATCACCTGCCAGGAGATTCCATTGTTGTAGTCTGGAGCATAACAGCTCTGCCTCACTCTTGGATAGTTCCAAATCCATGACAAGGCATTCAGTTCACCTTGTGCTATGAGCTTTGGTTCAGAGGAGGAAGATGGGATAAAATATGGGTCATGTGACATTAATGGTTCAGGACTAGAACGTTTATCCTCTTCCTATTCCTCGTCGTCTGACTCAAGTGAGAATGATTCTGGTGCACCAGGAACCAGCGAATAGCTGATAGAATGTTTGGATAATGCACGGTCGCTTTACCACAAACATAGCAGAACATTATCTGCATTGTTCACACAAGCATGAGTCTTCTCTGCGTACTTTGGCAAATAAGAGATCACGACACTGTTTGATTTCTAGGTCTGATAGAGGTGAATTTGTTCAGCAGAGTGATGTAAGTTTATTTATGAACGCATCATCCATGACTTCTAGGAATAACATGATGCAATTCATATCATGTATAACGCAATACCAGCTTCAGACTGCATCATCCATGACTTCTAGGAATAACATGATGCAATTCATATCATGTATGACGCAATGCCAGCTTCAGATTGCATCATCCATGACTTCTAGGAATAACATGATGCAATTCATATCATGTATGACGTAATACCAGCTTCAGATTGCATCATCCATGACTTCTAGGAATAACATGATGCAATTCATGTCATGTATGACGCAATCCCAGCTTCAGATTGCATCATTCATTGTTTTGCCTTAAAATCAAGTACTGTCCAAACCCAGTCATAGATTTGTTCATAGATTCAGTCAAAGATGTATTTTATTCATTTCTGGTTTAAATTGAGTTCCCTTCCCTTTATAACTCACCTATCCTCTGCCATTTATAAGTCAAGGGTCGTAAATACTGACCCAGTATCTTATCTTTAAAACTAGATCCAATCAATAATTTTAAGAATCATTTTCGGTCTCAATGACCCAGAATTAGTATCGTTTGACTAAATGTATTTCGGGAGCGTTTTGGCTGTAAACCATTGTAATTAATTCACCCGTGTTTTCACCCATGTCCTTTTCCTAGCTTGCCTTCGTTTTGAGTTGTATCACGGTTCTCTTGCTTATTCATTTTAGTATTTGCAGTTCTTTTCTTTCCATTGCCATGTGTTTGGTCTTCTTTTGGTTATCATCAACTCCGGCTTGGAATAATATCGGACTCTCGGAGGGGGTTCACCACCCCCTTCTATACCTATGTATATTTCTATATTGTTTTTATTATTATTGTTATTATTATTATTATTATTATTATTATTATTATTATAGGTGTTGTTGTTACTGATTTGATAGACGTTTACATTTCTGTACACAAAATTTGCGAGACAATATAGAAAACACTTTTAAACTAACCCTCAGAATATAAAACCTTGGGTCGAAGTCTTAGAATATGGCTACTAGACTGTGATGTGATTTACGTATTTCTTTTCTGAATTAAACACACTTAAACAGCCAACCTGTCAGTATCGTACGCAATAGGAGATTACACGTTGAAATTCTATGATCCAATTTGTCCTCATATTTGTAATCCCTGGTATAATATGTTGGAGTCAAATGAATAATTACGTTGTAACCTACATCTTTTTAAATGCATATTTATTTACGTATATTCATCTTAAGGAGCAAGTGACAAATGCGTGGGAAAGAAACAAATTAGAAAACAATGAAGCATACGAAATATCCCATGTATTGTAAAAAAGTCAATTTTGTCAGATATAAAATTAAGCTATGAAAATGTATCGAAGTAGACGTTTTCTTAAACATGTTTAAGTTTGCAACAGTTATTCTTCTCAAGTCGTTGTGATAAGCTTATATGTTAGTTTTTGTTCCTTCCATTACTGTAATTGCGGGGCCAGTCTGTTCTGCATATGTTCAACTTTTCTTTCTGGTTACATACATTGTATGACATATGTATAATCTCCCTCGTGTCGTTCTCGTTATTATCTCGTTTCCACCGAAACTCTTGTATATGCGTGTATACTCAAGTACTCTCTTCAAAATGTTCAACATGGACGGTACTGCTCGCTACAGTTCTAGCTACTACAGCTTAAGTTCAGTTTGTGCATGTATTTTGTTTTTCTTTTCTTTGGTTCTATAGTATGTACATTCAAAACAATTTGATTTAATCATTTACAGGGTACAACTCAAAACAGGTAGATCCTTGTGACCAATTCTGCACATTCCAAGTGATTATATTAGATTATTTTCTTCTTTTAGCTAGGGGTAATGTGAATGTTTATCCGAAGAGGCAGAACTAATTCATATTGGCGAGAAGCTACCAACAAAGATGCGTATTGCATGAAAAATAAGTAATGCTACGATTACTCATTTATGCTGAATGTGAGTGAATTATATAGATTTTCACAGAATTAGAAATACACAAATCAGATTATTGTATTAGTTAGTCCAGGTGCGTTTTACTATTTACTAATTATAATATGACAATGTAATAAATCTGATTAGAAACAAAATATACAGCTGTTCCATCTTATGTAAGTTCTAAAACCTTCTAAAGTGTAATGGTCACTTAATAACATACATGAAATATTTTCTTCTGCTCGTGCAACACATAATTTCTTTGGTCTTTCAAGTTTTTCGCAAAGAGATCATTTAGACATAACACAGGAAAGGCTTTGTATAAATTGACGAAGTATTAGTTTCCATTATATTTATAAAAGCAAGCAAATGCATCATGTTCAAAAAGATTAACTGACATGTCAACAGACTTAGCAGTACGGTAGTTACTTATGGATAACGTGCTCCCATCGGTGAACAACCGACATATAGACATGGATTTATCTTTCAAAGGCAAATCATGGTTTACACTGTTCATTCTCTTTGTGATTTTAAGCAAAAAAAGTACACCATGATCTGTAGACGAAGGATGTGCGGCCGATACTGGTATAATCTGAGTACAGTTTTGTGTAGCTTATACATAAATAATACTTTAGTTTGCCCATAATTTCAGGCACAGTTGCAAACGTTAGGTATCACCTTTTGCGAGACAGTTATGATAGCATATTACTAGTAAGCGGACGATGAACCGATAAAATTCACACTGTGGGGCGAATATATATATATATATATATATATATATATATATATATATATATATATATATATATATATATATATATATATATATATATATATATATTGTGGGTGCAGACAAGGCGATGGGTGCCGTTTACCCGAAGGTTGTACAGGAAAGTATCTGATGGTAGCGCTGTGAGTTTGATTAGTAAGTCTGCGCCGAGATTTGATAGGAAATTAAAGGTATTAGAGTTGTAACCTCAAGAACAGGAATTAAGAAGGCTCCGGCTTCAGAAAGAAATGACAAAAATGCAAATTTAGAACTGTGAGGTAAATGCCAACGCGGAGAGAGAGGGAAGCGAGACGGAGAGAGAGGGAAGCCGGAGACAGAGACAATACAAGTCAGGGAAATGCAAATGCTGATAGAGATGAGAACGAAACAGACATTCAGAGACTGGGAAACATATCGAGAGATGGAGATTGTGAAAACAAGTATAGGAGATAGAAATGCAGGTGCAGATAGAAGAAATGGAATTTTTATATTAATTAAACTAATTTGAACTGACAGCCGGAAAACGCATCCCAAATTATTTACAAAAAGAAGCTGATAGATACTTTCATCACTTTCGGATGATTGCCGAAAACATCCAGTGGTCATGAGAGCATGCAATGATATGATTACTAACTGTACTTATTGGCAGAACGCATGATATGTACATTTCACAGATGGTAAAAGAGGTGCCGATTATTATATAGGTAAGGATTATATAGTGAAGGGTTATGAGCTGGTGACTGAGGCATATCGACAGAGGTTTAGGAATTGTAGAAAAGAAATTGAATACACCTAAGTAGGTTTTGCAAGAGTAAATAACATATATATGATTGCTGGTGCTAATACAAGAAGATTCATAAAGATTAATATAACCTCAGACGGCTCATACTATTTGACGCCCTCAAGAATTGCATCCATAGGGAAGTCAAGACCTCTCCTGATGAGCAAAAAGGTGAAAACTTCGGAAAATAATATTCGCTTTCAAATTAAGACCTACTTGCAGGAAAGTAAAATACAGGTTTCATGAGTTTTACAGAACTTGCCGTTATTTAGAAACTTTTTTTAATGAATAAATACAAATGATGTGCAAAGAAACTGAAAGCAACGGCATGAATACATAAACCCATAAAAAAGTATAGGAAATGACAGCGACCTAACAAGTATTTGAGAATAATTCGGAACACGCGATACAGATATATGCAAGAACACAAATCAAGCATGAAATCAAACACCAGTTTGACAATGTTCAATGTTCTGTCAATTGAATGTTGCAAACTAGATGGGGACCCAGAGGACTCAACTGGTTTTCTAGGGGGCTATTTTTACCTATCCTCAGTAGATATATCAAACAACCAAAATGTGACTTTTACATAATGTTGTCTTTAGATTAACATAAAGTCATAGAGGAAAGAGCAGAGCATAGGTGCTCGAACGCAGATGCTGAGGTTTAGCCTGTGGAAAGCACACGGTCAGAAACAATAATGAAGCTGATTTTAATAGCATTTTAGTTATGAAAATACGCGTCTTGACTACCAGGTAATAAGTCTTCAGGAATACTTAGATCCGTCATCAGGAGAAAATAGTATAGTATATTTCCAAAATGACCTTGAAAATTCTGAAGTTGTATGGTAAAAAATAACGTTCAAAATATAGTAACTTTGACAATATTCAGGAAACAATGTCTAAAAATACTTTCTATAGCCACAATGACATGGATGACAAAATCAACAGATACACTGTTTCAGCTAATGCTGTAATACTATTAATTACGATACTGTCGCACATACTTTGTTTCAGTGTTTAATAAGATTAAAATCGAACGTAATAAACGCTATGGCTACTCTACTGATTTTGATATTAATGGAGCTGCTATTTTTATTTTTGTTCGAAGGTGTACAGCAACCTATCAGTATAATTATTATTTATGTCATTATCTATATTTTCTTTGACAAGATTAAATATGTTCTGTGTTACCGCTCTAGGAGCGATGTGTACTGAGTGTGCAATTCGAACATCCCATTATAGTATTGTGTCCTGTATGCTGTATGCAGAATATTTCGGCGACAAATTACGCGGGTTGCATCATAGCAATCGTAGTTGCAACAGTAGCACTGTAACTTACATTATGCCTTCTTTTCTGTATAATGTTTACTCACTTTATCTTCCCTTATGTCTTTTGCAATTTCGTATCGTACTGTCTGATATTGTTTGTCATCATTTGAAACACCGTTATGTGTTACCTCGGACCTGGAGACTGTTCCGGTGGCCTAGTGGTTAAAGCGTCCTCCTCAGATGTGGGAGATCGCGAATTCGTACCACAACCGAGTCATAAAGAAGACTTATAAAAATTGTAGCTTGGCCCTCAGGATTAAGAGGTCAGTGTTAGGTCTAAGTCTGCCTGATGTCAGGATAATGTGACCGGGTGAGATGCCCCAGTGTTAGACATTACTACAAACTGCAACACTGCAGATATCATAGCGATATGACTGAAAAATTGGTGAAGATACGTTACAAATCCAAATCATATACACCCACAGACACACACACAGCAGCAGAGAGGGTGAACAGACCACTTAGGGGAATGGTCACCCTTGTGTTTTACCAAAAAAAATAGTGACCACTCATAGAGGTCAATTACCACGTCTACGATTATTGTTTGTCCCAAACAGAATTGTAGACGCCCCTCTCTGCTGCTATCAATATTGGGAATCATCATCTGAATCATGGGAATCTTCATCTGTTTCATCTTCATCTGAATCTTCGGAATTTGTTCTATGTTTCAAGTAATATTCAAGTTCTGATGGTGGTTTTTCTATTTTTGGATTTATGTTCTTTCTTTTTCTGTAATAGTTCATCAAACTTCTGTATTCCTCTTCTGCTGATATTAATTAAATTATTATGTTATAATAAAATGGTACATCCAGAATCTCATACTGCAAGAACAGCACGAGAACGATTAGAAACAATTAAAAAATTTCTTCCTGTCAGAGACTCATTTAGAAAAAATCTGCAAGCGCAGCAAGAATCAAAAGTTGAGTTTGAAGAAGACACTAAAAAACTATTTAAACCCGCCACTGCAGCTACTGAACAAGTTACAACTGTCATCAAAGAAGATCTTCTTCCGGTATCAAAACAAACTGTGGTACAGGCTGAAAAAATAGCAAGAAGAACTAAACAGACAAAGAAGATTTTACGAGACCTTCCAACTGACATAGCTGCAGCTCAACCTCCACCTGTTGGTGAGGAAATACTTGAGGGTATTGGAGAACTTCGTACCGAAGTCGCCGATGTGAGAAAAAAACTTGCATCTAAATCCAAACCAGCAGGAGAAAACGTAGAATTAATTGCAAAATTTAACGAAGGAGTTGTTGAGGAACTTAGAAAAATTGAAAGAGAGAGATTACCTGAGATGATATTAGATAATATATCTAATAAATCTAGTATTTTAAAACCCCGTTATGAAAAAACAAATGATGATAATTTCATTAAATGGATATATCGCGTATATTACAACAAAAAACAAGCTAGAGGTCTAGAATACGAAAGACTTAAAGAAGAAGTAAAAAGACTTTATAGAGAGAGACGGGAACAACTAGAACAAGAAGAATTCTCCCAGTATCAGCTTCCTCCACCTCTGCAACAAATAGAACAACAACAACAATCTTCTTCGCCGCAGCAAAGGTTGAAGTCGGAAATTAAAAGGACTAAAGAGCTAATTAAATTACTCCCCTCGAAGAAAATTTCTGCACCGAAAATGACATTTACACCGACAGGTTCACCACATGGATTTCGAGAAGGTGACTCACCCCCGGCCACCGCTGAAGTACTTACTCCGGTAATGCAACCACCAGTATTTAAAACACCTCAAGATGAACCTAAAACAGGATCTGGTTTATGTCCTGATAATATCATCAATGATGTGTCACGGTTAGAAGTTCTCATAGGAGGAAAACGTGCCGGAAATAATTCACCAGAAATAACCAATGAAGCAGCTGATATTTGTCGGCGACTATTTCAAGGTGGCATCATGGATATCGGCGTTTACCGAGAACTTATTGATGAGCTCGTTGATGACTAGTTGTTAGATAAATGGTAAATAAAATAAGATGATTGTGCATGATAATCATCGTAAACCCACACAGGTTAGAGCGGTAAACTCACGATTACCAATCTATAGTGTTATTTACGGAAATGGACTTGGTGATGTTATTCAGGGATTATTTACAAGGATAGCTCCCAAAGTAGCACCTGTTGCAAAACAATTATCGATGAAGGCTATTGATATTGTTCGTGATAAAGCTCCTGGTGCAATTGTCAATGTTGCTGGTAAGGCGTTCTCGGCGATCAAAGAAGGACTAGCACGATTATTGCGACGAAAACAACAACCACCGGTGAAACTGGCAAGTACTGAGGTGATGCCCTCAGACGTAAGTAAAATAATAAATCAGGCTGCAAATCAAAAACTAGCGGCGATATCTGAAGAAGCAGAAAAAAATATAACAGCAAATTTAATAGCAGGAAGTGGTCTTCGTCGACGATGATCATCATTTGGAAAAATGGTAACTATAATAAAAATGTTCAGGCGCGAATCAGACCCAGCATTTGATATGGAGGCACCTGTCCTTAAGTACGAGTCAGTACGTGATTATCAATTTTATTCTTATGACGCAAGACTACCAAATCAGCGGGGGAGAATCGAATTACAGGTTCATGATACAAGTAGATATTTCTTGCCCGCTGAAGCGTTTATTGAAGTAGAAGGTAGACTTGTAACGAATGTTGTAGCTAATACGGCATATGCTGCTAATTTGCGTGTTGGTTTTGTCAACAACGGGATCATGGCATTATTTAGTGGCGCCACATACATGATTGATGGAAAAAATATTGAATCAATTCAGAATGATGTCGACGTTGCTACAACAATAATTGGTCTGGCGAGATATTCTGACGACTTTACAAGATCAGCCGGTCCAACAATGATGTTTGCTAAGGATATTACCAACAACTCTGATCATGTTCAGTATACCAAAGTACTGGCAACACGAGCTACTTCAGTTGATCCACAACCAGCTGATTTTGAGCACGCAGACAGACCAGGTGCTGATTATGATATTATAAAAAGCGTTAATGCGACTTACAACCTGGGATTTGCAACACGCCGATCAGCACTGTCGGGAGATGATAGAAATTTTTCGTGTGCAATTCCATTATCTCACATCTTTGGATTTTGCAGAAATGTTAGAAAAGTCATCTTTGGAGCTAAACACACAATTGTGCTCGTAAGAAAAGGTGATGATAATGATGCAATCTGGCGAGGTGCTGGTGTTGCCGAGGGTAAAGTAAATATATCAAAACTTTCATTGTGGATGCCAGTAATGACTCCATCTATTACTGAGGAACAAAAATTACTATCTTTTATGGATCAAGGCGGTAAATCATTGCTATCATGGTTAACAGTAACCACAGATGCTGCTCAAAGCAATATTAATGGTTTATTTACATGGCATATAGCATCACAACAGGGTGTTTCTGCACCACGACATATTTTTATTGCACTACAAGATAATGCTCGGACGAATAATCAAGAACGTTCACATATGATATTTGACAACCTTGGAGTTAATGAAGTTTCCTTACGGATAAATGGACATCAAGAACCAGCCGAGGATATACAACTAAATTTTGTTCAAAATCATGTAGCGCGCGCATATCATCGTTTAATGTCATTCATGGGACGTGATCAAAATATAGATACCGGGTTGCAAATATCACAACTAGATTTTACAGGTCTATATCCGATTTATTATTTTTCACTAGAACATCTTGATTTATCCAAACAATCTGTTGTTGATATACACTTTCGAGCTCATGTTACTAACCCTCCTCCTGATATACCCGGTCCACCAGTTGTTCCCGGTTTCTACAGAGCGATCGCGGTCATACTTAGCGACAAGGCCATGTTACTTGAAGGTGGTAGTGGTCGAATGAGGGTCGTTGATGCACCGGTGGAAAATCTTTAATCGTGTTATTTAGAAAAATATTATTTATATAAAAATGTCGTATAGTCATGTTAATGTTACTCTGACCCCGGGTCAGGTAAAAAAGCTTCAATCAAAAACCGCCAACAAATGCGGAACTAAAATATCACTAAAACGAGATCATATTAGTGGTGGTCCAAACAAATTATCGTTGACAAATAATCAGATTAAACATTTCAATAAAGCCCTAGAATCAAAAACTGGAGTTCAATTCCATCTCTCCCCGAGCGCCATCAAAGACATGGTTAAAACGGGTGGTATATTTCCACTTCTTGCGGCCATTCCGGCATTAATAGCTGCGGCTGCTCCAGCCGTAGCAAAAGCGGCCGCGTTAGGTGCTGTTGGAACAGCCGCTGGAATGGCACTAAAGAAAGCAACAGGGCGGGGATACAAAAAAAAGGGACGCGGCCTAAGATTACCGGGATCTCGTTGGGGGAGAGGCCTAAGGCTTCCAGGGTCATTTCGTTAGACGTTCCATCATCAAATTTTGATTTACTTGATGCTGCTAAAAAATTAAAAATATCTGCCTTTAGAGGTGTTTTTATGCGAGATCAATTACCGAAACAACCAAACAAACTAGAAACAGGTATTATTAATCTTGACAAACGTTCCGGACCCGGTACTCATTGGGTATCATACGCGATTGATCCGCGTGGAATTGTTTATTTTGATTCGTACGGGTTAGCTCCACCTGTTGAATTTATCAAGTATGTCGCACCACTCCACGCAACAACCTCTGGTTACAAAGTTTAGTATTCAACGCTACCCACACAAACAATGACAGATCCGCCAATATGCGGCCGTGAAGTAATTAATGTACTCGATGCTATATCAAAATCATCCAGGCCGCCACATAAAGTCGTGCACGATTATACAAGCAACCGATATGTTGCGCGTAAAGCATTTTAAACAACGGATCTTATTATAATGGTTGATATTTACGGAAGATCTTCTACTAGTAAGAAAATAAAATCCGACGTTGATCTGTCAAAGTATGCGACTAAAGATGACCTCGCTGATATCATGAACCTGGCTGGAGTTGACCCAGATGAAGTTGTTATTTTTCAAGATCGATATGGTAAACTAAAAACCAGCAATATCAAATGGAATGATATAGTCCGGCGAGTACTTGGTGCAGTTACGGATAATATTCCCGTGTTTACTGACGGTGGTAGAATCAGAGATTCAAGTATGTCACTTAAAACCATCAGAGATGAAATTGCAAAAAGTGTTGCTAATCGCGTGAGAAACACCGGTGACACGATGACAGGTGAACTTAGCATGAACGGGAACAAAATAGTAGCTGTAACAGCTCCAAAATCTGACAACGACGTCGCAAACAAACTATACGTCGACGACGTGGATGGAAAACTATCCACGCTGCGGGCCGAGTATGACGTTCACGTAACCGGTTTTACAAGGCTTCGAAGAAATTTTCAGAAAACCGATGATGCCATAAATAAGTTCTTTGGAACTCCTTCCGTCATTGACATGAAACTCGTTGATATCAAAAGTAACCTAGACACGATCAAACGAACACAACTAGACATCGTAGCGGGAATTCCTGAGATTATCAATAAAACCAATCTGATTAAAATTCCAGCTGAAATAACTCCCGGGCATATCACAAACATCGTATGCACGGTATCATCGGGATTTGCAACATGGTCAAAACAAAATAATACCATCAAATATACCGCAACAAGCACTGGCGTGTACAGGCTGTCTGTGTTTAGTGCTGCAAAATTTGAAATATTTACAACGTTTCCATGGCGTCATTCCACCGACAGGTTTTCCGGGGTTGTATCTGTTATATTAAATATCGGAGCCGAGGAAATATTTATTCTGGAAGCAGCTGATAGGACATTAACCGCAACATCTTACTGGTGGTGTTTGGAATTTGTAGCTGAAGCACATCAATTGGTTACTGTATAAAAATATATATGGACGGTGCACAATACAGATACAATCAAGCGCGTGAATGGCAGGCGGCGCTAAAAGATCAAGTCGATCAATATACAGTAAAAGTAAAAAAATATCGACGACGATTGGTTATCGTTGATGTGATTGTTTATTCAGTATCCGCTGTTGTTGCTGGAACCGGTGTAATATTATCAGCGTTGACAACGATGGCACCAGTAGCTGTAACTATCTGTATTTCAGCAGCAACAACTATTGCAGGTGTGCTTGGTATCATCACAAAAAAATATGTACTTGTACGAACGAAAAATTATCCGATTACAAAATAAAATTACATACAGCGACGGTAGCATACTCGAAATTATCCTCGTTGTTATCAGCGAGTCTCAGTGATGGAATTATATCTGATTTCGAATTTTCAATGATAACCAAAATATACGACGAAGGTATCGGTATTAAAGATACAAGTATCAATAATGACAGAATTACTCCAGCAGATCGTGACCAACACAACTCCGCCAAAGATAACGATGATCTCGGTAAGTTCAACTAATCCTGAATTTAGTGTTAATTTTCCTACTGCAATTCCAGTAAAAGAAATAGCACTAGCACAATTACGGGTATATTACAGCTGGCCAAATATCAGATCAAAATCATTTAATGGTACACCAGCAAATAATTCGCTTGTATTTACTAACAAGAACAAACCCGATGGAACACCTGACTGGGTTGTTGTTGGAATACCAACCGGCAGTTACCAGATTGAAGAGATCAGTGAGGAATTTGAGCGTAGAATAAAATCAATAACGGGAAAAGAATCAAAAATATCAATTAATGTTCATGAGCCGACGTTGTCCTCGACGATTGAAATAAACTCGCCTGATTATGCCGTTGATATTTATCAATCTTCAATCAGATCCGTGCTAGGATGGCCTGAAATTCCCCCGGTGCATGAAGGACCACCAGAACCAACTCGGGATGATTTTACGTCAAAGACCAGTCTTCGTCATGATATTAAAATGAATTCAGAATGGTTAGATTACATAGAAGTAAAACCAGGATGGAGGGGGGGGGGGGGAGCACCTGTATATGATCCTAGAACTCTTTTGTATAATCTTAATGAACGTGTTATTGCTTTGAATATTGATTCTATATTTGCTTCAATAAACTTAGACCATGAAATACAAGTAAATAATTTACGTGATAGTTTTCAAGAGTATTTATTTGATTCAACATCTGCGCGCGATAATATTATTAGGTACATAGAAGTTTTAAATTATATAGTTAATTCTTCTGAAGTTATCTATAACAGAATTAGAGATATGGTTCTTAAGTCATCAAGCGATTATAAAAAATCCTTCGCAGCCAAGTACAAAATACCCGAAGCTGACATTGTAACGTTTAAGTTTCCTGATTATAATCCGGATAAATTAAGAAAATCTGTCAATGATGTCATTGATGAGTTTTTTCCTAAAATACTCGATGCGTGGAAAAAACTAGCACCATTAGCAGTTGTTCTTAGACATGATAATGATCCACATGGCGGCGGAAGACACGTATCCCCGCGGATCGTTAATATAACACCGACGGTCGCGGTCAATCTGGTTTGTGACGTAATCGATGGCAGCTATCAAATAGATCTCGGAAGATCAAATCAGGCTCAACAAGGATACATCCTATACACGTTCACACCACAAGTTCCCCCTGGAAATTTAATCGTGCAAGAACCAACTAATCCCGTGTATTTGCGGTGTCACAATAATATGTTAACACGAATCAATTTTAAACTCACAGACCACCTTAATCGCTTAATTGACATACGTGAAGAAGAGCTTGTAATAAATCTGTATGTAAAGTCGTAAGACTTCCGTCGTAAGGACTTCCGTCGTAAGGATTTCTGTCTAAGGACTTCCGTCGTAAGGATTTCTGTCTAAGGACTTTTGTCGTAGATCTTCAGAATCAAATTCGATCAACTTAAAAAAATATTTTATTATTACTGGCACAAATTTGTGTTTGGTACAAATTAATCGGCCTAGGCAACTAAAAAAATTAGTCGATGAAAGTAAAATTAAAATTTCTATCACAAAAAAAAAATAATATTTATTAATTTTCCTGATTTTTACTGAAATTGTACAAATTACTTGATTTTGACTACCAACTACCCCCTCAGAAACATAAAAATGCACGAACTACTTGATTTTGACTACCAACTACCCCCTCAGAAACATAAAAATGCACGAACTACTTGATTTTGAGTACCAACTACCCCGTCAGAAATAAGAAATTCTAACCTTGTCAAATTGTTCCTAACAAATTTTATTTATTATAAATTAATTTTATTTATTAATAATATTATTTTTACTGAGATTTTTTTTTTTTTTTTTTACTAAAATACAACGAAATTGCTCAATTTTCCTGATTTTGACTACCAACTACCCCGTCAGAAATCAAGTAATTCGTGCATTTTTCTTTGATTTTGACTACCAACTACCCCGTCAGAATCAAGTAATTCGTGCATTTTTCTTGATTTTAGTAAAAAAAAAATAAATTAATTCAGTAAATAAATAAATTCAGAAATAAATAATTTGTAAAATTAAGAAATTTGTACAATTTTATGTTTTTGATGGGGTAAATGGTAGTCAAAATTAAGAAATTTGTACAATTTTATGTTTTTGATGGGGTAAATGGTAGTCAAAATTAAGAAATTTGTACAAATTTGTTAAATTTCAGCAAAAAAAAAAAAAACAAATTACTAACCCATCAAATTCAGAAATAATATTTCTGATCAAAGATCTCAGTCATCTTCAAAATTACTACTTTGGATCGTTTCACCAGTAACGAAGTTACCTTGGATCGTTTCACGATCTAACATTATTTTTCTTAATAGTCTTATACGGGTACTAGTCGTTTTCTTTGCCTCATACTCGTGGGATAATAACGACTTAATTCTTTCTACGGCGGTAGAAAGAGGAACGAACTCCTTCACATGATCATCTTCTACGGTAGCTAGAGACTGAAACATTGCCGATTGAATCCGTTTCATGAGCCTGTATTCAGATGATAGTGTGTGTGTCCCCATGGTTTTACGTTCTTGTAAAATCTCAAAATCAGAAACTATTTTTTCAGGATTAAGTTCATCAGATATATTAATTCCATCTTTTTTTCAATTTTTTAATAGCGACAATTACATCATTGATATTTTCATGGTTCATTATATAATATATAAATCTTTAAAATAAAAAAAAAATATCCCAGAACCCCTTCGAGTTCGTCGGGATGTTTCTGGGACAGCACAAACATATAACTTAATTAAGGTACGCTCAGCAAAAACCCACCCATAATAATTAATCCAGTGGGTGATACGAAAAATAGGTATCAACCACAAGTCACTATTGTGGTTGGGAATTTGCTGAGCGGGGTGGGTTCTTGCGGTTCCCCCCACTATTATAAAAATCGCAATTATGCGCACCACCGACAAATTGTCAGCCATGGGGATTCGATCCTGGACCGCGAGCGTCACAGTCCAATACCATACTGATCGAGCTATCAAACATTGTTACGAACATATGTTTCGGAAGTTAATATATAGCTAAGGAACCAATATTTACACTAAACAGCGGTTTCTGAATAATAACAGTTTCTGTATTTAACAGTTTCTGTATTTGTAGCGGTTTCTGAATAATAACAGTTTCTGTATTTATAACAGTTTCTGAATAATAACAGTTTCTGAATAATAGTTTCTGTATTTGTGGCGGTTTTCCTAAGTAGACTGAGAATCAATAAACAACAGTTTCTGTATTTGTAGCGGTTTTCCTAAGTAGACTGAGAATCAATAATAACAGTGGCATTAATGCACCAGTCAAAGAACTTTCCAGAATGTAAGTTCAGTGAACACACAACTGCAGGTCGATTACAATGAGCAACGGTTTCTGTTTCACACACAGCTTCCTACGGATCAATAACATTATCATGTGTTGTATGATGGGGAAATATTTAAAAAACATAAATAATACTTCTACGAGTAATTAGTTACGATGTAATTAGTTACGATGTAATTAGTTAAACTGACTAATTACGATCATAAAAAACCAACCATCTACGAAGAAAACTATATATTACAAAGTAATCTCCCCTTATATAATCAAAAATTCAGTAGTGTATGGAGGACCTACTGTGACATAAATTAAAAAAATTGATTCAATGTGGTGATGATAGTTAATAATGTGGTGATGATAGTTAATAATGTGGTGATGATAGTTAATAATGTGGTGATGATAGTTAATAATGTGGTGATGATAGTTATTGATACTTAAAGATAATTTTCTGCTTATATTTTTTCGATAAAGCTGTTTTATATATATTTTCTGCGACTTTTTGTACTGATTGCGGGTGAATATCAAAATATTTCGCAGCAGAAGATATTGAACGAAACATAATTATTTTACCGGTTTCTATGTTTGTAGAAATTACCGCCCTCTTTCCGATTGTCTTACATCTTCCTGTATTACCGCGTGTATTATTCTCGCTGTGAGAGATAGCTTGTAAATTGGATAAATTATTGTTTTGAGTGTCCCCGTCAATATGATCAATAACAAGACCATCATTGATCACTCCGAAGAAACATTCATACGTAAATCTATGACACAGATAATGTTTCTTTTCCCCCCCGCATGTGAACATTAGATAACCAGCATTAATAATATAACCAACTTGTTTCTTCAACTTGCAGTGTCTGATGATACCATTAATATTTGATTCATAGTTTGTTATGACAGGATGTGGGACAAATATATTTTGCTCCATTATAATAATATTATATGTTTAAATCATTGTTTGTCTGAAATCTTGATATATAATCCCTCACGGATTTTATAGCGTTTTCACCGCTATTATTTTTTTTGTCATAATATCTTTTAAGCTCTCTGAACCGTTTCCCGCCGCACTTCCCACATAATTCTGTCTTTCCTCGCACTCCAATACCACACCGTAGACATGGTATTGGTCCTAGACTTCCTCGTCGTATGTTTTGTGAGTGCATCCAACAAAATTCCTTTCTACAGGATTTGTTGCATCGATTTACTGAGCCGATCATCAACCATCTGCATTGGGACATTGTATATATATATATAATTTTCTTTATTTAAATATTTGTTTTAATTATATGAACGAGTTTGAGAGATTATCCCAAACTAGGCCTGTTAAGTATAAATTCAACCTTGACAGATTATCTTCTGACTTGCCAGTGCGAGATCTGGTTGATCCGAAAAATAAAAGTTTGATCTCGAAAATTCACGACGCCAAGAAAGAATTTTACACGGATGGTGCATCTCATACATGGTCAACGTTCAAGATTATACGCAACACTGTCACGGACGCCACAATGAACGACAAGCGAGCGGCAACTATCATTAACTACATCGCTGAATACGAGGGCAATCAAAAATATTTCTTCAGAGTAAAATTTATTGTATTAACAGAAACAGGTAGTTGGATTATCCGTGACAAATATGATCCTGTCCTTGGTAATAATAAAACTATCATATTAAGTAAAAATTCCAGACCGGGTCTATTGACTGGTATTGACAAACCGTATTATGAGCGAGCATATCCTGTAACAGCAGTTATTTATGGAATTTATGAGATAAATAAAAACCCAACGTTGATAAACTAGCGCCGATGAAATTTTCAAGGTTAAATTGTGTGGCTGAACGAGTAATAGAACACTTTACAAACGCGATGCGTGGAAATGGATTAACCGATTTAAGGCGTGAAAAAATAAACTCGTGGGCTGATTCAGTTAAGGATACCGGTGCTACAATAAAAGATGTTGCTGAGTTAGGAAAAATATTAAAATTTCCAATAACTGTGGCGACAATAACGGGAGAAGTACTGTACCAGTCGAAATATAAATCGAAGGGAGCTCCAATAAATATTATCGATCATAACGCGCACGCATGGACTAACGCAGTAACAATATTTCCACGTGATCGAACTGTTAGATTTTATCACACAGATAGTATGTTTGATTTTATCAACGAAATAAGTAAAACCGATCCTGTATCGGTATGGTTATTTAAAAGTAATGAGGAGGGTGAATTTGATCAGTTTGTCAAACCGAACGGTGAAATATATCGCACAGAATCCCTCCATGACGAGATGAAAAATCTTGCGACGTTTTTACAGTGTAAGCACGCGGAAAATACTGACAAATTACTAACTAATTGTTTTACCGTTCCATCTGTTGCGGCTCATTTCGCCAGAGAACGAAATTCATGGAAACCAACACGATTTGATTTACTCGAGGACGTACGCGCAAGTTGCGTCGAATATGGACATGGCGGATTATGGAATACCAAATACAATTACAATGATGTTATTTCGGTTGATATGGTTGCATGTTATCCAGGAAGTTTTCTGGGATACGGAGATTGTTCTGTGTACTTTGAAAGATTTGGTCACCCTACAAACGAGATGACGCGAGTGGCAATTAATGGACCATTACCTGATTTTGATCTGACTGGATTCGCCTGTATTGAATCATTCGAGTTTAACGAAAATCTTCACAAGATTTGTTATGTTTGGTTTGCAGACATTTTTGTGAAAAACGTTGGGCACCTATAGTTTTGTTACGATATATGCTAGATTGTATGATACTGACATCGTTGGTGGTCAGTGAGGCAATTATATCATATCATGCACAGACCAAAGTTTGGTTGCCCATGTCAGATTCTGAAGTTATTAGCGAGTTTAAGGAAAAATATCCCGATATTTCCGAAGATGATATTCCTAATAAACTCAAAACCGCAAAAGATCTCGGTAGAAAAATTATAGGTAAATTTACTCAAGGTGGTGCATATGATTATAAAAGACATCACGCACGATTAATTCTAGATGATGCCGAGTACGATTTTATAATCGCTGATACAACGGCGAAAAATACGTTTGTAAATCGAGAGAGTGTTTATTTATCCGACGGAACAAAATAAGGTACGATCGTTAGTTACATAAATGACGTATCCCCGCAATATACTCATCTAAGATCTTCCATGTTGGCTTATGTTTCTATAAATTTATTATCGATGATTAATAGATTTCCTGAGACCGCAGTCAGAGTCGCAACGGACTCGTTTTATATTTCAAGTAAATATTTAGAACCTGTTATGAAATTTACAAGTAATGATGAACGATGGGGTTCGTGGAGAATAAAAAAGGAACTATTACACAATTTTACAGAATCAGCAGATGTTCCAATGAGAGATTTTTATCGTGAGGGTAATAAAATATCAGAAATGTCGAAGGCACCATCGTTGAGTGATCCAATAACTAGATATAAGACAGTATATCTCAATGGACCTGGTGGATGCGGCAAAACAACTCGAACGATTAATGTTTTTAGAAATTCAGATATAATCGTGCTGACACCCACACATAGACTTGCACGTGAGATGAAACAGCGGCAAGTACAATCGTGTACGTATCATAGTTTCTTTCGGTGGCGCGGGGATACATGGACTCCTGAACGAATGGGAGAAAAATATATACCTAAAATAATTATTTGGGACGAGATATGTACGGTGTCATTGAATACATTAAAAACGTTTCTTGATTGGTTGTTGACGAAAAATACCGCTATAATAATGTGTGGCGATCATGGTCAACCGCCGCCTTTTGTTGGACCATCTCCACATGATTGGTTAAAAAATTTCGTTGATTATTACGAAGAAATAGATGATGATCATAGAGCTCTTGATGCAAATTTGAAGGAGTTTAAAAAATTAATCAGATTACAATCAAACAAAATTCAGTGTGAAATAATACGTGGAGTGATCTCAGAGACATCAATGAGTGATTTTTTGAACTCATGGAGACCCAACGATTTGATCGTAGCAAGTAGAAAAATAATCAGAGACGCTTTACAGCAGCAGTTATTTCAACTACACAAAGAACAATATTCAGAATTACCCGTTCCGTTATGTTATAGACCATCAGATACACGAAAACAGAATATTAATGTTGATATTCCAGGACCCTTGACAGAGTCAAGGAAACAGAATCTCGTATTAAATGATATTGTCGCCGTTGATATCAGTGTAGTCGAAGATGCATTACGCGCTGACAAATCTCCATGGGTGTTGGGATACGCTATGACAATCCACTCGTCACAGGGATTAACTATTTCTGACACACGAGTCTGGATTGTAGACGATCGCATCGAGTGGTCAAATTTAGTTTATTTAGCGGTATCGAGGGTCAGAAATATATCTCAATTACGTAGAATTATAATTCCTGAAATCGTTGATAAATTTAACATCATCGATGATGATATAATAAGAAAAAAATTAATCGGATACAAACAATCTGACAAAAAAAATAAACGTGACTTTGATCTTGATGTTGAATTTATTATTAAGTTAAAACAGCAGCAGAACAATCATTGCGCATGTTGTAATTGTATAATGTTATGGCGGTATTCGAGTAATGATTCAAGACAATTTACCGTAGATAGAAAAGATAATAATCGCGGTCATACACGAGAAAATACCATGTTAACCTGTCTTGAGTGTAATCGACGTAGAGGCGCTAGTTAAGTGATCGAAATCACCGAAGTGATCGCGGCGGTAGTTGTGTATCCGCGGGAATTATTTGTAGTTGTTCACGTGTAAATCCACGTTGAGGAGCGGCCGAATCTAATCTGTAGATTGCAGGTCTGGAAACGCCTACATTTCTTCCAGTGGATCTTGTCACGGTAGATATTTTGTGTGTGGTAACACTCCAAATAGGATCGGTCGCTCTCGCTTTACCACCTTCAAGTTCACCAGGCTCATATAAATATCTGACTGTGACATCACCTAATATTTTTTGTTTTCCAGCATCTTTTCGTTGTGTTGGTATATTTATTTTTGTGACCGCGCTAATGGGTTTCATGTTGGTTGTTCGTGTGATCTCATTATTTAATGCAGCTATCACGCCTGGTAATCTTGCAACCCATTCGCGAGATCTTTTATCCTGAATAAATTCCCTCGCGTATTGATATCCAAATAACCGTTCAGCAAGTGTTCGATTAAATCGCTCAACAATTGCTTGATCACGGTGAATTGCAGTATGACCTCGTCGTATTTTGGTATTATGTTGTTTCATCAGCGATGATACTGGACCAAGAAATTCCTTACCAGGATCAACCTGTAGTAGCTGTGGCCATCGCAGACCACCTCGTGGTCCGAGTCCTCGTTGATAAATTCGTTCAAACGCATCGGCTACTTCAGATGATGTTTTCGCTGATAGCGGCTCTGCTTCTTTATATCTACTTGCAACATCAACTACGGTTAACGCGTACTTGTACGTTTTTCCACGCACAGTATCATGCGGTAAAAACAGAATATCAGCTTGATGAACTTCATTAGGAACACTGACATCGAAATACGAGTACTGAATTTGTTTAGGACGTGGTAGATAAATTTGCCATATTGCCTGCCTGCCTGGACAACCACGCGCTAGCAGTAGAATGTTTAACCGATGCTGCATCAGCGAGTTTACCAATTGCTGCTTTGCCTCTCCAGTATCCTCTCGGTGAATAATAAATTGATTCCATTATTAATTACCAGCCCCAATCGCTAATTTACCTTTCATCGAGGATCTTACTAACCAATTAGCTAATGATTCTCTAATATTTTTATTTTTTATAGAATTTAATGAATGAATTAATTTTACATCTGCAATATGCCTATCTTGTAGATTTTGACTTTTATAAGCTACATCATGAGCATGACAAGCTCGATCAATAGCATTTATTGGTTCCTCGCCTGGTTTTGGTTGATCTTGATTATCGAGCCTGATATCAAGTCTGGTACCAGGACCGCAATAATTATATCCTGGTAGATGTTTTTCTCCGCTGTATTTAGCCCATGGAGCACCTGGAAACTTTGACATCAAATTAGCAATATCACCACCGCGCTTATTAGGTAAAAACGAAAATTTCTTTCTACAGCACATAGAACATTTTCCACCGTACGCTATTTTTTTATTTTTTGTTGTAACTGTAGCTAAATCAATAGTTGGAGTTTTAACTCTACAGCGTAAACAATATAAATTCATGTTATAACATATATGGATATAATTGATTTCTCAGCAACTCGGCAGCGAGAGCCAGTTAAGCATCATCCTGCGCTACCGAACTCCATCAGAATGATTATCATAGGACCATCTGGATCGGGTAAGACGCAATTATTACTTAATCTGATAATGAGATGGTTGAAATGGGATAAGTTGTATTTAGTAGCACCATCCGTTGATGATCAACGATGTTATGATGTACTTAAAGATTTCAATGAAAACGCACGATTACTGGATGAAGATAATGATGTTATAGAGTTTATAACCGATATTGATGAAGCACCATCCGTAGATTCCATAGACGGATTTATTAATAATTTAGTTGTATACGACGATGTGATGCTAGATAAACAATCAAATCCAGCCAGAATATTTTCCCGAGGGAGACATAAAAATACAGACGTGATCTATGTTACTCAACGATATACACAAATACCAAAAGTGATCAGAGACAACTGCAACATTTTAGTTGTGTTTAATGGCGTAGACACACACACGTTGCGAAATATTCATCAAACCTGGTGTGGTGGTGACATGGATATAATTAAATTCAAAAATTTCTTCTCACGAGCGCAAGCTACCCCGCATGGATTTATAACAATAAATTTACATGATCCAAGAACAAGATATCGTGTGGGTATTGATAAAATATTTGGGTAACAGGGGTAATGATAAAATTAAATTGAATTAAACAGATATCATTAATATAATGAACAACTGTGCGTGGTTACGTCAAGGAACCACTAACAATTGTAATAAAAAATGCCGTGGAGAATATTGCAAGAAACATAATTATCTTATAAAGAAAAATCCTCATGCTGGTCCACGAGGTTGTGTTGGTTGTAACAACGGTGTTAGAGGATTATATCAGATTTGTAAAAATTGCGGTGGAGATCGATACAGAAGTTTGATGAACTATTACAGAAAAAGAAAGAACATAAATCCAAAAATAGAAAAACCACCATCAGAACTTGAATATTACTTGAAACATAGAACAAATTCCGAAGATTCAGATGAAGATGAAACAGATGAAGATTCCCATGATTCAGATGATGATTCCCAATATTGATAGCAGCAGAGAGGGGCGTCTACAATTCTGTTTGGGACAAACAATAATCGTAGACGTGGTAATTGACCTCTATGAGTGGTCACTATTTTTTTTGGTAAAACACAAGGGTGACCATTCCCCTAAGTGGTCTGTTCACCCTCTCTGCTGCTCACACGCACACACACACACACATACACCTGATGGTTGATTTTAACCTTGAGTAAATATATTTCTGAAAGTTACTGTTGCATCCAAACATACTAATCGTTATTAATTTGTGGTTATATTGATGTGCTAAAGCAAACAGCTCTATTACTTTAATCAGTAGGAGATAATGACGAAAAAGACTATGATATATGATATATATTGTACTTCCGCACTCGTAAATAACCACATTTCTATTAACTGAGAAATCCGTCCCAAGTTAACTAATTCGTTCAAAACATGATGTTATAAACTGATTGTCTCTTTGGGTCATCATTGACAAAAGTGTTTAATGGTACATATTTAAAAAAGCTGAGTTTGGATGTACTTTATTTTCGTTACATACTGTTTAAATATAAGGATTGGACTGTGCATTAAACAAAGTTTCAATGTGCTATTGTTTTGCTACATACTGTGTAAATATAAGAATTTGACTGACGCTTTGTACTTTACTTTCCCTACATTTTGTTTAAGTATTACAACTGGACTGTGCATTAAACTGACTTACACGACAGGGATAACGTTATGTACAATTTTGCTTTTGAACCTGAAATCCTTTGCATTAGATCAGGTATCCAGAACTGAGACCGCACCAGCAGTATAATGGACTGAAGTCCTCTAATGTATCGTTTGGGCGTAGAAAAGCAATATAGTATCTGCGTACACGAATAAGCCTGCTTAAGTTCTCTTACATATGATAAAAGTATTAACATTTACTTAAACATTAATAAATCTCAACATTTATTTATGTAAACTGTAGTCGCTCTTTATATATTATTTTTTCATTTACATGTAATTCTCTGCTGATTTGTTTTCATAATCTTGTCAGTTCCTGCGTTTTAAAACCTGCTTATCCTCATGTAGTACATGCTCTTTATATCTCCTGTTTTTGTATATCACTGTACATTTCCTCTGTAAGATTGTTTTATGTTGCCTTTGTCACATTTCAAACCCAATGATTGTAGAATCTATTTGTGTAGTTTAATTTCACTTACTCATTAACGTCAAATGAAAACATCGGACTTTAAAATCAGTATATTTACACACTGTGTAAGGTTTTATGGCTTTAATTTCATCCAAGATGTGTAAATATTAAAGGAACTGAATATGACTATTTCGGTAGAATGTTTTGTGGCAGATGCATTTATGAAAGCATTAAAGTTATTCGTAGCACAATTATGTCCATGGAAAGGCATATATTTCTGATTAGTTGTATAAACGGGTACTGTACCTTTCCAACTGAAATTGAAGGAAGTTAATAGGATATCAGGCTTGTGGGAGTTGATATTTATGACGTTCAAGGTCCCCTATATCAGCTAGAAGTCTTTTCATTGTTATGTATGACGTCCCCTATATTAGTTTTGTAGTCCTTAATTGCCATGTATAACGTTCAATGCCTCCTTTATTAGTTTGTTATATTTTCATTGTCATTGATGACATTCAAGGTCTCCTATATCAGCTTGTAGTCTTCTCATTGCACTCATAAGGTATATGGTCTTCTATATTAACTTCTAGTCTTTTGTACTGTGTTAACTTTTCAGCTTTGTTTTAATTATAGTGAAAATGGACCTCATATTTATTTCTAATAATTCCAGCTTTGATGTCTTTTACGAGGCAGCTAGGGACTTCTATATCTTGTGATTACATTATTAACTCGTTGACTGGCAATAAAATAAATTAGGTGGTATGTGCATATTTTAACTCCTCTATTTTCTAGTGTTCTGTATTACGCTTTGTTACCATCCTTTCACATGATAGAACACACCGTAATTGAGAAATTAAACATTTTCCTGAGTCTTATTGGTGATGCCTGTATATATTGCTTCCTAAAATTATTTTAATGACATGCTGTTTTCAGCTTGTTGACAAGTATTACAAGATTAATCATACCCTTTATATTGTATAAATACCTACTTTTGTCAATTCCGTTTGTTCTGAACATCTTTTCAACTTTGTATGTGTCATTTTGTTTTGTCGTGTATAGATCACTTTTGTTAGTAAAACATATTTCATCTATACTCTATCGTCTTGAATTTCGTACAATATCGGATTGCCTAAAGATAGTACAAACATTTCGTCCATCAAATTAGAAAACAATGGTATTTTGCAATGTTGTTTCGAATTGTGAAATCGCAACTGTTTCACCAATGTTGAATATCGGTATGAGTCAGTTGTTACGTATCCTTGCTCTAAAATTACTTTCATTACGTAAACATTTCGTCGGTTAAGGTAGAAAGGGGGCTCTTTGGAAATTAGTAGCTGTTTGACTAGCTTTGATTTTCCACGTGATTCAACTGTGAAATAATCTAATAGAATAATCTGTAATTTTTATGCTTTTATCCTCGCTTCCTTCACTTGGGGTTACATGCCAATCGAACCTAGATGACTGTTAAAATGTCAACCCCTTTTTTGTTCACTATTGGCAAAATACCGATACACTCTAGTCTTTAAAGTTCTCTTAAACATTTCCGCTACAAATGCTTTTTAATTTAGGTAAGCAGAAGTTGAGTTGGTCGTTTTTCTTTTCTGACAGATCCTTAATGTTTCTATTATACATTTATTGTTTCAATCCAACTGTAGTTTATTACATCTTGTCTCTTTAAAAGTTTATTTAAATGCACCATATTTATCAGCTGCTTTTCTTGTTTTCACATCGTGCGTAATTTTATTTATCACATATTCAGTGCACTTTACCTGTAGTTTGTGCATTTTTTGTGTGGATATTACAACATGTTCACATATAACCTTTTGTGATTACGAGTGGTCAGTATAAGCTCCGGAAATTATTACGCAGTATTCTCTTTAGTGATTGGCTGCGATCGTGGGAAAACTTTCCAAAATCCTTCTTCTGGAACTTTTTTCTAACATAACTATTAACATTTTGACAGGCATTTTTCGAATAAATTCCCGAAATGGCATTAGAAAATCAATGGTCACGTATGTCTGAATATGGCCAATTTACCCCAAAGGAGCTCGGTACGTCATTTATAGCATATCATGCTCTGCAAAATTGTGTAAAAACCCAGTAAAAACCTAAGAAAAGAACGACAAAAAAAAACAAAACAAACAAATAAAACAAATGGCGGTGGTCAGTTGATAGCGGGTGTGGTTCGTGTGTGGTAGGTATACCTGTGTCACGGAATCCGTCTTTCATACAAGCGTGGTTTAAGTGCTAACTCACAGAAATAAATGAACTCACCCCCGCTCAAAAAGAGAATGTAAGCAATGCCGGAATTCTAACTTAGAAAACTGTTCAACCACACCATTATTAAGCTGAAAAAATATATAAAATAAGCTAATGTTTCTTGTGTAATGCAATCCGATTCTAGATATAAAAAAATCACGTTTACGTATTCTTTGTCTACTGTTCCAAATTAAATAATGAAAACTTCCGGCCACAAGTATATACAGTAAATCTGATAATTTCTTCACCCAGTAATGATCCTTTTACATGAATATCGCAGCAATAGAATGATTTAGTAGCCTGACTAATTATTAATATGGATTGTCTACCATAACCGGTATCAACGTATAAGAGATTGTATGCATTGGATATTTTGTGTTGAAAATTTATTTTGTCCGCTTAAAATGATTTATATATTCGGATGGACACTGGCTCTTTGATTTGTAATTTGTAAAAAAAATATACCGTTTAATGTTATTGATTGTAGAACTGCAACTTCAGAGTCAGATGAAATGTAGTATTCCTTCTTCTTTCTCTCTCAACAATTTCCATGATAATAAAACTATGCGACAAACAGAGAAGGCTCGCTAAAGCTTAACATTACTCGTTTCATAAATTTAATATTTAATCATTACTTTTTGAGATCTTCTAGATATGCCCTGGTTTTATTTGATTCGCTTCTATGTGAGTAACACGTGTTTGCCACTGGTTATCAACGACGAATTACATTTATCATTCATTTTCTCGCTCCCTTGCGTAATTTGTACATTTAATTAGTTTTTATTAATAATGGTTTGCTTTTAAAAACCACTTTCAGAAAGCTTTAAAAAATCGTTAAGTCCACGTATTTAATTTTTTTTTATTTTTAACTTGGCATAATCTTTTCAGTCGTAAACCCTTAAAGGAGTTACACAGGATTCCTCTTTCAACACCTTCACGTAATGGTTTGTAAACTTTTGTATCGTCTTCACTGAATCCAATCGTTGATTCCTTTTCGGCATCTATATGTTAAAATTCTTCTGTTTAAAATGAAAATTAGTGGTTTGTTTGATTTCTGTTGAATTACACTCTCATGTCACTTGTGTAATACCCATATCCTGATTTGGGATCCTCATTTTCAGGCTATCTCTTAATACCTCTAACACATAGTCCTTCACATTTGTATATATTTCCGCTTATTTTAAAACGCACGTATACTTCTATTATTTGCTCCAAAGTACTATTCTGAATTATCTATAGTTTTAGTTATGAACCTTTTCACTGTTTTATAATTTTGATTTTTCTCCGATTCATTATGTTCGTACTTACATTGAGATTATTGTCATCAACGTGTCATCTTACAGCGTACATCAAATGTTTAAATAAACCTCATCACTCTTTGCGCTGTAAGAAAGTTTTATTTGCCCATTTTTAATTCGTCTACCAATTATTGTTTCAGCTGATTCATTTGAAGAGTACTAGACTGACCAAGTAATGAGGATTGGTAACATCACCGGGACGCTGTTTTTGTTTGTTTGTTTCCTCCAAGTGGCGCCATGGTGCAATAACACAGGTATTATATACGTCATCGTTCTTTGTAGCAAATAAACGAAATTAAGTTTTCTGCTTAATTTTATTCTCAATGATACAAGGGAGTAAGAGCAAACAAAATTAAGATAACGAAATACCTGCTTACTTCCCTCTGACAACACGACACGATCATCACGGCAGTTTCTATCGATTGTTTCTTTTTTGTTTTAAGTTTGTTTATTTACTGTAAAATATTTAGGTAAACAGTACAGTTTTCATCTGCAAGTATCATTCTAATATATATATATATATATATATATATATATATATATATATATATATATATATATATATATATATATATATATATATATATATATATATATATATATATATATATATATATATATATTGTTTGTAACTTTAATTTTTGTAATTATTATTCATACTTGTAGACTATAGAATATCTTTTGTTATAAACTGTGTAGGTGATTTGGCTCTGTTAAGAACGAAAATTGCGTAGGATCTATAAATATATGTTTACGTACATGTTGAAAATTAGTAATAATCTTAACTATAAAAGTGTATTACATCAAGTGCATTTTTAAACTGCATATACATTTTGCGACGAGAGATCAATCACACGAAATATATTATTATTATTATTATTAAATTAATGCTCTATTAATAAACTTTAATTCTGGTATCTTTCGTGCTTTAGGTTTTTGGTTTCTAGTACTTTTCCTTAGTATTTTGTAATGATTCTGTTATCACAAAATTATTTATATTTCAGAACCATGTACCATTTTCTAGAAAGCACCAACTGTTTGTAAATGAAAATAAACGCAGCGAAATTACCATTTTGATTTCTAGGCCACAAGCACCTCATACACAATCCTAATCGCATAAAGAGTTTTTTTTTTAAAGCACTCTATATGAACTTTTCATTCAATTACAATTTTCATTTGATTCGGCATCTTTTGTACATAACTCTGCATAACCAAAGCATCTTATTGATATCTCTTTAAATCACACGAATCATGCATTATTTAGCGCTGAAACGCTGAATATTAAGTCTCCAGAAGTTTTACAGCTGTATCATACTTAGGTGTTTTCATTCACCCACCCACCTGCCTGGTAAAAGTACTAGCGACCAACAAATTAAAGCACGAAAGGTACCAACATTAAGATTATAAATTATATCATTTAATAATAATAATAATAATAATACATTTTGCTGTGTGATTAATATCTCGTCACAAATTGTATATGCAGTGTATAAAATGCACTTTAGATACTATTCTTTTTATTTCCTAGTGTTAGTTGTTTTTTTATGTCTTTTGCGGCTGTGATTATTCTTTTTTTCACGAGTAAATAATGTTTATAGTTATTGTTTTTGGACAAAGTCTGTATTAATGCTTGCACATATAATCAATCCAATCTTTCGCATTCCATCCATTTAATGTCAATATGCTGATTCCAAAAATCAGCGATATATGTTTAATAAGATTTATTTTTCTTCCCTCTCTGTAGCTAGCCCGTATAAATGGAATGGAGCGCTTTATTGGACGATCATTAATTATAGTTATCAGCAAGGTAATGCGTGTGAGAGTCTTTGTCAGGGTAGTGGAGGTTCCTTAACTACAGCAAAGACTGCTGAAGAAAATAATTATGTGTGTTCGATACTCCCGTAAGTAATATTATGACTAAACATTGAAACTATTGTGCGTCCGCTCTTACAACATTTATGCTGAAATAGAACAAAGTAGAACAATAGTGTTATGTATATCTGATTTAATTTATATTTAATTTAATTTAATTGTCTGTAAGTTTTTATAAAAATTATTATATGTTAATGTAATGTATTTTGTTTACTGGAATTTGATATTTCTAGAAATTAGTTTGACCTGACTGTTTAATCGAAAACACCTAAAAATAGAAATTTGTATATTTTTGCTGGCCTAGTTCCTGACCTTGATTAAGAATCAAGTAAACTACTTTTTTAAAATTCATTCTTAATTTGTGATAGATAATAGTGAAATCGAGACTGACTGGGACTAAGTAACATTAATTGTATATAGTTTCTACGATGTTCTAGAAATACTGGTTTTACCGGAGTGGTGACCCTCATCTGGGGATCTGTTTTACGCAACAGTCATGTTTTATACCGATGTCTATATAGAATTTAGTTAGTTTGGCTTTTAAACACCTGATGCCAAGATATTCGTTTTGTTGTGACCAGATTGGAGTTAATTTTAAAGTTTATTCTAAAAAATTCGATTCTAAAAGATTAATTCGTTTTCCGGGAAATATTTGAGTGATCATACAGAATTGTTGGACAAAGACATTTCTTTAAATTTTATTCGGAAATTCAAACACCGGAATACTATCTTCTGTGGTATAACAAAGAACTGTTGACACATCGTTCTTATAAAGGCTACACTATACGCCATCACCTTCCATTTTGGATTTTCGTAGGAACTCGAACTCAAATTTCATTAGAACTTTTATTACTAGGACTTCTAATTTAATAATTCTTGGAGTATGCTTGGGTTCTTTTTGGATTTGACTCTTAAAATCGTAAGTTCTTTTCCTCATTTTTGCATCGTTTTTACAGGGAAATAAATTATTTGTTGAAATTTGTATAGCTTGTTTTCACTTTGTCTTTTTTGCTGTTTAAGTGAGCCTAAACAAATAACAATATTCCCAGCTATTTATATGCATCCGAGAATAGTGACGGCGTTGTTTATGTCATTAATGTCCGTGAAATAAACTGGATTTTAGTTCAGCTGTGGATTGTTACAATATTAGCTGAATATGTAATTGTGTTTATTTTAGCGATACTAGACCTGTCGTTTACAGTTGCAAAGATAAATATAAAGAAAAGGGTAATTCAGGATTAAAAGTTATTTACATCTTCCAAAAATAAATTGCATCTATTGAAACCATAAGCGCATTTTTAAGACTTTGATCTTTCTTTCTGATATATATTTAGTAGCGTTTCTGATTACAGGTATCTCACCATTTTCGTTTTCATTGATTTCATACGTTTTAATGCCGTTTTCTTCTTTGATTTCACTGAAATAACCTCGTTTGACCAAACTGTTTCAAACAGATTCTGTAATATTGTCTTGAAGAGTCGAAACAGACTGTGTAATATATCTCTTAATTTGATATTATGTCTCTCAAATACATTCCAGAAATATCCTGATATTTTGATCAAAATTAAATTGACGCATTCAATATGAAACATAGGTGTCATTCTTGAAAGTGCGTTCTCATTAAACAAACATGTATTGAACATATGCAAAGCTGCATATCTTGCGCTACGATGCATCAGCTCCATTCGCAATTCTCTTTTGTTTGACGCCACCAAAACACATGTATGATCCTTAGTATTTTCTAGACGTGACGATCGTAATTCACTTCCAACTGCTTCGTCTCAGTATCTATTACGGAAACTTTAAAACGTTTAGGAAAAATGGCAGCTCGGATTATACTTAGAGTACGATTAACTGAATACACCTCCTTCCTTCTCTGTAAGGTTGACTGGATGCCACTCAATCCAAAATCAAACAACATTTGTTCACTATTCTACATTTCGTTCACTGGCTCCAGTGCAACATACCTATGTATTCAAGCTAGATACTTGTGTTCAGACACTCCTATTCTCGTTGCTCACACTATTAAATTGAAGTATTTGTGCATACCCGCATACAGCTACTTTAAACCAATTGTCCTTCTATCTTAGACGCAAGGACACTGTGATCTCATTACAGTCTCTTAAAACTCACCTATTTTGACTCCAAGAACAGGCTTATAGACTTAATAAATATATAATATTTATTTGTGTGCGCGTTTACCAATACTAGTATAAACAGTAGAAAGGACACGACTTGCTATGAAATACCCAGAATGATCAAGCCGATGATTAGACATAAGTGCTTTCTTGCTAACATACCCATTATTCTTTTGCAGCTACAGTGGAAGTTGGTATTATTTTATAGGCTTAAAATATGATGGCTTCAACTGGATTTGGAATGATGGTACACCTGCGATATTTACAAACTGGCGGACAGGTAAAGTAAATATTTTCGGCCTTTCTGATGAAGAACTCGAATTTGATATCGTTATATAAAACAACCCATAATAGATAATATAAGGATCAGGTCACCGATTAATTGTATGTGGACATAACAATAAAAACTAGTTGGTGCACTAGATTTCGAAGTACACAACACAAGTGCTTATTAATCCAAGTAACTTCGTACATTCCACACAATCAAAGATATGTACCTTCTGGTAATGTCCTTGTCTCATGTATGCATTTTATAAATAGCAAAGTGAAACCAGGGAAGCACAATTTATGAATGCAAACGAGATAGTTTCACGTAAAACAAATATTTGGAACATGCTCCTGGTGGTAGCAAATGTGTCCTTATTATATAGTAATGGGTTTAGGCACTAAGTTAGACATTTTATACAGAAGTTAATAGCAGTTCTATAAAACAAATTTCAGCGAAATATGCACTGAGTTTTAGTTGGTTAAATGAAGCAAAGTATAATAAATATACACTAAGCTTTAGACTGGTAAAAAACAACAGTTCCGTAGGATATGAATATAAGGTTTATTAAATAAATCAGAAATGATTTTGTTTTCTTCAAAACTTAATCAGCTATACCAAAGAGTGATTGAAAAGCATTAAAGGCTCCACCAATAAGTTAACGGACTTGAAAAAACAAACATAATCAAATCGAAAACTGTTAGAGAAATATCTAAGGGAAACTTAAAGGTAACACATTTTATGGTTGCAACCAACATTTATGAATTTTGTAAAGACACAGAAACCTACTTGAAGAAAGTCATAACTCAAAACAGCCGCCAGTGTGATGGTTCAAATAATTTTCAGCTACACTTAACTATCCTGATTATGGAGAGGCCAACGATTGGAAAAGTGCGCTTAAATAATTTTAGCAGTGAACGAGGCCCGTGAACAAGACCTATTAACACAATGAACATATTTGAAATATATGATGTAACTGAGGGTTTGTTCGATAATTTGCATAACAAATTTGGCCAGGAAATAGATTGCAAGAAGAGAGTTGTCAATCGAAGTACGGAAGTTCATGTATTGATGTATCTGAATAGGTTAGATCCGCACAGATTTCCATAAAAGTGAAAAATGCGAAAGACAGATGTTTATTCAATCTTTGATATATAAATGCAAATGAAATCGTTTATGACAATGAATTTGTACATATAGTGTGACAAAAAAGAAAAATCCCTGATTGTATTTGATCAAGCGAAAAATAATAGTATGTTGGGGTAAAATAGTAATCCCAATTGGTATCATAATGAAAAAGTAAAAATGGAGAGATAAAATACATCTGTAAACATGTTTGAACTTCTGTCATTACGCCAGAGCAGTTATCAGACTAAAAAATACAAGATTATAGTTTATGTAAGGTATGATACAACAAAATGAAATACCGGGATCATATAGCAGAAAATTACCAAGGTTCTGACCACGTTTAGAGGCTGTAACTTGAAATATAAATCTTTAAACTCAGTCCCACTACTCATTCATATAATTTCAAGTTATAGTTTTCAAGACTCTTGCAAATATATTGATCAAGGCGATGAAGTAAATATCATACCAAATAGCAATGAAAAACTCATTTCATTAGCAAGGATTTCACGGCTTAACAGACTATTGGATTTGTACATAGATTATGGTTATTGTACTACTATGTACAGCAGTTTGCTCAACCAATAAATGATGGCAAATGTACATAATCACTGTACGTTGGGTTGCTATACAACACTACTTTTGTGAAAGACGTCTGCACTATAATATTAATACACGGATTCAATTAAACTTCTGTACCACGCAAAGAAATGTTTTACTTAAATATAGATGTCTCTAACATATCAGATAACGATTGCCAGCGTTTACCATATATGGTGTTATACTGCCAATTCAACACAATATGTGATTTTACAACTACTACTTCAAGAAAGATAGAAATATAGGTTGATGCTGTGTTATATTTTTTTAACCGTTTATGAATGTAATATATCAGTTATAACATGTCATAGATGGAAAATACTTCACATAAAGTTAAGAAAATACCTATACATTTTTATATCAATTCTTTAATTGATTATATTTCCATGTTTGCGATCTGAACAGAGTGCTATTCAAAACATTTCTTTTCATATCGTCATGTCCCAAGTACAAATTCACTTGATTCCCATAAGCAGTTAAAACGACTTTCTATAGAATCTGTGTCTTATGGAAACGCTCCAGTTTGAGTCCATTTTTTAAAATTCATTTCATCTGTGATAGAAAATGTGCGCCTGTATAAGTCTTCAAATATATGAAACAAGCGGGAATTCATGAATCGTTGTCGTAGGTATATGATTTGTATGTTGTCATATATAAACAGCATAATTCCATCAACTCGCAACACGGCTAATTGTTTTATTACGTTATTAACCTTAAGACCGTAAGAGATTGAATGATTTTATCAGCTGCACATAGAGTTAAAATAGATAACTTGTACGTGCCATATAGGGATCAGGTCACCAATACATTTTCAGTAAGCACCAATATAAACAATTAAGTAATGAAAACATTACATACATATATATCTTGTTATCTATATGTAATTTGCCTTGTTTGTCAGTTATTGTTTTTTTTCTTTCAATTTTGTATTATTTCATTGCATGTTTTCGTAATGTAACATTTAATGCTGGACTTAACCTTGTGTAAAATCTAGTTTATTTTCTGCTTGACGTGAAATGAACAAATACATATCAACATTATTCTCTATTTGTATGCGTTTAATATTAGGATCATTATTAATAGAAGTAGATATATTTACTGGGGTATGTTTCTAGGTTATTGGAATTAACCTGGGTTACCTGACATTATCCAAGTTATGTGTTGTAATTATGACCTTAGGTCAAGTAGAGGACTATATAATCTTGTCACTGAAGGGAATATTCATTTGTGCTATAAAGATCTAGCAACATGAAATTGTATTATATGTTGTGATCAGTAATTCGTTTTGGGGTGGAATTTATTTCTTTAAATTGTTGAATTTTAACGATTATTTTCTCTGGAAATACAAATGTGCTCTAATAAAAGTCATTCACTGGTATTTAAGCCTGGACTTATTTTACCGTGATCCAACAAAAGCCTGTTGATACAACAACATAATACAGGTTAAACCAGACACATCAACATCTTTATTTCTTGATTTAATCTGGACTCCTACTAAATCTTATTCATGGCTTTAAATTATTAGGATCTGTGACTGAAATTCTATGATTATTCTGGGATTTAATTGGTAATAAAATAAGTTCTCGTTTTCATTACACAAAAATAAATTATTTGTGGAAATTTACAAAGTTATTTGAATTTCTCTCTTTCTTCAGTTGCTTTTTTATAGAACATTTTCGTAACAATGTACACACACACACACACACACACACACACACATATATATATATATATATATATATATATATATATATATATATATATATATATATATATATATATATATGTGTGTGTGTGTGTGTGTGTGTGTGTGTGCGTGTGTGTGATTAACTGACATTGTGTACAACACATGCATTTCTGGGCTGAAATAAGAAAGTAAATGCAGACTTTCTGAATATTTTCGTAAGATAAATGAACCTCAGGCGGGATTGTATGAAAGTATACTGTGATCATCAAGTCTGAATTCCGTATGCTGGCGGTAATATTAGCCCTTTAGAAAAAATCGAAAGCAATGCCACAAGACTCGGATTAAACCTAAACATTATATTCAATTTTATAACCAATGATTAACATCTCTAAGAATTAATTACGCCATATTTCATTCGCTACGAGATTGGTATACTGCTAAATGAATAATTAGTGACCTTATTACTTAAACACTTCAAATCGGCAAATGATGACGGTATTATGCAGTTTGAGAATACTTGTTAACATGTGAATAAACGGTTTAATTTAGAGCTGAATTTGGAGATACCAACACATTTTCATATCCGTTTCAACAACTACCCATTGCTCAAGATCAGCATAAAGCAAACGAAAATAGTATATCCGACAAGCAACAGAACTAGATAAATAATTGCAAGAGTTGTTGGCAAGCTGTGTCAAAATCTTACGTGTAAACCGGAAAACAAGAACGAACATACGATACATTACAGAAACATTAATCATTATCCCCATTTGCGTTTGAATGTCAAAAACGATGCACAGATTTGTCATGTTTGATGAGCTACATTGGATAAAATCATGTTTGGTGAGCTACCATGGGTAAAATCATGTTTGAAGAGCTACTTTGGGTAAAATCGTGTTTGAAGAGCTACCATAGGTAAAATCATGCTTGGAGAGCTACCACGAGTAAAACCTTGTTTGGAAAGCTACCATGGGTAAAATCATGTTTGGAGAGCTGCCATAGGTAAAATCATGTTTGAAGAGCTACCATGGGTAAAATCATGTTTGAAGAGCTACCATTGGTACAATCATGTTTGAAGAGCTACCATGGGGAAAATGATGCATACAATGTGGATGAGGTTGAAGGCAAAACTCTGACTTAAACATACCTGTTTAAATTCACGAATAAATCGGTGGTTGAGAAGCAAATAGAAAATCTCAGAAAATAGTTACATTGTGTCAAAAAACAATGCACTGATCTAGTATCAAGGACATACATACATGTATATATATATATATATATATATATATATATATATATATATATATATATATATATATATATATATATATATAATAGAAAAAGTGGTCAAAAGCGGATAACGCTACACCGTATTTAAAAGCAAACACGATAATACAATGATACTTATCTACATAATACATGCATTCTGTGCAGTCATGTTTAGACAAAAAATGTTTGTCACACGAAAGATGATAACAAATTGTGACACTGCTAAAGGCAAGTGATCTGACATTCATCAATCGAAAAGAAAATGTTCGGTGAATCTTAAAGAGGGGCTAAATCGTACCAAGTGACAGTGTTTAGTGTATTAAAGAAGAGAAACTGTATTAATAAATGACTACTAACGACGAAAGAAAGTTTGTAATAGAATCTACAATGTGAATGACAAAAACAATATGTACAAAGTTTGCTTATTCAGTTGCAAAGAAAATTAAAAAGTGATAGATTTACACTGGGCATACAAAATTACCAGAAATGTACAATCATAATAAATTTGCTAATGTTTTAACTGCATGATGAAAATAACCTTTCGACGACAACTCGACTTCAAAACGAATAAGTTGTTTTCCATTTAGTAGTATATGCTAGTTTCCTTTAGTTTTTGGCTTCAAAAGCTTTTCAAGTTGTCAGGTACTTTGTTCGACACTTGAAACCTATTTGTTTCCTCGCCTGCTTATATATATATATATATATATATATATATATATATATATATATATATATATATATATATATATATATATATATATATATATATATATATATATATATATATATATATATATATATGTATATATATACATACATACATACATACATACATACATACATACAATGTTTCATGGAGTCTCATATGTGTCTCAAATATTTACTTCAGTTTATTTAATGCAGAAACTGCCCTACATTTTTTAAGTAATATTATTTTCATTACAATTCGAATTTTGTATAAATCAGTAGTGGAAAACATCTGTGATAATGGTTGCGGATTTAGTTTTCTGCAAACCGCTCCTGTGGCCTAGTGGTTAGAGCGTCCGCCTCGGATGCGGGAGGTCGTGGGTTCGATCCCCGGCCGAGTCATACCAGAGACTTAAAAAATGGTACTAACAACTGCCTCGCTTGGCGTTCAGCATTAAGAGGTTAGTGTTAGGACTGGTCGGCCTGGTGTCAGGATAATGTGACTGGGTGGGACATCATGCTACATGTCTGCAGCATGATGCCTCAGTGCTAGACATCACTATAAACTGCCACATTGCATACATCGTAGCGATTTGACTGAACAATTGTTAAAGCTACGTTAAAAATCAAAATCACATCACATCACAGTTTTCTGCAAAGATGTTTCATCCGCTCAGCTACGGTAGTTTGTGTTCTAATAAGACATGACTTTTTTTTTAGAAATTGACCATTGGAGAGAAACATTCTTTTCCTTTTAAAAAGTAGGCGCCATTGGTCCTAAATAAACCTTGATACTGCCACTTTTCTATCAGCTTAAATAAATAAATAAGATTATCCTTACAAAGAAGTACAACATCGTATTGGGACGAAACGTTGGTATGAAGTTATAATTGTTCAATACCACAGTCTTCAGATATCTTACGTGTGAGTCTTTCATACAGAACATTATGAACTGGTTTATTTCAGCTGGTATTTGCGGGTAATTATTAAATTGAAAATCACCCCATTTGCTTTGTCTGTTCAGTGGTCAGCATGAAACAAATAACTTTCAAAGCTTCCAGTGCTGTAGATGTTTAGAAAACGTATGTACGTCAAAGAACCGTTTCATATCATATTTGCATTGAAATCATATTTCTGAATTCAGCATAAACTTAAGCAAATAAAAAAATCAGGGTTTATTTTTGTTCATTCTGTCAATCATACTGTCTATTTTCGATAATATTTCAGGTGCAGTATTTAATTCGAACGACTACTGTGCTTCTGTGAATGCTGACACGTTTTGGACTCCTGCGAGTTGCGCTGCTTATTTGGCGTGTGTTTGCAAATGCACAATTGGTAACTAGTTATGAAAATTGTCTAGAAGTTTAATTTCTTTTTTCAGCGTTCTTAACGTACTGACCCTGTTTGCGTGTAAAAGAGCGACAGAGAGATTGCTTTTAGAAATTGTTTTCTGATACGAGTGAAAGATCGAATTTACTATACCTATAGTAAACTTTGCGATAATGTGGTACTTTTAGATATCGCTGCTAGCAGCAATAGACTTAGTCTCTACAGAGTTATGCAATTAATGCAATTTAAATATGATAAAAATAGAAACGTACTGGAAAGGCTGTTTATTGGTGTATTTAATCTTGACGTAACCTAGGTTGCCTCTCATGACAAGCACCCAATACAATGCAAAAGTCTGCGAAACCATTTGAGCAAAAAAGAGGATATGATTATTTATTAAACAGTAGTTTATTGCTATGCTTGTGTGTATTAATTGTGCTGATATTTCCATACTAATTTGCGGTACAATAATATTTTGATTTATAAAATCTCTAATATTACGAAAATGTCATACTCCGATATTTTCTCAATCGTAATTTACTTTTTGCGCTTGTAATAAGATGTTATGTGTTCTCAACAATTGTAGAGCCATTAATACATACTTTGAAATATGAAATAATGAAATACTATTGGATTTATTGCACATTCATTCAATAGTGTGTTGTTTACGAATTATGGGCCACTTAACTTTTATCCCCTAACCTTTGATTGTCACCCCAGCCTCTCTTTTCACCTTAGGTCACTGGTCCTCACAATACTGCTAAACTACATATGCAACCGCTCTTTAAATCAAATCAATTTATTTCAATATTATGGGCCTCTGGCCCTTAATACAACATTATATTTATGATATACACAATTATCGCGCTGCATTGATTTGAATTGAGGTAAGATATAAATTATTGATTAACATCTACATTAATGCTAACAATTATGTCCGAATAGTAACATTTTTACGTGATGAAAAAAGAGCATCTCTATTCGCCAATGATCTGTACAAGTAGTGTGACAAATTATACAGCATCATTGAAAGCCATAAGCTTGGTTACACATAATATGTATTATTTAGATATTGTCGTCTAATAATTTTCTGGGCAAAAACAAAGAAAATGAAATTCGTCCACTATTATATAAATATTTATTCACCTGCACATTTCACGAAACCTGAAAGCTCTATCAAATTTTTCCTTTCTTCATGTTTCAGTCATTAACAATTAGTTCCACTAAATGCTTTCTTAAATTAAAATGTATATTGTATGAGAGGTATTTAACACATTGAACCAGGGAATTATATTGACTATGGTAATAAAATATGAGGCATTAAGGTAAAATAAATACTAGCATCAACATAGAAATACGCCATATTAATAATTCCTCAGAATGTTGTTATTTATATTAACAAATTTTGAAACATGTCTGGGACATCTATGCCAATGGCCTTCAATTCTTTTTAGAAAATCCTGGCTGTCTAGTTATCAAAATGTTTTAATAAATTCATCTGGATTACTGATTCCCAACGTTTTACTATGAAAGGTGGGCCACTGATGTTTCCAATTCTATATAATAAAGCAAATTTACCGACTAATCTACCAATGTTTTGAAAAGGATTTTGCCCTTTGGTCGCCAAAATATATGGAAATAAACCCTTGGTCACCTAAACCTATTATTAGAAGAAGAAAAGAAAACACATTTAAATGCCTAGTAATCTTGAATAGTGTATCAATAAATCAGACCAGAAGAAACTTCGGAACGGTGGTCATCAAAAGTACATAAAACGCCCTGGTCAGGAGTCGTTGAATTCTTTTGACAAAAACAAGGGCTAGTGGTCCCCAACGTTTTATGAATAAGACATAGACCAGCGACATTCGGCGTTGTCGGAAAAGAACCTGGGTTAGTGTACGTTAACATTTTATGAAAATACCTAGGCCAGTGGATTTCAAATTTTATGAATGGAAACTTGGTCGAATGGTCATCATATTTTTAATAGGATTCCTTGGCCAGATGGGGTGTGCATTTTCTCAAAGACCTGGTCAGTGTTCGTGCAAATGTTATGTCAAGTCTAGCCCAGTGATACTCAATTTGTTGAGAGAAAACCTGACAAACTGGTCGTCAAAATATTACGAAAACCGCTGGTCAGTAGTTGAACAGTGTTTATGAAAAGAATCTGGATCAAACATTGCCGAACTGTTACGAAAAATTCATTGGTCACATGGACCTCTGGTCTTCATATATTGTATTAGAAACATGGGTCAGTGCTCTTCACATTTGTATGAAAACATAAGCACAAACAACTTCAGATCAGTTGTCTTCAAACATGTACGAAAAAGACACTTATCACATGTCGGCAAAACCGGGGCGAGTGATTGTCAGAATTTTAAGAATGAAACAGCCAGTGAACCAATATACCTGTCCAGTGGTCGTCAACGATTCATGAAACACAAACCATGGACCAGTGGTTGATAAACGTCTATCAGAAACACTTCAGGTATTTTTCGAAGAATTTTATGGAAAGAAAGAATGGCCAGCTAGAACAACTACCTTAACTTAGTATAAAAAAACACGAACCAGTGGCCTTCAAATCTGGTTGAAGTATTGGGTCAGTTATTGCTAAATTTGTAAGAAAACGACTGTGATAGTGTCCGCAATAATGTTTATGAAATAAAATATCCGATATAGAGGTCCTTATTCCTTGATGATTAATGTGAAAACCTTTGTGAAAAATCCAGTGACAGCTCAGATGTTTTGAAGAACTAAAAATGAACCACTTACATCTTCAATACACAGAAACTATATAAAGCAATATCCCGTAGTTTTATTAAGCTTAAATTTAATTTAGGGTGCATGGGAGGTAAACAGCATGACTGTTTTAAGTACAAGCCAGTACACATTTTCAGAAGATACACTATTAATTTTGACAGAGACTCTTCAGTTGTTATATACAGGGCACGATGTGGTATGAAATTGTGACAGAATCAGTGAAACTGGGCAGTATGGATAGCAATGTAAATATACCGAATATCTTAATGGCATTTATCATACTATAATACACCTGAATTAGTTACATTAATATATAGGTTTCAATACTTTCCAATAAGAAAACTGTCCTCTGAACGATAAATACTATCGTTATAAGAAAAATATTTCATCCAGCACACAACATAATAAATCTAGAAATTTGTAAATAATTTCTAAAATCGTTCCTATTTCACCCTATTATTGTTGGATATGTCTAAATGGGAGGAATACCACGATTTCAGAAGGTAGCATCTATTACAGATATCAAAACGACGAACCCTACCTTAGCGAAAATCCTCGAAATATCAATTATGGGGCCACAAAACCAAACCAGAAGAATCGATATGTTTTATTTATTTGGTACTAGTGTTCAAATCTAAAATATTTAAGCATTATGTTTAGAGAGACAATGTTATAACTCGGATGAAAACAACGCATGAAGCTTTCAAAGTCATATATCACCTTAAACAGTTAGATTGCACATTGCAGTTTGTGGCGACTGTATATTGTTTTGTAGTATCCAGTGATAGAGTGATGGAACTGAATATATTAACAATCTACAAGCAAACGTGAACAAGAATGTACTATCAGCAGCCAATACACACTGACATATTACTGGTTGTGAATTAATAGAACTAGGACCAAAACAAGATAGTATTCAGACAAACCAACGTTACCAATAATAATATTTGCAACTAACATATACTGATTTAACTGACATAAATCATGCATCTTGCATCTTATAGGCAAGCGTTAAGTAGAGTGGATATTGTTGCAGGACTGCTGCAATTTCCTTTGAACAAATAAATGAATTACCATGCTAATCAATAATCATTTTCGCTATTATAATTATACCTTTTAGACAATCTCAAAGATAAAGCAAATTAATGCAAGAAAGAAAAAAAATGACATTATCAGCAGATGAAATAAATAATTTTCCTGGTAAATTTAAAAACCAGCGTATTATCGAATTATACCAGGTATCGCTGCTACAGCATACTTAGTTAATTCAAACGAATTGCCGGCCATTATTTTCACACCTCTTTTGCATTAATAATGTAGACATTAGAGTTACCTCTACCACGAACGCTATTTTACTGTTAATCCTTTTATGTGGTTACGATAGGAGTTACTACGATCGTACCAAAAGCTGTGAAAACAATATGAATTATCAGACCTTTCCCTTTGAAAAATTGTTTTGGCCTGTCATTTAATGACAACTTTTCTTCAAATTAAGATTCTCATGGTATATTTTAGTTGTTTTTATTTTTCAAAAATAATTATTTCCAATACAGCTACAGTACCCCTATTTTCCTTCTTGTGGCATAAATAATCAAGTAGGTGGTTCTCTATCAATATCAGTGGAACGATTACCAACATGTTTTACTCTCAAAGTAATACATTAGGTAACATATGAGAGAAGACACACAGACATTAGTTGGCGAGCAACGAGATGACATACAAACGTAATGTGAGAGTTAATATCTTGAAAGATTTTTTCAATTTCATTGTGACAAACTAAATAAGTTAAAAATGACAAAGAAACAAATAAACTATGGTCTATACAATACAAATAGCTTTAGCAATAAATGATGTTACAAAATTTCTTAAGTTAGGTTCCTTTAATTTTGTAATTGTTTGATACTTGCTAAAACAATTCTTAGCCAAAATGATTTTCCTTTCAAGTGTTAATTTTTCATGTTATGAAATTTTATTTCCATTGAACACATATTTGCAATAATCATCTTATATATATATATATGTTCCATGTAATGATTATTCATTATAGTTCAAAAACATTTCGTTTCACGAGCATTGGTTTCCATTCTCTTGAAATTGTATTTAATTTACTGTTTGACTGCGTTGAATGTTTTTGACCAAAGAGTTCTTTAGCTTTGATGTTTACAACATGTGACTATTTTACTGATACTAAAGGGTAAATTTCACAACAGTCATGTAAATATCTTTTTATCTTTAGATATTTTTGTAAAATGCCACACTGTTATCATCGTTCCTAGACAGCAATTTGTTTTGTAATTTTGATTTGTTGTTTAGTTCCCCCAGCTAAATGCTTTGACATGCATACGGACCTATTATATAGTTCATGGGCCTTAACTTATATTAGTAAATGACCTTTGTTTTGACCTATCATATCCTGCATGATTTCAAACGTGACATTCATCATCGATATATTAGTGAAGACAATATTTAGCATATATAATCGTCCTGTTATTCTCAATTCCATCAATACGTCATAATCAATTAATAATCGAAATTCTACTTCTACTACCTTTAAACTAGCATCACATGTTAATCATCGAGCGCTGTGAAAATAGCATGTTTCTTTGTTACAATTAAGGATACGAACAGTTCTAAATTCACTACCAAACTTACTTAAAATGTATTGTGTTTAAAGGGACAATTGTCAAGTTCATCCAGAGATGTCAGCATAAAATGTTTCAAGGTATCGTTTGTTTATTAGCTGGCAGCACCCTTTACAATTCATCTCTAAGACATACATTTTCTAATATTGTATTCGATTTGAATTTTAGTTTATTTGGACCTACTAGAGTCATCAATACACTCATAGAGGTAAAAGCATTTCCATAAAATATTGATTCCCCAGCCCATTCAAGTGTTTGTTTGTTTCAAACATTTTATAAACACCAATAATCATGAAGATTTATTTAATAAATAACCGTAAACATTTCACAATCAACAGCTAATTGGACACTTTTCGAAAGAAACACCTTTTGTTATCGTTTTCAAAATAACCCACAACATTCTTTACTCCTCAAAATCGTGTTTGCATCATTATTTGGAATTATTCCACACCTGGTTATCGAAATAAGTTTGGCTAATAATTTTATAAATTAAAGTCGTAACCTGATTAATTATGAATAAATGTAACGGGTTCTCATCACAGACTACCTTAGGTTGGAGTGGGGATGCTCCCAGTATTAACTTTAATTATTACAGATGACCCACCCTGGCTCGTTATCGTTAGAAATTGAAGTAGTGATAGATACTCAGAGCTCCGAGCCCCCAGTCAGCGATGCTGACAATTAAATTACTGAATACACAAAAGGTGAAATTCAAATAAACAAGAAATATAATGCCATTCAATTACAGATAGTCTTTCTTCAAATGAAATTAAATATTCAAATCCTATCAATCGTCTTTCACTCTACCAAGTGACTGACTATTTCATCATCGGATTTAATGTGTTAGATTTTCCCCCTGTCCTAAGTTTCTACTCATCTGTAGTATTTCTTGACTGGTACCGAGTACCTCTTCAGTCCAACAACCACGTCCTTCAACCTTCCACTTCCTTCACTTCCGTTCTCTCCTTCTCTTGTCTCCCAGTAGACTCGGAACCAACTGTACCAGGGTATTTCATTTCTCTGTCTCCTACAGCTCCTCTGGTCCCTAAAAGTTTACTTTCCGAAGTTCCTTTTTAATTCCCAGAATAACAATGTTTTCTCGTCAATTTCGAATGACGTCGGGGTGTACCAACTGTACCAGAGTATTTCCCTTATCTGTCTCCTACAGCTTCTCCGGTCCCTAAAAGCTTCCTTTCCGAAGTTCCATTGTAATTCCCAGAATAACAATGTTTCCGTCAATTTCGAATGACGTCGGAGTAGCTTATAACTTCCTTATGGAATTCCCGCAAGATAGGTGAGCGACTACTGACGTTTAGTTTCAAGACACTAGATTTAAACATGCGATTCCAATGGTGGCCACGCCTTGCTCAGTTTCGAGTGGATGTCGATTCACCCATGGTCTACATAAATAGCTGACATTGTCGCCTCCCCGGCAGTATGTCAAGGGTGGATTTACGACCCACACTTGATATTCCTTTGAGCCAACACCGGCAATTCATGCCACGTCGCTGTCAATCGCACTCAGCAAATAAGGCGCCAGTAACAAGTTCTTATAGCCATGTTATAAGCAACTGGCTTCCCATCCGTCTTTTTGATGTCGGCTTACACTCGCAACATTTATGAAGCGAATAATTAGCCTCAGGGTCTAGCATATACATGTTGCAATCTGGCTATTGTTCCTTACTTATAACGGGACAATACACATAGGATGTATTTTTGATATTTTAATTGATGTTGCATTTAGTTTGTGAACGAACTCTATAATTACTAATATAATGGGTAATATCACATACTTTGCTGGACTAATTGACATTGTTGGTGCTAATGTATGCAATAATCGTTTCGCAATTATGGAATTAGTTGGTTGAACCGTTATGTTTTATATCTTCTTTGGTAAAAGATATTTCTGCAGCGTTTGTTTACTTTCTATATAAATTAAATATGTTACTACTGTTAAATACTCAACAATGCCTTAACATAATGTTTTATCTGTAACTATTAGTTTCATAAGAGTTGTGTACTGCCTTATCTTTGAAGAACTCTAAAATTAACCTTGGCTGCTGCTGTTATTTCATATTTTTGTCCATGAGTCATCGCTAGTATCTTTATAATTTAACGTGGTTTAGAATACTTTTAAAATCGCAATAAATAACAAGCACACACAAATATAATGAAAATCGAACAATTTGTCTTACTCTACATTCTCTTATGATCATTTAATGTCAGTAAATCATAAAATTAATGAAATTATCAATACCAAAATAATTATATTTATCTACATTTCCTTTTCTTTGTGCAAATTTACTTCTTCGCTCCATCGGACTTGGTGCAACATCAAAATTGCCCCTCCCCGGCAGTCTGTTCTACTTTTTTCATCTAGAACCTCATAATCATTTAGTATCATCATCATTTGCAGGCATTAAATTTCTTTACATTTATCAGTATATTTTATTTTTATTGCATGTAAGTTAAACCAATGTTCATAGGTCTAAGGTTATATTTGAAGGAAAAAAACTAATTTTCTGACATAATTGTTATTATTTTATCTTTGTTCTTCTTGTTTGGCCTTACATATTGTGGCAATTATATATGCGTTATTCATCTAATAGGTCAGTATGTTTGTAAGTGAACTGATAATTCATCTGCGTCTATTACTCAGTTTGTATTTATATCATGTCTTAATGCATTGTGCAATAAAGCAAGCATCATATCGGGCACAATTTTTTTATCCGGCTTATGTTCATTATGTATGAAGATTTTGTCCAGTGATGGTAGATTGTATATAGTTCTAAATGTGCTCCTGTTTTGAAGATATGAGTTGTTTAATTGCAAAAGATAAAAAATATTCCACCTTGGATCGAACTAAAATATCTCACTCTACTAATTATTATATTTTAATTATTGCTATACTTCAGAACATTCATGCAAATCTTGACCATTTCTGGTGTAAAATCTATAGAAATGTATTATCTTTTTCAATGAATCCTTAAGTTTTATTTTACTTTTTCTCTTTTCATTCTATTTCATAATGTTTTCAAATACGTTTTCTCTTTGGTAAAGGAGAATACAATGGGTTGATTTTCATTTTCACTGATTGATTCCCTTCATCAAATAATGTAGTCATTTTTACTCTCCTACTATTATATCAGTTAAATAATTGTTATGAAAATTACATTTTGAAAACACAATGAGCACTTCTTTGTATATGTTGGTGCAAGTTTTGTTTAATTCTTTTCTCTTCTAATACTATTTCCTCCGCTATATTACAACTTAATTTTATTCATCTTTACAAAATGATTGTACCTCTGGTTAATTGGTTTTCAACGATTTACTTATGATATAAGACAGTAATAAATTGTAGAATGTGTACCTCTAACGAAAGTATTTAATATTGAGTTGCCTTCTAATACGATTGTAGCTTAAAATCTTTTATATTAATCTCTATTTCACCAATGATTTATTTATTTAGGTCTCATTGTACTTACTAAACAAAATTTAAAAGCGTTCAAATGTCAAATCTCGTTTTTAACAATATTTACGACATTTCTCAGAAACGTGTCATCATCTGTTTTCAAACATTTGGAAAGAAAGAGAAGACGAAAACATAACATCTTTCAGTCGTTGGTCTTCACGATAATAGTTCATATGTTATATTCATGGTCCAATATGTGTTTCTTCTCACATTGAAGCTTGTATATATTGACCAAGTTACTACTCTTTAATGAATGACATTATGAACATGTAATTTTCATGAAAAGACCTCTTAGGCCATGCAGAACGGTCTAATTGAAAATGGTGCTGATCTGACATCCAACATATCCTACATGTGGATCATCTGGAACAATCACTATTCCCTCTATGCAGTGTGTCTATGACATATAGATTGCCATCATTGAAAATGGTGTTTATCGGACATGGCTACCATGGCATTCATCTGATTTTTTGTTATTGGTACTCTTCTTCTATTTGTGGTCATATTGACATTGGATTTTCCGTGATATTTATAATGGAACTTAAATAGTTCCAGATAAGTATGTCGCCGATTCGACGATGCCAACATGTGTCGTAATATAGTCTTAATTCAAATATGTGTTGATCAATCATCCAATATGTGCGCCATATCCACTTTTTCATAGCTATTGCTATCAGACCTCCTGGTAGGCTGGTGGTAATATCGACATTGATTGTAAGTAAAAGTGTTACTGGTCTGATATCCAACAATGATCTCATGTCGGCTATCTTGATAAACGTGTTATTCTTCATTTCGGCATGGGTTTCTCACTTATAGACTCCTTCTCGTGTGCAGATGGTCCTTAAAGAAAATGACACAGGTATGACCGTCCAAGATGGTCACCACCTTGGGTATGATACAAATCATGATACGAATACAAATCCTTGTTATATTCTAAACTATCACTCTTTGTCATATCAGCACGTGCTTCTACTGTGTTACTTAATACAGCATATAGTTGGTCGTACATTAAAATGTTTTTCATCTAACCTCCAAAATGACAACGTTTGCAGTCAATTTTATCATAGTCATATGGTTTTATCTACTCATTGAATGGAAGCAAGAAAATGAGTATTTCACAAGAACTCTGCAATACTATGCGATATCTAAAGGTCATTTTCTTCTGCGTCTGTAAGTAAAGCAATTTTAATTCTGTTCTGCGATCTCAGGCATATTTAACCTCCTTTTCTTTAATATTGTGAACCTTCACAGCAGATGGATCCTTGTAATCAAGGTTACAAACCATAACCTAAATAACCCCATAACTAACAAAGGTGTAACTTTTAAAAGTTGTTTGAAATTTTCAATGGTTCTTTTTTCGTTGATTCTGTCATTGATATTACTTTTGGTCATGAAATGATGCCCATAACCATATATATTAGACTGAAGTTAGGATTCGTATTGTGCCATCGTACTGGTCATCATTCACTGACATATCGATTTGCATTTAGTATTTCAAAATTTAGCAACGATAGGAAGAATTTATACGAAATATATCAACATACGAAAATTTATTCTGACGTTAAGATAGGAATTGTCCTGTTTAGTGACAAGAACATCTAGTACATGATACCTTTGCGGTAGAACAAGGTAAAACACGATATCGTCATCAATAACTTACCATTCAATGAGTAAATCTGACCTTAATTTTAAACATGAACTGTTGCAGCGTGTTGCTTTCGACAAATGCCATTCAACGTTTTAATTGTTTCTAATATTTCAAAATAATTGACGTAAGAGGGCCACAGTTACAGGGTCAGCCACTTTAGAGACCACATTAAACTGACAGCTGCATTGTTTTGTTTATATGGTAGTACCTCTTACACTTATGTAGGCAGAGATTCATGCTTTTGAATAAGAAAATATCCATGGTTTTGAACTCGTTGACCCTCTCGTAACGATGTAGTGGAGTATGAAGTAAATCTATTTTCCTGGTCAACATAGATTTATGATCATCTCTGAACACGGCGTTTTCTTAGCTGACTTTCTCCTCTAATAAATACAATGTTTATTTTCATTTTCAGATTTTGGTTCTAAATGTGATGCAACTAATGGATGTTCCAACCCCTATGCAAATTGCACTAATGAGACTTGTCAGTGTAGGTCAGGATACACCCAAAATGGAACCCTCTGTAAAGCAGGTGAATTGTTTAATAAGCGTATAAAATGTCGTACGTTCTTGAAATAATTATTTATCATGTAAATTTGACATTATATTACATTGAAATGTGCCTCCACAGAACACATATTTTATATGTTTGTTGTACGTCTGAAGGACCGAAGAAGCATATCATTGTTTTTATTCATCTTAATTTAGAAGTGATGCTTGGACGCCAAGACATTTCATACACAGTTTCATTCTGACGGTCTACTTTGATATACATGGAGATTGTGTAATTCAAAAATCAAATATAGCCAGCAATATGGCCATTTTTTAAATCCTATTACTTGATATCATACAGAATAGATGATGTAGTTTTCAGAAAAGAATGCTTATCAGACTTAGATGGTCCGAAAAGCAAATGGTACCTCTATGGAGAGTTGCAATGTGCAATATTTACAACTATATTCTTCAGTAGGTGCAAAACTGTCGTACTTTCCTGCATGCAATTATTATTATCAAGCAGCATTATGGTGTATAAGTGAGAAAAGTCCCTTTTCAAATATGTTTGAGGTTTTATACTACTTGACAAAGACCAGACCAGAAGAGCTGACTATATGGGACGCGACTGCAAATAACCAAAATCGTGTTCGCCTTTTAAATTTGGCACTCATGTCCCTCTTGAAGTTTACTTTGTGATAAATCAAACCAGTGACTCTCAAGAATCCAATAACAGAGCCACCACGCTAGCCATCATAGTTTTAATCACAGATCTTCTTGAATAGATGGTCATAATGTCATATATTTTTCACGAAAATAGTTCATATGTTATATACATGGTCCAATATGTGTTTCTTCTCACACTGAAGCTTGTATATATTGACCACGTTACTCCTCTTTAATGAATGACATTATGAACATGTAGTTTTCATGAAAAGACCTCTTAGGTCATGCAGAACGGTCTAATTGAAAACGGTGCTGATCTGACATTCAACATATCCTAAATGTCGATCATCTGGAACAATCACTATTCCCTCTAAGCAGTGTGTCTATGACATATAGATTGCCATCATTGAAAATGGTGTTTATCGGACATGGCTACCATGGCATTCATCTGATTTTTTGTTATTGGTACTCTTCTTCTATTTGTGGTCATATTGACATTGGATTTTCCGTGATATTTATAATGGAACTTAAATAGTTCCAGATAAGTATGTCGCCGATTCGACGATGCCAACATGTGTCGTAATATAGTCTTAATTCAAATACGTGTTGATCAATCATCCAATATGTGCGCCATATCCACTTTTTCATAACTATTGCTATCAGACCTCCTGGTAGGCTGGTGGTCATATCGACATTGATTGTAAGTAAAAGTGTTACTGGTCTGATATCCAACAATGATCTCATGTCGGCTATCTTGATAAACGTGTTATTCTTCATTTCGGCATGGGTTTCGCACTTATAGACTCTTTCTCGTGTGCAGATGGTCGTTAAAGAAAATGACACAGGTATGACCGTCCAAGATGGTCACCACCTTGGGTATGATACAAATCATGATACGAATACAAATCCTTGTTATATTCTAAACTATCACTCTTTGTCATATCAGCACGTGCTTCTACTGTGTTACTTAATACAGCATATAGTTGGTCGTACATTAAAATGTTTTTCATCTAACCTCCAAAATGGCAACGTTTGCAGTCAATTTTATCATAGTCATATGGTTTCATCTACTCATTGAATGGAAGCAAGAAAATGAGTATTTCACAAGAACTCTGCAATACTATGCGATATCTATAGGTCATTTTCTTATGTCTGTAAGTAAAGCAATTTTAATTCTGTTCTGCGATCTCAGGCATGTTTAACCTCCTTTTCTTTAATATTGTGAACCTTCACAGCAGACGGATCCTTGTAATCAAGGTTACAAACCATAACCTAAATAACCCCATAGCTAACAAAGGTGTAACTTTTGAAATTTGTTTGAAATTTTCAATGGTTCTTTTTTCGTTGATTCTGTCATTGATATTACTTTTGGTCATGAAATGATGCCCATAACCATATATATTAGACTGAAGTTAGGATTCGTATTGTGCCATCGTACTGGTCATCATTCACTGACATATCGATTTGCATTTAGTATTTCAAAATTTAGCAACGATAGGAAGAATTTATACGAAATATATCAACATACGAAAATTTATTCTGACGTTAAGATAGGAATTGTCCTGTTTAGTGACAAGAACATCTAGTACATGATACCTTTGCGGTAGAACAAGGTAAAACACGATATCGTCATCAATAACTTACCATTCAATGAGTAAATCTGACCTTAATTTTAAACATGAGCTGTTGCAGCGTGTTGCTGTCGACAAATGCCATTCAACGTTTTAATTGTTTCTATTACTTCACAAAAATTGACGTAAGAGGGCCACAGTTACAGGGTCAGCCACTTTTAGACCACATTAAACTGACAGCTGCATTGTTTTGATTATATGGTAGTACCTCTTACACTTATGTAGGCAGAGATTCATGCTTTTGAATAAGAAAATATCCATGGTTTTGAACTCGTTGACCCTCTCGTAACGATGTAGTGGAGTATGAAGTAAATCTATTTTCCTGGTCAACATAGATTTATGATCATCTCTGAACACGGCGTTTTCTTAGCTGACTTTCTCCTCTAATAAATACAATGTTTACTTTCATTTTCAGATTTTGGTTCTAAATGTGATGCAACTAATGGATGTTCCAACCCCTATGCAAATTGCACTAATGAGACTTGTCAGTGTAGGTCAGGATACACCCAAAATGGAACCCTCTGTAAAGCAGGTGAATTGTTTAATAAGCGTATAAAATGTCGTACGTTCTTGAAATAATTATTTATCATGTAAATTTGACATTATATTACATTGAAATGTGCCATCCACACAACACATATATTGTATGTTTGTTGTACGTCTGAAGGACCGAAGAAGCATATCATTGTTTTTATTCATCTTAATTTAGAAGTGATGCTTGGACGCCAAGACATTTCGTACAGTTTCATTCTGACGGTCTACTTTGATATACATGGAGATTGTGTAATTCAAAAATCAAATATAGCCAGCAATATGGCCATTTTTTAAATCCTATTACTTGATATCATACAGAATAGATGATGTAGTTTTCAGAAAAGAATGCTTATCAGACTTAGATGGTCCGAAAAGCAAATGGTACCTCTATGGAGAGCTGCAATGTGCAATATTTACAACTATATTCTTCAGTAGGTGCAAAACTGTCGTACTTTCCTGCATGCAATTATTATTATCAAGCAGCATTATGGTGTATAAGTGAGAAAAGTCCCTGTTCAAATATGTTTGAGGTTTTATACTACTTGACAAAGACCAGACCAGAAGAGCTGACTATATGGGACGCGACTGCAAATAACCTAAATCGTGTTCGCCTTTTAAATTTGGCACTCATTTCTCTCTTGAAGTCTACTTTGTGATAAATCAAACCAGTGACTCTCAAGAATCCAATAACAGAGCCACCACGCTAGCCATCATAGTTTTAATCACCGATCTTCTTGAATGGATGGTCATAATGTCATATAGTTTTCACGAAAATAGTTCATATGCCATATACATGGTCCAATACGAAATTAGCATTTCTGTCTCTTCTGCTACTGTAGCTTGTATATATTGACCACGTTACTCCTCTTTAATGAATGACATTATGAACATGTAATTTTCATGAAAAGACCTCTTAGGTCATGCGGAACTGTCTAATTGAAAATGGTGCTGATCTGACATCCAACATATCCTACATGTGGATCATCTGGAACACTCACTCTTCCCTCTAAGTAGTATGTGTATGACATGTAGATTGCCATCATTGAAAATGGTGTACATCGAACGTTTCGCATGGCTTAATAGTTCCAGATAAGTATGTCGCCCATTCGACGATGCCACCATGTGTAGTAATATAGTCTTAATTCAAATATGTGTTGATCAGACATCCAGTATGTTCTCCCTGTCCACCTTTTCGTAACTACTGCTATCAAACTTCCTGGTAGGCTGGTGGTCATATCGACATTGATTGTAAATAAAAGTGTTACTGGTCCGATATCCAATAATGATCCCATGTCGGCTATCTTGATAAACATGGCATGGGTTTCTCACTTATGTAGTCTTTCTCGTGTGCAGATGGTCCTTAAAGAAAATGACACAGATATGACCATCCAAGATGGTCACCACCTTGGGTATTATGCAAATCATGATACGAGTACAAATCCTTGTTATATTCTAAACTATCACTCTTTGTCATACCAGCACGTGCTTCTACTATGCTACTTAATACAGCATATAGTTGGTCGTACATTAAAATGTTTTTCATCTAACCTGCAAAATGGCAACGTTTGCAGTCAATTTTATCATAGACATATGGTTTCATCTACACATTGAATGGAAGCAAGAAAATGAGTATTTCACAAGAACTCTGCAATACTATGCGATATCTATAGGTCATTTTCTTATGACTGTAAGTAAAGCAATTTTAATTCTGTTCTGCGATCTCAGGCATATTTAACCTCCTTTTCTTTAACATTGTGAACCTTCACAGCAGATGGATCCTTGCAATCAAGGTTACAAACCATAACCTAAATAACCTCATAACTAACAAAGGTGTAACTTTTGAAATTTGTTTGAAATTTTCAATGGTTCTTTTTTCGTTGATTCTGTCATTGATATTACCTTTGGTCATGAAATGATGCCCATAATCATATATATTAGATTGAAGTTAGGATTCGTATTGTGCCATCGTACTGGTCATCATTCACTGACATATTGATTTGCATTTAGTATTTCAAAATTTAGCAACGATTGGAAGAATTTATACGAAATATATCAACATACGAAAATTTATTCTGACGTTAAGATAGGAATTGTCCTGTTTAGTGACAAGAACATCTAGTACATGATACCTTTGCGGTAGAACAAGGTAAAACACGATATCGTCATCAATAACTTACCATTCAATGAGTAAATCTGACCTTAATTTTAAACATGAACTGTTGCAGTGTGTTGCTTTCGACAAATGCCATTCAACGTTTTAATTGTTTCTATTACTTCACAAAAATTGACGTAAGAGGGCCACAGTTACAGGGTCAGCCACTTTTAGACCGCATTAAACTGACAGCTGCATTGTTTTGATCATTTTTTAGTACCTCTTACACTTATGTAGGCAGAGATTCATGCTTTTGAATAAGAAAATATCCATGGTTTTGAACTCGTTGACCCTCTCGTAACGATGTAGTGGAGTATGAAGTAAATCTATTTTCCTGGTCAACATAGATTTATGATCATCTCTGAACACGGCGTTTTCTTAGCTGACTTTCTCCTCTAATAAATACAATGTTTATTTTCATTTTCAGATTTTGGTTCTAAATGTGATGCAACTAATGGATGTTCCAACCCCTATGCAAATTGCACTAATGAGACTTGTCAGTGTAGGTCAGGATACACCCAAAATGGAACCCTCTGTAAAGCAGGTGAATTGTTTAATAAGCGTATAAAATGTCGTACGTTCTTGAAATAATTATTTATCATGTAAATTTGACATTATATTACATTGAAATGTGCCATCCACACAACACATATATTGTATGTTTGTTGTACGTCTGAAGGACCGAAGAAGCGTATCATTGTTTTTATTCATCTTAATTTAGAAGTGATGCTTGGACGCCAAGACATTTCGTACAGTTTCATTCTGACGGTCTACTTTGATATACATGGAGATTATGTCCTTCAAAAATCAAATATAGCCAGCAATATGGCCATTTTTTAAATCCTATTACTTGGTATCATACAGAATAGATGATGTAGTTTTCAGAAAAGAATGCTTATCAGACTTAGATGATCCGAAAAGCAAATGGTACCTCTATGGAGAGTTGCAATGTGCAATATTTACAACTATATTCTTCAGTAGGTGCAAAACTGTCGTACTTTCCTGCATGCAATCATTATTATCAAGCAGCATTATGGTGTATAAGTGAGAAAAGTCCCTGTTCAAATATGTTTGAGGTTTTATACTACTTGACAAAGACCAGACCAGAAGAGCTGACTATATGGGACGCGACTGCAAATAACCTAAATCGTGTTCGCCTTTTAAATTTTTCACTCATGTCCCTCTTGAAGTCTACTTTGTCATAAATCAAACCAGTGACTCTCAAGAATTCAATAACAGAGCCACCACGCAAGCCATCATAGTTTTAATCACAGATCTTCTTGAATGGATGGTCATAATGTCATATATTTTTCACGAAAATAGTTCATATGTTATATACATGGTCCAACATGTGTTTCTTCTCACATTGTAGCTTGTATATATTGACCACGTTACTCCTCTTTAACGAATGATATTATGATCATGTAGTTTTCATGAAAAGACCTCTTAGGTCATGCAGAACGGTCTAATTGAAAACGGTGCTGATCTGACATCCAACATATCCTACATGTCGATCATCTGGAACAATCACTATTCCCTCTATGCAGTGTGTCTATGACATGTAGATTGCCATCATTGAAGATGGTGTTTATCGGACATGGCTACCATGGCATTCATATGATTGTATGTTAATAGTACTCATCTTCTATTTGTGGTGATATTGACATTGGATTTTCGCTGATATTTATAATGGAACTTAAATAGTTCCAGATAAGTATGTCGCCCATTCGACGATGCCAACATGTGTAGTAATATAGTCTTAATTCAAATATGTTTTGATCAGTCATCCAGTATCTGCACCAAATCCACTTTTTCATAACTATTGCTATCAGACCTCCTGGTAGGCTGGTGGTAATATCGACATTGATTGCAAGTAAAAGTGTTACTGGTCTGATATCCAACAATGATCTCATGTCGGCTATCTTGATAAACGTGTTATTCTTCATTTCGGCATGGGTTTATCACTTATAGACTCTTTCTCGTGTGCAGATGGTCGTTAAAGAAAATGACACAGGTATGACCGTCCAAGATGGTCACCAAATTGGGTATTATACAAATCATGATACGAATACAAATCCTTGTTATATTCTAAACTATCACCCTTTGTCATATCTGCACGTGCTTCTACTATGTTACTTAATACAGCATTTAGTTGTTCGTACATTAAAATGTTTTTCATCTAACCTCCAGAATGGCAACGTTTGCAGTCAATTTTATCATAGTCATATGGTTTCATCTACTCATTGAATGGAAGCAAGAAAATTAGTATTTCACAAGAACTCTGCAATACTATGCGATCTCTATAGGTCATTTTCTTATGCGTCTGTAAGTAAATCAATTATATATCTGGTCTGCAATCTCAGGCATATTTAACCTACTTTTCTTTAATATGTCAACAACAGATGGATCATTGTAATCAAGGTTACAAACCATGACCTCATAACTAACAAAGGTGTAACTTTTGAAATTTGTTTGAACTTTTCCATGGTTCGTTTTTCGTTGATTCTGTCATTGATATAACTTTAGGTCATGAATTGATTTCCACAACCATATATATTAGACTGAAGTTAGGTTTCGTATTGTGCCATCGCACTGGGCATCATACATTGACATATCGATTTGCATTTAGTATTTCAAAATTAGCCAATGATAGGAAGAATTTATACGAAATATATCAACATATGAAAATTTATTCTGACGTCAAGATAGGAATTGTCCTGTTTAGTGACAAGAGTATCGAGTACATGATATTTTTGCCGTAGAACAAGGTAAAACACGATATCGTCATCAATAACTTACCAGTCAATGAGTAAATCTGACCTTAATTTAAAAAATGAACCGTTGCAGCCTGTTGTTGTCGACAAATGCCATTCAACGTTTTAATTGTTTCTAATACTTCACACAAATTGACGGAAGAGGGCAACATTTACAGTGACAGCCACATTAGAGACCACAGGAAACTGACAGCTGCTTATTTTTCATTATATGTTAGTAACTCTTACACTTATGTAGGGAGAGATTCATGCTTTTGAATAAGGAAATATCCATGGTTTTGAACTCGTTGACCCTCTCAGAGCGATGCAGTGGTGTATGATGTAAATCTATTTTCCTGGTCAACATAGATTTATGATTATCTCTGAACACGACGTTTTCTTAGCTGAATTTCTCCTCTAATAAATACAGTGTTTATTTTGATTTTCAGATGTTGGCTTTAAATGTGATGCAACTAATGGATGTTCCAACCCCTATGCAAATTGCACTAATGAGACTTGTCAGTGTAGGTCAGGATACACCCAAAATGGAACCCTCTGTAAAGCAGGTGAATTGTTTAATAAGCGTATAATATGTCGAGTATTGTTCAAATAATTATTTATCATGTAAACTTGTCAATATATTACATTGAAACGTGCCTCCAGATAACACATATATTGTATGTTTGTACTACTTATGAAGTACCGAAGGGACATAACATTGTTTGTATTCATCTTAGTTTAGTAGTTATGCTGGGACGTCAAGAAATTTCGTACACAGTTTCATTCTGACGGTCCACCTTGATATACATGGCGATTGTGTCCCTCAAACATCAAATATAGCCGACAATATGGCCATTTTTAAATCCTATTACCTTACATCATCCGTTGTGGATGAAATCGTTTTCAGAAAATAATGCTTATCAGACGTAGGTTACCCGAGAGCAAATGGTACCTCTATGGATAGCTGCAATGTACAATCTTTACAACTATATTGTTTAGTAGGTGCAAAACAGTCACACTTTCCTGCAGTCATTACTATCAAGCACTATTATGGTGTACTAGAGAGAAACGTCCCTGTACAAATATGTTTGAGGTTTTATACTACTTGACAAAGACCAGACCATAAGAGCTATCTATATGGGACGCGACTTTAAATAACTATGTAATTTTCACGAAAGACATCTTAGGTCATGCAGAACGGTCTAATTGAAAATTGTGCTGATTTGACATCTAACATATCCTACATGGCGATCATCTGGAACAATCTCTTGTCCCTCTAAACAGTGGGTCTTATGACATGCCATAATTCAAAGTTGTGTTCGGATGACATTCTACATGGCTCCCATGACATCCAACTGATATGGGTTCAAATCCTTGTCATATTGTAATCGATCACTCCTTGTGATATCAGAACGTGCTTCTTGTATATTAATGCAACATATAGTTGGTCGTCCATTAAAATGTTTTTGATCTAACCTCCAAAATGGTAACGTTTGCAGTCAATGTTATAATATTGAATACGTCTAGCTCTGCTCATTGAACGGTTGCACGTAAATGAGTATTTCACAACAACACTGCAGTACTATATTGTATGTTCTAGGAATGTATAACCCTGAGCGAATGTTATTGGTTAACATCTTTTGCGTGTGTAATTAATGCAATTTTAATCTAGGTCTGCGATCGTATGCATATTTTACCTCCTTTTCTTCAATATTGTGAAAATTCAACAGCATAACATAACCTCATACTGAACAAAGTTTTATCTTTAAAATTTATTTGAAATTTCCAATGGTTATGTTTTCATTTATTTTGTCATTGATACAGCTTTGGTAATGAACTTAGGAATGCAACCATATATATTAGATTGATGTTAGGTTTCGTATTGTGCCATCACACTGGGAATCATACATAGACATATCGAGTTAAATTTAGTAACTGAAAATGCTGAGTTAAACATGAAATGTTTCCTGTTTAATGCGTACGGCTTTGAGTACACAATAACTTTGTTGCATAGCTAGAACAAAATGAAATTTTCATAAATTACCTTCCATTAAAAAAATACATTCAGCTTTATTTTGTAAACTGAACCTGTTGCATTTGTTGCTGAAAACAAAAGCAAAGCGAACTGATTAATTGTTTCTAATGGTGGATAATATATGTAAGACTGACAAAGTTACACTAACAGGCACTTTGCAATCGACCTAACAATGACATTTGATTATTATTTGATTGGATTTCAGGAACTCTATCACTTACGTACGGAAATACCCTTGCATTAGAACTTGCTTACCCTCTTAAAACGTTGCAACCTTGTGTCAAGTTATTCTGTTGTCTTGGCCAGTATAGTCTTAGAATCATCTCCTGAATATTATGGTGTCATGGTTGATTGTCTCTGAACGTAATGGAATGTTGTTCAAATTTTCAGCTGTTGGTTCATCATATGATGCTACCAATGAATGCTTCAGACCCTATGAAAATTGCCCAAAAGGCAATTGTCAATGTCTTTCTGTATATAGCGAAAATGGAACCTCTGTGAAGCAGGTCCATTGCTTAATATATGTATAAAATGTCGTGCGTTCTTGCAATGAAATTATCAAGTAAGCCTGACTGTGTATTTACCAAAAGGTCCCTGCACAAATATGTTTAAGGTTATGCACTACTTCTCAAGGAACGAAGGTTTCTAACAAAAGTTTTTATTCATCGTAATTTAGCAGTGATGATGGGTCGCCATGATATTTCTTTTTCGGGTTCATTCTGGCGGTCTATTTTGTTCTAAGTTAAGTTGGAGTTGCAAAATAGAAAAAACAACTCTAATATAGCTGCTTATATGGCCATCTTGAAAATTATATTAATACAGAATAGATGATCATAGTGTCGTGCAGTTTTTACATAGACTCCCTGTCCCATGTATATGGTCCGAAAAGAAAATGGCACATCTCTTTCGTGCGGCATTGTGCAATCATGAAAAATGTGTTGCTCTTTAAGATCAAAAATGTTATACTGTCATGCAGTAATCATTATCAAGTACAATTGTCACTAAGTTACAGTATAACGTCCCTGAACAAATACGCTTAGTGTTTGTACTTGCTACTAACAAAGACCGGAAGAGTTTATTATATGGGATATGACGGCAAATAACTTTTATCGTACCCCCTCCTATACTAAACCGTGGTCAGTCTTTAAACTTGGCACACAGTTTACTCTTGATATCTGCCTTTTCATAAAACAAACTAGTAACCATCCGGCTTCCAATACATATGTTTAGTCGCATATCTTCTTCAATGGATGGTCATATAGTCATTGAGATTTTATGAATAGACCTATGATGCCGTAAAGAGAATCGAATATAAATTTGATGCCCCACTTTCTTCCACATTGTGGTATCTTGAAAATATTGACCACGCTATTCCTCTTAAATGTTTGGATGTGGCAGTTTTCTAGATCAGTGTGATTGTATTCAGCAGCTTACAATAGAGAGGCAGTTGTTTATTGGATTTGCTTTATCCATCTATTTGGTCGTGTATACGTCTATGCTATTTGTACATGAGGCAATACAAATGCTACTTTCACTATATAACACACTTGTATTGTAATTGTATTCTAGGATGCACATGAATGGCACGCCAAAAGGTGGTTGCTGTAAATTCCATTATTTTATTTGCTGACAATTATTTAACATATCATCAGTAAATAATTCCAATATATTTTCACATATTGCCACCAAGGGTACACTGGGATATATCCAGTTAAGGATGAATCTGGTCGATGTAACATTCAGTTCTAGTTGGTCATATAGACTTGATACTAACGAATCGCGGTAGAAGAGTAAACCATTACCAAAAACACGAATTAATGTTATATCTTTCACTGGTTCAGCTTTCAAGCAGAAACTACATTACATGATGTAGATACTTTTAATAAACATCGATACAAATTGATTATTCATGTATATAAATTATGCCTCATTAAGAACCTTCTACTCGACATTATATCACTTCGGTTGGTAACGTCCACAGAAAAACATTTTCAAACTAGTGTTTAGTCAAACTTCAGTGAGATCTAGTTAGTCACCTTGTGTTAACTGGTCAAGAGTAAGGGAGGTCCTTACAGTTCTCCATATCAATATGGCTAGAGGCAAATCCAATTCATTTCTTCAGGCCGGGAGAATACCACTACACGTATTTCTTGGCAGGCATTTGCGGATATTCATATTGAAATTTTGTTCACAGGACAGTCATGTTTCCACATTTATATTTACGCTCACGTTAACCAAAATGCCAGTTGGACAAACGGATGTGGATTCCATCACATCTCACCGTATGCAAAAATCCATTGCAGGCAAAGCGAAAATAGCAAAATACTTAAGAAATTTATTCCAATGAAATGCTTTTTTGGGGATCTATTTTCAAATTTGTATATCAATAGTGTGTAGTGTGCATGCATCTCATTACATTCCCATGAAAACAATATAGTTAATGTTTGGCTAGATTACTCTACTTTTTTATTAACGAGCAAATCACGCGTACATCCTATGAATGGTCTATCGAAGAAAAGTTTGAAAAAGGTACAAATCGTATGCTGCACAGCCTATTTTGGTTTATAATTCGCGTGGATGTGCCCATTATAAAATTCCGGCCACATTAGATCACTCATCAATATTAAGAAATATATGTGATGCAACAGCGATAAGATATAGATGATTTCAGGTGTAAAGCTATTCGTGTATACAATTTACTTATACTTTAACCTTTTCAGAATAATTACGTTTCTTGTTCATTTTAGTCAGTCAATGGCCTTCTTTGTGTTAAATACGGTATATGACAGACCAACACACGTAAGCTGCTCTGTAACTGAAAAACGTGTTTAAATGGTATCTTTTTCTGGCTTACAAGTATGTAAACACCATGCCTATACAGCAGCTGCAAATTCTAAAGTCCTTGCAAGCAACACATAATACCGGGTACAACACTTGCCACTTGAATAACAATCAAATGCTCTAAATGTTAGATTGCTCTTCTTTTCTACCTCAGACTCCCTGGCAATACTAGTTATATAGAGATGCTGGAGGATGGAACCTTAACACTAGCGTATAATACGTTTACCTTGAAAACAAAATTGTTAAATATTAGGTTACCTAGTTCATTAATTCTGCTGCAAGTATATTGTTTGGCCTGATTATTATTAGTTAGATATATTGCCTTTGAGAAGAAGATAATCCTTGTGGTACTAAATATATAGCATGCAAATGACTGTTTCGTGATGCCACTTATAAATTAATAGGATTTGCAAGTGTTTGATAAACAACATTTAGTCAGTTATTGTCAATGCAGCAATGCAGTGTATTTAGAATTCAGTAGGTTATCATTTATAATTCAGTAGGTTATCAGCATTCGCATAAATATTCATATCACAATGGTCTCGTCCAATTTGAAGTCAGCATCTTCTTTGGCAGTTTTTAAGTACAATCATATTGTTTATCAACATTTAAGTTCAGAGGATCCGGTGTTCCGGAATTTCTTGAGCAGTCATTTTATGAAGACTAGTGAAAACATGTTCTTTCTTAACTCATTTTTTTACACTTTCATTGTGACTCATTGCGATGATGTTCTAATGTTGTAATGGTTGGTGATGTTTGTTTATGTATTTTTTGCCTTTCGTTTGCTTTCAGAATTAGGATACAACTGTTCTTCACAAAGTCAATGTGTTGATCCTAATGCTGAGTGTAGTGAGATGACATGTAAGTGCCAAGCGGGAAACTATGATGAAAATGGTAATGCACCAGGTGGAACTTGTGGAAAGTGTAAGTTTACAGAAAGTCTATTGTACGCATATAATAATAATAATAATAATAATAATAATACTAACAAGAAGAAGAAGAACAGACGAAGATGGAGAATAAGACGAAGAAACAGAAGAAGAATGATGATGATGATGATGATGATAACTTAATTTAAAGTGGGTGACATAATTAGCTGCAAAGGAACAAATCCTCTATGTTGACATCTAATATTTGCATATAAGCATACATCGTATGTAGATGTACCCACTAAAGGAAGGCACATACAACACTTGGTTTTGTCTTGAGGAGAAACAAAATCACAAGTTCATACCGAAAATAAACTCATTAATAGTAAGCTAAGTCTATATATGGACATAAACAGACAAATAATTTTTACATGAACATGCTGCAGTTATTTGTATTATAGTATACATTTACTGAGGTAATTAAGTGGTAGGGTTGAGAATTTATGCTTTGAGTTGCAATGAATACGTTGCAAATGTTATTGTCAGAAGTGTTTTCCCAAATAGCATTACATTAATGTAGTTATGGTTGTATGCAGTTTTCAAAAATATATTAACCTCTCTTTGTTTGATAAATATGTCTTTGTAATTATTAATAAACACTGACATTAACTTACTTTGTGAAATACGCCTGAATTATCTTCATTCCGATGCAAATTGTTGTCAGCTATCACCCCAGCGAGTTTGTCATGCTATGTTTTTTGCCATTCAAGTTAAGATTCAAACTGTTATTTTTCAATTTCACGAACTTGTATTAGGTAGTAGTCATAAATACGTTAGTCTTTTTATTATACCGGGAATATAATATACGTAAGGCTATCTGACGGGACACCTCTCGATCCAACTTTATTTGTTTGAAATCTGATCGATTTGGGGTAGTCAGCATATATCAGCAGATGAAATACAACTGCCGATTTCAGAGGCGATCCGATTACAAGAATGAAAAAGGAGTAGATCCAGGATTGATATATGCTGTACTCCACACGTAATTGGTTCTATTTATTATAACTGCTACTTTTGACACATTGTTTTCTCTCTATTAAACGGGATATAAAAAACTCATTCGTAGTATAGTCATTTTGATAAATATTTGATTCATTAATAAGATTATCGTCCTCAACAAGGTCTAGCTAATTTCTCTTGATCAATATTAGTAATAAATATATCAAGGTGATCAAAGCTGCCTAACTAGGATGATTTTATCCGAACCCTGCTTAGTTAAGGTTAATTAATTTAGAGGTTGCTAGATGCATCAAACGAATGTCATGAACATATTATTACAGACGTTTGGACAGAAGTGTTAATGATATACAGGAGTAATGACATCTTATTGCTGACTGACTTGAGAATGCAAAATATTCTATCAAATATTATACTTGTAGTGCAACATTATCTAGGCCGGTTGATTTCCTCGTGATAGTAGTTAGCAATATAATTTTAGAATATGTGCTTGCGAAAATAGCAATAAAAGTGTTTTCTTCTTCAACATCCACATCAATAATCTGGCCTTCTTGGCAAAGTTACTGAATTTTGATTGCAATTATTGAATTCTTACCTTCACCTAGTTTGTTAACAAATTTCCATATAAAAGTTTAGTTGCAAACATTTTCTAAAGCTGATTGAGCATTTTGGTTACAATGTTTATCTAATGTTTTGTATTGTACTTGTTGACCAACTGATCTGAACTAATCACGTGTTTTAGTAACGTATAAAGTGTCAGGAATTAATCAATCAAATTGGAATTCGTTTTAGCTCTGTGTTCTCAAAGATACGTTTTCATCTGCTGTTGGACAAATATATAAATAGATCATCCACATGAACAAACATAATTATTACATTTCAGGAGACATTATTTACAGCATAATGGTAAAATGACCTATAAGTTATGGGGTAATACTTTTGGAATTTTGCAACTGTTTGAAGTGATCACTAAGACCTATCCTGGGAATATGTATTTTGTTCACATCTGAACTCACTTAAAATATAAAATTCGTTTAGGTCATTAATCACTTTATCTGGTTGCTTTTGAAAATGCTTATTCCATTCGAATCGTTTTAAACGGGATCGAGATACAAAGCTCACTATGACTAGCTTTGCATATGAGTGATTTACCTAGATCTATAATGCTCTAATTTCAATGGGTTATCACTATCTTTTGCGATGACTCTCATCTGCTTGCATTTGCCCAGTAAGACTCCAAATGGTGACTGGACTGAAAGGACTGCCTGAATGATATCTCTAAGTAGAGCTGTATCCCTAGATTGATGTGATTTGCACCAATTTCCATGTCTAAATTCCCAATGGGGGAATATTGTTCGTGATTTCCATTTAATTAGATCTTTACTTCTTCACTTGGTGCTATGGAAGACTGGATCCAAAAAGCCCTGTTAACATGGATAATTTCACTTGTTTCGGAAAACAAATTTTCAGAATGAGTTGAAATTCAATTCTTTATAATTAGACCCTTAAATAAAATGAGAACGGATTTGGAAGTTGGATTGAATGAATCACTGCACTTATGTAGGACTGTAAATTGTCTGATTAATTAATATGTAATCTTATAGATAATATCATGTTTCTTTTGATCAATTCCTTGTCTATGACTAATGCTTAGATTTGCATTCCATATATATATATATATATATATATATATATATATATATATATATATATATATATATATATATATTACTTTGGAAACAGCTATAGTGTTAGCATTCTATCTCAAAACAAAATAATCCATATTAGCATTTGTGACTAGTTTAATGAGATTAGCAAAGCTGGCCTCAATAGTTCCATACAAACTGCTGTATTCAGGTTAATTTGTCATAGATTAGGTCTAAAAGACTGATACAGTCTTCCATATTAAGACATGCAGAGGGACACGGTTGTACTAATTATGATCATATTTAATCTGATGTAAAGAAGTCAAGTGACTATTAACGTTCCAGATTAGTAAACTTTGAATATAAAATCGTCCATGCTTGCTGTGCAATAATTGTGCATGAGACGTAACTTTAGATCTAAGTACAACTACAGTCCATGATATAGTATGAGTGTTGAAACAATTATTACATCCAGGCAGCATTAAAGCACAGCAGAGGTCCTGAACAGCAAACAAAGGAAGTGAACTATGTTCTTACAAAAGTACATTATGAATCCATGATCCTTAATTATAAACTCGATTAAAAGAAGGAATAAGTTATATTATTAAAGTTGGTATTAAATCATTTCATGAACAGACATTTATCCCTGCTGGACATAGAGTTGTAGATCTTGCAGAGCAATTTCATTCAATGTTGAAACGTCAGATAGCTGTAATAATACAAAATAAATATAATTTAGATATTATTAACCATTTTTATCTCTGATATATTCAAACCAATCCTAATATTTATATATAAACCGATCCATCTCTCAGGCGATTAACATGATCCAATTAATTACAGTATATATCTACTTCATTATCCTAAATCTTTTATCTTTCCGTCGTTTCTATTTTTTTTACTTGAATATCTATCTTTATATATCATAACATCAATTAATTTTAACAGAAAGGTCAATTGCACTATATAATTTATTTTAGCAGATAGTTCTTTATACTTGATATGGCATATAAGATTTGACGGTCATACGACAACACAGCTCAAGATCCCCCACCCCCGCTATTACACATTCAAGGGTATGAATTTATGTATTACGGAGCTATCCCCAAATTGCTTAGGCATGCCACATCAAATTAAGGCGATGTGTTCCATTACTGGTAGCTGGTAGCACCGGTTCAATTCCTGATTGAAGCGAATTTTAACTTACAAAACGCTTTTAATTATAGTGATGTCATTCGCTCTATCTTCATTTATATATATATATATATATATATATATATATATATATATATATATATATATATATATATATATATATATATATATATATATATATATATATATATATATCTGTGTGTGTCTGTTTGAGGTGAGATTTTAAGACAACATTTTTACGTCGAAAGCTGTCACACCAGTCGAAAGGAGAGATTTGTATGTCTTGGATAATGCACATGTACATTTATCCATGGGCATACCATCAATAGGTTATTCCTCATTATAGAAAACAAATTCACGGTCAGTATAAGTTGTCAGTCATTCGCTAGCGAATTCAAACTGGTAATAACTTTGTAAGACTTGTTATTCACAATACTGTTTTAGTCATCCAACTAATGCCATTCAATCTAAGGATCTCAGCTTTTTTGTTTCTTGCATAGTGCGCATCATCCAAATGACCGTTTATTTAGACCTTGTAGATATCCAGCATACTGAAGAACTACAGAATTTAACTTCACCTAAGTACACGAATACAAGCACGAATATTATGCTCAAGGTAAGTTCTCTTTTACGTATATGGTAGGGTTAAAGGATTACAAGTCTCAAACCGGTTTGTACTATACTAAAAAGACATAGGTTATAGGACAGTTGGTTGAGGTATTGCAAAATACGACACAGCAGCAAGGTAGTTCAGTCCGTCCAAGTTCAACAGCTACGAATCGCTTTCATTTTCTTTAATGTAAGGTTGGTTATTCTCAGCGATGATCTCTGACACCGATTTTCGATCATAATCTAATAAGGGTGAAACACCTTTCGTACTTAAGTTCCTTACAGTAATGATGCTACATTATTGCATGAATTAATTTTCCTAAACATATGCTAATTCAAAGTCAACGAGAATTTGTGAAATTAATTTTAAATCTTGTTCTTCAAATGGATTTAAAAAAAGAGTAGTCCAACCGACAGGTGTGACATTAGCAAAACGGAAAGATATTTAAATGTTAGTGTGGTTGTTGTTGCTGTAGGGTTTAGCGCCATTTTTCAGCACGATATATGCTATACATGGCGGCCAGTATAATTGGTGGAGGAAGAACCCTGGAAAACCCCGGAAAGAACCACCGACCCACGAGAAGCTACTGGCAGGCTTTCTCACGTACCATCGTTAGCCGAGGCTGAAACTCGAACTCACGCAGACAGAGGTGAGATGGCAGTGATCCGTAACGGTGAGCGCTTTAGACCACTCGGCCACTCAGGGCCCCAAATGTTATTATGGGGTAGATTTCCAAAATGATAATTTTTCATGATTTTCGTGAAACCGTATGTGCAGATTACAAATTAATTTGTCTGAAATTTAAGCCAGCTGAAACTGACGTAATTCGCCATTTATTTGAATCAAGAGTTGGATTATCCAAAACAATACCTACAGTTTTACCTCCCTTGACTACGTCTCAGTTTGTGATTATGTGTGTCGTCTTTTCAGACCTATCCGACCAACTTATGTAGAAATTAACGGACTGCACAGTTATTTTAAGTACATATCATAGTGTTACTATTGTTGTAATAATTTGTATTACAAATTTTGTTATTTTTCTGTTAACAAATTTTCAAGAAAGATGCAACTGTAAGGCGTATCAAATCGGGAAGTATAATGTACATCTAACTGTTGATTCTAATTGTTGTTTCCAACACTTTGCAAGCTATCAACTTATCATATGCTCATCATATCATTTGAAGAAGGAATTAGACACATCCTTTATGCAATCATAGGAAGAAAATAAAATGGATAGTGATCAAGTGAACGTGTGAGCGAGAAGAAGTTAAGACAAAGAATATTGATAGCTAGGTAATTCTCTCTCATGCGGACGAAATTGAACTGTAAACACATATCTTCATTACAATTTGGACTTTATAGATTTGTCATGGTGAAATAAAGACAGCAAATAAAAGCGAGACAGTACTAATTATTTTGTTTGGAAAAAGGTGGTCACAGTTAATTGAGCGATGTAAAACACGCAATCTCAAAGAATTTTAATTTCTTAGTGAATAGCTTTTATCGATAATTATTACTAAAAATTGGGATCTGGAGTGTTTATTTTCTCCATGCTAATTGTATACCTTAAAATCTAGACAATTACACTAAGATCGCGATCTGCGTTCGAATGCACAATATTTCTAGTATGTGCTTCATTTATTCCAATACTGCATTAATTGCTTGTTTTCTGTTGTTTATTTGTGTATTATTATTATTATTATTATTATTATTATTATTGTTATTATTATTATTATTATTTTATTTTTTTAGCTATCGATAACTTTATAGCATTGAGTGTTTAATTTTCTACCAAATCCACATAATTGCTTTGTATATCGTAAACGGATAAACTAGAATATAATCTTTAATTTGGTGAGGTCTTTGTTTAAACATACGTCACTTCCGTATACATAACAGGGGCAGGTATTAAAAATCTTAAGAGGGTCTAAATTTTAAACACATTTATTCGTGAACGATGCATTATAACTTTATCATAACATTGGATATAATGTTTTCAGATATGAAAGTTTTAAAACTACAATTAAACACAAACCGCATTTATTGTTTTGAACTTTCAGATATTTATTTATTTATGTACAAATATTTTAAACATGCAGGATGGTGAAAAACTACTTAAATTGCAAATTACGAGTAGAAACATTTCGTCAAGCTAGAGCTACGGAAAACAACTATCAATTCGAACTATGCAAGTTTTACATTTTTGAAGCAGTATATACACGTTATGGAGAAGACCGCCTTCGCTTTTTAAATTGGCGAAGCACCGCAGTTTTTAATTAAGGAAACAATATTTGACGAATTGATTTTCAAATAAACAAAATATGGGCTGACTGAAGACTGTATTATGTCTTGTGCGGGCATGTGTATCTTCAGCTTATATGAAAACACAACAATAGAATGATATAATGGAATTATCATCAAAGTTTGTTGATTTAATATAAAAAATAGCATTGACAAGACTATATTTATTCTAAAGCGCGGATATCTTTAATTTTGCAACGCATGGCTTAATAATTAGCTTGTTATGCTTGGCATATGGTATAGTAGTTTAATTGACGGAAAAACAAAAGAGATCATCATCTGAATAAAAATTTTAGGTAATATCTGTATCCCTATGCAATAAATACTTTTTTTGTTTAGAGTGTTATCAACTTCAGAAATAATGTCAACAAAAAATGTCGATGAATATATTTACAAATAGTAGTGAAATGGAGCACCATAACTTTTAGATACACTATAACATGAACGGTCAAGCAATTTATATCTAGCCTAGTTTAAACGACGAAATTCCAATCACCATCTGATAAATCGAATAATCTATCTAGGTGTAAATAGCTATGTAGAAGTATTTTTTATATGTTCAGGGTCGGTTGAGTTGTATGTCAGGAGCCGGCAGGATCATATATGTGGTTTATACTATCGAACTATATTGTATAGCGGACACGCTTGATGTGAAGAGGTCACTTTCTCAGTCAATATGCAATTTACATTATTCAGTCTGAACTCATATATATTTAGCTATGCGATATAAATAAAATATATGTTTAATATGTATGCTATTTCTTTTATGTACCATATGGTGTATAATTTTTCGTTAAACGTAAGATCGGCAAGCTCCATTTCTTGCGGATGGAATATCAAAGATATGGCGTACATATTATTCAACTGTTATATATATATATATATATATATATATATATATATATATATATATATATATATATATATATATATATATATATATGTTGAGGATTCCTCACAATCAGCTGAAATCAATACTACGCATGTATTTCGTCTACTATAATTGCTAACTTAACGTTGATTGTCGTGATTCTTATACCTTGGCACATTATATTTTTCAATAAAATGTAAACCATATTTTCTTCTCCTTACCTATCTTAGTCAGTGTAGAATGCATTGCAAACTGATATTTAGAAATTATTCACAACTTTGATATTAACAATAATTAATAGACACCTTAAACTTATCAGCTAATGATGATAAATATTTTCCCCCATGTATGTTTAACAGATGGGATTAACTATGGAAGGCATAGTCTTCACTTCGCTAGTTTTATATAAAATACATTTTTGGGGATTGTATCGTGTGACGAAGTAAAGGTATTTATATTACTATAGTTCGGAATCTATGGTCCTTTTAAACTGTGATTAAAATATTAATCTTACAATAATGAGAACTATATTGTTAAATAATAAACACAATTTGCTATTGGGCAGCTAATATCCCTCGTTAGTAGATTCTTCTCCTTCCCTCTTTGAAAGTTTAATTGAATTAAGAAATTAATTAAATAGACTTGCCTTTTTAATGATGACAAACGCTGTTTTCTTCTCACTCACTCCACATACCGCTCCGGTAGCCAGATGGTTGCGGGAGGTCCCGGGTTCGATCCCCGGATGAGTCATATTAAAGATTTATAGAAATGGTACTAACAGCTGCCTCGATTGGCGCTCAGCATTAAGAGGTTAGTTTTAGGACTGGTCGGCCTGGTGTCAGGATAATGTGACTGGGTGGGACATGATGTTACATGTCTGCGGCATGATTCCCTAGTGCTAGACATGGCTATAAACAGCCACATTGCAGACATCGTAGCGATATGACTGAAAAATTGTTAAAGCTCTGTTAAAAATCCAAATCACATCAAGACAGACACACACACACACTCCATAGATTTGCACTTGTTTGTGGCAATTATGGCGGGCGGGGGGAAGCTGGAATTATTAATATTTATGCTCATCATGTACTTGTTGTTTTAAATATTAATACGTGGTATTCATCACTGATTTAGAAACTATGCAAATAGTAATATACTGTTGAAATCGTCATGGTATATAAAACCGCTGTACACCAACACTTTAAAAACCATGTTATTTTTAATGTATATTGCATTCTGTTGAGGGTCTTATCATATCGTATGGACGGGTTAGTCATCGAAGCGGCAAAATTGCTGTATGGCCTCTAACCATTAGTTATACTTATCAACTTCAATCCATGTATTACCTCATGTACGCTTAGGGTGCAAGGGATATATTTTATGCACAAATTCATTTCCGCATCTGACTGCCTAATATACAAAAAATCATAAAATTAAATAAAAAAGAGGTCAAAAGAGATAATATTTTTGGATAGAAATGTTAAAAGCAAAGAACAATGTTATTCAAGTGAACTAACAAGCCGATGGCAGTTCATAGGAAATGAAGTATGTACACTACCACCTCAAATTTATACCTGCATTGTTCACGTCTGAAGGTCATTTTTGACACCAGGTGCTGAATACAAACAAAGTCTTTTTCCGTAGGTTATAATTATGAGAAGCATTTATAAAGGCTGGATGCAATTCAAAATAGTTGTCATCCAGTTTTGAAATATTCAACTTGTCTTGAACCTAAATGTATATTGCTTTGGGTGGCTAGCTCTTCTTGCCGACTAATTGTATTTTACTGCTTACATACTGCAAAGTAACTATGTGAGGTGTACATGTCTCACATCAATTATAGCAACAACACTAGCCCTGATATATCCATATCTTTAATGTCTTAAACAATAATGTCTAAAAAGCCACACCATAGCCTTAATTTAAAAATTGTTACTGGGCTCATTTTATGAAACTATATCCTGCCAGATTATCGAGATCGGGTATAATATGTAGTCAATAAGGGAAGTAAATCTGCTATAACGGCCTTTTGTACATAGCTTGCGGCATGAACAGACACAGACCGAATCATCACCTAGTCGAATAGTTTGTATTACCAGTCAGGATTTATACGGGCGCCTATGCATGTGTTCCAGATTGGAGACAGTTTACTCCCATTTAACAACAAATATAAACTCAGTCCACTAGGCAAAACACTATAAATTGAAATTAGCCCAACCAGACCAGAAATGTTTGCCCTTGTCATACGCACCTATTGGTAAATAAATACATTGACAGAGCCATGTTTCATCTCTAGATATAAAATTTACCTATATTTTCTAAGGCTATCACGGAGCATTTCCATCACATTTATCAAATGGTTGGGTTTTTTGTATGAATTTTTCCGACACCATTTTAATTGAACGTGGATGATTCGATTTGATACTTACAAAATGGACAAGAAATATGTAAAGGTGACACCAGCTCCTACGATAATCAGGTATAACTGAGGACACTAATATCCTGGATGTAAATACAGGAGATCGTACGTCATTTAAATTCTGAAGGAAAGCTGACTAATTTAAGCAAGGTCTTTTTTCATGTAAAATGCAAGAGGAAGATTCCAAGTAAAACCTTTAATTTTGCCCAGAAATAAAAGACGCAAATCGCAATAGACCTAGTTCTTATAAATATTAAGTCTGCTTTTCATTCATACTCATTCTCAAGGAACAAACGCATGTTTGTATTTGGCTCCTAAATACTAAACTTCCCGCCAGCATGGACGTAGCCAAAAGCTTAAAGTGAACGTTGAACGGTTTTGAGCATGGAAATAAGTTGTTAAAATATAGATTACAACTTTTAGATATTTCTGCTGCCCGTCAAAGGTCTAATTTGTGATTTGTTTCATTCTCTTACAGATAAGAAACCTTCTTTCACATATAAACTGGTATAACATCTCCAATATACTCCGATTCCAGTAAGCGTCCTCTCTCTCTCTCTTTCACACACACACACACACACACACACACACACACACACACACACACATATATATATATATATATATATATATATATATATATATATATATATATATATATATATATATATTATCCCTTCAAGCGCTTTGTCACCATCGTCATGGACGCTCTTCAGGTAGGTACATTGTACTTTTGTACTTTAACATTTGGAAAAAAAAAACAGTTTGTCTTGATTTTATCTCAGTTAGGTATTCTCTAATATAAACATCTGTTTAAATGTCTATTTATACCTGCACATTTGCAAGACACAAATACGTATTAAATATAAACTGTGCACAAATGCACTCCATACTGGGTCTGTGCGGTATATTATGAAAGTTGCTCAATGTAATAATTTATTGCATAAAGTGGTCACTACATATTAGTAGCTTTTTCATTCACAAAGTATATGTAAAAGAAAATTTTAGGTTTTTGTTTCACACACACACACACACCATCCCCTCTCCTGCCGCAACCGCCATGGGTCAGGGTCCCCAAAACTGAATTCTTTGGCAATAACAGTAGACCACAAAACAGCAGCAATGAAACTGTTTTGACGTGGGATTTTCTTTTCAATGAATCATGAAGAAAACGGTATAACACTTCACACAGATCTGGTGATTCAGGTCAAAGGTAAATAGGCTTGGCTGAAATTTGGTTACAAGGTCTGGGGAAATGAATGGGTTGGTGAGTATTGTGGCATGCATATGGCAAAGATTTAAAATAGTTTGGAAGTGCAGTGCTACAACGTGGACTGTGTGGACTGTGTATAGGCTATATGCAGGATATGGTGGGAACCATACAGGAAGAGACAAAGAGAGGACGAAAAGGCAAGCAAACATTTTAATAATGTTATGTGTGAGCTTTAGTCAAGGGGATCCAATTTAGATAGGTCTGCCGATTTCATTTGCGTATGGCAATTGGCGTATATCCGACCCCAAGGAAGGCATGGAAGTGTGAATTTCCGAGGTCTTTGGCATATAACAGTGTAGACATGTTTTGCTTTTCCTGTGACAAAGTACAGGAACATATTTTAATTCCATTTGAAAATGGTCATATTATTGTCTAATTAGAGGCTGCAGGAACTCATGCATTACACAAACCAGTGCTTGCTCTCTGCTTGTCACTCGTTCCGCCTGTTTTTGCTGAGGAGGTGCAGTGTCGCCAGCATTCCGCCAAGAGATGGCGTAGATGAAGCTTACATTGATCAACATTACAGCGTTACAAAGAGCAATAGGCATTTATTCCTGATGTTTTTCCGTCCCCGGACCCTAGCGCAAACGCCTGCTAGCGTGCCGGAATATTCTTATTTTTATTTATTTCAGCAAATGACTCAGGTCGCTACAGCTGGTTATGCTTGCACGCTTATTACTCGTTTAGCCACGTTCCCGACCTTCAAGCCGATTTGAATCTGAAGTGGTGAGTGAAACCTTATGCCTATTATCATGTTGTTGTTAACTATATGAAGTTCGTTCTATATACCACTTCATATGTGCAAGCGTAAAGCTGCATGTCACCTGAAATCATTAGAAGTTCAACGATGCTTGCTTTTGGCGTGTCCGAGTAATGACCGGTACTTGTTTAACGGATTGGGGGCATTCATAGTTTAGTCAACACTATACATTCTACATTAGCTCGTAAGCGTTGCTGTACTTTAAAGTCCTTTCCCGACATTACAGTACCTATTGGCATTTCCGATTGCAAACTCAGGATTACCCAAAGGTACATTAGAACCCTTTCAATGAAACATTCTACTCCGACGTGGGTAAAACCTTAAGACTTGTTCCGCATAAAATGCACAACACCTTCATTAGCTGAGTTTCCCTGTATAACGTTGTCAACCTTGTGTTTTCTTGAACGATCAAACAAATACAAGCAGGGATCCCATAACAACCATGCATGGGCTTGTAGCCCTTGTTGACATTATACCTGTATATTGTGCACATGCCACCAGTTCAAGTATGCATCCATATCAAAATTGTTGCAAAAGCCCATATAGTCGAATATGTCGAAGCTGTTTTCATGCGTGTTTCAACCAGTTTGGACCCGAAAGGCAAACCGTGAGAATCAGTCTTATATAATAGTAAGCATCGAACGGATAAAAGCTGCTCGTGATGTCGGGAAGTCCAGCAAATTCGGCGTGATCAACTCCAACCGCGGTCACGGATGACAACAGTTCCTTACGAACGCTGACGAGATACATAGGTACCATGTACACTGCTTGTGGAAATGACACTACGTTGTGCTGTTTATCCATGTCTGCCTTATTGTCAAGTTGAGCCTATGTTTTAGAACAATTGCACGGGCTAAAAATCGCTTCTGGCACTCCAGGATATATCGATTAAACCATGGTGTTCCAACAATTCAGCTGGGCCTAAAATCAATATATTTACTTTGTAATGGACGAGTTTAACGTCAGCAATCTTTACAAGTCCTCATAGGTATTTCAACAGAAAATAAGAAATAATGCCAACGGTCGTGCCTGGACTGCTCAGAGGACTACAATGAAACGACCGGGGGAATCCGTGCCATCTACAAAACCAACACTGCTTGTTCGTTGCATTGGAAAAGAACCAAAAGTACCAGGAGCAGAGTCTGAGGTGGGGTTGGTAGAGCGATTATTTTAGAATGGCAATATGTTATTTAGTGTCGCACTTCTGACTAAAAGATCTTTAGCAGTAACGCTTGCTTTCATGTATAAGAGGCCATTTATCACTGGGTTCACCAGATAAATAAAAATTCGAGAAAGATATATTTTGCCACATTACAGTAATTAGTGTGTGTGTGTGTGTGTGTGTGTGTGATTTGGATTTTTAACGCTACGATGTCTGCAGCGCGACAGTTTATAGTGATGTCTAACACTGGGGCATAATGCTGCAGACCCACCCCGTCACATTATCCTGACACCAGGCCGACCAGTCCTAACAACAACTTCTTAATGCTGATCGCCAAGTGAAGCAGCTGTTAGTACCATTTTTGTAAGTATTTGGCATGACTCGGCCAGGTATCGAACCCACGAGCTTCCGCATCCGAGGAGGACGTTCTAACCACTAGGCCACCGGAGCGGTACAGTAATTAGTCAAAAAACACAAAATCACAAAACTTGTCAAAAGAATTCAAGCTCTTTGTTACTTTCGGCGATCGAATTTGTGTGTTGGTGATGATCCTTTTGTTCGGGATCTAAAGATATGAAGACAATTGACATTTTTTTAACCATATTACCGTCTTACCACTACACCACTGCAATTTAAACATCTAGACCCGTCATGCCCTCCTACGATCCAGCCGAATTAAAGTTTACTGTTACGCTTGTCATCAAAACTAAACAGAATTGGTGAATATGGACCGAAAAAGAATCCGCCAATTTAAAGGAAAGTTGCATGCCGAGATCGAGAACCAGCAACTTTTCTATAAATCGACGTTACACTTGATCGTTTGGCTGTTTCCACAAGAGTAAGCAGAGTTCACCTTATTACTCGCTGTTCTCACCATGCCTATCAATGTATTTCTCAACATAGTGGTTGCAAACAGTTGATTGCGTGATGTGGTTGGCAAACTTGTCTCCATGTGACGGAAAGGAAAATCTAAAAGCATTGGAAAATGCACGTTCTTACATGATCAGAACTAAACACTATCTTTTGTAACATAAACAGGGCACATCTCATTCCAAATAATCGACGAATTAATAGCCAGCGGAATAGCAGAAGCCCGTGACGAGATAACAAAATACATAGCTGGAAAGTCCACGTAACGACATATTTCTTTTTATTACCACACTTGTGTGGAATATGAAAGAACAAGGTCTATCCCCAGCGCGTCATCGCTGTAAGGTGCATTGTGGCACACAAACGTGCTGCGTCGAGATGCAAATTAACAACAAATTGTCCGCAGTTTTGTATGTACACCATGATTTACCAGGTGCGATACGGGCACACGTGCAAATTGTAAGGGCGGCGGCACGCGTTAAAAGATCATGGGTTCCATGGTTGCTTGTCTTGTGTGTCAAAAACTACGTCTAATTCATCCACTCCTACCGGTAACACTACGCTTGATGAAAACTATTTAATATTTCCGAGAACTAACGCACTTGAACTTTTCTAAATTTCCATTGTACATTCATACTACAAAGTAAATACCGCAACTTCTTCAACATGTTTTAGCGCGTCATAAAGAACTGCATGTTGTTAGTGCAGTTAGCCGTAGAAATGCGTCCATAATAAAGGTAATCTTTGCCTCCTGAATTTTAAATATGGGACATTTCCGAAATAAATTAAAGGTGAAGGTATTTATATGTATGATACAACCACCATCCATCATCTTATCCACTATATAATCCCTGACTTTGATACAAATAGTTTAATAAAATATCAATGCATAATAAATAATAAGTACCAAAATGTGCCTTTCATATGAAGTCTATATGTTATCCTACCACCATACGAACAACATAAATGTAATAATTCTAAAGTATATAAACATACAAACGAGATATAATGAGCAGTTTATTACAAAATGCTCTACCCATTATTAGTTCGGTCAATTAGTAAGACGTTATTATAATATTGCTAACAACACACCTGGTTCTAGGCGAAAGCTTATCTTAACTTCATTCTTAAGTAAGTTGCTTAATCGTGTGTTATATAGTTTGAAACTGGATGAAAGACTTACAACCGCTGTAGGATCGAGTTCCACTAGGATTGTAGCTTTTTTTTATACTAATCTCGGCCACCTATAAGCAAGGATCAAGTCATTTCTAAGTATAAAAGACGGCTGCGCTTGCTGATAACAATAATCATTTAATATTTAGAAACTAAGGAAGAAACATTAGTTACAACGCCTCGTATCCTTAATGTACTTTAGAAAGAACTTAAAGATTTAAAAATGTTTGCTCATTTGCTAGTTCTGCTAGCTTAAGTGTACTACAATAGAAGAAATTTATAGCGATTAAGACGGAAATTTCGTTAAGACTTAAGTATTAGATTTCGCTTTTAACTGTGATTATAATGAAATGCTGATTCTGCTACACAGTTGCATAAGGATTATCTTGCATGATGTTGTCATACTTACAATTTGTTTTAGTTCCCTACATTAGTTTCTCATCCTAGTGTGAACAATGTGATATTTGCAATCACCAGAAAGATAATAAGAACGATGGTTATTTTTAGCGGGATAATATACTTTTTAATTTTAATGAAATCGGCTTCTGATTTATGTGTGTGTGTGTGTGTGTGTGTGTGTGTGTGTGTATAATTATACTAATATAATGAATCTGACAATTATTTTTTCCAGCAATGCAGGTAACGAAATAATACTAGTTGAGCTGATTATTCAAACATGGGCCCCGCCAACCGAAAACATTGACGACATTATATGCACTTTAAAGAAGCAATGTGGTCCAGCTAATCAAGATGACAGCTGGAATTTGTACTTGTATAATATAGATGGTACATTCTGCATAATTAACTTAGTGTTTCATGAAATGTTTATAAACCACATGTAAAGTTAATCTGATGTGCTTTTCTAGCGGTAATTGTACGAAGGAAGTAAGAGTCACATATATTTTAGGAAAGTATGTGCATCCAACTTGTCTTATAACAGTCCACTCTGATATGACAAAATGAATCAGAACATAACTATTGATTCGTGATATGCGAATAAAGCAGAAAAACATTTGCCAGAAATGTAACGTAACGTAACCGTATCTGTACATTTTTTCTAAACAGAATTTAGGTCTCCAAATGTTATATTATATTTCGTATACTTTTGTCTTGACTATAATAAGTCGGTGTTGATATTTAATGTTAAGTAAATTAAACTTTATTAAATTTCAGGAGCTTTAGTAAAACCAAGTCAAAGTGTATTTCGTAACGGAACGAATGACGTTTTGACCTGCACATGTGTGGGCAATGACTTAGAATGGTACTATGCCAAAAACAATGTCACCAGCATGATTACAAAAGCATCTAATTCAAGGATACTGCGTCAAGATCAAGCAATAAATTCCACAACGACGAGCAACCTTACCTTCCAACCGGTTCTTGAATCAGACATTGGTAGTTATATTTTCCCAAGTTATATCTAACGTTCAAAATAAGATGTAAACCAGGCTTCAGTTTCTTACAATGTCAATGTTTGACATATTCAGAAAATTTAATTATATGACTATTGTAAATAAAGCCTAATCATCTCATTTAAAAATCAGTGGGATGATTTGTATTTTATATTTGTAGGGTGGGGGCGTTGTGCTGAGAAAAATATCATATTTATCGTCAGAAACAAAGCACTTTTTTATACTTACACTATAATCCTTCTTTCCTAAGTTAGTGACACTCGAATGAGACAAAATCTGTTAAACGTTGCCTTTCAGGTTGGTATGAATGCCGCTGTGAGACAAACATCAGTACTAAACAAGTAGCTGGAATCAGGGTTGCTGTTCATGTTCCCGCACAAGTCGATGTTTCTCCCTTTACCCAGACCGTTAATAACGGATCCAATGCTAGCATTATTTGTACGCTCAATAACTATGCTGAGCGGGTATCGTTCCAGTGGTTTAAATATGGAACACCACTCCAAAACGAGTCAGGAAATCTGGGTAATTCTAGAATAAATTTGTCAGACATCTGTATAGATTATTACTAAAAATAAAAGCTAGTAAACTCTGAGATAAATTTCAGGTCAGACAAAAAGAGAACGTTTATCAATGTAGTGAACATGTAGAATCACACAAAACACGTTATTGAAGCGCTAAACTGTCAAGACGGCCAAATACTAAATTCAACATAGAGTTACAAAATTAAATTGATGGTTGATGGGTAAGGCAGACGACTTAAAGAATTAACACCTAGTACGATTAACTAGTTTAAGCGTCTCAGACACGCTATTTCCCTTGAAATAGAAAACCGAATCATACTGGGATAATTGTAGCCCTTATAATATAATTCATCGAAGGAATTTGTATCTTATTTAATTGTGTAAGTGTGTCATATTATGATACCATATGATGCCTTTTTTTCGCCTTATCGAGCAAATTTTCATAATGAATGTGAGCTATTGGATATTATTTGAATATTGAAAATTTCCTTCAAATAAACGCTACGGTTAGGTACAAGCAGTAAATTGGTGGGATTGAGATATTTTTAAAGGGAGGGATTGTTAAAAAAATGATGACATGTGCTTAGTTTGTAGTTAACGCACTGCAATTTAGAACGTTATAACCTCATTACATCTGTGCCTTAAGATAAATAGCATACTGTATCTGTCATGTTGTATGTCATGTTGTATGAATGTTATAACAGCATGGGTCATATTTCACTAAAATTCTCAACTTCATTTCTTCAAGTTAAGATTGTTTGTTACGAGACTTAGACACCTTCTTACACCTTTCGGATTTATCAGAGGTTTTGAAAATTAAAAAAAAATAATCAGATATTAAGTATGCTTTACAAACTATGATTTTCTAGTTCAAAGAGGTGAAAAAAATCAAATTTGAATTTTCCTCACACAAAACATCGATTATTATATCAGCACAAGACATATACTATTATATGACTATGAATCACTAAGTGAAATATATGTTTGTGTTTGACAAAAATGCTTTATTCGTTTTAGTGCAAATGTGACCAGAATCGTCCAGAAAGTTTTCGTAAGCAAGTAAATTTAACTTGATCACTGACTAGTCGATGTCGGATCATGGATTCTCCGCTCGCTTTTCAAAATCAAACGTTATCACCTCTAAGAGATTTAGAAATAGCTCTTGATGTTCACGACATCAGTGTCTGAATTACATTTGTTTCCTGTCCTCGAACATGTTGTCTGTCTATACCTTAACAAATCTGAAATATGTTTTAATATACTCCTTTAATTCGTTTCGGTTATGTTTTCACTTTAGCCTCGGCAATATGTGTTGGCAATATATTATACAATTATGTCATTCTCTCTGCCACTTGTTTCTCTTTGACGACATTGTCAGGTACTTTTTTCAGAAGTATTCATACATTCAAGCACTTTGGATTAGTTTCTAAAACACACCCCTTAATGAAATATTCAACTACAGTAATTTGAGGTTCTCTTATTCAAAGCATACAGCCAATATATATACTTAAATAAAGAATAGTGCCCATAATCCATTGATATTTTACATGTTGATAAGAAAATGAAGTTCTTTCATCAGTGTTGAAGTAGGCTAGCTCGTTAATATATGGTACTCTGACTTTTCCATTTAAGGTATTTATTGTATATAAATAGTATCCTCGTAGCATCTACTGCCTTAACATCTCTTGCCCATATAGGATTGTTTGACAGGATTTCTGTTAGTGTTTTTCCAATAAGAGATCTGTTAGGGTTATTCTCAAAGTTCTCACAAATTAGCTTCTTAGTATAATTCCAAATATGCTAGATGTATATAGTGCCGCTTGTATTGAAGTTTACCTTATCGATATTTAACTTATACTGTTTTGTTCTCATGTTTAGAATACCTTTTGAATGGGAATATATCGCGCTTAGAAATTACCAATATTGCGCAGCCAGCAAACTACTCGTGTAGGGGCAATAACTATGCTGGATCCGGTAATAATGCTACAGCTACCGTCTACGTTCTCATTGGCAAGGATCAATACTGTGAGAACCAAACAGATGCCATTTGGAATACTACATGGGAAAACACTAACAGTGGTAATGTTAATAGGAAACACTGCCCAAGCGGCTTTAAAGGTGGGTGAATTTTTCGTAGTACTAAAAGTTTTTATTAAGATACGTTTTGCCTTTGGCTAAGAAGACGTATTGTGTTTTTGAAATGATTAGATTATTTCAGATGGATGATGATTTACTATTGAATTTATGACACTCATTTGATAATTTCCAGCCTTCGCAACATCTAGAAGCTATTCAATGGATTCCATACACTCAATGTTGTATCATTACCAATTAAATATTATGTTTATCATATAGTTTTTATTTAAGTAGAAAAGTCTAGGCACAAAGAACAATAATGCTTTTCGGCATGTCATTTAATTCTAGTTCAGAAGTTACATGTTTCAATTCTTGAGTTTGACAAAACAGTTGCATTAGCGAGTTTAAGCAATATTCAGCAATTCGATAACTAGCAATGTATAACTAGATTTGTTATTACAAATTATAACATAATTATCGACTTTCTATCAAACAAATAAAACATTTGACACAGACAATATAACTTTTCAACAATGAATTGCTTATGGAAATTCCTGTGTGATGTCAGATAGTTCACTAGCGTCAAGTCAGGTGACATTTTTGATGCGCCATATACAATGATTGTAAACAGACTCTGAAATTTTTGTCACCTAAGTGACCAGCTTTTGTCGATATTCTCTTCATAAGAGTTGTTATCATATTTACTTCAATAGGATGACATTTAAGCCAATCTTGCCCTTGGGTGGTGTGCACGATGTATTCCGCGAGGAGGCTGTAATATCAGGATAATAGGCTGCATTATAATAGGCTGTTTGAGTTTTCTGCATTGTATCCGCGTGTTCTCGCTGGATTGTTTTAGTCTTTATCTGAATTTTTGAGTATTCCATGTCGGGTAAATTGGCCATATTCCAATCCAAATAAATATTACTTTATGCTTTTTTTTGCGTGATTTCCCAACATCAATTTAAATAAATCCCAAACACTGAAAGTAAAATGCACGATGTGATGATAGTACATCATATTGGACTTTCATGACGTTATAATATATTTTAATTGCATCGGAAAGTCGAAACGGCATGTTTGCGATAATGAAGAAAAAAGTTGAATTCCATAAGTTTGATTTAAATAATTTAATAATCAATTCTAGACTTTAAGTGAGGGGATAATGACTATTCATGGATCAGCAAAAGTCAGGTTAATGCCGGTCGGTGTGAGATTTATAAGTCGATAACTTCATATTCATGTCAATGAACGTCGGCAATTTAGAATATTTTCCAACCATTTTATGAAAGATTTTATCCACTCCGTTTATCTTAAGTAATTTAAAGGACGGATGACTGATCTAACAAAAAGGCCCAACTTTCAACTCACTTTTAATATCATTTTCGTTTTATAATAATGAAGGTGAAGCTACTCGTAACTGCCTCTCTAATGGTTCCTGGGAAGATCCCGTTTATGGTCAATGTGTGAACGAGAAATTACTCAGACTTGAAGCTCAGGTAGTAAAAAAATATATGGAAAATTATTAAGATAATGTTATATAACTTGAGCCACAATTCATCCATGTACTTTAGCTATCGACATACCTTGAATCGATCTTTATTGATGTATTGGCAAACAAGTTCGTTGATGCCATCACAATACATAATAAATTATGATTGTGCTTTGACGTCATAACAATATATAATTTTGTGTTGCTGACTGTCATTGGTAAGTAAATTGTTTTGGAGAAATGCACATTATCATTAAAACAAAATTAGCATGGTCGTTGATATATTTTCCATATCTATCCCCCGTTCAGAATATTAATGAACGGAAGTGATTTTTAACATGTATGCCCTTGTCTGAAGATATAAAACATCATTAGCTCTTTAGCTGACTGAGCAAGTGTGATTGGGTGAGTCAACCTATTTAAAATTTGGAATTGCACAAGCTGTTTGAGAAGTTCTGTCTTTTGAGTAAAAGAGCTTTCTGTATTTATTTCTTATGATAAGTAATCGACGATGTAAGAATAATGATCATACACAGCTGCACAAATGTTAGCTGGATTAATCATGAACGTGTCTAGGGCTCATGCTCTATCCGTGTGTTGCGGAAAGCATGTGCACGTGGCAAACCATGTAGGATGCTTACTTATGGTTTGAAGGGCTAAAATATGTATATAAATATCCTGCTAATATTAATTCAGGAGGTTACTAAAACAAGGTGTACAGTAGTCCTTTAATCATGCTAGTATCACTATAAAATAATTTTCGTTAATATCGTACTGCATTCAAAGCATGTTCTACTTTTGTAATAGATCCGTTAAGAATACGCAAGTCATATGAAAAATATGCGTATTTGAAAATGAGATACATGAAAGTGGACCTCTTCTTCAGTACATCACGTCATTGTGAGAAGTCGATACTATTGCTAGCACCGGAATTTCTCAAGAAATAAACAGACATAAATAAAATATATGTCTTAAGACAAACACATATATGTACGCTATTGTCTTACAATCCAGATTGACAAGCTAAATGATGGCATTCGAGTTGCAAATGTCTCCACAGTCCTTGAAGAGTTACAAAATGCGACGAATCCAAACGCAGTAGTACTAAGGGAAGCAGAATTGAAAATTGTGGTGTCTATGTTAGACAAACTCGTCAACATCAAAAGCTTACCTGGTGCGAACGTGTCTGAGTTTACGGTAAATATGATGATATAGGTAACTTTTCTTTAGATGTTCGAAATATTTAATAGAAAATAATATATCAGTCAAAGACCCGTGCTCAAAACAATAGTGCAATGTTAGATGGAAAGACGGGAGGGTTAAGTAGTGATGTGTAGAAGTGACCAGACGTACAATAACTGCTCCTAATTGGTGTGATGTGATGTGTTATGTGATTTGGATTTTGAACGTAGCTTTAAAAAATTTTCAGTCATATCGCTACGATGTCTGCAATGTGGCAGTTTATAGTGATGTCTAGCACTGGGGCATCATGCCGCAGACATGTAGCATGATGTCCCACCCAGTCACATTATCCTGACACCGGGCCGACCAGTCCTAACACTAACCTCTTAATGCTGATCGCCAAGCGAGGCAGCTGTTAGTACCATTTTTGTAAGTCTTTGGTATGACTCGGCCGGGGATCGAACCCACGACCTCCCGCATCCGATGCGGAAGCTCTAACCACCTAATTGGACGGCACTAGAATGAAACTAATACAACCAGAATTGCAAATAATTAATCATACTTGAACCTGTATAGATTAAAACTAAGACAACCAGAATTATGTTAATGATTTATATTTGGACCGGAATCGAATGAAACTTAGACAAAACAGATTACTATGCTTGAAATAACGTTCCATGAGACACCTGCACTTGAAACTTTAGAAATTGATTTTTGAAGAAACTGTTGTCAATTTATATTATATAGATATTTAGCTTGACACTTCTTTTATAACTTGCTTTTCTCCAAACACATGCATTCCGTAGCTACTACACATTTGCTACGTCTTGATTTGAAATGTGAAGGATACCCAAATAATATTAATATCTCACACTATTATCGTAACTTCTCATTCTTGCTTTAGGATTTTATGACGATAGCAAGCAACATAATCGATGCAGGCAATTCAAACTCGTGGACAGAACTGATCAAGAAGGAAAAACAAGGAGCAGAAACCGTGATGAAAACTGTCGAAGATTTTGTTTTCTCCAATCTGAATGCGTCGAGGCTCAGTAACTCAACGATTGATAGAAAAAACATAGGTATAGCTGTGAAAATTATAATGTATATCCCAAGTGCGACAAGATATTATATTATAAACTGCACCTACGTGCTGAGGTAGGATATACAAGTTAATAACAATCTACGTGCAAATAACGCAAAATGATGCACGAGAACACTGGTTTTCGCACCAACGCAAGATATGCAAAAACGACATTTGGAAAGATAATGCTTTCATCGGGTTTTAATTGCCTATGTAAACACACTGACACCTAAAATTTTAACCAAACATTAGATGCAGTTTACATGAGGCACGTCATAATAAGTATCACATTTGTTCCATTAGATAGTGATTTATAATACCACATCTGAAATATATCGTACTCAGTTCATTACGTATTAATAATATTTGCAAATTATCCACTAGAACATGAAAATGTGTGGGTTTTGCACACTTTCTGATTCTATATATGTACTTGACAGTGTCCTTACGTAAGAAATTGGATACAACTAAACCACCATAAGCGCACGCAGTGGACCTACAGATGAAATCTTTATGTATACAGTCTGAAACTTTTATTACTGTTCTAAATTGAAAGAAATTTTCTCAGTATGTAAAATAATTTTTAAAACATTCTTCCATTACGTTATTGTGCCCTCTTCCCCCATTATTTTCGGATTACAAATAAAACAAAAATAATCCTTAAAGGGTGTTGGTATGAAATAGGAAAGCTATTACTGGGAATGTGAATTTTTTTAGAAGAACTGAGTCATCAGTCATATAAATTCTGAAATAGGGTGGGATTTCCATTCATATTCTAGCACAAGTGGTAAATTCTCAGATTAATATTTTTCAGATGTTGCAATTGGTTATACGTCCTTGATAGAATTCCCGCCCAAAGGAAACGGACCTTCTCTTAACCAAGAAACCATCCGTACTAGTTTACGTTTACATACAGGTACACTGTGTGAATGATTAATTTAAAAAAAAAATAATAGAATCTAAGTACTTCTTTTAAATAAGTATGCATCGATGTGTACATAAAGTTGATTTATCGCTTGTACAATATGAAGAGATCCGAATGATATTATATGTAACGGTATATATTGTACCGGTACACTGGCAAACACAAATGAAAATACTTTAATACGAAGAATGGACAAAGTGTGTTGCCATTATAAATGAATTATGTTGCCCCTGTGCTCATGTGGCGATTAATAGACAATCGAAATAAAAGCAGAAAATATATAACAGTCTCCCTCTTGGTCAAGACCAAACTTAAATTAAATTCGATAGGATACAATTATTAAAATCTGAATTCCTTTGACACTCGATCCCCTTGTAGATTGAGATACGGTATTAGCTGATCACGGGTCGCTCCTTTTGATATCTGGTGAAACTATGTCTGCAAATATTATACCAATGTCAATGGAAAAGGGGGAATCGAGCGGTTACGCATGCATAAAGCTGAAACTTCATTGTGGTACATGCAATTGCACATACATAGACCACCTAAAAAAAACTTGAGATTTTGTGGCTAATTTATAACAGGTGATGTCTTATTCGTAGTGGAAAACCACAATATTTAGCACAACGTCAACCTGTTCTGCCTCAAAACGTAGATTAGGCCAATCAGAAACCAAATCAATAATATGAACTGTATCGTGTTTCAGGCCAGGCTAAAGCAATTTTCGTTCTTGAAAACCAAAGTCAATAAATTAAGTCAGTAATATTTTGTTATGCTCATTATTGGAATTTGTTCATAAACTTTCATGAGATGAACTGGATAAGTTAAAATGAGTTTAGTCGTAAGACCACTTCGGAGCCACAAAAATCCGTTCCTTGCATTAATGAAACGTTGTATCTCTTCCAAAAAGCAAATAATTATTTTCATACACACATGAAGTTCATTTTGTCTTAAGTAACTTTAATGTACCAGTCTTCACTTGACATCCTTATAATTGATACTTAGGAAACCAATTACGATTTGTTGAAGACATTATCCAATATAATCATGTACATTTCATTTAGAAAAACCTTACACACTTATTTTGACCCTTTGCCACTTCCCCTCTGATTTACCTATACATATTAAAACCAAGCTTTCTGCTTTATTCCACTCGATTCGTTTGCATCCCGAACTAATTAATATTCCCTAGCACGTACAATTGGTCTCAAGTAATGTTTACAAAGTTCCTATATTGCCCATAATTGACTACGATATTTTGGATCAAGAAGTAAGCCACAAAAGTATGGCTTTTATCCACAGATAAAGTTTGAGAAGTCACAGATGAGTCATATTTGGTATATTTTAATACAGGAACGTTCCCTCATAAATTATTAAATTATTTATCTTTGTCCAGGCATTATGATCGCATACGCTGCTGTTATCTTCCAAAATGTGTCGGGTATCCTGCAGAAGATCGTTTCCGATGGGTAAGTTGCATTATTTTATTGGTTGAATACGGTGAAGATGAATTATATATATATATATATATATATATATATATATATATATATATATATATATATATAAACCTTTGACTCATCTAAATTTGTAAATTTCTTTACATCTTGGCTCCTCTCACTCAAATTGTACATTACTGAGCCTTATAATTCTATACCAAAGCAAATGATGGGTTTTTATTTTTTTTATCAACTCTATACTATCTACTAAAGCGTTTTCTTCACGTAAACAAATTGTCGATAACACTTTCTTATCGTTATGAACATAAAGTCCGGCCATTTGATCAGAGAAAAGAGGGTAATATATGGATGTCATCGGCCGTACAATCAAAAGAAGTATTGCTTCAGAGAATAACATAACAATTCAAAATATATCCTAGAAATGAGAAATGAAACCATAACATTACTTTTGCGCAGAATGCTACTTTGAAAAGAAAAAGGAAATTTAAGGAACATTCCTGTGAACAGGGAATGGAAGAGACTTACTAATGAAATTACAGGATTATGGGTGCAATAAATTATGTCTATGATGTTTTCACCTTGTTTGTTAAACAATTAATTTGTTACATTCTCCCCCGTTTTAAAAAAAAATATTCACTCTTTTTTAAATTTAGAAAACTAGTAAAGATTGAAAAGCAATTTCGTTTTAGATAAAGAAATCAAAACTAACAAGAGTTGATAAAGGATTGGTAAATCAGAAAATCACGATGTGCTAATGATCTATTATTAAGAGAAAAGCATAAGGTTTGTTTAATTTCTCTGGGATAACTCACATTTTCCAAAGAGAACTTCTACGGGATAACAATATTTATTCGTGGTTGTTTCGAGTTGTCTACATACCATATTCCATAATCGTACAGACAGGAATATTTTTGGTTCCCCTCTTAATAATTTTACGAAGGTTTGGGTATGAAAGTTGTGGACATCTGTGCATTTATTTCAATCACATCCCTTAGTTTATTCAAGCAATTAGGTTACATCACAAATTTACACAATTTCACAGATAAATGACATTGCTTTAGATTTTATTTCTTAATTGCTTCAAAACAGTATAATATTATACACATACTTAAATAGAATAGTATACAGTCATATATAGTCATGATTTATATATATATATATATTAAGATTATCATGATTAAGAAAAATAAGTGATGATTGTTTGAACGGATTGTGTCAATCCGTTCTAAATTCGTCCGTGCTATCATATATCTGTAAATGATGGCGGAATTGAGGAATTGGATAAACTGCGTTGTGGGATAGATATATAGACAAATTTATATTCGAATAAATCGATGGACGGATAGCAAAGACTTATGAAATTCCAATTTGTCACTTTTCTTCAGGAAAACTTTGATCACAACCGGTCGTCTTGATATCGGCCCTGACGTGATGTCTCTGCAATTAAATACACCCCCTGCGAAACTGAATCCTCCTCTTCAGTTGATATTCCAAGCCTTCGATGTAAGCAGGGAAGTTTCTAAAATCATCAAATTCAGCTAATGTATTTTATGTTCATTCTACGCCATTTTGCTGAAGCCCTATCGGAAATTCAAAGGAAAACCCACTTTTAAATGAACATGAAATTTCAGCAAGTGTTGTGTTCTATGTGTAAAATTATGTCATACATTTTGAAACGTTATTCATGCACAATAGTTATATGGTCACATAAGCAATTAGTATTATATAATGTTTAAAACAATCGTCATTAAAAGCTATTTAATTATAACCGGATTGCTGTTTGTAATTTTATTTTCCTTATTTCATTCATTGCGTACAAAGAAAATGGTAATTGATACGATCAGTGAATAATCATTATTTGACATAATTTCTGCAGCTGAAGTATTTCGTTTCAAATATTGCTGATTTCAGACCCAGTACCATGTACCTATTTGTAGTTACTGGGATCTGAATGCGACGTAAGTATACATTCTACTGTAGTCATATTTAGTCATCCAGAGGTCTTGAAAATTGCCATACTTTAAATGCATTAGGCACAGTTGGTTTTAATTTTTTTCATCTCTTTATTCAAAAAACTTGGCAGGGAGAAAAACTATTTGTAATTGAAGAAATAGGTTTGAATGGTATTCGAATTATAAAAGGAACTTGTTCAATATATCCTATCTTATAGTACTGCTATATATATCTTTAACATTTCCCTTACTGGTTGTATTGAATCAAATTAGTTGTTGCTTATATTTCAATCAGCATATTTGATCTAGCTGTATTAACAATATTCACGATATTCAGTATCGATATTCATAAAGTAAGTAAGAGAGTAAGAAAGAATTAAAAGGAACTATATTTTTTCTATTTTGTAAGCTATAATTATGAACAACAATTTGAGAAACACTTACGAAAAGCAATAGTAGAGTGTTATGTTTGTTATTAATGTTGTTTCCTGAATATTTGGTTCAAATGTTATAATCTAGGCATAGTTATGTATAGACTAAAATTTGATCGCATACAGTGATGTTTTTTATATTTTGAATATAATGTTTTAGTGGTACCGGAGAAGGAGCCTGGTCAAGTAAGAATTGTTATCTTGTGTCCCAGAATTCTAGTGGTTTCGTGTGTGAATGTAATCATCTTACCAACTTTGCTATTCTCATGACCACATATGAGGTATGTATCTATTTTCACGACTATTCTTTTCTCACTTGAGTTCGGAATAACTTATAATTATGAGTATTGCATATAAGCTACATAGAATGTATTAATCAGACGAATTGTTGTACAAATATAATGCATATGTGTACTCATACACACATTTGTGAACATGTACATACATTTGTGTAAACTGAAATGCATTTGTATACACGTACATGCCTTTTTGTACACATACATGCACTTGTTTAAATGTACACTATATTGGTGAACACATACTGCACATATGCAAAGTTTTGTTGCATCTTTGTAAGCGGTGTATTTGTTCACACGTACACTGTATTTTCCATCTTACATTAAATATGATAAACCTTTGCGCGAAAAGTTGTTTCGCTAAAAGCTGTCGATTATTATATACACTAATAGCTCTTATTAATATACCAACGTATGAGGATCTATGATTTACTTCGATCCAATGACGCACTACGGCTTGGATCTGAATGTACTGTCCAATAAACTGGTGCGAAGCCCCATTGATATTCCTGAAATCAAGCTTTGTGTTAGAAAGAAAGATATAATTGTAAATATTGCGAACATAAATACTTGCGAGATTCGAAACAACACGCCGTTAGTATGAACAACCGACATTGTATATCCAAAATTATGACTGAGACTAAAGTGGCACTAACATTTCAAATTAGTATGAAATTTATAAAAGATATTAAGTAAATGTGCATACATTTTATCAGTATGGCCATAAAAGGGAAATATATAGGATCAGTACCACTCGTTCTTACATACAAATACATTTTTTGGTCATCTAACACAGTCCTATGGATGTGTTATGCTTTATGTATAAATTTCCAAATATATGAATCTAACCACTATACTCGAATATGAACTAATGACGTCTTTTCCTCTGCTTTGTTTGCAAAAGAGTGAGTGTTGAAAGGTGATAATGTGTTATTTTCTGTCTTAAATATGATGTTAGTCGCATTTATTCTACTAATTACTCAGTAGGCGCATGCACTGGTAATTAAATTTAAGTATTGGTCAGTAGGTATAAGTACTGGCCAAGAAGACTTTATGTTAGCCATTTTGGTGTGGGTATTGGTCAGTAAAAATGGGAGTTTGTGACTTCAGATGGGTACTAGCTCGTAAGTGTCGGTGTTGATCAGAATATATGAGAGGTATACAATAGCTCTAGGTGTTGGTCATTAAATTTGGTTGTTGGTCATTGAACGTGGGAAAGGCAGGAAGGCAACCTATTGGTTAGTAGGGATGAGTTCTAATTAGTATATACTCCGTGCATTTATAGTATGTATAGGTGCTTGTTTGCAAATGTAGATGTTGGTCAGTAGGACTTGGTGAAGGCCATTAAGACGAGTGTGATTCTTTTGATGTCAGTGTTGTTCAGTATCCAATATCATGTGAAATTCCCGATGTCTCCATAATACCATCCAATTTTAATCTGATGGAAATTTATAACTTTAGATTTTAAAATTTGCCTCATACTTACCCCCAATATTAATCATAGGAATTTATGTTAATATCCTCATATCCCCGGAGCGCCAAGCTTTTATGCAAAGCGTCCATAATGTGGCCTAGATTTCTCCCCGTTAATACTTATCATGGTCATTAATATGTTTTAGATTCAGGCAACCGAGCATAACGTTGAGCTGAGTATCATCTCTGCTGTCGGATGTGCTGTTTCTATAACGTGTCTCTTGCTGACGATATTTAGGCACTTGCAAGTTTGGAGGTAATATTAGGTCTTGCTCTACAATTTCATACGTTGAGCCTACCTACTTACAGTCATATTTATTTACTTCCATAATGCTTAAATATAAATAAATACTTACATTATTACAATAATTTATTTTTGATTTAAAGAAACAACAAAGAAACTGAAATTAAAATATTTGCATTTACATTTTTCAAGCTAACATATTTTTCCCCCGATAAAATTATGCAAAACCACATATTTGAGGATGTAACAACACTGAACTAAAATTGAACCGTTTCATGCAAAAGAAAAACTTTAATTTGAGGAGGTTGTAAACAGAAAGAATGGCCCATGTTTCATTTTATATAATTTAATTGCTTCCAGAGAAAAAATATATTTTCTTAGTGAGTTTGACGTCAAAGCAACAATGTCAACTTCAGGAGATGATGCCTATATGTTTACAAGTTTGGACGGAAAGAAGTGTGTTCAAAGGCATTTCTGTTATTGACTATCCTTCTACAGCATAAAAGGACTGATTTGATCATTTGCAACATAAAATGATATACGTCAAATTTTAGGAAGATACAGATTTTAAGATTACATTTATTGACCAGAATATAGATGTGAGAAGCATCAATATCTTTTGTAGCTCTTCTGGTTTAAACGGTGTTGTATGAAAAAAGAATCCTTTTAAAAACCGTCTGTTACAAAGAATTGGTTCATATGGAAGCAAAGTCAGTTGATATAGGAGTTGTAAACGGCATAGATGACGAAGAATCATTACAACTTGCACAGTATGCAAATATATATTTGAAGTGTGAACTTTTTTCGTAACTTTCGTTTGACATGTAGTGGCTGAAATTAAACTACGAAAATAAATGTTCTTATCAGTATCTTAAACGGGTTGTATACGAAGCAACGTGTACTACAGATGCAACCAGTTTTAAAATGCTTTACATTATGACTGTATATTTAATTTAATTGTTTGTTTTGTTGGTTTTAAATTGTTTCATTCGTTACATGCTGTTGTAATGTAATTTTGTTTAATGGATTTTGATATTGTACATAATAGAGTTCAGATATATTTGACGTGGCTGACTTTTTGTTTATTTTCTATGTAAACAAATAATAATATGAACATTGTATATACTTGCTGACCTTGTTTCAAAATAAGTGACAGTTTTAGTTAACATTTACTTTTATTTTTGTATCTGTCTCAGCGTGAGAATCATTAAGTTGACTCAAGGTCATATTTGGACTACGTGATAATTATCATGTAGCAAATTTCTATTTTTTCTAGAAGGATGAACTCGTAAAAAAAATGAACAACATATTGATACAACGTGAAACAAAGAGAAGTAGTATTTCGTAAATGTGCAAGATTAAAATTATATTATAGTAGAAGAAATGAACATAGTACAGAATAAAATATGCACTGGTCTATATGCGTCTGTGGAAAAAAGGGTAAGCGTGCTTACCCAAGAAAAGCCAATTTTGTATACGAAGTATCGGTGACATTTGTTCAGAACGTTAAGTTCTGAATAGTGACAAAGGCACAGGAGCCCTTGCATAATTCAAATAAAGCCTTAGTTAAAGGATAACTCTTTCTAGTTGCTAATTGACTTCAGACATTTTCTTTATAAGACTGGAAACTTACCCTTGTCCTGAAGGATTCAATTTTAAAACGATTGATATAGAACAGATATGACGTTTGCGCAAAAAGGGCAGATACACCAAAGTGAATGCAACGCGTTGGTGCCACTATATAGCAACTATGCTCTTAATCCACCTCCAGCGCCCAGATGACATGTTTCACTAGTACTTCAGTTCCAGTACCCGACCCTACCCACACAGAAAAGGCAAGCGAATATCACAAACTGAGCCATTCCTTGACGCTCATCATATCATATCCGAAATAAAATTCTCGAGGATTATTTAATTAGTCAGCCTCAGTTGCCCATTTTAACACCATGAATTAGCAAACTGGGCTTTTGGGAAAGACCACCGCTAGAGGAGTCAAAGGTTCAGAAAATTATTATTATTCGTATGTATTCGACCGATTGGATGGAGTATCCTAGGAACCATTTTGATAATGGGATATCATGGTCACGCGACTTTCCCAACTTGATCAAGAGCATCTTTTTAATACATTCAAGTGCACTTAAAGATATTAGAAATTGTAACATACGCGGTTAAATGTTTGTTTGTAATCTATGCAATAGTTACACTGTACTAAAGGTTATTTGCATCCGTTTCATGTATTCGATCAGTCATGTATTGACAGCATTCAAAGTTGTTTTGTCTTTGTTATTATAAATTATCGCAAATTCTTTACTGCTTGCAGATATGTCAAGTCTCGGAAAACTTGCATTGTATTGAATATATGTGTTGCACTTATCTTCTCCTACGGGATATTTTTGGTGGGTGTAAGCCGAACCGAAAACAAGGTAAGTACGGATGTGAAAATAGAGCAACCACTCACTGAGTCGCTCAAGTAATTATTGATATGCTTTACTATATGCACTGTAATAGTAATGTTTTGGCTTTCTAGGGAGAGAAAATTACTTCTTCAGAAGCCTATATCTGGCTTTGGTTGCGAATGCGTGACGATGAAAGATTTCCGAGCTACTTAAGTTCCTAACATACGTATTACGATTAACATTTCTCACGGAAATATTTCAAAACGTTGTTTATACATGAGATGCAAATATTATTCATTTCTTCTATATATATGATTCTATGATCTTTCTAAGTCATTGACTTCCATCACACGGCCAGGTTCACATTGTTTTCTTGGTCATATAAAATGTTCAATTTTCTGAACTAAATGAATTGGTAAATTCAAACATGGATTCTAGGGTCGCTTTATTATTTATTTAATCCTGTGACTAAAAAAATAAATACTGCCAAAACTAATATTAATGAAATGTCATATAGATGTCAATGATATTTATTAGTCACATAAGCCGTTGGGAAAATAAGTACTCTCGACTAAAGATTACATTACCTGTACGAATTAGAATTTGAAGCCAGCTTTGCGTTTTGAATAATACACTGAAACGTGCTAATAAAGTAATATCACACGACACGTTCTTGTAAATAAAGACCAATTTTGAAATACATGTAATTCCCGATTCAGATATACCAGAAATGAGAAATAACAGTCTAAAGTTAAGCAAGAATGGAAAAGGTTTTGAAATAAGACCCTTGGTGAGCGATATCGTTAATTGTCCTATATGTTTGGCATTCAATTCATCGTCAATAGTCGTTGTTTATGCTTTTGTAATTGGATCCCCTTTTTCTTTTTGATGGAGACGTACATGATTCGATTCCTGTTTTCAGGTTCCGTACCTTTCTGAATTTGTAACCCTTGCCAGGGATTAGTATTTATCAGTATTGATGTTTTTATGTATGCCTATACAATAAAAACATATGAATAGATAGATATTCATTTCGAAATTCTTTTTGATGTTTTATAGCATACTCACGGTGACAGATTGGAAGGGAAACAAAGATGTGAAACCCTTTTATTATCATTGCCCAAACTGGATCAACTCAAAGGCATATCAGTCATCATAGCTGATGGTCTCGTAGGCGTCATAATAACAACATAAACTGCATCACTCGTCTTCATTGCCTTTGGAATATATAGACCTTGATTGCAGATCTCCCTTAATCCCGGTCATGGATTATATATTTTGCTTCCCTCTGTGAAATGAGGATTGTTTTATGTTCGGTGACCTGAGTTCTTTGCCGAGTTATGTTTGGTTATCCTAATATGCACCTGACCTAAGGGTTCCAATTCAAAAGAGGCGAGCGATCATGGTGTGGTCTCTCCGCAAGGTATTCCAATCCATCGTCGGTGTCGGATATTGATTTATACTGTGTTCTGAACCAACACATCGTTGCACTTTTCTTGCCTTCATTCAAGAGCTGGCCAAAATAAAAGCTACTCGAATTATTTTGGCTAGTGCAAGCGCTATCAAATATTCTGAGAGACCTAGAATTAGTATTCAGAGATTACACATGCTTACCATTACAAGGGAAATAGGAATTCGAAATGGGGTGGATTTTATATTCGCTTGTAATAGTGGGTGCGCATGCATTTTTCTCATCGGTCTCTTACCTTCAAGTATGATATTTTTTTATATGATAAGTATGCGCAGTGGACGAAAGACTTAATGTGTCATAATACTGATCAGAATATTGCCGGTTCAGGTCCAGCTCAATTAAAATAATAGTTTTCTTCATTATTAAGACGATCTTCATACATGATGTGGTCATAACAAATGAAGGCTAATATACTGCAAGGTTGATGTAAATTACAATTATAAGGCACACTTAAATTGTCGAAATGTATCCGTCTTGAATAACCTGAGTCTCCTAGCATGTCGTTTGCTACGCCATAGGCATATATGTGGTTGCAGTCAAACCGCTGTCACTGATAAGGACTCCACAAATCAGTTTGACCGCAAGAAGTTGAGGTGTACCATTCTGCAATTGCTAGCGTGTTTAAAACTTCAAAGATACCTATTCACAGAAAATGCCATTATAAATACTGTAAACCACGATTGTTCTCGCTTCGTACTGGTGTAGGCGCTCGGCTATCACATAATAATCTCTGTCTATCATACGGATCTGCTCATGAGGCACAAGGGTTGTAGAAATACTTGAAAATATCGCAGGAATAATAGCCAGGATTGAAGCAATTGCAGTTAAAAATCCGGATTAAGTAAAATACCAACATAATTTATTGACGGAATTGGCAATTAGAGAAAGATTTTTTCCTAATATTCCAATGTACCAAACGTGATTCAAGTGATGCAGCTCTCACGGGAGCATGCAATATGAAGAACCAAGAATTTTGAGGAAAAGAATGATATACTTGCCTTTTTAGGTTTAGGATCAGAACAACATTCCTCGTATCTAGAAGAGCCCGTTACTGTAAATAAATATGTGTACATCTGCAGCACAATTTTAAATATCCAAATTCCTGCACGACCACGACTAGTTGAATCTGGACCAGTGGCAGAGGATGCACAAGAACATCATCGTATTGCATCTTTAATCGCCAATGAGGCTGCTTCGTATGTCTATGAACAAAACATTCGTTGCCTAATGATGCGTATCTTTACTACAATGGCTACCGTAAAAGCAGAGCAATCACAAGTACTCGAATGTGACTTAAATGAATGTAGCTATGATTTACAACTTATCATGGAATTATCCAATGAAAAGCTTATCGTATCGACGTTACAACAAATACTGATTTATGTGTGCATTTGAGTAAGCCACTTAACTATGGCAAGGATTGATTAAAATTCACAATCTTTTGGCGTTATGGCTTTGCAGTGATCAACATATCATATTAAACCGCAAAGAAATCGATTTTATTAACAATACAAGAGACTAAGACTTCTTAACACATTATAAAAAGGAGATACAAGCTGGATGACGACCGGATTTCCGAAACGTTCCATTTCAAATTTCTCACTATATGCCAAGATGTCTGCTTAGCCGCGGTTAGTGATACATGTCGAAAACGATGACAATTTATATTTTGAATGGGTGATTGTTTCCGCTCAACATTCTCAGAATGACAAAACGTACCAGCAGCGCAAAGACGGGCAATGCTTGGTTTAACTCTGTTTAGGTAATATAGTGTTTCCATGGAAGGTTACTAACACCACGCTCAAAAATATGAAACAACGCGGATATTGTTGTTAAAGAGCTAGCTTGGGATAAGGCTTTTCTCGTCTTGAACTATCGCCGCATGTACGAAGCAAAACATCACAATAGACGTACCAAAATTGATCTACAGATGCTCAGCAATATGAATGGTTCAGTGGTGTGTATCTCTTTGTGTATAGACAATAATCTTTGCTTAATCAACACAGCAAGTACGATGCCATGCCATGTCCATGCAGACGATAGAAGAGTATATTTAGTATTCAAAAGCTGCCTGCTAATTGTGGATGTTTCTGCAGTGAAATTCAGTGAATAGCCACAACATAAGATTATTTCAAAACATGACCAAACATTCTAATGTTTGCAGCAGTTAAAGAAACATAAAAGTAACTTATTTTACCAATGCGGACTTTGAGGGTTTAAACGTTCCAGTGGAAGATTTCAACAACCAAACAAATTCAGTCAAAGTTGCGGAACAAATGCTTTGCGGAATTTGTTACACAGCTGTCACATGCGACGGGTAACCTGAGCACCCAATGTTATAACGGGGTAAGGTCTCGGTTGAAGAGTTTTGTCAATCGCTCGTTGTTACGGTGAGATGGTTTTCACAAGAGCTCTATTCGCCCTCAGACATGACCATGACCCATGACGATGTTGAAAAGTTTTGAGCCACCACTTATTGTTGAGAATGAAAAATTCGAAATCAGCTTTGAGGAATCAAAATGTTTATCACATTACAGGCACGATTAAAGATGCTGCACACAACACATGAAATCTAATGCTGCCATTCAAACCAGGTGAAACAAAGATTTCTGTAGTGTTTCATAACCTGTAAGCGAATGGCAGCCACTTAATATTGCAAGCTGCATCAAAGGTTTAATTAAGCGTCGTCCCCATTTATATGGAAAAACTTGTAATGTTTAGGCATGGTCAGCTGCAGTTCATTTATTCGTTTCAGTTTCTTAACGTATCACTTGACAAGCGGCAGAATGCTTTACTACTCGGTATGTTAGCGCCAACACTGACTTGTTCACTAGAAAAGTAGTGTTCCCATACCAGAATGTGTGGGGATGGGACAGATTTCATGAGACACGGTTACCACCGATCGATGTATTTTAATCGTCATTGTCTCTCAAAAGTATTTCCGCCAACGACTATTAATATCCAAACGAAGTCTGGTGTGCATTCGAATGCAAACGTATGGGTGACTATCATAATATTTATCTACGTACGGATGTCTCCGAGACGTTTCGTGATATAGTCATGGTGTATACAAATACTGACTACGCTTACTACTTTTTGTAACAGGGAATCGCATGGGATGCACTTCTGTCAAAGATAGAAGTTGAACTGGACCTTCACACAAGCACAGACAAGCATATGTTTATTGAACGTGGTCTTCGTGGGATTTCTACGCCACTGTCAACAACCCAGATGTGGGAAGATACTTGCCTGAGACTCCGAAACGTTTCGTCATGGATTTTGTCGCTAACGCCTAGCGTGGTAAACAATGATGCAGCACGCGCCTGTTGGCTCGTTTGGATGGATTGATACCAACACCGAGACATACAAAAGCGTGTATATGAGAACAACAGCAAACACGACAACTGATACTTGTATGAAGCTAATTTCTATTTATCAGTGTAGAATTCTAGACGAATCCGCACGCGCGTTTACTGATTCAATAAGCTTGTTCCGAATCTTAGGACCAAACACAACTGTGAAGTCGACGTATCAAATCTGAGGTTGTATTTGCGATAAAGAATGCGCATAAATGGATCCGTCGAGTGCTTGGATGTCGACAATAGGATCGGATGGCTAGTTATATCTAGATGAATACAAATCTGAGGACTGATGCTAAAATGAATTTAAGAAAGATTTTTTCTTGTTCAATGATAATTCTGTTTTTAGCAGAACAGTGGAGAATTCGTGGGAGGCGAATCCAAATTGATATTGTTAGGGACAGTGAAATATTAACCTCGTAGGCTCATCTAGGACCCATCATTTGAATCCAGGGAGTCCTTTACTGGTAGACTCGTTGACTCATATAGTGATAAATCGATACTGAAACTGGCAAAGCGTGCGTCAATATTGGACTTTGGAACGTTGTTATTATACGACTTTTATTACGACAAAAATTCGTGTGACCATGATTGGGTCAAGATGCTTTATACCGACACCAATGCATTGTTGACTATTGTATATATATGTTGAGTATTGCACATGTTCATAAAGAGCAGTTTAATGACTCCTAAAACATATACAACCTGAGAATATAGATGTTAAAGCAGATTATGGAGAGCGGCATCGCAAAATGGGTTGTCTGCACCAGAAACTGATTCGCAATGTAAGAGCAAGGCGGAAAATTATTACAGGATATGTTACATTCGATACAGACTACAGGGAAAGATTTCACAGAGGTCTTCAAACAAACATTCGCACCACAGATCAAATCCACACGTGAAAATGTGAAACATGTTGTACATATGAAGGAGGCCAAAAAGCGAACATGCAGTATGTGGATGCACTGCCGGGAACATCAGAATACACAGGTACGGATCATAAGATAGCTCATCACATCTCAAGTACATCAACAAAGCCACGACGGCAACTAATAGACTGTTGCGAAAGATAGTTGCAGAAATCGAAGAAAATATCAGAATAGTTCAAAAGGTTACATAAGAAAAATCCATCATAGACTCAATTGATTACCTTCCAATGTCAACACCATTCACGCACTATTTGACGGATTCAACAAAACGACAACATTTTAATATCTTCAGTGGCCAGTAGATCTTTCAAAGCTTTTATATTCTGGTATTTATATACTCAGCAACTGGAATAAATTGGTGAACACAACAGAAAAAGTGATTATAAATGATGCATCTTGATTAAGTGGGCATGCAGGGAAATACCTGGGTTTGAATAAGTGTCTCAAAAGCTATACAGTTTTACAAGGAAATACCTGCCTTTGTACGAATAGGAGACGTTACCATAGCTTATGAAGATTTTACAGATTGTATTAATCTAGTAAGAGCGGCAAAAACCATCAACATCAATAGTCGCGAGCACAAACAGAAGATTCTAAGCAAGCATCCCATCAAATTACAAGAAAAGAAAACAAACTATGTTACTAGAGCCATCTTGTACACAGGTAGTATCTCCATTACTCCAAGTACTTGCATCAAAACCCGAAGGAAAAATGAGTCAGGGGCACAAATAAGCACACACACACACGGAACAGTCAACATGAATTCGAAGAACAAACACAAAAAGGAGGCCACATTGGTAGGATTGTGATCCTAATGACCATGAAAATCAGTTCAAAACACTTCTGGAGTCGGTTCGCAGTTTCATCAAAGCACTAGTTGTTTATAAGTTCCTTCGATGATTTTTCAGTAGTTCCTCACCAACAACACAATTCACTTGGGAACATCTCACGCATTTTCGTATGAACTTGTTGAAGACAATAATAACCCCTAGTGTTGACCTTATAATCCTATAAGCGAACCCAGAATTTAATTTGACCTTCCTACACCAATCACCACGTGGGAATGTCGAACATTAGAGATTGTATCATTGTCGGAGCTAATTTGTTACACTTAGCCTAGCATACAAGCACGGTCGTTTGGTGGTTCAAGGAAAAAATATCTTTGTCAAAAACACATAAATGTATTGTCTCGCTGGTACAAGGCTTGATCTATGATTTGATGTCATGAAGCACCCAAAGCCTGGAGAAGCACATCTTTATCGTGTTGATGTATTATACCGACATGACCTTGTGTATCGAACAACAAACGAAATCCATGAATTTCAACGTGCTGATATCAATCTCATCTTTGACTTGAATCCAAATTTGGCACCAGGTGTCGAAGATTGAATTGCTCGACAAATCAATTAAGGATGTAAAACGGTCAGGCTTGCTTTAGGTGTGGTAGAAAGTCCACTAATAGGAGTCAAAATACATCGATACGAACAAACATGGCTTCAGAGGGGCTCTTATCCAAAACAGAGTCTTCATGAATGTTGGAAAGGAGAAGTGCGGCAATGGTCACCCATGAGATTGCCATGGTTAGCCATGCAAGCATTGTGGCGAGTTTCCTACCAGTTCCAAGAAAGAAATCCGCTGACTGGTTTGATGTCAAACACCTAACAAAGTTCCTCAGGGTGGTCTTATTATTTTAACATGATCTTGAGCAAAATGGCTATACAAATTTCCCATTGCAGATGTTGCCAGTAAATACCAAAAAAAAAGCTGAAACGTTGATATGTTAAGAATCAGCAAGTGTTGCAAACGCACTTGAACGTATGTATGCACGCTAAACGTTAACAAAGCTAAGAAATGTTGCAGATCTATCCAGGTAAACAATTTCTGTATATGACATTAGATAACAAGTTAAGTTTTTATAAAGCGACCAATTCTCCGGTGTTTTCACAATTACTGCCTTTTGTACCCGAATATACTGAGATTATTTCTCATTCTGTAGTTTTACTAAACAACAACTTCTTCCCCCAAGGTTACTTCCTCATTATACAGGTTGGCCTCTTCATTCTTTTCTTTACAATGAATTCAGTCTGTTTCCTAAAACCCTGTAATTTTGTGACCACATTATTCTGCAGCTTACCGTACTGGCCGCATATGAACTTCACACTGCTTCCCATCCCGCGACCACATATACTGTGTCTTTCTGTCTACTGTTTATTTTACTAGTATTCCTGATATACAAATACATTTCCCATTACGTTGTTCAAAGCTAAATTAAAATGCCAACATATTTCAGAACAAAGTCTAAAACTTAACATTCTATTTTGCCAATCTCCTCAAAAGCAAATGTTTGCTGCGTAGATGCAGCCGGTCTAATAGTATCAGTTACAACTAGTACAAACAACTCTTTTCTCTATGGTGTATAAGGTATTCTTAAATATACTTCCGATTTCAAGAGGCATATATTGGAGTAAAGACTAAAAATGAACATCTACGTCTATAAACTGTTGATAGGCGATCCTGTTCTAAACCGTATATAACATTAATTGAAAGATTTCATCTAGGTCAATTTCAGTTTCGATATTAAAAATTAAATTTACACCTTTGCAAAGCTTCTTGTGATTTTCTCAATCTCTAACGGAAAATGGGGATTTTTACATGAATGCAAAACCGTGTACTTCATTGCTTCGAGTTCATTTGTTATTACAGTCTGCTTAACATCTCAGAAGTATTTTGATGTCAATTTGTTTAAGATTTTTTTGTGTGGATATTTTATCAGAGAAAATCCTAAACGTTTACAAGAATTTGGTTTTCATGAAGATTTTGTAAATGCTGTTTTCTTTTTATGTGTGGGTTTTGTTTAAGGATTTTAAGATTTTAATCTTTATTGTGTACACGTTTCTAGAACGTTTACAGCATATTTTCTTTGTTATTTGTATCTTTATCTTTTATTTATAGTTACCTTGGTTCATTTTATTTCTAAAGGTTTATTTTCATACACATTATAACAATATTTTATTTAACTAATTTTTACTTGAGTTAAATTACCAGGATTGTGTTTATGTACTTTTAAATTTTTCATATGCTCACATGTTTTAACTTCTGGTTGTCAATAATTGAAATAAAGTATGCACAAACGTCAATAAATGGATAAAGCATGAAAATAGGTACCTCATTAAGAATTGCAATTGTGGAGGGTCACTGCGTGTCCCTGGAATCCTCAAACGATATTTCGCATTTGTTTCTTGCAGGCTGTATGTACGGTTGTAGCTGCTCTTCTACACTACTTCTACCTGACAGTATTTTTCCTCATGTTAGTGGAAGGAATAGAGATAGCTGTTTCGGTCCTGTTTGTATTTTTCAACAAATCCCGCCTGAAGGTTCTCTTGCCGTTAGCATGGTGTAAGACATTTTCTTTTAAATCCCCAAAATATCCATTTATGCCGATAGACAAACCTTTCGATTGTTAGCTCAAATATAAAGCAACCAGTATATTTCACTAATCTCAAAATTACGAGTATTACTTCTCCAAATACGACCTAGCAAGATTTTCTTCAAGTGTTTTGCATTCTTTTTCTGATTTATTCAATATTTTCTATGAAGCCACCTAGCTCAACGATTAATCTGTATATCTTGTCTAATATTTTATGCCATCATCCTTCGTCATACCTTAATTGTCTTGCAGTGATCCCAGCGGGAATTGTTGGTGCTTCATTGGGTATCAGCCGCCTCGATGGATATGGGAACGATCAGAAGTATGTCATTTATTTTGCCCTGTTTGTGACTCTTTTCATAGTATTTTGGTAATTATCTCACGTGGAGCAATTCGGAAACTGTATGTATAACTGTTTTGCTTAAGGTATACATCCAAGACGTTTAACAACCAAATGAATAATGTAATAATAATGTATCATTTCAAAATAGGTTATTTCGTATTTTATAGTCTCTTACGACTATCAATTTCGTTTAGGCTAAATTCTATCTGCATCTTTTTCTTACAGTTGCTGGTTGGCTGTGCGGCATGGATTGATCTGGGCTTTCGTGGGTCCGGCTGCGTTAATAATTGGAGTGAGTGCATTTTCAAATATTTCTATAAAGATACTAAATTGACCATCTGATCATATGTCTTGGTTGTCCTATATATATCGTTTATGGCTTTCTTTGTTTTTAGGTAGATATCAGCCGAGCAAGAGACTCAGATCTTTGAATTCTTGATTTCATTTTGAATAAATTAGTTTGAACATATCCATTATGTCCAGTTATTAAAATGGTGCACGGTGAAAATATTCTCAAAATTCAATAATTATCTTAATATCATGCATAAATCAAGTCAGCAACAATATCATCGTGCAGGTATCGCATTTTGTGATCCGGGTATTTTGATAGTTTTCTCCATTCTGCAAATTGTAAATCATTTGGTGTTTTAGGATATAATAATAATAATAATAATAATAATAATAATAATAATAATAATAATAATAATGATGATAATAATAATAATAATGATAATGATAATAATGATAATAATAATAATAATAATAGAAACTATATATAGACTCCCAAATGCATGAAATTGGTTTAGATCGATTATGTCCCTATTTATAGCTACCTCAAGACAAACACTCTTCGTCAACTGATCAACAGAGGGCGCAAATACTACATATATAGTTTCTCTAATGAACTAACGACCACGCAGTTTTGAGACCCTAATTTCACAATTTCGTGATTTTTCTTGCTTCATATTTATATAAATTATATATACGCTTTTCTCAATTGCAATCTGAAGTTTATGCAACGTAGAACGAAACATGACATAAACCTTAAAAAGATTATTCCAATCTTTAATGACCAAACAGTTTCAAATGAGAATCTCCTTAGAATTTCTCATGTTAAGAAATTTCAGAGGAACTAATCCATGCTTCCATAAAGTCTCGTTAATACGGAGCATTATGACGTCTGCTGCTAGTTGCTGCCTAATTACTCGGTTTGAGAAATATTTTCCCAACACCGATTCCCCCATAATAACAGCAAATAATCACTAAAATCTAACACAAATAGAATAGCACATATTCTTGGTTTGTGTGTGATTGATAAATATGCATTAAAGCCTCGCAATGCGACCACTGTTGAATGAAGACCACTCCCAAATAGCAATCACGTTAGGTTAGCCCAATTTAGTATGTACAATGGGAATCCTCTACTTAAGATAAAGAATGTCAAGTTTTTGGCTCGAATTCTGGGCATAATATTTCATTAAACTGGCGTGGTACGGATAACCTTTGGCTCACCCTGCCCTATGGCTAGTACGAAATATTGGGTCTCATTGAATTAAACTCAAATGTCTTCGTTAATTTAATGTATCTAATGTTGAAATATCCATCCCTTATCCCCACTTTTTCATCCAGACTAAAACTAGCTAGGTATCTGCAAATATGAAATATATTTCTGCGTATCAATTATTAATTCAGGATTTGTATCTTTCTCACACTACAGTGCAATGCAGTTATAATCGTCGTCGTAATTAAGAAGATGTTCAACACGTACGCATTCAAGTCCAAGACACAAAAGGACAAGGCCAAGTGAGTTTCAAATATATAACTTAATCATACATTTAAAATACAATAAATCTAACTTGAGTACCTAAACAACCTCTATACATATTACACATTAACACATGTTACCTGCCATAAAACTGCAGGAACAATTAAAATGGCTCAAAGATATGAATTCAGGTATCTCTTTCTTCTGGTATCTTGTAGCATAGGTCTCTCGACACTGTCATGCTTTCGATCGCGATAATTCATGATTTCTTGTAAAATCGGTTTAAGATTCATCAATAGATCAGTGTAGCTGTTAGTGGAACGTAATTTGTTTACATGATGTCACGAAAGTATATTAGAAAATAAGGGTGGTTATTATTGTTTTTCTCCGATTTAAGGTCTCAAATCACTATTGTTTCAGAGTGAATATCTCTTTGCGCAACCCTCTAATCCACACATAAATGTAATGGTTAATTTTACCATTGTAAACTTTGCGCGCAGTTTCCCTAACTGTTACTTATTCTTGACTTTTAGAACAAGCCTTAGAAGTCTAGGAGTGTTGCTGCCAATAACAGGAGCCACTTGGATACTTGGTATCTTTTCTGTCAACGAGGATCTGTACGTGTTTCAGTATCTGTTTACCATCTTCAATTCTTTACAGGTATCCAAAGTGATGTTCATTTTACTCTTCAGTTAAATTTATAACTCTCCATCCTAATGTAGAAACTAAAATACTAAACTTGAGTGAGCTTTTATATTGGTTTTAATTGTAGTGGTTGATAGTATTCTCTTATGACGAGAATCGAATTGGAAACACCAGTTATTAGCGGAAGTTGGCTGGTCACACCCTCCCGATCTTGCTTGTTCGAGTAGTCGTACTTGCAGTCATTGTTGGGTACAAGGTCGCGGGATACCTAGATTTGGCATGTTGGTGAAACCGCCAGATCTGCCTCAAAATGTCTGCAAGCATGAGGCTAAGAAAAGGTTCAGTCATTTACAGTGGAAAGCACACACTTTTCGACTAGCCATTTTGTGTTTGTCCTTCTTTGCATCAGTTTTACAGAAGGCTTATAATTCAACGCAAATCTAGTATGTAATAAACTAAGAGCAGTATTGTAATGAGTTGTAAGCGCGCATAAATTCAAGCAGTCCTCTACATAATGGTATCAAATGATGACGACTACCACTGATGTCTTAGACCTGGCTATAGTCCTAGGGGTCTTCCAGTTTTCAACAGCTAGAAACGTAGCCAAAAAACAACGTTCAGTGAACAATCTGATACAGTACCGTTGCTATGTTTGTAGGGAACGCTACTGAAGCCAGACATCTGAAGATATGTATAGAATACCACAGGCGAAAACGTTATGTATCATTCACATCTGCTTTCAAGTTAAAGTTTAACTAGTCTATAACAAAAACATTCTTTTGGAATTAACACGTCCCTTTGCTAGAGATGCAGACAAAAATATTAAAGCAGCTAAGATTTTGAATTGACAGAAAATTTCATCGCAGAGATTACAGAAGATACGTAAATTATGCAGTCGCGTTTCACATCAATGGATTTTGTTGTGAATATGACAACTTTGTTGACTTTGGCTATTCTAGTGAAGAAGATTCGATCACATTTTTGAAAACAGGTTTTCATAAAGAATATAAAATTTGTTGTTGACATCGCGGACCTGCCGCGAAATATTTCTGAAGCGGTTGATGCTTTTGCCAGCTATTGTCTGGATAAAAAACTAATTATTTAACCAGACTGTGGCAAAACAGTCCGGAACGCGGTATCAAAACAAGCAGTTCGAGGCCAATCTTGCCAATACAGAAATCAACGCATATTGGGAAAACTATTATCAGCAGTGATTACAAGAAAGTAAGCAGTACCATATTTTTCTGCATAATGTTTCTTTGCCGCTTTATACTAATGATGTAGTCCACATACTTCTTTTGTGTTCGTGTCATTACTATATATGGCTGGCGTGGCAAAGTCAGTGGTATTCCGTTAGCTCATGTGATTATTGCCAGTCATGGTGACGACCGTCTTCGTTAAACCAGCTAATGCAGAAATAGTCATCTGGATTCCAATATTATTCGAGTCAAATCTTGAACCTAAGGAAAAGAACCGCTCACTTGGACAACTATCATGAGCAGACGCCACACGTACTTAAGCCGTACCATATTTTCTTTATAAGTTTGTTTGCAGCGCTTTATCATCTACTGGTGTTCCCACATTTGTAATCTTTAACCTTTTTAACATGTTTAGCTGTCATTTCATTGTGCCGACCTCTTTGATCATGCATTTATTAAACTCAGCATCAGTGATTTTATCTGTTGCGGTACTGCTGGTGCTTCCAAAACCAATACGCGTGTCAAAAGCCGTATGATTAATTATTTGAGATCTGCTGTATAAACGTCAAAACCAAAAATCAAGGCACCATTTATTTATTTCCAGGTTGTCATTCAGAACATTTGTATAAACAGTCTGCACAGAAATGTCGTATGAGGAATCTCTCTGTCAGAAGCGTCCCCTTAACAGATTGCACATTGCAAATAAATCTGGCATTACAACAATTATCTTCTTGCGGTGACAATCTAATGTTGACACACGACAGCATGGCGAAGTCCAAAAACATAAACCAGCAAGGACATGGTTTTGTTACTTGATTTGTCTGCAGCGCAACTAAAAGAGCAGGCTGGAGTCTTGCCACTGCTATCACTGCTTGCTCCAGGTATTACGACTCTATCGTCCTAAACTAAGTAACAGAAAAGTGGCAAAATCACCAAGTGTTATAATACTTAAAAAATAATTTCATTACAATACAAAGTTAAAATGCAAACATATCTTTTTCAATTGTGAATTATATCCCAAATACAACGACAAAAGATATGTTTTGGAAAAAGACATTCGTGGCATAGCTTAAAGCAAACAATTAAAGAACCCAGATATGTTCGCAGAGTTGAATCTAATCTTAACTACAAAATAGGAACACCTATCATTTTCTACGCCTGACAAATAATAATCTGTCCGATGCAACACCCATGGATACTTCTAAGAGATAAGCTAAGATATGATCCGGTCTTGGGCATAAATATAAACTTTTCTTCTTTTCCTTTCGCTATATTTCTTGCGATTCACAGAACGTACTTCACAAAATGAATAAAGCTACCAACAATCAATAACTTGCACGTTTCTTATAAGGCAACATTTTCTACGTTGCTGATTCTGTTATCGGTTTTGTCCCCGTTCAAATGATTTAACAGTATCCGTGCTCGAAACATCAACTAAATAGTAAACATTACTGTTCGGCGGCCTGGCACAAATTTTTTTCTCAAAATATGATACATTTTGCCCTCCTCCAAACAATATATTTTCGAATTGAAATGTTGATTGTTGAATCTTCTGGCAAATGTTGCAAATGAGCGAGCACTATTGGTCCATATAATTTGATTCCATTCCGTTGACTTTTACTTGCCTTTGTGCTCGCTTTCCTGCATTCATCCAGGCCATATATTTTCTAATTGAAATGTTGATTGTTGATTCTTGTGGCAAATGTTGCAAATGAGCGAACACTATTGGTCCATTTAATTTTGTTACATTCCGCTGACTTTTACTTGACTTTGTGCCCGCTTACCAATCTTGCCAATACATCTTTCAGATATATTAGTATACAATAATCCTGCATTTAACAAGAATTTTTTAGTAAATGTATAGAAGTACATACAATGGATACCACATAAATTTAGAGGGTTTGTGGAAATCTGATATTTAGATATATAATGATGGCCAGAGGTTTTGTCTAAAACTTATATATAAAAGACAAATAATGGGATGCATTCCAATTAGAGATTTATGTAATCTCATATATAGGATAAGACTAACTGATGTGGTAGTATAGTAAAAAAAAAACTGTTGCTTAGCGAACCCGGGCGCATAACGAACTCTGCTTTCTTCTAGTCACATTTTCTTGACATTTTCAGCTGCCGGTCTCACGTACCTGCCAGATCTATGTATCTAGCGCCTTGGAACCCAATTAAGTCTGCAAGAATAAATACTCGATAAATGGGCGTTCGGACTACGGGACAAGATCCCATCTGCTTATAAACAGCGTGTTCTATACCCATGACGGGTCTCTAACAAACACCCAGTTTAATAATATTAATGTACCGCACAATGTTTAGTTAATTCATTGTTCTTGAATTGGACCAAATATGTAGCAGTTCTGTAACAACAAAATATATTTTCGACCTACAAATTATATACCAACTATCTATAATATGTATATATATTCTTTTTCTATTTCAGGGTCTGTTTATTTTTGTCTTTCATTGCGTACTGAACAGTCAGGTGAGTTTCTGACAGGGTGCCGAGATTTATAATGAAGCCTTGATTTTTCAGATGACACGTTCGGCAGGGTAGATACGAACATATGGTAACCCTTGTATTTGGAATTCCGATGCCGTCTATAGTGTCATTAGACTTTTAAAACACTTTCAGGAATACTTATATTGAAATCTAAGTGACATGGTCCCTAGCCTTTTTTTATATAGAACATGTTACGAGACTAGAATCTTACAAAAAGTAACAGGAAAAAAGTGAAGACAACAAGCTTTGTAAAATTTAACAAATAATTTATTTCCCTAGAATATCAAGTAAAAATTGAGAAACAAATGAGCATCCGGTATTACAAATTAAATTCAAGAATAATCCAAGACTTACAATATAGAAGTCCTAGTAATAAAAAGTCCTGAATGAAACTTAATTTGAATCCCGATGATATTCAAAATGTAAGACGATTACGTCATTAATAATCAGCGAATTGCTGCAGTGTCAATGGTCACTTGTTGAATCACAGAAAATATTATTCCAATGTTTGAATACTGTATACTTTCGGCAAATGACTGTCCAATTATTAATTTAGAGCACTAGTATAAAATAATCACTTAAAATTCAATTATTTGAAGAAAATAAAATCTCACCCCAAACTTGTCACACCAACACAACTTAACGTCTCATAGATTTAAAGCCCGCTGACTACTTCTATATAAAACAATAGGTATAAGGCCAACTTAAGAAGCAAAACAGATTCCAGGATGGAGGACAAGAGTTCAACTTTCCAGCAGAACTGGAATTTTGTTACATGATAATTATCTCGTCATCCAGAAATGGCCTTGACTTAACTTATAATTCTTACTCTGAATAAGACTTAAAAAAATAAAAAAGTTGTTTACCAGAACTGCCACTGTTTCTGAATCAAGGTCAAAAACTAGATACAGTGTTACTATTATCACAACAGTCAGGGCAAACAGAACTGAACTGAATTTCTGAAAAATGTCAAATCCAGTAAACAAAGTTACCTTACAATAGCTTGTAATGTACTTAAAAAAATGAAAAATAAAAAGACTAATTATATTAAATATACAAAACACTTATACCCATAAAAGAAAAAGAAACATTTTATAGTAGAGTTCATCTTTCTAGAACAAATGGATGTTTGTAACAAGATGATTATCATGTCGTCCAGGTATGGCCTTGAATTAACCTATAATTCTTACTCTGAGGGAAAAAAATTAAAAATAAAAAACAATTGTTTACCACTATTGCCACTATTTCTGAATTAATGTCAGAAACTAGATACTGTGTTTCTATTATTATAGCAATCAGGTCAAAAAAGAACTGAACAGAAAAATTTCTGAAAAATGTCAAATCCAGTAAACGAAGTTACCTTACAATAGTATGCAATGGAATAAAAATAATTTAAAAAATAACAAACAATAATTAAATTAAATATACATAACAAACATGAAAATCCGTGAAAATCAAGAATAGTCTGTTGTAGATTTACAAACTTTGAATTATATAGATAATTTTCAATCCCTCGAAAGGTCGACAATACTAGGGCTTCAGGACATGACAATATAATGTATGTTCTGATAGTGTAATTCTTTTGACATGTTGTTGCTCGACATATCGACAAATTCAATCTTTAATAATGGTTTCCTCAATATTGGTTTGGTCTGGGCGTGTGATTAAAAGCACAGCAACACGAGTAGCTTATTTAGTGCAGAGACAGTTTTTGTAAAGATTCTTGCCAAGGACACTGGACGGTAGCCGTCTACGGATGACTCAGCTGTAAGATTCCAACCCGCAGCATGCGGTAACCAGTCAGCCACGCTAATTTCTAAGATACTGCTGCTTTTGGAACCCATCGTTGCCGCTTGGAGTACGGGAAGATGTATCGGACCTATTCTATTCGCATGATATTTATGCAACTCCAATGATTATCGCATAAGAGCTTCAAAGCTTAAATGTTTGCCATCATGCTTTTAAGATACCTTAGTGAGCTTTAATGTAATCCCGAGAATAATATTAAATATTTCTTTAAATCACTTACGGATTGGTAGGTTTGGTGTTTCTTAGCACAGTAACACAAGACTAGATTAATTATTGCCGAGACAATTCGCTCAAAAGGAATGGAGTGCATTCCACTAGCACCCTTCCCCGAATACAACTTGTTACTGTATTTGTCTCTTGATTTCCATTGTATAACTTTAAAATATTAAGGCCCTTCCTGTTGCCTTACCAGACATATCTTTTTCCAATCGCTTATTTCTGTATTATTTATTGCACTTCAAGACATGTACAGTTATATTGCATGTAGCTTATTAAGGCCTTATCTGCATTGGGATGGATCTGAACTTCGACCCTTTGATTGTTCAAAACATACCCAAACACCAATAATACTCTAGGGTTCACATAACTGCTGCACTGTCCAAATGTCAAGTTTGTTTCCCACCCCTTTTATAAAGAGCCGGGGATACTGCGATACACTCCATCTGTCCATTCCATATCTCCTTCTAAATTGATGGATGGTTTTGGTCACAAAGGTCACATGTACAAAAGTATATATTTTCATTTTTTATGTTGTCGTCGGTAATGCTCAATCTTTTAAACATTTAGAATGCAAACGGTGTTCTCTCTCATATATGAAGTCACTTATTACTGTATGATGTATAATGTATTTACAGATACGCGCTGCTATGCAAGAAAAACGTAGAAGGAAAAAGAGCTTGGAAACGCCTACAAATCCCAGAACTGCATCAAACGATGAATCAATGAGAAGGGTGAAAGATATAAAGATGGTAATGAAAGCTTACCTATGATAAAACTGTGCTTAAAAATTGAATGACTTTGATGCAGATATGCGAGGAATAGTCATTTTATTAATTCATCTTATCATATAATCAATACATTGCATTTGGCTACGTAAGATACGGGAACCTAGTATAAACCTGTCTTTTATATAATTCACTGTGCGGGAGGACGTGCACTGAATTAGCTTCTTTTATTGATAATATATCAGGACATTGTCTGACAATTTTCTATAAGTATGTCATAGGATTTATACTGGTGAATAATGCGGTCGATACCAAATTACGCCAAGGCTAGCTTGATGGCGCAATGTACTTCCGGAAAGACTGTAATATCCAACACTACATGTACTAGTCATTTTTATGCCCTAACCACATTTGTTGAACAATAAATGGTATTTCAAATTGCCTTTAACGCAGTAGAAGTATATATATATATATATATATATATATATATATATATATATATATATATATATATATATATATATATATATATATATATATATATATATATGTGTATATATATATATAGATATAGATATATATATATATATATATATGTTTAACGTAAAATCTTGTTTTAATTATGTTATTACTGAATCGCGCATGTATGCATAATATCACGTGACATGGTTTTATGTACTATTATATGATGAACGACCAATTGTAACGTCATGTTACGTATGTAAAAATGTATTTTGTGCTGCGTGTGTTTAACTGCATCCAATAAGTGTTTGACAACACCCTATCAGGGGACAATATACTGGATCAGTGAACGCAATGCATTTCCATAGAAAGTCACATGTTAGTTAACTCATTGTCATATACATTTAATTACTTACTCTTAAAACAAAACGAAAACTCAGAGTATGTATATAATGAAAAGATAATTTTCTTCTCCTGCGTTAATACATTATATATTTAATCTTGTAGCACAACAGCTATATATCTGAACACTTGTTAAAATATATTTTGGTACAACGTTATGAAATATATCCGGTATCTACGTACGAAAAGAAAATAACAATCATCAGCCTTGATAGCAAATTAGCTAAAACGGTGAGGCATTGGGAAGTAGTTTCACTGATGTTAGTAAAGACACAGATTTGCATTCGTCTACATTTTGAGAACAATATGAAGATCGTGAGAACAACACAATATCAATATATGATGAGTCAACTAAAATAGGTTCCGAGATTTTGGAGAACAAAAACTCACAACAACTTATGCTAACTCACTATATGAAATACATTTTTTTAAATCAATTATAAGTTTGATATTTTTCCTAAATCTGATGTCATTAAAAACAATTAATTAGCAATGCGTTTAAAATTGCTGAAAAAGTTGATGCTTTAAATGTTCATCTGTTGTCTTGTTGACATCAGCTATTAACAAATTATCAGTCGTGAAATAGAATGACAGTTTTTATCAATTTTAAAATAATGTCTCAAAACATTCCACTCTATCAACAATAGAGACAACATGTTCTGAAGGTGCTTGTGCAGAGTTCGACATCACCAAATATGAACCTTGTAGAACAAGACAAAAAGCTATTTTAAGACATATTTAATAGGAAACTGAAAGTATGATTATGAACATAACTGTCAATCAACTGTAGGAATATATATAACACAAGCAAGAAAGAACAATATTTTGTATCTGTCAAATTGTCAGAAAGTACGAAGTTTAACATTCCGTCTTTCAAATTTCATCTCGTTTCACGGTATTAACATCGATTGATCTAGATTGAAACAGTACTCAATTTTTAAACGTATAGCAAATGCACTGCCTCCTTTATGAACTGTAAATCTGATCACGCAAGTATGCAAAACCACCGACACGATTTAGATTCTGTTCCACCGTCATTTTTGTATATTCATTTTTACATGATGTTTATTCAAAGTATTTTAACTGAAAAGCCAAAAACATCACTAGCACATCAAACATTTGTCAGGTTTTTGAATAGCAAAGAATTGGACTTAGTCCAGTTGAAATAGAACTGGCACTTCAAAGACAAAATTAGTAACAACTTAATTTCTTCAGGTTTGGAACAGTTCACACCACGTATTGAGAACAGTTATTGCGGATGGAGTATAAATGGAAATGGCTGGTAAAGATATAACTGAAAACGAGTTAGCAAATGTGACCAGCGCGAAATAAAAAAGCATTTAAACTCTTTGTCAATACTAGATCTTCTTTACAGATCATTGATGTAATCTATATTGGCAAATCATTAGTAAACAAATTTCGTACGATTAACTAATTACATGGTTTACAAAATGAACTGAAATATGACTACATGTTTTCAAGATGGAATTTAATACCTTCTGGATTTTCCTCTGCATGCACTGAGTCTTACTTTGATAATATTCAGCCATATCAATGTTAACTGCCCCCAAAAAATACATTTAAAAGTTGTTTTGATATTATAATAAGATCCAGAAAAATGTGTTCCAACAGAGCAATGTAAACAAATATTCAATGGCTATAGAGATCTTCAAGACATTGCTTACTTCAAGGGTTTTCAATTGATACAACAGTGTTAGCTAATGCAGTAGTATTTCGTGATGAACAACACAAGCAAACATAAATTAGTAAGGTTTGATTTGAAAAGTATAAATTTTAACAGATTCAGTGATAGTTATATTAAATCAGTTTACTTCGAACAAGATAATAACATTAAGATTAAAAGAAAGGAAAATATAGATGCCACAATTTAACATTTTGTTTGGTTTAAATAAATAATTGTGTTCAAATCTAGGAAACGAAATCAAATATGTTCCCCGTATCATTTACTGTGTCTGAATACTCTTTCATTACGATATTCTGCCAAGCAGGTAATGGTGGACGTACTATTTCTGTACTGAATCTGATGAACTGAATCCATGGACAGTTTTTTCTACAACAGTATCATACTGTGTCCAACATTTCTATACAAGACTTACGACAGAACGTAGCCATTGAAGGATCGAAATTGTATAGTGATATATCCTGATGACATATTTAATAAATGCCAAGCGTTACTGTTTGACGTTTACCATGGAGTCAATCATTTCGTTCCAACTGATAACTGTATATAGAATCCTGTACAATGACGATGTCAAATAGAAAGTAAATAACTTCACTATACCAGCTTTAAGTGGTAAAAAATTTCAAATAACTTTCTTAATGACAATACAAAAATGCAAATCTATAATCAACGTCAACTCATATTTTGGCACCAATATAATTTAATTATCACTCGACTGAGACCAGTCAAGCCATACCACTGTTACCGTTGAACGAATAAATCGTTTTCTGAGTATATGTGCTACCAATTTTTAAAAATGTACATTTTTTCTTTCAAACTTTTCTTGCGACAGTTAGTTCTTCGTCGCAAGTAGTTCATGTATATACTTTCTTTTTTCAATGCCCTTTAAAAGAACAAAATCACATTTTGATAGTTTTTAAAATAATGAAGATACAATTAAACATTTTTAGATTGTTTTATTTTAGATTCTAGACTACCTTATTTACTGATCAGATTTGAATTTAAACAAAAAGATCATATGCTCTGCCATACTGACCCCTAATGTACTTACTATAATTTCTGCGACTTCGCTTTAGCAATATCAAGTAATGCTCTTAAACCAAAACCAAAGTTGTAGCAATATTGTAGGAAGATTCATGATAGTTTACCCAAGATGTTTAAACTCGGTATAGTTTTAAATATCATACTGAAATATAAACACTATTTCAATTTTAGATCGGCTGCAGTCACATTAGAATTTGTAGTCTATGTTGGTTCATACCAGAGTCTATAGTAAAATATTTATTTTTAGCCTATCTGCACTTCCATTAGAAGCCCTAAATTAAACATTTTGACGTAAAGGTTAATTGGTGTGGCCGTAATAATACGTAGTGTATAATGCAATGTTGCATTCATAAGTAATTACCCTGTCATATATACATATCGGAAAGAAATTTTTTACTGGCCGATTGGACGATGTGCCAGGACCTATACGCACTGAAACTTAAAATGCCCCATGCAAGACAGTAATACACAGAAATATAACTGGTCCACAAACGTTCAAGAGTAGGAGGAATAAGAGATTTAAAAATGCGATAGTAAATTAATGCCTGATTTAAATCAGTTTATTCTGATTTATTCATTCTGCATATGAATATGAAAGATAGAACCAATTAATGCATGGAAGCATTGACTAATACGAGTGGTGAGACAATAGTCACAGATACAAAAAACAGAAATTGCAAATCTATGATAGGATGATTCATTCTCAATTTTGATACTACTTATATACCCATAACTATTTTGAACTATTGTTAGTTGTACTTAACATTCTTGAAGAAAGTCCTATTTATGTATTGCTAAAGATATTATATAAAGCTAGATAATCAATTTATCGTATTAAATATTGAAAAGGTATTTGCTGACAATATAAAAGAACAATGATCAATTACGTAAGAAAACATTACAACTATGATGATCCGATATAGCAACAACATTATTTCCTATACATTATACTATTGAAAAATAACTATATGTGAAACTTCAAAATAAATGTATCATTTATTTTTCTTCAGACAAATGGAGCCGCGATTGGTTTGGACATATCCACCTTAATTCCCAATACCGAATGTGATAAATCAAATAAAGCAAACGCAATGGTGAAATATATATGCATGATATTGAAAGTTTAAATTGTTTGTAAATATCTGTCGATGCATCACAAAAACTGAAATACATTCTTGTGAATAATGTATGGAATAGCCATGATTTAAAAATATAGTCTTTGGTATCTTCAATACCTGCACGTAAAAAATAGATATATACATTGCTAAGGACAATTTGCACATTGTATCTTAAGACTGGTTATCATTCCTTTAGCAATTTGCGTTAAGCAGTAATTTTTGAAAACCAAAAAGAGCATTTGGGATTGTTTTGCCTATATACTTGAATTTCTCTCAAAATCTATTCAAAGTATAAACCATCTGTCCAATTGGCAATGGAAATGAGACTTACCTAGAACAATAACGCACACCATAATGGCTTCAACTGTGTTAGCGTATATTAAATTCATCTTTATTATGGGAATGCTTTTTAAATTATATTGGTAGGTTGGGAAATTAGTCTTGAGTGTACAATCTAGATAGATTGAAATATTATTTTAAGCGAAATGATTTGTTTGTCGAAACAAATGCTGGATCATTCGAGTTAGAGATACCTTTCACGTATCGCTTTTTCCATTTGCAATAAAGGTTCTACGTCAATAACATAACAAATCTACGTTTTGATAAGATTTAATTACAGTCACATGCATTTGGCGTATGAATTTTGTTTTAATAAAGTTAGATAGCACAACTGCCCCTCAAAACATTTGCTTTGCCTAGTGAGCTCTTGTGAATGAATTTATCGACGTGCGTTTTTGTTTGTTATGCAAGAGACATCTAATTAGACCTCAAAGTATAGCAATTGGCAAGCGATTGTGTTACACTGCATGATTTTGTGACTAGAAGCAATGTGTACACACGATACATGCATTACGGTTGAAAACTACCAAATATGTTACACTGAAATAATGTCAAAAGCACGTCTTGTTTCAAGACAATTTTTGAAGTCAAGAACACCAACCTAGTACTTCTGTGGAATTTAGTTTTCTATGGAGCTTCTTAGAAACGATATTATATATCAAATTTTAAACAGATTGTTTAGAGAACAGTTATTTTCTATTAGAGACATATTCCACAAATTAAGCATTCTTTAATATTCTGTCAACATTTTCATGTGACCATATTTCTTTCTGAAGAACTTCATTTACAATTGGGTATGTGGGTCTTTGAAATAATTTAATCCCTCACTTCACTCCGGAGTAACAAATAATGTGATCTAATTCTATACCTTACGAGAACGTGCAATTATTTCATGCAAAAACGAAATACCCCATACAAATGTGTTTTAAAATCTTTTGTTTCCTCTTATATGACTTTATATAAACTTTTGCAGAATAATACATTTCACAGACGCCAACCAAGCGACACAGAGACTGGTATGTATGAAAACGTACCTTAGTATAAATCTGTTAAGTCATAGGTAAAATAAAATAAAGCCATCATCAGAAGAACGGTATGATGAGTATTACATATAATTGTTTAAATTTAATAACAAGATTATGTAAAACCCAAACAAGCATTCACGTTTTATAAAATATAAATTTATTTAAGTAAAATATAAAATCAAACAAATCAGACAATTAAAAATAATTTACAGTGTATAAATTCCTATAATGTAATCTTAATAATCTTAATTGTACTATCAATTTGTCTCCAATGCGGAAACTATTCAAAGGTATTATGAATGAAGCTTCTAAAGTGCTTATGTGCTGCTATGATAATGCCACTGAATTGCACATAATTATTAATGCAAATGGTTTTAATTTAATGTAATCTCATAAGCAAAGACTATATCTGAAGTCCTTGAACGTTTCATATAATGCGATTGAATAAGTTAAATAGTCAAGAACTTTTGAAAATAATCACATAATCTAAAAATCAATGATTATCCACTCGGCTCAATGACTGTTTTCTTCTCTGTAATTTTACACACACTCACATAACTGCATAAAAATAAAACAGTTGGTGCGTATGGTCATTATACAGAGTCCATTTGCGTTTCAAATATACAGTCTCTGAGTCTAAGTAATTTCTAGAACAATTTGAAACGTATTATTCCCTTTCACAATTATTTGGTCGTCAATATACACAAACGGTCTTATACCTTCAAAACGTATTGAACCAATGAAATGCTAGAGCGCGCGTGATACTTCTTCATGGGATAATTGCATCTGGAATCACACACTTTGTTTACGTGACCCCCATTCATATTAACTTATTATGACTGATCTACTTAGTGTTTGGTTTCACCCCAGCGATCGGCCTTGTTATGAGTGAATTCTTACGACAAAATATAGATGTACATTTCTACTCCAGCACTAACCAGTAAATTAAAGGAATTAAAATACAACTGTCTTAATCTCAAACGACTTAAAATGTACATCATAAATTGAAAAGATGATGCATAATTCCGTAAGATAAGTTGTAAACCTTTTTCTTCAGAAGCAGTACGTAAAATATAAGATTATATAATTGTATGTATTTACTTCAGGGTATCATGTTTCACTTGATACATTAAACTCACTGTATGCAATGTATATCTATTCTATCTTGCAGATTTTGGAAGTGAAACACAGGAGGAGTATTACAACTAAGCTTTCTATGGAGAGCGAAAATTGTCAATATGATGACCTTTACCCTATATTAAATGAGGAACATATATGTTGCACAATTCAAATTCCGATATAAGGCACCTTCTAATATTGATTTTATAAAGTTGCTTTAGGATTCTTGATGCATCATGGAATAGAGAAACTCCCCATCTCGCAAATCACGCAAATCACTCTGCGTGGAATGAACATGCTACTAAACATCAGCCAAGATAACTCTTGTGTTAACCTTTGTATAATAGCTTATCCGTCATAATATATAATCAATTTGACACAGTGGTCATTTCTACTTAGCCGCTGTTTCTTGAAATCTTTTATACCAGATTATGGTACAAATATACCTGTGTTAAGTCAGCATCTGTATTAGATATATATTTTGTCAATTCCCAGATCGGCTTGCTTAAGACATATTTGACCGTACATCAAAGTTATAAAATTGTTAAAACTTTCATTTTAATCAGAATATATTTTGTGAGCAATATTTTCAAACTTAAAATACCCTACATACTCAAACTATACTCTTTGATATAAATATATTCCGAGGTATTAATCAAATATCGATTGCATATACATTATATAATGCCAGATTCATGCTTTTTGCTTTTACAATATATTTCTTACATCGTTGATAAATACCGCATCCATCTTTCATAATCAAAAGTCTTCATCATTATGACATTAGTTGTCCGTATGCAAATATTTAGCAAATGTGTTAAATTAATTTGTATTAGTTACCAAACTAACAAATATGGCCTGTTATTTAAAGTATTTTGCAAGTAAACCAAAAACACAGATTTTATGTCAAAATTCAACTGATAGAAATCGTAGTTCAGTCCACTCAAAAAGGGATTCGCATTGTGCATACATATTTTGCTTAGCCAATAAAGCAAGGAAAACCTTCCATGGAATGATATAGCCGTAGTAGATGATGATGACATTATTTGTAGATATTATCAACCGTTTATATAAAATACACACGACGAAAAGTTTATTGGTGATTCAGGCCACATATTCAGTAAACAATGTAAAACAGAACGTTGAACTTAGAAACGATATTTAAAACTGAAAATAGCTAACGTTACAAACAACAATGGTTCAGTTTCATATTTTTCCACTTACTGGTACATTTTCGTTTATGGTAATAAACCCTAAATTGGTTTCAAACTGTTTAGTCCTGAGACAGTTTGATTGCGTTAATCATCTTTATGAGTCGAGTTTACAACAGTACTTCCCATAATCTCTCCGTTACATCTATTAAATATGTCCAGCTGTGTAACCGATAGTCAGGTATTTTAATTTGGTAGAGGTTTGCTTACTTTGTTTTGTATTTTGCATAATTGCAACAATTTCCCGAAGCATAGAAGAAAGAAAAGAAAAGGAAAATAACACCACAGACTCCTTTAGTCCTTAGCACGAGTTGCCAATATATTTTTTAATAGGAAGATACATTTTTAGAAGAAATCTTATTTTAATTGGCATGGCAATCCATTGAGTTCGCCCGTGTTATCTGTTTTCTTAGTGAAAACGTATGGTGAAGTATTTCCTCTTTGTTTATGCACATTCTATATAGTATTGCACGTTTTTTCTTTGCTTAATTTGTTCTTTGTGTAGTATAGTATTGCCAATGACGTTTTCGTGTAGCATAGACAACATGTACGCAATGTCAGACGCTTTTTATTACATTCTCAAAAGAGGGACATTACAGTTAATGTAAATAGGTCAAAGTCGAAAGTAAGACATGATAATATTCTTATTTACAGATGTATGCATATCGAGATTGTTAATCAGTTTAGTTCTTTAGCTTTGTTGTTTTATTAAAACAGTAAATTCGCCATTGCTCAAATGCCGTTATTAAAATCTAAAAAGCCTTCACTTTACATCCGTAAGATCAATAAGATGTTGTTATTTTAATTTAACCACTAGATGTCACCTATGTAATAAATGTGCAAAGTGTTTGATAAGTTCGATACGTGAAGTGTGGGGTTTCCGCATGTACATTGAAACAGAGAAATTCATGATATCAATTGTAAACAAAATTTGTGTCAGATCAAATATGTTAATACTAAGTGGCATACTCTCTCCTCTGCTCTCTGCATGTAGATGATAGTGGTTTATTCGACTGTGTTGTTTTCGTGAAAGGTTTAGTATTTCCTATTTTTATTTGCATGCACGTTGTGTCTGATATTGCTGCCAGTCGATCTGCCTTTTGTTTTATGTCTTGGTGTTGACTAGATAAGAGGACAAAATCATCTGCAAAGTACAAATATTCCAAGAAGGAGGTCAGTGATTATTGGATTCATCAATTTTTGAATTGGGTTTTCTCTTTCATGAAACAATTAATTTCAAGGACGAATATAAATGTGGAAATGTTACAATCTTATTTCACTTCGATCCTAACCTTAAGCTGTCTGTTGCTTTTCTCCACAAATAACCCTTCAATTGTAATTGTAACGACATTAATATATTAATGATCTTTAACATCTTCTAGGGTACTCCATGACTCAGAGGAATTTTCCCTACTGTGTCTATGTGCACACTGTGAAATGCTTTTTTTCCAAATTGAAGAACATCACATAGAAGTAGTTATTCCAGTCTATAGTTTGCTGCCGTATTGATGCAAGAAAGACGTTTTTGCTGACTCCTTCCTTCTCTATCCTGGTGATTACTTCAAGACATGTACAATGTGATCTACGACAATTCGACTGAATATTTTACTAGTCCCAGAAAGAAGTGTAATTTCTCTCCAGTTGTTACAGTTGCATAAATGCCCTTTCTTTTGGGATCTTACGTTTTTACTTTCTTGATGGCATTGGTTACTTCCTCCATGGTTATGGGGTCCATTCAGCATGCAGATATCCAGATATTTGTCCGTTGTCTGACGAAGACTCGGGTCTATTTAGAATTCAAAATGTTTTTTTCGTATTTTGTTTTTATTTTCTTTCTCTGATAAAATTGATTTTCCATGTGTTCCTTTGATGTGTACATCTATGTTGGTTCCATATTCACCTATCGTCCTCTTTTGTTGTTTTGTGCTGGGTCATCATATCATTCAGTTCTGCGGCGCTGTCTCCGTTGCGAGGAGTTCGAAATTATGTATATTGTCAGCGATGATAATAACAACAATTAACTAAATATAGAAAATACATTTAGATATCTTTTGTTAATCTATATTACTTCATGTATCATTCTGTTATATAGTTATATCGTTATTATTGCATAAACACAAATTCAGATAGATATACAGTAGCGTTTTCAGAAGACAAGAGCCATTCATATATTTGGTCATTTATTCGCTTATTAGCCTTTAGTTTTGAACTTTATATGAGAACTGTAAGACTTATGACAAATAAAGATTATTATTATTTTTGTTGTTACTATTATTATTATTATTATTATTATCATTATTATTATTATTATTATTATTATTATTATTATTATTATTATAGTACAGTTTTATTGTTTACGAGTTTTCTATTTCTTTTAAATCTTCCAGCACTTTGTCTTCAGAAAGGTGACTTTCTCAACGATTAGACATTATACATAAACGGGGCATTTTTTAAATGTCCTCTCTGTCCTAATTAATGGGTCTATAAGTAAGAATTGATCCTAGTGCACCATGCATAAAGGTATAAATCTTACGCGTAGAAGCATCTCACGGATGAATCATCACTACACATTCAACGTTATTTTGTTATGGAATAGAAAAACTTAACTTGGGGCCAAATATCAAATGTCAGTGTCACAGTCGTCGATTAATGCAAACATCAATGTATCCAATGATAGTTTACAAACGGACTTCGTCTTGATGAAAACATTGGTAGATATAGTTCACAAGATGAATTATTAAAAGTACTTATAAAAATATAAAATATTGAATAAGGTGGCGCTCTACAATTTCGTATTTTGCATAGGGTTAGAATTTTGAAGAAAATAAATTTTCCTGGTTTTCCTCACCGGTTATATTGACATTTTAACAAAGACCTTGTATATTATAGGTATTGTTCAAAGAACCTTTTGTTGCTTTTTATTGTAGTGTGTGATTGATAGATGTAATATGGGTTATACAGTGTACAGCATGGCATTACTCCAGATGTACACCTTTCAAAAGACTGCTGGCTCCACTATGTCATTTTCACCTGCTGAAGTTCAGATGTAAATTGTATAACAAGAGAGCCGATAACTTGTTTTAACATTTTATATATTTTGTAATTCATTCATTGCACTTTCAGCAAATGATATTGTCTAGTCTGGCAAATCAATGTACCCTATTTTAATAGCTGATGCAGATAGTGTAATTTAGACTAATTAATGCTGATTTGTTTTAGCACAAGGGAGCAGACATTTTAATTAGCAGTGTCCTTAGATCATATACAATTTCCAAAGGTAAATTTTCAAAAGAAATGTCAGCCACATTGCCTTAAAGCAACATAGAGGTATGCCAACATTATCTCCACTGTGCATTTTTAAATGCAAACAACTTCACATTACATACGTTACTCTCTCAAAAGTACATACTAACTGGGGAGCGTTCCCTTTAAAGAGAACACATACGTATAATTATTGTATGACTTAATTTTGATTGTATGGCTGAAACATTTAAGTTCCAAGCATCAAAACAGCCCTTTTGAATAATTCTTCTGTATTTCCCCCCCAGAATAGTATTTATTAGTGCCAAAGTCTCTGACAAGTCCAGCCTTCCCCTCCCCCTCATGATATAAAGTGAGCTATTTTAAAAATGTACATTACATTTTGTCAACATAGCAACCAATGTTATGCTGAAAGACAGGAACTTGAAACTGACCAGAATTATTCCTTAGATGTCAACAATAGCTTTTACAGTTTGAAAAGAGATGGAACGTATGAGGTTCATAAAGGTCAAAGGTCAAATTGTATAATATTTAACATTTGTTTATTATGGAAGAAGAGAATTTGCTTTTTTTAAATTTCATTGCAAATAAATTAACAGAAACATGTTATATATATATATATATATATATATATATATATATATATATATATATATATATATATATATATATATATATATATATATATATATATATTTCGATTAATTAATGCAAACGTTTTAAATTAAAATTGACTCTATTCCTATATTCTGAGACTTCTAATTTCCCCATAATTAAGGTCACTATTCACACAAACATGCATCATTGCAAATTATGTAAGCAAGAGTAAAATGAGAATAATTAGCTTATCTTCATGCTTAACATTAATATTAATGTAGCATTTTATTTAGAACATCGTACATAATGATATGAAAATGATAAAAATAGAATTTTAAAGAAAAATAATTTTCCTGGTTTTCCTCACTGGTTATATCGTCTATCTAAAAATACCCTTGTGTTATTTAGGTATAGTTTAAAGAACCTTTCATTCCCTTTATTTTGGTGAATGATTGATTGGTATAATATGGGTTATAGAGTATACAGCTTGGCATCATTCCAGATGTACACCTTTTAAAAAAGTGCATGTTCCACTTAGTCATTTTCACTTCCTGATCTTCAGAGGCAAATTGTATAAACAAAGCCGATAACGTTTTAACATTTATATATTTGGTATTTCATTCATTGCACTCTCAGAAAATGGTATCGTCTAGTATGGCAAAATTTATTTTCCCTATTTTAATAGCTGCTACAGATGGTGTGCTTTAGACTAATTCAGGCTGGTTTTTTGAGTACAGGGTAGCGGTCATTGTAGTTAGTAGTGTGCTTCGATCATGTGCAATTTCCAAAATTACAATATCCAAAGAAATGTCATCCACATTACGTCAAAGTAGCATAGAGGTACGCCAACATTCTCTCCACTGCACATGTTTTAAAGGCAAACAACTTCACCTTACATATGTCACTCGCTCAAAAACAATAATAACTGGTGAGCACACCTAAGGCAAGTTACAATGAGATCCAGACTAGAAACTATATGCAGAAACGAGAAGAGGACTCTCGGGGTAGCAGATTTAGTCTCATTTCAGGTAATTGTTATACTCATCGCTGATAACATCTCTACGAACGCAGCTTGGTCAGATATTGACGTTTTCTGCAAACCCCCCCCCCTTGTAAGTGGCTTGATTCCTTCCGATAATGTGCTAATGTTAAAGAGGTACGAATTATTTTGAGTATTATAATTAACACACACACACATGTATATAAATCGAGATATGATTAATTCGTTCTGCTAGATGTCTACGTCGTGTCATGTGGAACATGGTTTGAAGCATTAATATTCTAATGATTCATGCAAATGTGAAAACAACAACAAACAAACAAAAAGCACGCAAGTGTGCAATTGAAAATTATTCACTAGTGTGGTCATAATGTGCTAAAAGAATAATTATTTGGAGCATTTACGAATTTGAAAGCCTTCAGCTGACTTCACCTATTGTCTTGAAGTCCTTTGCAATAGGGAAACAAGCGTATGGGTACGGAGAATGAAAACACGTACAACGTGGATCGATTATATCAATATTTTGTAAAACCTAAACCACTACCTAATTGATTTTAAATTGAGCGCTTTTTAGAAAGTTTTTTGTTAGGGATATTTTACTCTTTGTAGAATCGGTAACGTCTTACATATTCATTACTCAGTCAGGACAAAGGAAAAGTAATCAGCTTGATAGCAATCTCAAAAACACATATACACACTAGATGGACAGAGAAATAGGTCGAAAATTAATAAAGAAAATATAATCACGTAAGACGTTGTTGTTGATCTTTATCTTCAAAATGAACAGTTTAATAAGCCTCACTGTATCAGCTCAGTGACTAACTCAGGTACTAAGCATGAAAATGAGCTCTAATCTTTAAACATGATAATAAGTTCTAAATGGGAATAAACAGGAATGCAATGTACAAAAGAATTCAGAAGAATTCAGAATGTAATATTAAAGATATATACTAGGTTGACAACTCCGGTTGGTGAGACAGGATTCGATGTACTCATCACGCACTTGTGATGCCCTGACTTAAATTACCTTATCGAGCAGCCATAATGGTCAATGCACTAGAATTCAACTTCTTGGCCGTTTCCATAGAAAATGGTTCGAAAGCAACTCATTAGGTGTATTAGAAGAAATCCAAGGCTACACATTTCATGAACATACACACAGTACTGTCAACATGGTATCAAATATGAATCATGTAGTCTCAAGTTATTCAAATGGGTAGAAACATCATTTCTTCTTAAATAAGTATATGATATTCTCCGTCTTATCAATGCTGTTTAATATCCTCCTTTGTCTTTTCGTCGTTCTCTAACACTTTAAATATGCTGTTGCCGCTGTCGCTGTTGTAGTTATTGTTCTTGCTCATCCAATTCTGCGAATACGTTTTCAATACGTGGAATTTTTAATAGCTCAGGACCACTTTACCTATGACTATTAAGGTCAATGGCATTGTCGAGTGACTGAAACTAGATCGCGTTCATCGAGTTGCCGAGTGCTTGATCAAATTGGATTTCGACATGCAGATGTGTCGATTTCATATAGTGGAAATGCTTTTCGTCACTGCCCTATGAAATTAAATCTCCACAAGGTGTTAGCTTCAGCATAGTAGTCATAGCAAATTGGTTGTGTATTTTTTGCCATTCAGCTATCCTGTGGATTAAAACGGAGTTAAGAAAGATATCATGTTGATTAAAACGGAGTTATGAGGGATCTTAGCATTTTGTGGATAAATTTGAGTTCAAATTGAACTGCTATGTAACGTTTATTCGTCCTGTGTGATTTATATTTAGGAGGCGTCTTATGGATGGAAATGGAAGAGGTTTCAATCAACATTCTCCGTTTAAAGCTGCATTGTTGATGATGCCGATGAAGAGTTCAGTTGGGTATCTCACCCTCGAATACGTGATCTAGCAGCATTGGCTAAGGTTTTTACTTCAATGCGTCTTGTTTGATATTAGACATCATAGTCTAATGATCTCTTTTAGTATTCTAAATAAGACTTCTAAATTTTGCACGTACATCCTAACCTTTTCGATGATGTTTCAAACCCGTTAATGTTAGCTATCAAATATAAGACGTGCTATTCTAATTCAGTCTGAGACGCATGTTCGCTCCGTTTAACAAGTACTTGTCTTGCAGTTACATGCCCAAGTACAAATGATCGGTCATTTCCAAACTGCGATTTGATTGAATTTCCTTTGCAGGTGGATAAATTATTGATTGTGGTTATTGACTTGTTGATCTCGCCGAATTTCTAAACTACATAAGAAATTAAGTACGCGTTCTTTCTTTATTTCCGTAATTGACTAGATTTTCTAGGTACACCAGATGTGAGAAGGTATCCATGCTACTGACCAGAAGTTTATTTACAAATGCACTTCACTAAAAAAAAGAGTTCACAAATTTGTTGACTGGAGTTACTCCGGCAATTAAGTCACATTTCGAAGTCAATTTTTCTTTGAAGTACCGACATCTGTTCTTCAGATTGATACAGTGTTCAGTTGTTCCTTGCTTTCGAACTCGATGTGTAGTGAATGACACTGAATGGTATTCTAACCAATGTGATTCGTGCATCTTTGTCATCGTGACTTTCATGGCGAGCAGGACGCGTTCTGTCTTAGAAAGGTCGCAAATATTTTGCATCACCATATTTACTTCGTAATTACTAATAAACATTTCATAGGCTCATACTGACCTGTCTTATTAGTGGTGTTTTTCGACGCCTCTATTATTATTGTCTTCGTTAATGTGTGGTGACAGAAAAATTGTTTTGACTAGCACGTCATATTGTTTTTAGACGGTACAATGAGTTCGTTCTCTTCCTGTTTTGATCTGCAAATTTTTCCTACTATAGTCTGGTCTTACATGCCGTTTGTTTGTAAACCCACTCCTCGCCGATTTCGATAACGAATACGTTTAATGTGATAAAGTTTACATAACTAAGTCAACTAAATCATTGATTTATAATTTCAAATCTGACTGTGACCATACTGACACAAATACTGGCATCCCGTGCACTTTTCATGCTTAACGGACTTTCCATAATAACACGGCGCCATATTGCATACACTATGGGCTAATTTATTTTCATCATACAACATAATGACGTAGTTCATCCTGTTTGATAACTGCCAGATAATTCCGTAAATTACATAACATTAACATTTGTAAATATATCCGTTTGCACACTTGAACATAAAAATTGAACCGCATGTTAAATCCACGTGAAAGGAAAATTTGTTATTATCATTCCTTTTCTTTGCTTGATTCGACATTGTAAATATCACAAGCAGACGACTTATGTATGTATATCTGTAGTTGTGCATATATATAAATGCTCTTGTCCAGGAACTGGAAATGGAGCAGCAGGGGGGGGGGGGGCGAATCGGACATTTTGTCCAATCGTTATTTTGCTTAATTATTACTTTCTGCACTCAACGATCTAGTGTCGTCAGCGCCTGGTAAAAAAAAACGACGTCGTCGTTGGGGGATCGTCCAAACGTCATTTGGTTTAATTAACACCTTCTGCGCGTCGATCCCCAGCGTCGTCAGCGTCCGGTAAGCACGTCGACGACCGCGTCGATGTCATCGCCCCCCCTGCTGCTAAGGAGTTATTTACAATGATCTTACAAACAGAGTGATCACTAACTCCTCCTCTTGTAGATCAATTAGGTTATTTGACTGATCGGTAAGTCTAAAATTAATTTTCGTTAAAAACCGATCATGACATCGCATATAGACCGGATTAATCGGACTCTCAACGATTAAAAATCCCGGAGGGGCTGTTGGTGAAAATGAATAAAGAATATACCCCTGTTGAGCTTGATTTGATTGCTTGGTATCCACCTGGTAACTCCCTTCGATAGCATCACACACTAGATTAATCGCTATCACCGATGCAATATTTACGTTGTATGGAGCAATATGCCTACCACCATCTCCGTTATCGTGTTTGAGGATATAAGTTGATGGACCGAGAAAATCATTAAGAGACTTTCTTAGTTCTGGCGCGTTGTATCCTGGAAACTTGAAATCGGGTAAATCGGCTTCTGTGATATTATACTCGGTTAGGAATTTTTGTTTATCATTATCGCTTCTATCGGATATCATTTTAACTAATCGTTCATTGATATATTCCATGTCTGATATAAGTTGATTTAACACCTCAACGTGTTTTCGTGCTTTTGTCTCCCGTAGCTGTTCTAGTTGTGATTGGTAAATACGATTAATCTCGCTAAAAATATCAGTGATATCATTTAAATTAACTGTTAATGTGACGACCGATTCAGGGGTTTTGTCATGATGAAACTCCCACTTCATGGCATTTCCGTCTTGAAATATAAACCAACTGGGTAATAACGTGCTTTTTATAATAAATAATTTATCTCGATAACTGGTAATAATTTCATGATACGATTTCTCATTCGTGTGCAAGTCCGCGGGGTTTTCCTTGGGCCATCCTAGTATGGTTCTTATTGAACTGTTATAAATATCAACCATATACCCCGGTGTGCTTATTTCAATCGTCGACGATAACGTCGGTTCATGAACCGTAATAGCGATTTTTGATTCCTTTCCTGTGATCGATTTTATCCTGCGTTGAAATTCTTTATTGATTTGTTCTATTTGGTATGACCCAGTTGGTATTGTAACCTCATTCCAGTCTGGGGTCCAATCGGGTTTATTTGTCCATGCAAAAACCAGCGAGTTATTAGGTTGTTGTCCGTTAAATGCGTTCGCTCGGATATTAGGCCAACTGTGATATACTCGCAATTTTGCCAGCGCTATTTCCTTTACTGGAACCGGCGATGGGAAGTTCACACTGAATTCGGATTTCGTTGACGTTATTGATATCATATTTGTTTGTACCGGAGTGGTGTTCTCCGCGATCCGCTGAAGTAATTGAGACCCTTCGGGGTTCAGCGACATTATTATTATTCGTTGTCTTTAGTGTCTAATTTCAACAACCAGGTGGTTCCGGCTTCCAGTTGAAAATCCTCGATTTTTGACATCGCGGAGCTATACAACTGGACCATCGTGGAGAATTCAACATCGGATACGAACAAATTATCAATTGACAACGAGATCAACCCGGATAATTTCGAGTAAGCGTCGGATACTATTTGATGTTTTACTGTATACTCGTTGAGTTTTTTCTGAAAACACGATGATATCTTCCTAGTGATTGCGTTGGCGACTCCAGCAATTGTTGTCATCGCGGAGACGGCGATTGGAACAGCGATCGGGGCTATCGTGGTCACCGTGGATAAAACGACGCCGGTACCGGCCACTATACCCGACATCGAGTACACGACCGCGTCGATGGCGGTTATTTTTCTGCGGTATTTTTTTATTTTTACGCGGTATTGTTCGGAAAGCGTTTTCAAATTCGCGGAGAATTCTTTTGCGGTATCGAATCGATATTGATGTGACGTCGGTGATACCTCTGATTCAATTTCCTTGGTGGTCATTTTTATTTTAAAAGAGTTAGTGTTTTTAATTACTTAGATCCACTACAAATTCCGCATACCATGTAATGTTTGCCCGGGCTAGATTTCTATCAACGGCCTTAATCACAAACCGTTCAATTGTGTCCTTGTCAATGATTGTTGACACTGTATTGTTAAACCCGGATGAACTCGACGATGATATACTAAACTGCATCGCCGAAATCAATGTTAATCGATAAATACCCTTAACAGTTGCGGTGATATCTACTGTATTCTGTGTAGGAGTCCAATCGAATGATCCATGCTGAATTGTGTATACTGTGTTGATGATGTTCTCATGATGGATTTTTATTTTTTTGAATTGCTCTTCTACTCTCGGTAGTCCGTCTTTAATCGCTTCAACATTAATTTTGATTATTTCTATTCCCCGTTCATGCGAGTCTATACTTTTTTTGTTCGCTTCAACCTCGGTTTTGAGCGTTACTATTTCCTGTCCATACGCAGTGATATCATTTATAGTTATTGTAATTTCTTCCGGTTTGGTATTTTTTTTACCAAAGAATTTATTAATGGCGTTATCAGCCCTGTTAAAATTTTTTCGCAACGTGTGAAATTGACCCGACAGCGTTGTAAACTCCGAAATAGTATTTTTTAACGAATCCGACACGGATATATAATTGTTGCCAAGTGTACTTATTTTTCCATTTATCGTCAAGATGGATTCACCTGATTTAAGTCGTCCGTCGCCGGTATACAACGCGATAGTGTCCTCGGCGGCATCATGCTGTCGTATTAAAACGTCATCCAGCGACACATTACTGGATTTCAATTTACCCTGGCGGTCTTGAAATACAACTATTTCGCCCGGGTCAACACTTGTTAAATTCAACATATCAGCGATTTCATCCTCAATTAGTTTTTTTATGTCGGCGGCGGCCGTTTCCGTGGATTCTTTCAGCGCCGAAACCGGTCGCCCCCAGATATCAATCATTATTATTGTAAATGTTATTCTCTAAAATCCGTTGAGCTTCTACGACCCCACTAGTGTATTCGTTTACAACCACATGAGGTGGTTTCCGCGATGATGAAATCGCCGCGAGTACGTTCAATACCTCACGGCCGCATATCGGTGGGTCACTTAATTGCTGTGTTGGCAGCGTGGAATAAAAAACCCGGGCTGAACACGCCCGGATATACCGCATGAACTCTTTCGGCGGGGCTAATCCGTATGAATCAAAATAGACGATCGCACGCGGATCAATCGCGTACGCAACCCAATGAGTTCCCGCTCCGGAGGACCCATCGAGGTTAATTATGCCGGTTTCAATATTCCTTGGTGCCGCCGGTAATTGATTCCTCATAAAAACACCTCTGAAGTTTTTTATCGCTAACGCGTTTGCGGCGTCTATTAAATCAAAATTAGACATTGGAGTCATAGACTCAGGAGTCATTGACTCCCGAGTCAATAAACGGTTCCCGGTAGTCTTAGACCCTTTCCCGAATACCATGAATACGGGGTTCCCGGTAGTCTTAGACCCTTTCCGGCCACGGGTCGTTTTTTTTGTAGCCTTTCCCGGTTGCCTTCTTCAATGCCATTCCCGCCGCGGTACCAACGGCTCCTAACGCCGCCGCCTTAGCCACTGCTGGGGCCGCCGCGGCAATCAACGCTGGAATCGCAGCTAACAGCGGAAATATCCCACCGGTCTTTTCCATGTTTTTAATTGCTGCGGCTGAAAAATCTATTTGAACTCCCTTTTTATTCTTCATCGCATCATTGAAATGTTTTATTTGACGCGCCGTCAACGATATCTTATGATTACCACCCGCCATCTGTGACGGCTTCAGCGTTATTGTGGTTCCGCATTGTTTAGCCGACTTTGATCGTAATTTCTTGACTTGACCATCAGTCAACTCTACACTGACGACACTATACGACATTTTATTGTAAACGCGTTTGTGTTTTCAATTACATGTTTTCCACTGGCGCATCAACGATTCTCATTCGTCCACCAACGCCTTCCAACAGCATTGATTTATCGCTGAGAATGACAGCAACCGCTCTATAATTAACATTACCCGGGGCTATATGAGCTCGGAAGTGTATATCAACGACGGATTGTCTCGTTAAATCAAGATGTTCCAGCGAAAAATAATAAATCGGATACCGGTTTTTAAAATCAAGTTGTGATATTTGCAAACCAGTGTCGACGTTTTGATCACGACCCATATACGACAGCAATCGATGATACACACGTGCGATATGGTTGTCGCCGTAATTAAGCTGTATATCCTCGGATGGTTCCTGTTGTCCGTTTATTCTCAGCGAAACATCCCTGACTCCTAATTGATCAAATATCATATGGCTGTGTTCTTGATTACCCAATCGATTCCTATTCTGTAGCGCTATGAATATATGACGCGGGGCTGAAACACCCTGTTTTGATGCTAGGTGCCATGTAAACGTATCGGCGACGTTATCCTCTTTAGCATCAGTTGTTACCGCTAGCCAACTCAACAGCGATTTCCCTCCCTGTTCCATAAATGCTAACAATCGTGCTTCCGTGGTAACTGATGGAGTCAGCACCGGCATCCACAATGCCATTTTAGTTAAAATGACTTTACCGGCAGCGACGCCAGCAGCACGCCATATTGCATTGTTATCATCACCCCTTCGCGTCAGCGCGATTGTATGCTTAGCCCCATAGACAACTTTTCTGACATTTCTGCAGAATCCAAATATGTGATGGAGTGGAATCGCGCATGAAAACTGTCGGTGTGGTCTTTGCAACATTCCTACTCGTGCTGCGAATCCTAGATTGTAATCATCGTTAAGACTTTTTATAATATTGAAATTAGCGCCTGGTCTTGCTCTGCGGTCTGGATTGGCTGCTTCAGCCTGTGGGTCAACTGCGGTATCTCTTTCCGTCAGCACGTTGATGTACTGAATATGGTCAGCGTTATCGGTGGAGTCCTTTGCGAACATTATAGATGGGCCCGCCGATCTTGTATAATCATCTGAATACCTCGCCAACCCAATTATCGTCGTTGCAACATCAACCTCGCGTTCTATTGATTCAATTTCTCGCCCGTCAATAAGATATCTAGCGCTCTCAAATAACGCCATGATACCGTTGTTGACGAAACCAACTCGAACACGAGGGTCATCTGCGTATGGTGCATTATCGGCAGCATTTGTTACAAGTTCTCCCTCAATTTCGATAAACGCTTCACACGGCAGAAAGTATTTACTGGTATCTTGGACTTGAAGTTCAATTCGCGATCGTAGGTCGGGTTGCGCTGCATAATAAGAATAATATTGATAATCGCGGACAGAATCATCCCTGTGCACTGGGGCATCCATATCAAACGCGGGATCAGCGGTACGCGCAAACATTTTATTATTTATCATGTTGATGTTTTCAATTGCGATTTTTTCGTCGTAAATTCTTTGAATTTAAACCACTCCCCGCTATCGCGTTCATGAGCGCGTTGGTTGCCGCATCGGCGGATGGCGAAGTCGCCAACGACTCTAATTTTTCTTCCACGGCGTTATTTATTACTTTACTGACATTTGCAGGCATCACTGTCGTTGATGGCATTACCGGTGGTTTCTGTTTTTTTCTCCTGGATTTCACCAACGACATTAGTTTGTCTCGCGCGGCAGAAAACGCCCTTCCGGCAACATCTCCAATAGCACTAATTCCCTTATCACGAATAACATCAATAGCCTTCATTCCTAATTGTTTGGCTAACGGCGCTACTTTTGGAGCCATTCTTGTAAATAACCCCGCAATGGTGCTACCGAGACCGTCTCCATAGTACGCGCGGTAAACAGGCAATCGCGAGTTTACCACGTAGACGAGTACTGGTTTATCATGGTTGTAGTGTATGATCATCCTTATTAAAAACACCAGTTTTCCAATTAGTGATTGTGATCACCAGTGATTGACCCCCTTCCCACCGCCGTGTGGAAAACCGGAATAAATTTTATCAAAATTTCCTTGGGTTTTTACCCTCGATAAAAATCCGGTTTTTTTCTGGTTTTTTCTTGATTTTTAGTCATTTTTGGTCGTTTTTTGTTGCCTATAGTCGTTTTTTTCTCGATTTTTCAGAAAAACATCGATTTTCTCTAAATGATTTCCTTGGGTTTTTGCCCTCAAAAAATGGCCAAAAACAGTCAAAAAACGGTCAAAAACAGTCAAAAAACGGTCAAAAACAGTCAAAAAACGGTCAAAAATTAACAAAAACGATAATTTTATAATTTTTTTAATCATCCACAAGTTCGTCTATGAGCGTTCGATATGCATTAATGTCCATGATACCGCCTGCAAATAACCGCTTGCAAATATCAGCGGCCTCATTGATTATTTCCGTAGAGTTATTTCCGGCTCGTTTTCCTCCGATTAGTACCTCTAGCCGTGATATATCACTGAGAACACTACCAGGACAGGTAACACTAGCGTTTTCAACTAGACCACTACCACTTGGATATCCCTTTCCTCTTGTTTTTTTAGAACTAGCTTTTTTTTGATGTTTTTCTCGGACTTCTTCTTTTTGCTGTTGTAGTATTTCTTGTTGTTTTGTATATCATAATCATCAATTCCCCTTCTAAATTCTTTATATCCCAATTCTTTTGTATCCAAGCGATCAATCTCTTTATTCGTTTTATACAACCAATTAACCCAGTCATCTCGTTTTATATTACTGTTTTTATAATCGTCTTTTAAAAAGTTTTTTCTTGAATGATAGCTTTGAGCGGCAAAATTACCAAAAACCCTATACTCGTCGGATTTCAGTAATTGAGGTCGTTTTATTTGTGCTATAGCCTTTTCAGTGAGTTTATCTATAAAGGGGACCCCTTTTTGAGTGGAAATTTTTTGAAGTTCACCAACATCACCCTGTTCAGAATCATCAATATCAGCTAATCGTTCATACTCTCGTTGGGTTTTTATATCACTGGAAAGTTGTTTTATCCGTTGCTGTGTTTGTTCTGTCTCTGCTGCTATCTTTTCAAGTACAGGAAGAAGAGGCGCCTCTTTCCGTTCGCCCTCCTTAGGAATATCTCCGTATATTGCCCGTTCTGTTGCCGCTGTAACATCTTTGGTCGCTTTAGTTACCGGGGCAAAGAGTTGTTCGCTTCCAACAGTAAAATCGGTTTGTAGTTGCTGCCGCGTTTGAAGTTGTTCTCGGACCCTGTCTCGTAACGGTATAAACTTTTTAAGCGCCGCTAGCCGCTCTCTGGCTAGCCGAGTAGTAAGTGATTCGCCTACCATTATTGCAATTGCTCCGCAATTTCTAATTTCCCGCCGGAGGCTCCGTCTATAATCCTTCTAATATTTTTGATCTTGCTAGAAATCTCCCGGCGTCGTTCATAAACACGTCCGAGTTTTTTTCGTATTATTTCAACGGCAGTGAATAGTCCAATGAATGCATTTGCGTCATTGTGGTACAAGTTCTCATTAATCGTATGTTGTAATCGTTTTATAAAAAAATACTCGCGGGCCAGGGTAAAACGCCCCCGTTTCGACTGTTCGTTAATAATCTCATAATCGGATAATATTTTTTCACTGTCGAGACCATCAGATAATTCAATTCCTTGATTTTTTAATTTTGAAATCTCAGTTAATATATTATTGATGTCTTGGGAATCCATATTCTTATAAAACATCTTATTTCTAATATCAAAAATTTTAATAAAATTATTGGGGGTCATTTTTGACCCCGTTTTTTGTATGGACAGTACAATGCCGTAAATCTCCACTCGAGTGTTGTGGCAGATTACAGGCATACATGGACAGTACAATGCCGTAAATCTCCACTCGAGTGTTGTGGCAGATTACAGGCATACATGGACAGTACAATGCCGTAAATCTCCACTCGAGTGTTGTGGCAGATTGCAGGCATACATATATACTTAATTAAGGACATTCACATCTTGGAACCCCTTGGGTGCCTTCGCATCCATCTGAACCCAAGGGAACCCCAAAACATACATCTCCGGGAGGGAGGCCTAGGGTGACAAACGTCATCGTAGACCGCCCAGAAGATATGCTTGGGGGGACATCACTACATGTACTTAATTAAGGATAAATATATTTACAATGAAATGATTGATGGATGATGGGACGGCACAAGACAGCACAAACATAAAACGGCGGGGCGGAACTCTACGGCCAATTCAACCAATCAAAAGCAACCCAATTAAATTAACCCGGTTGCATGATTGTGAACAAAAGACAACCACACGCCCGGGTCAAGAGCGTGGGTTAGTTTTGATTAGTTGAATTGGCTTTCGAAAGCCCCAGGCTTATAACGAGTCATCTTATATATAAAGTGACTAATACAGCGGCGTCAGTCACAAGGTGTGTGTTAATTTGAATTCCCTTGAATCGTTAAAGCCTTAAATACTTATTAATGGTGTTTCACGGCATTTAAATGAAACCAAATACTCAAATAAAACACTAAAAAAAAGAATACAACTGTTAGATAACAGCGTGTATTTCATTAGTTTTCATCGTAAAATGATTAATTAATCGCAACATTAATTGGACTTCAAGGGACATAACTCTTGTCATGAGACGCTATCACAAAACGAGTTATCTCCCTTTGATGTTATATATGAAAATCGAATTCTGTGACCCGTCTTTTTTGAGATCGCTGTTTTAGTTATATTCTCCGCAACATCTCGAACTGATTTACTACAAATATCGAAGTATTTACCAGCCGCATTCATAGAGCGAAATATTTTTTCTTCGTGCGTTATTGTATCAAACGATTTGACACTTTTTGCTTTTTTTGCGTGTTTCCCTGTTTTACCTTTTTTGGTATTTTGACTTTGAGTAATGGATTGCAGGTTTATAAGAGAATTATTTAGACAATCAGAATCAATGTGATCAATAACAAAACCGTCCTCGATTGGTCCCTTAAACGTTTCATATACCACCCTGTGAACAAGATAGATTTTTTTCCCGGCACCAAATATCAAATATCCGTGATTATTTACGGTACCAACCGGCTTCTTCAGTCTGCGGTTTCTAACAACGCCGTCGCGAGATGCCTCGTAATTGACGAGCAGGGGATGCGGCTGAAATTCTTGGTCCATTTGTATAATAATACTACTTGTCTAATTCATTATTTGGTTTAATTATAAACCTTTCAATGTAGTCTTGAGGAGTTTTGATGACGGAGTCGGCGGTGGGGTCGATGACGGCGTTTTTTATTCGTTTATCGTAATAACGCTTTAACTCTCTGTATCGCTTTCCGCCACAATTAATACACAACTGCGATTTTCCTCTTACACCAACGTGGCAAACCAAGCACGGGAGAGGGCCAAGAGAACCATTACGAACGCTTTGTAAATGATACCCGCAGAATTCACCTCTGCATGATTTATTGCACGGGGATGTCGACCCAATCATCAACCATTTGCATTTATTCATTATACTATATTCTTTTATTTAAATACTTGTTTTAATTATATGGATGAGTTTGAGAGATTAGCAGTAATTAAGCCCTGGAAAAATATTAAGTTCAATCTCGATAGAGTCCTCAAGGACACACCAAAAGCGTTAATAAACGATAAAACCCTGTTGAATAAAATACGCGATTGTATCAATGAATTCAAGCGTGATGGTGCATCTCATAGTTGGTCAACATTTCGAATTGATGGTGTTGTTGATGCTACCATGAACGACAAACGCGCAGCAATGATAATATCACAACTTGACGGTAAAAGGTATTTCTTCAGAGTAAAATTCATTGTCCGGGTGGAATCAGGCGATTGGATCATACGTGATAAATTTGAACCAGTTTTCAGCGACAAGAAAACAGTCACTGTCAGCCGCGACTCCAAGCCGGGTTTGTTAACCGGAGTTGACAGACCATACTATGAACGAGCGTATCCTGAAACAGCAGTTGTTTATGGAATATACCCGTTAAATAAGAAACCTGATATCGGAAAACTGAAACCGATGAAACAGTCAACGGGGATAAATTGTGTAGCAGAACGAATAATAGAGCATTTTACAAATGCATGTCGAGGAAACAAATTGACTGATTTACGACGTAGCAAAATCAACCAGTGGGAACTAACCATAAAAGAGCGTGGAGCAACCATCAGCGACATAGCGAGATTAGAAACATCGCTGAGATTTCCAATAACCGTTACAACGATAACCGGTGAAGTATTATACGAATCGAAGTATAAATCGAAGGGAGCCCCAATCAAAATTATTGATCATAACGAACACGCATGGACGCCCGCGATCACAATATTTCCACGGGATAGAACAGTAAAGTATATACCCGAAGAATTTTTAGGAGAACAATTCTCCAGGGATGGTTTTCTCGCGGAGAGGAAACTATTTGATGCTATTGCCTACTTGTGTAAAAACGACCCTGTATCAGTGTGGTTACTTCGCAGCGCTGAAAACGATGCGGATACCTTTGATCAGTTTGTAAGACCAAACGGCGAATTATATCGCACTGAAGCATTTCACAACAGGATGAAAAAAACCGCATTGGAATTTGAGGAGCATGATGAACAACTGCTAACAAATTGTTTTACGATTCCATCGGTTGTAGCTCATGTTGCAGCAAGGAAAAATGCGTGGAGACCAACGCGCAGGGAATTTCTACTGGATGTACAATCCAGTTGTTTGGAATACTATCACGGTGGACTATGGAACACTGAATTCAACCGCGACGCTATGATCTCGGTTGATATGGTTGCCTGTTATCCAGCGAGTTTTCTCGGGTATGGATCCGCCGCTGAGTACTTTAGACGATTTGGACACCCCAGTCATAAAATGACTTGTGTTGCTATTAATGGACCACTGCCTGATTTTGATTTAACCGGATTCGCTCGCATAGTATCATTTGAATTCGCGGCAGGACTCCATCGCTGTTGCTATATTTGGATCGGTAGACACATGGCTGAAAAGAAGTGGCTGCCAATAGCGCTGCTACGGTATATGATTGATTGTAGCATGCTAGTTTCGTTGATTGTCAGTGACGCGATTATATCATACCGGGCACAGACTGAAGTCTGGTTACCAGAACCGGAGCGTCTAGACAGCATAATTGACGAGTCCAGAAAAAACATTGATGCCGACGAGGAATATATCATCGAATGGTCCAGAAGGATATTTAACCAACGAAACCGCGAGGCAAAAGATCTCGGTAGAAGAATAATCGGTAAGTTTACACAAGGTGGAAAAAACCACGACTACAAACGATATTGCTCACGGCTGATTATAGATGACGCAGAATATGATTTCGTAATCAAGGACGCAGTGGCGAAAAATAGATACGTGAACTGCAAAACAGCTTTCTTGTCCAATGGAACGAGGTTGGGTACAGTTGTTACTTACAGCGATGGAGACAGCCCGGCATATCCACATTTGAGGGCGTCTATGCTGGGTTATGCCGCTATCAATTTATTCTCGATGATAAATAGATTTCCCGATACCGCGGTTAGAGTAGCCGTTGATTCATTTTATATTGACGTAGCGTATAAGGGAAACGTAGCCGAGTTTACTAGTCCGGACGAGAGTTGGGGTACATGGAGAATTAAAAATGAAATACGACGCGATTATTCTCCGTCAGCAGATGTCACCGTTGAGAACAACTACTTACGCGGTGATAATCTATCAGAATGGTCTAATGCACCATCGTGTTCTGATCCAATTTGTAGACATAAAACAGTTTATTTAAGCGGCTGTGGCGGGTCAGGAAAGACGACTCGGGCAATTGAATTATTTCGAACGCGGGCAAGTATAATCGTGCTTACACCGACCCATAGACTAGAGCGAGAGATAAAACAACGAAATGTTGACGCCGTTACTTATCACAGCTTTTTTCGATACAGCGGCGGTGAGTGGACTCCTGATCGAATGGGTGAAAAATTTATTCCCGACATTATCATCTGGGATGAGATATGTACTGTTTCGTTAGATACTTTACAAATGTTTCTTGAGTGGTTTCTGCGCGCGAATACAGCGGTAATCATGTGTGGGGATCATGGCCAACCACCACCATTTGTCGGCGAGGGTCCACATGATTGGTTAAGGGGTTTTGTGGACTATTATGAAGAAACCGATACTGATTACCGAGCACTTGATGAACAACTGCGCGAGGTTAAAAAACTAATCAGATTACAGCCGGATAGAGTTCAGTGTGAAATAATTCGCGAGGTGATTCCGGAAACGCCGTTAAATGAATTTTGGGAAACATGGAGACCAAATGATTTAATTGTAGCGAGCAGAAAGATAGTCAAAGACACACTTCAGCGGAGGTTGTTTACGTTGCATAAGGAAAAATTTCCAACGCGTCCAGTGCCGTTATGTTATAGACCCGCGGACACACGGCGGCAGAACATTGAAGTTGAAATTCCAGGCCGGACAGAAAAACAAATTCTCGTGCTGAATGATATCGTGCTCGTTGATATCAGCGTCGTCGAGGACGCGCTAAGTGCTAATAAATCCCCGTGGACGCTAGGATACGCAACAACAATACATTCCTCGCAGGGACTAACCATCACGGACACAATTGTTTGGATAGTTGATAATCGCATCGAATGGTCGAATCTAGTCTATCTTGCAGTGTCCAGAGTACGAAGGATAAATCAGCTTCGAAGAATTGTTGTTGACGAAGTCAGTGACGAAGCCGGCGACAAAGTCACCATCGATGCAAGCGTCATTGATAGAAAACTCTCGGGTTACCGCCAACAGGATAAAAAAAAACAGCGGCGTTTTGATATTGATGCCGAATTAATAATCTCGCTACGACAACAACAGAATAATCACTGCGCGAGTTGCAATTGTATAATGAGTTGGCGTTATTCGGATAAAGACACTCGCCAATTTACCGTGGATAGGATCGATAACAGTCTCGGTCATGTCAAAAACAATGTGAGGTTGACCTGTCTTAAGTGCAATAGACGCAACGGCGCTAGTTAAGACCACGTGGGGGCAATTGAGTATCGTTAGGTATCACTTGTAGTTGCTCGCGTGTAAATCCGCGCTGAGGAGCAGTTGAATCCAGTCTGTAGATCGGTGGTCTACCAGTTGATCGTGTTATCGTTGATATGTTATGTGTGGTAACACTCCAAATAGGATCGGTAGCCCTTTTTTTACCGCCTTCAAGCTCTCCTGGTTCATATAGATATCTAACAGTGACATCGCCAAGAATCGGCTTGGAAACGCTATTTATTTTTGATTTTCCGGGTATATACTCGTATTTAATCGCGTCGCTGGGCTTCATGTTGATTGCTCGGGTAATCTCGTTATTTAACGCTGCAATTACACCTGGCAACCTTTTGACCCATTCACGAGATCGTTTTTCTTGGATGAATTCCTTCGCGTATTGATATCCAAATAACCGTTCAGCAAGAGTCCGATTGAATCGTTCAACAATTGCCTGATCACGATGTAGCGCAGTATGACCTCGTCGTATCGCGACGCTATGATGTTTCAGCGTTGATAAAACAGCGCCGCGAAATTCACTACCGGGATCAACTTGTAATAGATTTGGCCAGCGCAGAGGGCTTCTTCGATAAATTCTTTCAAACGCAGCGGCTACTTCAGTTGCCGACTTTGTTTTTAACGGCTCCGCTTGTTTGTATCGACTCGCAACATCAACTACGGTTAGCGCGTATTTGTAACCGTTGTCATGCGGCAGAAATAGTATATCAGCCTGATGAACTTCATTAGGTACGCTGACATCAAAGCGCGAGAAGTTGATTTGTTTAGGCGGTGGTAGATAGATTTGCCATATAGCCTGTTTGGATAACCAATTAGCCGCAGTGGTCTTTGTTACCTTTGCAGCGCTTGCAAGCTTACCAATTGCGGCCTTCCCCTTCCAGTATCCTCTCGGAGAATAATAAATGGAATCCATGTTGTTATTATAAACGCTATCGTTTTCAATTACCAGCGCCAGAAGCTCCGCTTCCAATCATTAATTTACCTTTCATAGCCGATTTTACCAACCATGAGGCCAATTTTTCTTTGACGGATTTATCAGGAATAGCATTTAGCGCGTGAATTAATTTTACATCCGCGATATGACGCTGTTGCAGATCGCTACTTTTGTAAGCAACATCATGAGCATGACACGCCTTATCGATAGCGTTTATTGGATACTCACCGGGTTTGGGCTGATTTTGATCATCGAGTCTAATATCTAATCGTGTTCCGGGGCCACAGTAGTTATATCCTGGGAGGTGTTTTTCTCCTGGATACTTTGCCCACGGTGTTCCGGGGAGTTTTGCCAATTTGGCTGCGATGTCACCTCCTCGCTTTTTTTTAAAACATCTCCGGGTCTAATAGAAATAAATCTAAATTTCTTTGTACCGCATTGTACACACTTGCCAGTAAGGGCCGATCTGTTATTTCTTGTTGTAGCGGTTGTCATATCATTTGTGCCAGTACGCACTCTGCACTTCACACAATATAGATCCATAATTTATGTATAGAGATATGAATATAATTGATTTTTCGGCGACTAAAACAAGAGAACCAGTTAAGCATGTTGCAGCGTTACCAAACTCGATCCGGATGATTATCATCGGACCATCTGGATCCGGCAAGACGCAATTGTTACTCAATTTAATAATGAGATGGATGAAGTGGGATAAGTTGTATTTGGTTACTCCTAGCGTAGATGATCAACGATGCTACGAGGTGTTGAAAGATTTCAACGAGAATGCATCAGCGATCGCTAAAAAAAATGTTATTGAGTTTATTACGGATATCAATGATGCACCGGGCATTGATGATATTGATGGCAACGTTAACAATCTAGTCGTGTACGATGATGTTATGTTAGACAATCAAAAAAACCCAGCTAGGATATTTTCCAGAGGCAGGCATAAAAACACTGACGTGATATATGTCACTCAACGATACACTCAGATTCCAAAAGTAATTAGAGACAACTGTAATATTCTTGCTATGTTCAACGGCGTTGATACACACACGCTACGAAATATTTGGCAGACATGGTGCGGCGGTGACATGGACTTTAATGTTTTTCGAAACTTTTTTAGTCATGCTCAGTCGACCCCACATGGATTCGTAACGATAAATTTACATGATCCTCGGACACGATATCGTATCGGACTTGACCAAATATTCGGTTAAATTGTAAATAACCACTTAGCAGCAGGGGGGGGCGATGACATCGACGCGGTCGTCGACGTGCTTACCGGACGCTGACGACGCTGGGGATCGACGCGCAGAAGGTGTTAATTAAACCAAATGACGTTTGGACGATCCCCCAACGACGACGTCGTTTTTTTTTTTACCAGGCGCTGACGACACTAGATCGTTGAGTGCAGAAAGTAATAATTAAGCAAAATAACGATTGGACAAAATGTCCGATTCGCCCCCCCTGCTGCTAATGGATCTCGAGCATTACCGTTTTTTATATTGAAAACTTCCGTTAAGCATGAAACGCGCATAAGATATTGGTGTTAGGGCCACTCTACTCACAGTCACATTAGAAATTATAAATCAATGAATGAATTGGCTAAGCTCCTTGCACTTTGTATCCCAGTATAGGTTTTCTTCATTGAAATCGGTAGGGGAGTACAAACAAACGGGTTGGTATAGTCACACTATACTCGGTACCGTCTGTTTGATTCTATCTACCATCATATCTTTGATGAATTGCTTTCCTTGCTACAGGATAGGACCTTGCCTTTCAAAACTTGCAGGTCTTTTTGAAAGAAAGGTTTCAACATCAAGAGGACAGTAGGAAATACCGATTTGAGTACATTACCCAAACGTGCGTCCTTCTTTGTCAAGCTACTTCTCCATACACGGAATACAACAGTTACAAGTCACTCGAACATCATTACAAAAATGTTGTTTCACTATAAATTTTCCTCTGGAAACAAGTATCTTTTCTAGTATCTTCATCTATACCAATCACTCTGTCGTTATTCGTTATACTGCAGGAATGTAGGATTACATTTGTACATATTTCCTCCTTCGTCGTAAGCATCCACAGATCAATTCACTTTAAATGGAATCAGTTCATCAACGGAGATTTTATGCTGCCCTCCAAAATGTATTTGATAGCATATCCTAAAGAGATTCCCATCTGTTACATTTATTGTTTCTATTTTCATATATAGCAGCACGAACCAGACATGACCATTTTGGTCATGAACTCGGTATTGCAGCTGTCGGCTCAGTTATAGAAACGAATATTGTATTCACACATTTGTTTTAGAAAAACAAGAATCATTAAAAGAACACCCATTTAAGCTAATTTGGCCAAGATTTATTTTAACATACAGCTTATTAGAGATAATTAAATCATTGTTTGCATAAGAAGTTTGCCATATTCTGATATTCGTGTGATGATAGATTGATTATGTCTATATACTGCAATATTACGATGGCATATGCATTTAATTATATATATATATATATATATATATATATATATATATATATATATATATATATATATATATATATATATATATATATATATATATATATATATATATATATATATATATATATATATATATATATATATATATATATATATATATATATATATATATATAACCGCTTGAAGAGAACATCACATCTACAGCTTAAATGACGCGAATGAGAATGGATACGTGTCACATATCTTATGACATTATCCAAACAACAGCTACATATTCTTTGTATTTTCTAACATTGGTGGATGTCTTATTTATGTTTTAAAGAGGTTTACTTCCTGTGAACTGCAAATAAGGGTATTCATCAGCTTTATCAAAATCTTTTCAAACTTAGTTTTTGCAGCCGCTCTCGTTTGTGCTAAATTGTATGGTTCTAGCCAGACTTCCTGTTTGAAATTCACGACACAATGAATTATGGTCAGCCTCAGACTATGATCCGACATTGTTTTGTAATGAATCAAGTAGAGCCGTTTATGGAATTAGCTTGGGAGCATTAATACTGCCAACACCATAGCAAGTGTAGTTAGAAATGAATCACCCACACTCATTATTTGTGGACCCAACAAACAAACATAATATTGAAACCTAAAAAAACAAAAGAATAAATTTCTCAAAATTTGAGTTCCCAAACTATGTTTCAATTACAATTAATGAAAAGCTGTTTTATTTTAAGTATGCAACATCTTTAAACAATTTAAGCCAATACAAATTTGCAAAGATTGTCCTTTTAAATAACACAAATGAAAGAACAAAACACCGTCTGTAAACAATGTAAAAACAAGAGAAATAAAACAGTTCCTTTTTATAAAAAATGAAATATTGAAATAAAGGAAATACCAGTCATTACTAACCAACACATATCATTACTGACCAACACACATTCTTATTGACAAGCACATTCATTCTGACAAACAGATATCGTTACATATAATTACCACGGTTACTAAATTCAGTCTCACACACAATTGTCAAACGTTATGAAGACTGGCGCCTGTTCGTACATGCTTTCTCATGTTTTTAAAGGCAAACACCAACACACACAAACATATAAATGAGGAAAAGAGGGGTTTGACGGTCACTAACAAATACAATTACAAACACAATCCTTTGGGACAAAACGAGACAGGGTAAAGGAAGTCGTGTGATGGTCACTAACACATAACTTCAATGCAACACTCACGATGACAAACAAAACAAAAGATGGACAGTAAGGGGTACAACATTGTTGCTGACAAACATACTTGATTCAAAACCCACGCAAACAAATAAAACGGACTAGTAAAACAGTACTTATGAACTATTTACTAATATGCATAAATACAATCCAACAAATCTTTACACGAATAAAACAGTGAAAATAAAAGAGACAAGTTATTATCACTCTTACTTATGGACAAGCAAACGTACGTCATTATTAGCAAACATGCAGACAAGCAAGCACATATACATATTTACAAATAAACATATCCGTACCAAAAAGCAAACATCCATACATCCTAAGTAGTCAAACATACAACCATGCACACGTCTTCACTTACCAAAAAGACAAGTCTAGGTGACAATTTGTTTTCGCACACACACACACCTGTGCGTGTGTACGTACATACGTACGTACATACATACACATGTACATACATACATCCATACATACATACATACATGCATGCATACATACATACATATATACATACATACATACATACATACATACATACATACATACATACATGCATGCATGCATACATACATACATACATTCATTCATACATACATACATACATACATACATACATACATACATACATACATACATACATACATACATACATACATACATACATACATACATTCATACATACATGCATACATACATACATACATACATACATACATACATACATACATACATACATACATACATACATACATACATACATACATACATACATAAATACATACATAAATACATACATACATACCGTTACAAATATCGATGGGCGTTTAAGATTCATTTTTTAAAAGAAGCACGCTCATAGACAATCAGACACATACAAACACGAACATAAAACAAAAACGCTTGTAGTTCAACAGTGATTAGAATTCTACATCTAGAAACTTGAGTGGAAGTTCTCTATAATAACAATAGTAATAAGTAACCGTTACCTTGTAGAATTACGAAAAACATGTAAGTTTAAGTTCTGCTAAATTACATGACAAAATTCATGCATCAGAAGTTAGTTTTAAGTTTCAAAACAAAATTTTAAAACAAATTGCACGAAATTATTGGAACAATTCATTAAACGTTGTATCATCTGATATTTGAGTTTTTGTAAATATTTAGATATTATGCCTTCCTAAGAAATAATAATAATAATAATAATAATAATACTAATAATAATAATAATAATAGTAATAATAATAATAAATGTTTAAACGCTTTGCAGTTTTGGTAAGGAAATATGGACATATACATAGAAAAAAATAAATAAAAAAAAACCAAATAAAACCGTGAAATTAGAAACAAAAGTATTCTGAAAATATTTCAGACAGGGAAACATTGTTAAGTCTTAGCTATACTCCTGCTGTCTAAATGAGCTCATATTGTCAGTGTCTATGTGACTTGGGGCACACAACAAAAAAATTATGTAGGGCTTGGTTTTTATAACTAGAATAAGGAGATGTGTGCCATCAGAAGAGCGTAAGTATCTGGAATGGGATTACCCTTGCGTGAGGTCAGATGAGAATGTAAGTATCTGGAATGGGTCTACCCTTGCGTAAGGTTAGAAGGGAATGTAAGTATTTGGAATGGGACTAACCATGCGTGAGGTTAGATGGAAACGTAAGTATCTGAAATCTGACTACTCATGCGTGAGGTCAGATGGAAACGTAAGTATCTGGGACGAAACAACCTACGCGTAAGGTCAGATAGGAACATAAGTATCTGGAATGGGGCTACTCATGCGTGAGGTTAGAAGGGAATGTAAGTATATGGAATGGGACTAACCATGCGTGAGGTCAGATGGGAATGTAAGTATCTGGAATGGGACTAACCATGCGTGAGGTCAGATGGGAATGTAAGTATCTGGAATGGGACTATCCATGCGTGAGGTCAGATGGGAATGAATCTGGAACGAGACAACCCACGCGTGAGATCAGATAGGAAAATAACTATCTTGAATGGGACTACCCATGCGTGAAGTCATATGGGAATGTAAGTATCTGGAATGGGACTACCCATGCATGAGGTCAGATATGCAATTTTGATTGGAGACAATCAATGAAATGTTACACAGAGAACAGCTGTTACTTTTTTCTGGAGCGAATGGATCCCCAGTGGACAGTAGAAATCCCAGAGGAAGAGTGTTCAGTTTTTGGTAGTCTATGGATTGTAGCATACAGTTTGAAGAAAACCGGCTTTTTCAGTTGCAGTATCACACACTTAGTGAAGAAACTGACTTTTATTGTTGCAGCACTAGACATTTGGTAAAGTTATTGATTTACAAAAGCACACAGTTTTAGTCACGAAACTGACTTTTACAGTTGCAATAGCACACAACTTAATGGCGAAGCTGACCTTTACTTTTAAAGTAACAAATAACTGAAATAACAAAACTGACTTTTCTTTCGATGACACACGATTTAATGGGGACAAAAACTGACTATCACTGTTGCAGTAACATTCAAATCTTACTTTAATTCTTGCAAACACTCTAGTGAAGAAACTGACTTGTAGTGTTGTAGTAGCACACAACTGTGTGCCAACACTAACTTTTACGTTACTGTAGCACACATTCGTGGAAAATTCCCAACTTTTACTGCATATGTGACACACTGTTTAGCGACTATATTGGCTTTTATTGTTGCAGCATCACTCATTTTAGTGAGAAAAGAACTGGCATTCAGTACATAATTGATTTTAATTGTTGTAATGGCATATATTGTAAGTGAAGAAACTGACTTTTACTGTTGCAGTAGCATATATATAGTAGCAAAACTGACCTGTAGTGTTTCAGTAGCACACACTTTAATGTAGAGCTGACTTGAATCGTTGTGGTAGCATACTTTAGTGTATTACGACTCTATGGTCTTAAAATTAAGTTACAAAAAAGGCAAACCATCAAGTGTAGTAACGTGCAACAAGTACATTTTTCCATACATTACAAAGTGAAAATTTTGTTAGCACTTACATCATTGTGATTTAAATCCCAGATAGTCTTAAAAGTTCTATCGCAGGTATAAAAGTATAAAAGTTGAATGTTCCCAATGAATTCTGGTATGGAATGTGTTGATGTTCCAGTAGTCTAGGATAAGACGATGTGACATCAGTCTTGATGTACCACAATGATATTATTCGGAATGTCAGTGAAACAGTTCACAATAATGCCAATATAATCTGTTGTCCAAAAGTCAATAAGTACTTTGTAATTCCAATGAATAGTTTAAACAAATACAAGTATATTGATGGTGTGTACACATGGGTGAGGTCGGATAGGTATGTTGGACCGGAGTCCGTCAGTGAAATGTAGCACATAGAACAATGTTTGTGTTTGATTCTGGATCGAATGGATAGCCAGTGTAGGGTACAGAGTAGCGTGGAGGTGTGCTCTGATAGTGTTACACTAAGTATGATCCGAGCAACTGTGTTTTGAACTTTTAAAAGTTTCTGATGTAGATATTGAGATGAACCAGACATAATTAAGTTAGAATAGTCCAGTCTTGAAAGTACTAATGAACAGACAAGTGTTTTAGTGGCATCAACTGAAAGATATTTGCGAATGGAGCTGATGCAAATGGAACTGATACGCAGCCTTGCATATGTTCATGAGTCTCCTGTTTCGCCCGTCACGTGACTGGAAGAATCAAGATCTTGACCAGAAAATACTGTTTTGCTTGTCAAATCGAGCATATAAGTCAAGTGCAGCACGACACATGTTTCATAATGAGTCAAAACGACATGTTGGAAGACTATCTGGAAAACGCATGGACCCTCGTCCCCGAAGAGAAAATCTTTAATGGGTGCAAGAAAGAGTTGAGTGATCATTCTCTACCTCTGCTGACTTCTTTGGAAACAAAACGCGTCTAATGCAAAAGGGTAAAGAAGCTCCCCTTTCGTTTACTTAACTGACGGATCTGTTTAAGGAAAAGTAAAGTGAGTGTGAACTAATTATTTATCATTATTTGTGACAATGAATACCTAGGAACTTCATTACCTGTTCTGACCTATAAATCGCATGTTCTAAATATGAATTTGGTAGTCGAAAACCTAAAAACGTTCGAGCTTATGTCGTCAAAACAGACAACAATCATCGTTCAGGAACCTACATCACCTGCTTACTCTCCCAACGACCACAGATTATTTTGATTCCTATGGATCATCTCCTCTGGAAGACGACATCAAAGATTTTATGAGAAGTCTTGTATCCACTCAATTCAATAACGAGATAGGATTCGACAGTGTGTGGACAATATGGTGTGTATCATCTTCGTCAACGCAGTCCTGGATTCCCCTTTGAATATGAACTCTCTTGTTTTGGAGGTGATTTTTCTAGAAGCGATGAGATAATAGATGGCGTGTTGATGGTATAGTATGGGTTCTGGATGGTAGATGACTCGGTATTAGTCAATACAAACGGTGTTTTGGATAGTAGATGACTGGATGCTAAATTGTATATAACTGGCTGTTTCTTACTCCAAAGTGGCATCAACGTACGCGTTGTTTCAACATTATGTTTTCCCATTAGATGTCACGGAAACTCACAGTGTTAAACATTTTATTACATTTCACGTTCGAGACTATACGGACCTATACATTTAAACGTATTGTCACGAGTCTATGCTCTTAAAATAAGTAACAAAATAGTGAAAAACTCAAAGCTTTGTAAAATTCAACAAATAATTTATTTCTCAAGAATACAAAATGTAAATTAAAAAAGAACTCACTATATTGCGAATTAAATCACAAATTAATCATATAATTAGAATCACAAGGCCTAATAATAATAGTTCTGAATAAACTTTAAAAGAAACCCAAATAAGTTTCAACACTGAAGCTGTTGGTGTTTCTATGGCGGCTTGTATTATGTTGCTGTACTAACGGTATTGTCTTGAAACACAGTAATATAATTCTATCTATGAATGTACGATAAATCAGAGTGAATGGCTTTGTTAATTAATATTATTTTAGTGAGCACTCTGTATTTCCAAAGAATATAACAACTGATTTAATAATTTTGAAGAAACAATCTCAAGCCCAAATGAACTTCTGCACACAACATTGATACAAAATCGATTCTGCTAGATCTTAATGCACGTATGAATAATATTTCAAATAACAATATTACATGGTCTTACAATTGACATCAGGTATCTATTAACATTTTCTAAAGAAAAATCTTATCTAATGGAAAATAAACTTCTAGAAAGTTCGTAATACATGCAAGATAAAATGCTTGTTATTATTAAAACATATGTTATTACAATTATTGTATATAAACTGGACTATGTCAGGTACACCAGGTAAATTGTTGAGGAAGTACAATAATCTAGACCAAGGACCAAATAAACATGATTTCTTCTATTAATAATGATCATAATTTTAAACCATAAAAACAAAGACTATTTTAGCTATGTTTACATAATAAAACAATAAATAATTCACGTCAAATAGAAAATAAACTTGATTTTGGACAAGTTTAAGTCCGACATATAATGTAACAATGCATCTGAGAATAATGAAATAATACAAAATTAAACAAACTACCAAACATTACAAACAGAATATACATAAAACTATTGACATTTTAATATTACTTGTAGCACTAAGGCTATAGGTGTGTTTATTCTTTTCTCCATTCTGTATAACATGTATTTTGCATCACTTCGATAAGCATGTGTTATGTAGGTTACTTTTTTGCCGTAATAATTGATCATCTCTTTTGCAAGAGCATTTACTTTAATCCGGTCTAGTGATTGTATCTTCGTAGCTGTACTAGAGCTTGTTGGCAGCATGTCCAAACCAGTAACAAAAAATTCATAGTTATGCAGATAAGAAACGATGCCATTTATTTTGTGGCCAAGTTGTCGAAGGCCAAGATAAAACAAAGACTTAGTAGAATGATTAAATTACGAAAAGAGCAACAAACATGACCCTCATGTGAATTTAATCTTTTTTTACATTGACTATTCTCAGACTCTTGTGTGCTCATCAAGATTGCATTCAGTAACCTTTTCTTCTTCAAGGTAACAATTGTCGCGTGATTACAAGAGGACGTGTGTGTGTGCTTTGGATTTTTAACGGTTTTTTTAAAAACAATTTTTCAGTTATATCGATACGATGTTTGCACTGCGACAGTTTATAGTGATGTCTAGCACTGGGGCATCATGCTGCAGACATATAAAATTATGTTCCACTCAGTCACATTATCCTGACACCAGGCCGGCCAGTCCTAACACTAACCTCTTAATGCTGAGCACCAAGCGAAGGAGCTGTTAGTATCAGTTTTGAAAGTCTTTGGTATGACTCGGCCGGGGATCGAACCCACGACCTCCCGCATCCGAGGTGGGTGCTCTAACCACTAGGCCACCGAAGCGTTCCCAAGAGGACGTAAGAAGATAGTTTGCAAAGGCAAAGCTCATATACTTTCCCAATTTGCTGAATGGATTTAGACCCTACAGGTACAGCAACATAAGGGGAAATAACTCAGTCAGTTTTGCTTGAAGATCTACCAGTGGAATGTTTCTCGGAGGTTTGCTAATGATACGATAGATGCAATTACTATCCATCTGGAAAGTATCCATTTACCCGAGAAAATATAAACCGAGATAGAAAATGCTCTTAGAGACATACCTGCTCTTCAGTTTCAAAATATCGTATGCTTTCAGTGAACAGATTTGTGTGCACATAAAGCAATAATACACATCGGTATCGAATTACAGTAATTTCAGCAAAATGTTGAAACATATGATGATATCTCTCTAATATGTCGTGCCTCTATGAAGAATAGTCAGAATGTATATGTGCCTGTCATATTCTTCTTTCTTAAAGGCTGCCTTAAATTTAGTGAGCGTTTCTTGCAAGAAGTCATTTGAAATCTGGGAAATTCCGACCCCATTATGTGTCTATTTCATCTTGTCTGGATGACTAAGATATCCCCAGATGAACGCATAATTCTTGATTCCTTTTGCTTTCAATGTTTTAAAGAGGATAAACATTGGCTTGCGGACCCCTTATATGTGAACCACTTTAAAATAATGAGAGAATGGCGCTCGCCCTTTCCTTTACCATTCCAGTGTTTATTAGAAAGAACACTACTGAAGAAAAACAGCCTCAGGCGTCGACGGTCAGATGATTTCTACATCTCAAAACTGTCCTCATCATATTGCCATTATGATTCGTCACTGAACTACTTAATATAAATTACAGTGGTCTCATACAATATATTATCACGGATCAGTTGTTCATCAACTACTATATCATTTTATCTGGGGATTTTGTCTCCATCACATCAGCTGCCAATATAAGCCAAAGTCTTTAAAACATATTTAAAACCGTATCCATTATGCTATGTAAACGAAATGATGTCTCATATTCTGACCATTTCGTTTGTCTGAGAGTCTGCCATCTTATATTATTTCATGGACAATCTTGTCCAGCTCACCATGAAAACAGACCCAGAACCTGGTGAAAAGAGAATAAATCAGCTAAATACCCTGCCCATCACAATAAAAGGCATTCCAAGGGATGCAAACAATGTTTTAAGATGTCACCTTCCACTGTATGAAGAAACAGAAGATTGTGCATGCAAGGAAGTACCACGACTGAAAATAAATTGGTGCTTATAAAGATGGCCTCTGACGAAGAGTGTGCTTTTGAACGTTTTCAGAAGCAAGCCACATGGGGCCTGAAATGCATCTGAACAAGACGTACGTTATTCCAGTCCTTCATATAAATTCTAAACAAAACAGCTTTGATGGAATATTCTGAATTTATGCAAGAATACGGGGATCTAGACGAAAACTTTCCATCCTTGGCAATTCATGATGTGGAGAAAATGGACACTTTAGTAATGACAGAAACGAACACTTCCCACTAAACATATCCAGTGAAGATATAGACGAAGTTAATGGAGCCATTATCTCCATTACAGCAGCTGACGTTAATGGTGGTACAGTCGAGGATATGAAAAACATCCAGTATGTTCCAAATATATCTTGAAATTTTTTGCCATTAATTGATGACAGTCATATAGATGAGGAGGATGTAGAACCAATGTATGAAGATAAATTGAATTAAAGATGAGAAGGAGAAGGCGAGAAAGAGAAGGACAAATATTCAAGCATTAGGATACAAGCTGATGCTGATAAAGATATTCCCCAAGATGTTCAAGCACTTATTGAAGAAATACAGATACCGTTTATGACAAATAAAGATGAAACTAGTTTGCAGTGCTGATAGTAACATACTAGAGTATCAATATCTAAAAAGCACACAGTCATCGCCACTATTATGCCACCATCCTCTACCTTTCAATGGCAGAGAAGATGATATAGCCACAGTGAAAGTGGTTCTCGATGATTTGTTCGATAAGGCTGAATTTAGTGAAACAAATGAACCTGTTTTGTTTGCACCTTACTACAAGATTGCAACTAATCTTTTTAAGTTTATAGCCGGGAATAAACATTATGGAATATTTTTTCCTGACTTTTAAGTACTATACTTGAGAAAGTAAAAAGTCATGAATTTCATATCAGTCTATGAAACAACAGGCCTTATTGATATACTGAAATATATGAGAGATGATAATGTTGAAACTGACTGCAGTAAATTAGTAACTATTGAGAATATAGAGACAGGCAAGAAAAAACCTTTGGCGATTGTCAGCAGCTTTGCATATCTCGGTATTCGTCACTTTCATCGACTCGCTAGCACATTCACACCCAGAGGAGCTGAGAACAAAATGTGTGGGATCAGGAGTTATCTGTCAGCCAGCTTGAAGTGAGATGAGGACAAATGTTGAACATAATTCATTAAGTAAACATCAGCTGAAAATAAAACATTTCCCTGCATACTGATATAATGAGGCATTGTAACGAAATTGTAGCTATTGCCAATGCTCAAAGACTAGGAGGAAAATATGGATACAACGTACTTCTGGTCAGTGTGAAGTCTTCACTTCCATTCTCATGCTTAAATGGAGCTTCCAGTTATGCTGGATTTTGCTGACGGCTTTGATAGAACATTACAAATCAAGTCACTTACCCATCCAAATGAAATATGCTCTATTCACCCTCCCATAATGGTAGTATTACCAGCTTTGGAGTATGCACTGCTCGAGAGATTGACCACAGAGATGCATAGAAATGCATTCCACTGGGGTCACACTAAGCAATGTAACGATAAAGATATCCACATTAGATGAGCAGAGACAAGTACGTACAGTATTCCAGTCAGTCATCTCAGACAAAAGATGAAGAGACAGCATCCAAAATATTAAAAAGGTGCATGGGGAAAAAAGCCAGTGATAATGAATTGGGCCATATTGGAAGAACATTTGGTGTTATACATCGACGAAAGGGAATGTCATTAAATTTTGAATCATTCCTATAAAATGTATATCACAAGGAGAATCCAGAGGTACAGCAAGATATGTTAGATTCAACCACAGAAGAGATAGGAAAATTCATGATTCACAGATATGCAGCAAGATATGGTCTATTGGGTATGACACTGAGTGATTGTCCTAACAATGAATTGATAAAAGGACCCAAATATCGTTATAATAGAATAAAAAGATCAAGCGGGTCAGCAATCAAGAGGACTAAAGGCGCACCAGAAAGAGCATGAATGAGAAAATCAAGGAGAAAAGGTTAGTGAAGATATAAAAAATATTTAGATTTCTAAAACTGGAGTGAAATTTCTTGTTTCTACTAGGGACTGTACACTTTAACACTAAAGATTACAGCATAAGGCATCGTTTTCCATCTTGGATCCTTCGTTAGTACTCGAACTTGAAATCATCAGAACATTTTGTTATAAGGATTTCTAAAATTTGATTCGTGGATTATTCTTAGATCTTTTTGGGATTTGATTCTATAAAACCGTACAGATTTTACAGATTTTTTACAGGCAAATATATTATTGCATTTTTCAAAGTTTGTTATTTTCACTCTTTCTTGTGTGACTGTTCATTCAAACCTAAACACATAACATAATTGGAGAGCTCGTCTTAAGGATAAGTTTAAATTTTGGATAGAATATTTAAGAATTTTTTTATTAAAATTTTTGAATTCCCTTGATTTTGAAATCTTTCCCGAAATTAGCAAGCCTTTTCTAAAATGTCATCAAATGTGGAAATCTTTCATTCACGTCCTACCCAGGCACAGTCGGATCTTTTCAAAAAAGATGAATTGCTTCAACTAACCAGAAAATACGCCCTTTGTGAGGTAAATGCTTCCTTAACGAACCAGGAAATAAGAAATATTTTGGTTAAGTACTTGGTAGAAAAGAATGTTTTTGAATAAATGTGCTTTGGTGTCGATTAGTAAATCTGTATCAGACTCTGACATTAAAGTGAAGGAATCATAATTAAACTACGATATGCAATTGGAGTTTAGGAATCTGGAGTTTCAGAAAGACGAAAGAGAACAACAAATGCATTTGCAAGCAGAAGAAAAATAGAAAGAATGACATGCAGTTACAAGACAAACAAATGCATTTACAATATGAGAAGGAAGAGAGAAGGAGTCAAGAAAGAGAGAAAGAAAAACAGATGAAATTGTAGTCACATAATGAAGAAAGAGAGAAAGAAAGGAAAGTGCAGTTACAAAAAGGGCAAATGCCTTTTTTAAAGTAGGACAAAGAGGAGCAAGATAGGGAATATCAATGTAGAATGCAAGAAATGGAACTGGCAAGTGAAAAGCACATTCATACTTCAAATCCAAATTTAAGTTTTGATCATGCAAAGAAGATTAGATTATTGTCCCCTTTCAGAGAAAAAGAAGTAGACAAATACTTTACTCGTTTTGAAAAAAGTTGCTGAAAATTTGAAATGGCCAAGGGAGCATGGAACTCAAGTATTACAATTTGTACTCACTGGTAAGGCTAGTGATATCTACAATTCACTATAGTTCATCAAAGTGGTAACTATAATGTGATTAAAGAATACATCGTATGGGGTTATGGGTTAGTCTCTGTAGCTTATCGGCAAATATTCAAAAACTAAAGAAAAGAAGATGGACAAACTCATGTCGAATCTGCTAGAGAAAAAGAGAAGTTATTTAATAGATGGTGCTTAGCCAAGAAAGTTCAAACAACTGTTATTAGTTGAAGATTTCAAAAAGTGTGTCCATAGTGACATAGTAAATCTTATCTTGACGAGCATCAGATTGAAACCTTGGAAAATGCTGCTGATGAGTATTTTTAAACTAATGAAGTTCCTTTTGTAAATAAGACCACTACTCAACAGTCTTCTGGCAGAAACGTATTTCAGTCCAATATAAACCCTTCTAAAACTCATAATGGCACCACTTCTTAAAATCAAACTTCGAGAAGCTTGATTCAAGATCCTCGTCTCTTCCTATGCGCACCTTTTGCAATCCAAAAGGACACGCTATTTCCGATTGCTACAAATTAAAAAATATGTACCAGAATCAAGACAGACAGATAAGAAAGTCGATCCAAATAAAAAAGAATTACCTGATTTATTTCCAGCTTGTGCAGATACCATAGTTATGGTACAGAAAGCTCTTGAGAATGATTTAGATAAGGATGCATTGCTTTAGCTGACACATGTATTGGTCAGGCTTTTGATTAGGTCACTTTCTCTCCTTGTTTGGATAAATCAGAAGATATTAATCACAGTGATCCTCTTTTGACGAATGGTGCTCTTTATTTCAACCTGGGTGATAAACGACAATCATTTGTCGTCGAACAGGAAAAAGAATCTGAGATCTCATGTTTGTTTCGAAGGGCCATTTGTGAAACTTAAACTAGTTACGTACCTGTCTGTTATTTCATGAAAAATGAAATGCTTATCAGAAACTGCATTCCTCCCGAGGTACCCGCTGATGACGAATGGTCAGTGAACTATCAAATTGTAGTTCTAAAACCTTACAGACAGGAAATACTTAGTGTGGCCTATGAAATGCCATTGGCTGGTCATTTGGGGATCAATACAACTTACCACAAGATCTTAATTTACTTATATTGGTCAAAAATCAAACATGATGTTTATAAATACTGTAGATCTTTTCATACCTGTTAAATGGTAGGAAAACGAAATCAGGAAATTCCTGAGGTTCATCTGCAACATATTCCTGTCTTTAGTAGAATTATGGTAAATTGTGTTGGTCCCTTACCTAGGACAAAGTCAGGTAGCCAATACATGTTGACCATTATGTCTGGGACAACAAGTTTTCCAGGGGCAATTCTCGTGGGAAACATAAAATCTAAAACAAAAGTAAAAACGTCGATAAAAAACATGTATGACTCAATTTGGTCTTTCCAAGTCTGTGCAGGCTTATCAAGGCTCAAATTTCATGTCCGTAATTGTCCAGAAAGTTATGTACAAATTAGGCATTCAACAATTAAAATCTTCTGCCTATCACCCTGAGAGCCAAGGGGCATTAGAAAGATACCATCAGACTTTGAAAAATATGATTCGATCTTATTGTTTTGATTCGGGTAAAGATTGGGATGAAAGCATTCATTTTTTATTGTTTGCTCATTAAGGAATAAGCTCAAGAATCTTTAGGTTTCACTCCCTTTGAACTTGCTTTTGTGTTTCTAATTTTTAGTATAAGTTGGCAAAGGCTTGTGATGTTGCAAGATCGAATCTGCTCCCTACTCAATCCAAAATGAAGTCAAGATATGATAAAACCTCGAAGGAAAGGAGCTTCCAGCCTGGTGATAGAGTCCTGGCTCTCTTGCCATTGCCACAAAAATCCTCTTCAGGCTACGTAGTATGGTCCCTACACAGTTGATTAATAAAATAAATGATTTAAATTACTTCATAAAAACAACTCTGTCACATAAACATGCTAAATGTGTATATTGAAAGAGATAGAAAGGTTAAACATGCCCTTAATTTAGTTGGACCTTTCCCACTCAGTGAAGATCTGTGTGAAGGAATAAAACCCGATTCTACTGATATTGGAGTGACAAAATTTCGGAATGCAGAGTTTATGAAAGGTCTGAACCAGAAACCTTCACATTTGCAAGAGCAAGAAAGAAATGAACTTAAACAGTTATTATTTGAATAAGAGTACTTCTTTCCAGATGTTCGTACAAGAACAAACAAAATGGTCCATGACGTTGAAATTTTATACTCAAAGCATGAAAAACAACATCCGACTAGGGTGAACCCTCTTCAACAGGAATAGTTGAATAAAGAAATGCATTATTTGTTGGAGAATGATTGTATAGAGCTCAGTAAAAGTGACTGGGGTTCACCATGCACACTTTTTCCAAAACCAGATAAAACATTCCGTATGTGTACTGATTATAAGAAGGTGAATAGTGTCACAAAAGCAGATTCCTTCCCATTGCCAAAAATATATGACTGTATTGATAAGATCGGGAATGCTAAGTATGTTACCAAATATGACCTTCTAAAAGGATTTTGGCAAATTCTCCACTAACGGAAAGAGCTAATAAAATTTCGACATTCGTGACTCCAGACGGACTTTACCAATATAAGGAAATGCCGTTTGGGATGAAAGGGTCGTCAAGTACATGTCAACGTCTCGTAAATATGATTACCTCTGGTCTTTAAAATTGTGATACTTGAATCGATGATATCATTATCTACAACGAGACCTGGAAAGAACATTTAGCAACAATTCGGAAATTCTTTGACAGACTCACAGCTGCATGTTTGACAATTAATTCATTTAAAAGTGAGTTCTGCCGTGCTAGTGTAACTTTTCTAGGACATGTCGTTCGACATAGACAAGTTAAACCTATATATGCTAAGGTCAAGGCTAACTCTGAATTTCCCGTGCCTGTTAATAAAAAACAACTGATGCGATTTTATCTGTGCCTGACACTATCGAAAATGTTGTTCCAATTTTCCTATAACAGCTGAACCACTATCAAATTTATTGAGTAAGAAAAACAAGTACCTTTGGACTGAAACATGTCAGGAGTCTTTCGACAAGTTGAAAGCCATACTTAAAAGCTCGCCAGTTCATACCGCTACAAATTTCAGCCAATAATTTAAACTGTCTGTTGGTGCAAGTGATGTTGGGGTTAGAGCAGTTTTAATTCATGTAAACGAAAATAGTATTGATCATCCAGTGTGCAATTTTTCTTAGGAATTAAACAAGCACCAAAGCAATTATTCAACAATCGAGAAGGAATGATTGGCTTTGATATTGGCATTAGAACATTTTGGATTTTACCTAAGTTCAGCTCCTTCTTCGATTATTGTATTCAGTGATCACAAACCCCTTAACTTCATCGGCAGGATGAAAAATGAACAATAAAGCCTACTAGGGTGGAATTTTTTGTTACAGGAATATAATATTGACATCAAGCACATCAAGGGAAAATATAATTTAATAGCAGACGCACTTACCAGTGTATAACATGCACACAGCGTGTAAGTTATATTATTTACCAGTGTATAACATGCACACAGCGTGTAAGTTATATTATTTACCAGTGTATAACATGCACACAGCGTGTAAGTTATATTATTTACCAGTGTATAACATGCACACAGCGTGTAAGTTATATTATTTACCAGTGTACAACATGCACACAGCGTATAAGTTATATTATTTATTTTAAACCTCGTGTTTCATTAGTTTGTGGTAAAAATAAAGTTTTAAGTTTTATGTATAAATCAATCTTTTTCGTGATGGGGAAGGGTTGTGCATATTCCACTTAATTATATCTGATTATATATATATATATATATATATATATATATATATATATATATATATATATATATATATATATATATATATATATATATATATATATATATATATATATATATATATATATATATATATATATATATATATATATATCAATTTAATTGTTTGTTTGTCAGTTTTATTTTAGTTTTCGTTACATGATATGGTAATGTAAATGTATTCACTGGTGATGATACTTTTTCCAGAAAATAGTTTGACCTCGGCTGCTCGTTTTTTCAACACCAGGTATTGATCTAGATCCAGATTTTGATTTAAAATTAGTAGCAACCACGTAAATAGGCTCTTTTTATTTTAAAATGATTAGTTGTTGTCGAGGTCACGAAGGGACTACGTGTGTAAGATGCAAACAAGTTTTTAAAATTTAATTTCATTGAGCAAAAAGATTGGCATTCGTCAAAGACACACAAGGGGTGTACATGATCATTAACAATTATATAATTTCTACCATGCTCTTGAACATGATCACGTGCATCCCTTTTGAGTTTTAGAATAAGATATAACCTTTGCTTTGGAGAGATAATCTTAGTGGTAGTTGAGCTGTTACACGGGAAATTGTATGTTGTATTGTTTGGAGTTATTTCACATTACTTGTATTCAAAAGGATTAATTCATTTTGCATGGAAAATACGTGTGCTCATATGAAATTCCTGAGCAAAGAGAGTTCTTATAACAATTTATTCAGATTTTCAAAAATGGAGTGATATTTCTTGTTTCTACTATAAACTGTAGCCTTCAACACTAAAGATTACAGCATACGTCATCGTCTTCCATCTTGGATTCTTCGTTAGGACTCGAACTTGAAATCATTAGGACATTTTGTTATAAGGACTTTGAAAATTTTATTCGTGGATTATTCTTGGATTATTTGTGGATTTGAGTCTATAAAAGTTTAGTTTAATTATTTTTTTTACAGAATTTTTCCAGAGAAATATATTATTGTATTTTTCATGGCTTGTTGTTTTTATTCTGCCTTGTGTTACTGTTTATACAAGCCTAAACACGTAACATAAGATTTGTCTCAACTCAGTCATGACATTCTGGTTAGCTTGTTTTCCTTGAAGTTACTGTATGTGCCTGTATAGTCCAATCATTTTTTGAACATGTTCGACATGGAGGGTAATGCACACCGCAGTTCAAGATCATATAGCTTAAATTTTATTTGTGCATATAGCTATTTTCCGCGGTATTATAGTATGTAAGTTCAAAATAATTTGGTTCAATCGTTTCCAGGGTACCTCTAACAACATGCTAATGGTATATCATAGTGACCAATGATGTACATTCCAAGTGATTACATTACCTAGTGACCAATACAGTACATTCAATGTACCTACATTATTTTATGTTTATTAGAACAGTCAATAATAAATTCAAACTGATGAGAAGCTACCAAAAAGATGCGTGTATTTCATGAAAAACGTATAATCCTACAACAACTCCTTTATGCTGAGCGCGAATAAAATCTATTAATTTCACATGATTAGAAATCTCTCGGTAAATTTTACTAGTTAAGTCGTTAGGACTTGACAATATAATCAATCCGATTAGGAATAATATAAATTGTAAAATGCATTACTTGATCTAAAATCGTGTACAAAAAGAAGTTAATATTTAATTTATCTTCTTTGCCGTGTGTAACTGTTGTTTTGTACTATTTTAAGTTGCTGGACATTATTTAAATACTATAGCTTTCTGAAATGGAATGGTCTCTGAATGACATTTTTTGTCTTGATCCTGAACACATAATTTGTTTGGCTTTTCATATACTTCCTAACGATTTCTGTGCTTCTCTCTAAAAAGGGTCATACATATGCATCTCGCAAAACAATCTTTCGGACATACCAAATAAAAGGCTTGGTATCAGTTGACTACTTATAAGTTATTATTAGTATGTTTATAAAAGCAAGCAAATGTATCATGTTCAAAAATGATTAACTGACATGTCAACAGACTTAGCAATACGGTAGTTACTTATGTATAACGTGCACCCATCGGTGTACAACCGAAATATGGACTTGGACTAGGTTCTCTATCTTCACCGTCGACTCATGGTCCACATTGTTCTTTCTCTTTGTCATTTTAAACGAGCAGAGCGCACAACGACATGCCCTTGTTTGATGTGGCGGTATATACTAATTTACCTGCAGTTTCGTTTACCTTATATATATTTATAGATAATACTGTATTTTGCCTGTAATGTTGGGCACACGTGCAGACATTCACCATGAATTTTTATAAATCAGTTGCTTTCAATAAATACATTGTTATGATTGCACAATACTGGTACGAGGAAAATAAATCGAGAATGTTCACACTAATGGAATGACGAATGAGGAAAATCATAAATAGACTGAAAGAAATGTAGACGTATCGCATTTACCTATGTAATAGTATATGAACACACAATGATATACTGCCTCCCACTTCCCGCAAAAATGTATAGATATCATAAGACATTTGTATTCCTTACCCGTGAACAAACATAATGACAATAATTTATAGCGGCATACGTCGCTGTGTAGCTTCCTTTTGTTGTATTTTATTGCACTGTTCAGTCCTACCATTAGTGTATTGTAATCCATTAACTAAACTTGATTGTCTGTCCCTGATGTTAATTAATCATTTGTTTCATTATAGACCACACACGTGGAGCAGTATGTTCATATGCACAGGGATTTTACCATCAGTTTTGCAGACAATTATTCTTGTTGACAAATAGTAAAACAAGCAGCGCAAATATGATTGAAATTTCACAAGTATATAATACAAGTATATAATACTGTCAATAGCAATACTAAATAATAATTCTGCCTAGTATTATTTCGTTACTCTAAGTACATTTTATGAAACCATAACCTCACATTGTCACCATATGTCCCTGTATATAGGACGGCTATATATAAGTTAGAGCTGCCGATACCACACCTCGTGGTATCATCTCGAGCTAGTTACGTTATAAAACCTTTATTTTCACC